>CAKKXW010000003.1:73139142-73278527 GCA_920937365.1 Sphaerophoria rueppellii | reverse complement strand
TTAGAAAAAAAAGTTACAAATGAAATGTTTAGAACTTTTGGTTGTCTATCGGGAACTCTAATCAGAACTCCTTGATTTTGATGTTTTTTGGATTTTTCAAAATTTTGTTCTAAGTCAATGAGAACCTAAGGTAACCCTATCTTTTCCAATTTTGCAGAACTCTTTCTAAAAATCATCAGGAACTCTAGAACTCTTGATTTTAAGTTGAAATACATCATCAGAACTCATTTTCTGATAAAAGTCCTTGCTGCGTGAAGTTAGCACAAAAAACTTTTTTTTCGAATTTTAGCCTTAATTCGCCAGAACTATTGAAAAAAAGTATGAGGAACTCTAGAACTCTTGGTTTGCTACCGGGAACTCTCATTTTTTATTTAATTTTCAACAATCATTTTGCTAACTTCACAGGACTATAATAGCCTCGCGATTTCTTTAACATCATTCTTGAAAAGATTGAGCAAAATTTCAACGTCAACACCAAAAATCTGTTCAACTTCTCGCGTACGCCGATGATATTGATATAATGGGAAGAACACAGCGTGATGTCAATGGCTTCTTTGTGAGAATTGAGACAGAAGCGGCAAAAATGGGCTTAGTGGTAAATGAGGGAAAAACAAAGTATATGTTGTCTTCGAAGAAGGACACTCAACATCAACAGCTCGGGGAGAACATAACAATAGACGCATTTAACTTCGACACAAAAGAGGAGTTTGTCCGCCTATGTCTTGCTATTAACGCAGGCAATAACACTGGCGCCGAAATCTTATTTTCTACGCAATTTTCTAATTTTTATTTTCAGTTAGGCAATGGAATCTTTTAGTCCTATATTTGCAACATTCCAATCCTCAAGCGATTTTAACTAAATTCTTAAGTCCATAAACAATAATATTTTTCAGCGCACCTCTTGATATATGCAGGAATTATGTCTCCAAGGTATATAATAGCCTCGTCTGGTGGAAAATAATAAAAAAAAGGAAGAACTTTAATCTTTGCTTTTTATTTCGTCAGCTTGATACGAGATTAAATCATTTAATTTAAAGTCTATATAAAAACCATTATCCTGCAACATAATCGTGTTCATCTTTCCATATCTTCTATAAACAGGATTACGCTATTATGCTATGAACAGTAAGAAAAAAACCGCCTTCTATCCCAAACATGCGAAATCGCTTATCCTAATTGATTTTGCTAAGCCAAGGCCCTGAGCGGAATGTAGGAAAAAAAATTCTCATAAATTCTATGAAAAAAGGACCCGTTGCAAGAATTAACAAAAAAAAAAATTCCCATCACAACAGAATTCCTTCATGATTCCAATTATCCTACCTACAACTGAGGACCGTCCTCAAACTGCCACAGTACCTTCTCTTCCCTTCTGGTCAATGCTCGTTACTTAGTTTGAAGAAAATAATTAAAAATGAAAAGAATCAAGTGTTTTTTTTTTTGCTTTTCTCGTGAGTTTTTAGGAAGCGCGTTTCAAAGAAATAACACCAGGAGAGAATATGAAGAAAAAAATTGAAATTTCCCAAACGAAAATGTCTTCTAGGGTTTTTCTGGTGACGGAAGGCGGCCCGGCACGGTGGCGACTACCATCGCCAACGAAAAGGATATTTTCTTTGCTTTTGGCTTAAGTTGTTTTTCTATTCTTTTCATTTTTTTTTTTTTTTTTTGAGAAGATATCTCATCTTCATCGTCGTTGGTCGGTCGTTAGAATGTTTTTTTTTTATTCTTTTAACGTTTTTCATTTTCAATTTTTTCTATCAAAGTTAACATTGAAAAGTAAAAATGGCGACAGGATATTTTGTATACCTCATTATTTTATCATAATGAAACTTTGTGTATTTTTTGTATACTTTTATTTATCTTCTTTGCTTTCTTGAAAAAAAAATGATTCTTTTGTAAGCTGGAAGCTCCAAGAGGATTTGATTCACTGTAGTTGTTCTCATCTCTTTAGTTTGGTCAGTAAAAATGTAAGTAGAAGAAATCTTCGAGAAATAGTTCAAGAATCAAAACTAAGGACAAGGAGTAAGAAATAAGGAGACACAAAAAAAATCCTTTTGAAAGTTGAAGTTGAGAAGATACCTTACGAACCATACAGGACATCGCACTCGCGTTCAGTTCAGGGAATAAGTAAAGTCTGACTTGTTCTGTTTGTCCATCCATTTTTCGGTGTCGTTGTGCTTACACATTGCAAAGAGGATGTCATTTGTCAGTAGGAGCATCAGGAAGAGCTTCAGCAGCAAAGGCGACCAATAGAATAGCAATGGGTATAGTCACTAGTCTTGCTGTTGTGTTCTTTGATTGATATTGTATCTGTCCATTGGTTACAGTTGCACTTTAACCAAAAATGTCTTATTTTATACATTTTTTGTTTCTATTTATTGTGTAAGGTAGTCGGAGTCGGACCCGAACGGTTAGGTAGGAAAGTTGATTTTAGGTGTCTCGTTTAGTGACAATGCCTGTTCAATTTGCCTTTTCACCTGAGAACCCAGCTTAAGATTTATAGTCGAAATGATATCTGAAGAAATCTGCTCGAAACTGTGACTAAGGTTTTCCGAATGTATTTACTGATTTGGGAAAGCAAAAAGAAAGGCGATTTTTAAAGGTATAGAAATGTCAGGTGACGTCAACGTAGAAGGGTCCTCGGAAATGAACAGATTCACTGCTGAAAAACCCTGCAAACATTATGCACGTTGAAAATAAGGTCCCTCAATAAGGCACGTGCTCCCGAGCAACTAGCGGAGACCCTCAACAGCTACGAAGCGAACATTTTCGATATTCAGGAAATTCAATGTGATCAACTGAAGGATGAAAATCCTTGGTAAGTGTTACCGAGTTGGTATTTGAAAGTGGATTCGTCGTTGGAAGCAAACTGAATCACAAAGTCTTGAGCTTCAAAAGTCTAATCGAACGCAACACAGCGATCAGAATCAGGGCTAAGTTTGTCAACACCTACCCAAACGGCGATCATGCGTCTACAGAGTGCCAAAGACGAGTTCTGCCAACCAGATAGATCACATTGCGATCGACATAAATTGTCTAGCAATTGAGATGTTCGAACTCACCGAGGAGCCAATATCCACTCGGGGAAAATGCTGTGAGAAAATTCCACTTCGGGACGCTACAATCGCAAGAGGTTGCCAGTTCCTTCTCTGATCAAGTGTCAACTAACCTCTTAAGGGGTCCTATGTTGCCAACATCAAGAATCGAGGATCAGTGGCAATATTTCCAGAAGGAATTAGAAATACCACCTCTCATGTGCTAGGTTTCACATAGCCACCAAAGCGAAACCCCTGGTTGGGCGGAGAAAGTAGGCGGGCGCATGCAACCAAGCAGGAAGCATATCTACGAAGTGGCACTGCATAGAAAGACAAGAGCTCTTCGTTAGCTCTATTAGCGAAAGAGGAGAAGGGAACATCAGCTTCTCAGAAAAAGACGAAGCATAAGAAGTGTCAGATCGAACAGCACAAGGTAAAACAAGTTCGTCGTACGAGAATCGATTGCTGAAGAGATGAGCAAGGGAAAATCATAGTAGAATCGCAGTCGATGCTGGGGTGTTGGAAAGATCACTTTGCTAGACTGCATAACGGTAACAACAAACAGTACCTATCCCGCTGTCATGCAGGAGCCACTCATAAGACATTCCGGGAGCCCTAACCGAAGTGATATTGGCGAATGAAATGTCGGTTGAAATCTAACACAGCCGCTAAAGTAGATGGTATAGCCGCCAAGTTGTTCAAAGCAGGCAAAGACCTAGATAAGATCATACGTCTAATCATTTGTAGTTATGGTCAGAAGAATGCATACCCGATGAATAGAACCTCAGCATTGTTCGCCCGATCCTGAAGAAGGGAGATCCTCTATACTGCGCTAACTATAGATTAATCAGCCTTACTTAAGATCGCTAACAGGATCCTCTCTGCCGAAATGTGAACGTCTGAAGCTTTTCGTCAACAATCAGACCAAGAAAGTCAACCATCGACCGTATTATCACCTTGCAGCAGATCCAGGATAGTATGTACTCCAAATCGATACCCACCACCTTTTCATCGATTCTAAGGCCAGGTATGACAGCATCTTCAGAGAAGAACTGCATAAAGGTATGTCTAGTTTTGGCATGCCTACGAAGTTCGTTCTCTTCTTCAAAATGGAGATGGAGCACTCACGCTGCTCCATCAAGGTTGGCAACGAGCTTACGGAATCTTTCGACGTCAAAAAAGGTTTCAGACAAGGCGATGCACTGTCATGCGATTTCTTTAACATCATTCTTGAAAAGATTGAGCAAAATTTCAACGTCAACACCAGAGGCACTATCTTCCAAAAATCTGTTCAACTTCTCGCGTACGCCGATGATATAATGGGAAGAACACAGCGTGATGTCAATGGCGTCTTTGTGAGAATTGAGACAGAAGCGGCAAAAATGGGCTTATATGTTGTCTTCGAAGAAGGACACTCAACATCAACAGCTCGGGGAGAACATAACAATAGACGCATTTAACTTCGACACAAAAGAGGAGTTTGTCCGCCTATGTCTTGCTATTAACGCAGGCAATAACACTGGCGCCGAAATCAGACGAAGAATAACTCTTGCTAATCGCTGTTTTTTTGGGTAAGGAAAGCATTTGAGTGGTAAGTCCCTCTCTCGAACAACTAAGGTTAAACTATATGACATACTCATCTTCCCAGGCCTGCTATATGGTGCAGAAGCATGGACCCTGACAAAATCGGATGATAGTTCCTAAGTCTGCTTCGAGAGGAAATTTCTTCTGTTAATGTATCGGCCGTGTGGGTTCATGGAGAAGAATCATCAGCGAACTTTACGGGTTGTACTCGTACAACGGAAGAAGGGTGAAGGTCGAACGACTCGGATGGATTGGTCATATAACTCTTACATGCACAAATCCTCCAGCTCGGATGGCCTTCGACACAATTCCCGAGGAACGATGAAGAAGAGGAAGACCGTTACTTAGGTGTTAGCACCCAATTCGAAGAAGACCTTATCCAACTTGGAATGCAAAACTGGAGATAGCTAGCTAGGGACCAAGCTGGCTAGCGGAGACTATTGGTTGAGGCCCAAGTCCACAACGGACCGAAGTGCCATCTTAAGGAAGAAAGAATTATGAAATGGAACAAGACAAAGAAGATTTTTGTTTTCAATTGACAAGAAATCATCCAAATAAATATGGTTTCCGCCATATGATATCCGGATCAAATGTAGTCCAATGCAGATGTCCAAATTTCGCTTCGGAATTAAGGGCATAGACTAGCGATTTCACATATCCTCATAGAAAATAGTCAAGTGGCGTTATTAAATCACATGATCTAGAAAACCAATTCATGGGTCCGAAAAGTGAAACTATGTGATTTCCAAATGTGTCCTTCATTAAATCAATTGTGGTCCAAGCTGTATTATATTGATAAGCGAAAAATTCAGTAATCATGGCTCAAAAGTGCACTATTGACTCTAAGGTTCTGGCCAGTATCGAGGATTTAATGATAAATTTGAAAGCGTTGATATGCCAAACAAACTAAAAATAAATCACTTTCCATTGACAGTTGACAAAATTAATGCCAGGTCAAATATTGGTACCAACTTAAGGTTCTATAACTCTAAAAAAAACACCCGCGATTTGTTATTCTGTTGAAAATGTCGCTCTTCCTCCTCGTCAATGCATTGCAATAGTCGAATTTCAAGTGAATTGTAAATTTGTCTGTTGAATACACATGGATACGTGCCCTGCATGCACCTTCCCATTGTCCGCTGGAAAAAAAATATTGTTGCCTACTAACTATATCCCATTCACGAATCAAAATGATACTTTTCAATGGTGTTATTGTTTTAATCCAGAATTTTTAAATATATTGTATGCAGGCTGCGATTGATGGATCCAAAAACCTACATTTATAAGGACTCGAGGGCATACTAAAAAGGGACGATGTTTATTTCAAGGATGTGGTCATTTTTATGTTTTGCTTTTTTTTCAGTATTTTGTGAATACGAAATTGGTTTTTATTTACTTTTACCACAAACAACGCCAAACCAATGTTGGGGTGTCGGTTGTCGGTCGTTGCGTTTATTTATTGAAAATACCGCCTCTATTAATTGGAATTCGTATAAAATTACATTTTGGTTCTTTTTTTGGACAACTGACTTGGTTTTCTGTTCGCTATATTGTTTTTAAGTTGTTATTTTTTTTTATTTAAAAAAGAATAACATGAATCACATATTTTTTCCACATTTGAAAAACATTTATTTCTTTTTGAAATTTATCAACGTTACGGAGTTAAGGGCATGCAAAGGCACATTATTTGACTTCCGCTGTTGTGGTTTATGTTGCAATCAGAAAAATATATTAAATTGACCTTTTTTCCTTGTATGCTGGACCTCTACAAATACGTGTACCGTCAAACATTTTTATGTGACAGGATTTCAATTTTGTATTTTTTTTTAAATACAATTTTAATGGGAAAATATAAAAATGAAAGAGCAAAAGTATGATGACTTTTTATCAAACCGTCTTCCGTTCAATTCTCAATGTATTATGCAATTTATGATCTCAAAAGCATGTTGCAATATAAAACAATTTTATTGTGACATCTTCAACTAACTTAACTTTGAATTCCTTAATTGTGAGGACCTAATAGACCGAGAGCTGGCGTAATAATGAATCAAGCCATCATACAATATTCTTGTAAAAGGCATACCAATAGTAAGGTCTTGGAGAGTAAGATACGAATCGCTATGTCTGGCAGCATTTTGATGTGACGATCTCAAAGGTGTGATAAAAATGATAGAAGTCAAGTCATCTTAAGAATTTTGTAAAGTAAATGGTTTTTGAATAGGAACGCTACAAACGTTTTCTTAAATAAAACAAAAACGGTTTTGGACATCAATGAAATTCTTTATTCCTGGGGAAGTACATTAGATGCCATTTCAATTTCTTTTGCATGGCCACCACGGGCACGCTTGCAGAAGTCCAGACGCTGAACCCAATTTTCGACGGTTTTCAAGCATAAATCGGCCGATACTGCTGCAATTTCACGTTCGATATTCGTACGAAGTTCATCAATCGTCGCTGGCTTGTTGGCATAAACCATAGATTTGACGTAGCCCCACAGGAAATAGTCTAACGGCGTTAAATCACATGAACGAGGCGGCCAATTCACAGGTCCATTTCTGGAGATAATGCGCTCATCGAACTTCGTTCTCAATAATTCGATTGTTTGGCCCGCTGTGTGACATGTGGCACCGTCCTGTTGAAACCACATATCGTCCAAGTCCATATCATCCAATTCATTCCAAAAATAATCGGTTAGCATTGAGCGGTAGCGATTCCCATTCACAGTAACGTGCCGGTCTTGATCATCACGGAAGAAGTACGGCCCAATGACACCACCAGCATGTAAACCGCACCAAACAGAGATTTTTTCGGGATGTAATGGTGCCTCGTGAAGCACATGTGGATTGCTGCCTGACCAATAACGCATATTTTGCTTATTGACGAAGCCATCCAGCCAGAAATGAGCCTCATCGCTGAAGATGATTTTTCGATGAAAATCCGGATCATTTTCAAGTTGTTGCTCAGCCCAATTCACGAACAGACGACGCTTCTGGTGATCAAGCAGCTTCAGTTCTTGCGCCAATTTGATCTTGTAAAGATGTAGGCCAAGATCTTTTTACGCGAAATTCGCCACAACGACGTCACAGAGATGTCCAACTCTTGAGAACGACGTGTGAGAGACTGATTTAGTTCTTCCGCAATTGATGCGCTAGCGGCAGCAATGTTCTCCACACTACGGGCACTTCTTTGTCTCACTGGCACGGGAACATTTTGTACTGAGCCTGTGGATTCAAATCTTTCCACTAGACGCTCAATTGTTGATCTGGCAGGATGATTATGATGACTATAAATTGTACGTAGCGCTCTTAAAGTGTTGACCACTGACTCCGAATTTCGGTAGTTAATTTTAATAATTTTGACTCGTTGTTGGATCGTATTCCTTTCCATGATGAAATGGCAAATCTTACTGAAGAGAAATGTCAAGAGAGCGGGAAAAAGTTTGCCGTCCCTATCGGTCTACTTTTGTAGCGTCCCGATTGAAAAAACTTTATATCACACCAAAAACATTAATGTAAAAAAAAGCCAAGTTCTCCCGCACAAAAATTCTGCCTAACAAATCAGCCACGAAAAGTAATGAGATCTAGGAGAACGCCAAGTTCTAAGATTCAGCAAGCACTCGTAGGTGCATTGCAACTGTTTTAAGTGGACTTACACTGAATCAACTATTAGTTTTGAATTAAACTTGTAAGCTGATGTAAATTAGTTAATTTTTTTTACTTTGCAAGTTTTCCAAACTTTTTTAATAGTAGGTGACTAAGAGAAATCTTACATTAGTTTACATGTTTTCTTCGAAACTAAAAGTTGATTCGATGTAAGTCCACTTAAAACATTTGCAATGCACCTACGAGTACTTGCTGAGTCTTACAACTTGGCCTGTTTTTAGATCCGTGCCAACCAGGGGTTCGAAAGACTCAATTTTCGATGACTTTGGTGTAAATCAGGCTTAATGTGACCGATGGGTTCGATTACGTTGTCTTAGAATGCCGCTGTGCCATCGAGCTTGTTCGCATACACATGCGACTTAAGAAAGCACCACGGAAAAAAAAGTCTTAAGGGCCAAATCAAACGATCTTGTTGGCCAATTCACGTTGCCTCGGTGCGAGATAACCATGTCGTGAAACCGCTCGTACAGAATATCCACCGTGCCAACCTGTTGAAACCACGTGCCTTTGGTGTCTAAAGCATCCTATATTCTATTATCAAGAAGTTGGTGATTATCGACCAATAGCGATCGCTGTTAACGGTGATAGCCTGTCTAGGCCTAGCAGCGTCTTCGAAGAAGGACTGAACAATTTCGATGATGCCTCTTGCCCAAAATCGCGTGTTTTGCTTATTCATTCAAAAGTGGGCCTCATCGCTAAAGATGATTTTGTTTGAAAAAAAAGGATCAACTCTCAACTGCCCCGAACGCAGCTGAATTAGTTAACAGACGAGACGGCGACGACGCGACGTCGAGTATATTCGTTCATGTGAGTGACGAGGAACTGACCGCCTCGGATTCTCCTGCACACGTTCACGAACAGTGGTGATGTTTTCGGCTGATCTTGCTTTCGTGTTTTGGCTGATTGTTTTCTGACCCGGTGGACTCGAGTTTGGCCACCCAAGCATTGAATAAAAAAAAAAAAAAAAAAAAAATAGAGTGGCGCGACAGCTCTTGAAGAGCCAAGGCCTAAGTGGCTTACTCTCATCAACAATTCTCTAGTTGGGTGTGAAGAATTGAGGGGACCCACAATTTTACGCCGATTCCGAACGGCAAAGTTGAGAAGCACTTTTTCATGACAGATGATACTCTTGGAAGTTTTGTCAGTTCTTCGCAAGAGGCAGTGTTCGTGAAGATGAAATAAAAACTTTGGGCACGAGTAGGATTCGAACCCACGAGACGTTCTGCTTAGCAGCCAACGCACCTAACCACTAAGCTACGGACACTACTATTTGATAATAATAGTCTTACCATTTATACGTGTTGCTCGATACTGTAACTGTTGATGTGTCTTTAGTGACTGATTAAAAGACGAATATTTTCACAGAAAGTTAAAGAAACAAAATGTCCGTCACGAGATGTCAAAATCAAAGCGGAAAACCGTTTATTTCGATGGCGACCTTCAAAACAGGTTTCGATGAGTTTCAACATGGTCGTATGTCACTACATGCAAGTACCCCGAGAACGGCTACCACAGAGGATAACGTGACAAAAATGAATGGTTTGGATGAGCTGGGGCAATATGCATTTGAAAAGATTGAATCGGTCATACACGTGCATGAATTTTCTTGTCATGAGAGAGCTGTCTGAACTTGCTTTGTTTGCCAAGGAACAGTGAAAATATGTGGACGTCAGCCGGTGAATATGCTTCGAAGACTTTCCTATCGGCTAAAAAGGCGATGAATGCCATTTTCTGGGATTCACAGGGTGTGATCAATATTGCCTACATGGAGAAGAGTAAGGCTGTTCTATGTCGAATAATTAGACCAATACAATGCCGTTTTGTTGAAAAGTTGAAAACAGTTTTCTTTCACTATGGATATAGCCACTGCCAAATTCATCGAAATGGGCTACGAAGACGAACTGCTGCCATCCATCGTGTTTTCCAGAATTGGCCCCAAACTTCAAAAATCCCTCGTCAAACAGCGTTTTTTAATGCAAGTCCGATGCAATAACCTCTGTAGCCAATTTCTAAAATTAAATGCAAATTACCTTCAAGAGGTCAGAAATGATTTTGGCAATAAAATCTAATTTATTTCTTTTTTAGTCAAGAAAACCGTTAAATGTTTTCATTTGGAATATCCATTTAATCCTGCCCATTGGCCCATTTGTTTAGTTTTTTTAATTACATAAAACATTTAATTCATACAAATTCGCACACAAATTGCCAACTGTTAATTACCGAACAACCATTAATATGAGTTTGCAAGTTTAGCAAACACTCATTCATTCCTGATGTAGTCGCTGTATGATTTCCCAACTGGCCAGCAAGTCTTCATTATCCAAAATTTATTCAAAATTTATTTATGAAGCTTAATAAAATTAATAGCCCCACATACTACATAAATATTAGAAGTTTGCACATTGAGTTGTTAGCACCACACCCTCTCGCTCGCATCACGTTTTTGCTAAAATAAATTGCAAACCATAACATTCTGGTACAACACACACATCGCTCTCTCATTCTCAAAATGAAAAAAAAAAAAAAATTAATAACAATAACAGAAAGGACGAGAATGTGCCCAAATCTATGACAAATGCCAAAAACATGACCCAAATAACGATGTATATCGCAATCGCACCCAATGATTATTACACCACCACGTCATCGTCAGCAAAAACAGATTAATTAATTAAATAAATTATTTCGACATCATTATAACTCTCAACGCATGAATAACTCAGTGTCATAACTATGCCCAGTGAAATTACTTCTCAGAATTGATAGGGAACGAGGCGCAATGGCTTAACCCTGTCTTAGTCGTTTTTGACCCGATTTGGTTCCTTTTTGCCACCCACTTACGCCAACGTCTTCTTTTTGACTCATTAAAATTCATACAAATTCCCAACACACAACCGAAATGGAACTAGGCGCTTCTAATTTAACGCCTTGTCCTTGTGCTGCGGCCGGGTAGGTCTGGTCATCCGCCCTAAAAGTCGCATAAGAATTCTTTTCTCTTCGTTTATGCTTTTGGGACTTTAACTTCTTAAAGGGGCCTAGGGAGTTAGGGATTTTGATTTCGTTTTCTTGTTTTTCTCTTTTTGGGTCGGTACAGTCGTGACGGGTCGGCTAGAAATTTATGAGAATTAATTTTTGCCACTAATTTTGTTGGGACTTCCTTCGTCCTGTTTTAAGGGGAGGTGGAATGTCAGAGTCATATCTCTATTCGGGGTGAGTCTAAACCACTCAGCAACATTATAGTGCTGTTCCTAATTTCTTCGAAGATACTTATCTTAATTATAATTGGGTTTTCTTTTTTTTTTGTCTGTAATTCGAAATTTTATCCTTTCTTGGTTTTTTTTTATCCTTCCTTCGAATGTCGCTGTCCCTCATCTTTTCGTGTAGGGAGAAAGAGCCGAGCCAAACAAAATTCCTATGAGTCCTTTTTGTATCGGTGACCTGCAACATCCCTTTGTCCTTTTTTGGGTTTGTTCTTAAGGCACCCGCATCAAGAGGACATACCATTAGAAGCCGAGCACCCTGAACATGGGCCTCCGGACAACCGTAACTATAAAAATTAATTTCTCTCCGTTAAATGGGAAATTTGTGGTTACGTAAGGGGACACTGTCCATCCACAATCCCATCATATCGTCAGTCGGTGTAGTCATCCTCGTCAGCCAGAATATAAGTCATAGTCACTCAACCAAGCACAAATAAAGAGAGACGATTGAGAGAGCCATGAAACAAGAAAAAAAAAGGACTATAGAAGTAAGTGTTGTGGCTGGGCCTTTTTTGCAGTTTGTCGCTGTACATGTTCGGGGGAAAGGATTCCTGAAAAAACTTGGTCCACTGCCAGAAAGTTCTTATACTTATGTAAGCCTGTCTTTATGAAGGGTAGAGGGGATGATGGAGGTACAAAACATAGTTGCGAGTCTTTTACTTAATGCAGTTAAACTGGTATCACTTAAAGTCCTGTTTTGCTGTGATTACAAAGTTGTCGCTCAATTTTTGTATTTAAGAGGGGGAAGGAGGGGTCTACTTCTTTTTTCTTTGGCAGGTGCATGCATATATGAAATTGCAAATACCTCCCAGATGACGGGGAGGGGGGAGGGGTAATAAAAGAGGCAGGTTGAGACGAATAGGTCTTACAATCATCTGGGTTAAGTGATGAAAACGGTTTGAGTAAAGAACATGAAAACTCGATTTAGAGAATGACAACAACGATACTTTTCTCAGATTGTGTTCGTGTTTATGCAACTCGCTACTCGAGCGTTTGTCTGTGTATGTTATTAGCCCGAATGTAAAAGTCTGTTTAAATAGAGTTTTCGGAATAGTTTACGAGAATTTGTGGCTAGAAATTAGGGACTGGAGGAAGAAGAAAAGAACAGTGGGTTCAATGGGAAATTGTTCTTTTGCAGTGAATGTGAATGATGGAGCTATTTCACTTTGGGAATGCTTTCAAACTCCATGTGTGGTGTGGTTTTGGGTTAGAGAGAAAGTTCATTCTTTTGTTATTTTGTTGGGGTTTTCTTTCAATTTGAACGAAAGAAAGAATGAAAAAGGTGGTCATGTGGAAAGGAAGAAAAATGGGATTAGAAGAAGTAAAAGTTGTCGTAGAAGTGATTAACAGTTTTCTTTGAAGTTAGAAAACTATGCTTTTGTTGAATTATCCTTGTACTTAGTTTGACAATGTCAAAAAAGTTAATAACTGAAATTGCTTGTTAAATTTTTGGTTTTAAAGTCTGAAAACATTGCTTAAAGATTTCGGAATATTCGGTTTTTTTGTGGGGGTGTGGTTTTTTTTTTTTTGTAATCTGAAAGTGAAATGTCATTTGGTGAACCAACTACGCTACCATGGCGGCGTTTTGAAACAAAATGCGTATTTGCAGTCGGAGAATATGATGGATGAGGAAGCAGTTCATTGATTTAAGCAAGTTGGCCGTGGTGACGACACATGGGCAGGTGCGAGCTGGTGCGTTATATGGTCTTAGAGCACTTTCTTGACGTTTTTTCTTCAACTCGTTGTCTAATCGGCCATAAAATGAGGCGAGGTACGAGGTACCATCTAGCGCGTCACCAGGTAGTGTTGACTTTAACTTCTGGATCATAGAAAATGGTGGCCACCAGCTTTCCGACCGATTGGACAGTCCTCACCTTCTTCGGATAACGTTCGCCGGCTAAAGTCCACTGTTTCGATTATGCTTTGCCCTCTGGTGTGTACCAGTGGATAAATTTTTTGTTGACCGTCATGATATGGTTGACTCTGAAGTAGTTTGACGGTTGCGCTTGTTATCCAGAGTGAGCAAATACAACACCCATAGCACAAACAGCTTTATTCGAAGAAATGTCAAACTAAATTGTAGTGCTTGATTTTTGGCTCCACATTAAATTCAAATTTAAGTTAGTAAAAATAATAATTAATTGTTAAAATTGTTTTTATTGTGCTTAAAACAACATAGTTTTTCAATTTCTCAAAAAGTTTTATAGAGACATTCATCATATTTTAATTAAAAGTGAAAAATAAAAAAATGTCTAATTCTAACCTTAAAACTAGTAAGAGGAATTTACGCTCAAATTTTGGTGATGTCTCCGGCTCTCCTCTGAGTTCTCCTTTAGGAGCACCTTCTTCGTCAAATCTCTGGGAAAAAATAGAGACTCGCTTAAACAAATTGACCAAAACACTGACCGATTCCATTCTATCGACTTTAAGGAATGAATTAAATGAAATTTCACAAACTTTTAATTTACGCTTCGATGAAATTGAAACTAAATTTACAACACAAATTAAAAAACTTGAAAAAGATTTTGGGGAGCGGTTTGGTTCCTTAAACAAGTTAATTTTTAATTGTGAATCCAAGCTTGCAAGTTTCGAAAATCACCACCAAGAAATGAACACACTGCTGGAAGAATTTTCATTTATAAAAACACAATCAATGGAAAATGACAACACCATCAATACACAACTCAAAGCACAGATCGACTATTTGGCCCGAAAAAATATTGCTGGCGATCTCGTTCTTCACGGCATTCCTGTTAATCAGAATGAAAATATTTACGAGATTTTTCACAAATTTTGCACAAAAATTGGTCTAACGTCGATACGACCTAACTACGCGCTACGAATTACACCTAAAAACAATAAAACTTCCAGTCCGATCATCATTCGACTTGCACACGAAAACGAAAAAAACTTTGTATTGAAGAAATTAAGTGAATTTTATAAAACAAGCTCTCGTGCAGTCTCTTTACATGACCTTGGCTTTCACAACAGCAACAAATTTGTAAGGGCATATGAATGTCTTACTAAGCATAATCATGAACTCTTCAAAAAGGCCAACGATTTACGCAGAAGAAAGCTCCTCCATTCTGTGTTCACTAGGTTTGGTCGAGTCTACGTCAGAGAAGGTGTTGATAAAAAACCTGTTTGCATCACAACCATGTCTCATTTACATTCTTTCTTATCTATGGATGGTGATGATAAGATGAATCATTTGATTGATGCTAGGGAGAAGGAGATTGTTATTGTGCAGGGAGGTATGGATGTTTCACACGATGTTGTTGCTGCTGTTGCTGATGGTTCTGTTTCTGCTTCATAAGGTGTTGCTGTTGATTGTTTAACTTATTAATGTTTTGTTTTGAAGCTTACCAAGTATGTTTAACTTTATTTTGCTATTATTTAAATTGTTATTTTGCTTCAATTTAAATCTTAACGCAACTAAAATTTGAATTTTTTGTATTAATGCCAATTTTAATATGCAAATAACTCAATTTTCTTTCTTTATTTTCTGAGTTTGTAAATCATAAATTAATTTCCCTTGTTTATCTGTGAGAATTTCTTCCTGAGTTGCATTTGAAGATGAGGTTCGCTGGTTCACATCCTGATAATGTTAGATCAATCTGTAATGTTTTGTGTAAAGCCCATAATGGCTTAAATGTATGTCATCTGAATGCGGGTAGTATTCCTTCTAAGTACACTGTCCTTTTCCAAATGTTAAGTAGTAGTAATATGGACGTTATAATGATTTCTGAGTCATGGTTAAATGAATCAATTTCATCTCAGTTGATTAATTTTCCTGGGTTTAAACTGTTTAGGAATGATCGCGGTTCTCGAGGTGGTGGTGTTTGCATTTACGTTAAAGATAATATAAGATCCAAAATTGTTTGTTCATCTTTGAAATCACCGTTGGAATTTTTAGGCGTTGAAATTTCGAATGGCAATGAAGTTTGTCTTTTGATGGTTGTTTATTGTCCTCCTTGTTGTTTCAAAGAGGATAATGTATGTGAACTTGAAAACACATTGCACAATTTTAATTCAAAGTATTCTCATATAGTAATAGGTGGTGATTTTAACGTTAATATACTTGCAAATAATACAACGTCACGCTATTTTAACTACTTTTGTGAAAAACTTTGTTTATCTATTGTGAATACATTATGGCCCACATGTTTTCAGTCAGTACTTAATCCATCACTTATAGACATTTTTCTTACAACTTCTAAAGAAAGAGTTCTGTGTAACGACCAAATAAGGCTAACTTCGGAATTCATTCATGATCTCGTTTTCTGTTGCTTTCAATTTGATAAGAATAATTTGCGTTCCTCTGAAATTGTAAACTACAGATCATATCGTAATTTTAATTTTGAAGATGTTCAATGCTTTGTTGGAGCTAATTTCTTTAACGAGATTTTATACACTGCTAATGTAAATGATAAAGTTTTATTGTTCAATCAATTGTTACAGGTTCTTTTCGATGTTCATGTTCCGATTGTATGTAAAGAAGTTAAAAAAACCAGAGTATGTCCATGGTACAGTGCTGACATTGAAGCTCAAATCAAAGAAAGAGAACGATTTTACAAGAAATTTAAGAAATGCCCTTCTGAGTTCAATCGGCGTCAATATATCTATGCAAGAAATACAGTTGTGTCACTAATTCGCACTCGGAAGAAAACTTACTTTTTGCAAAAACTTGACGTTTCCTTGAATTCGAAAGAACTGTGGAAAAACTTAAAAGAAATTGGTGTAGCTAACAATAAAAATGCGTCAGAGTGTGCTCTCAACCCTGAGGTAATGAGGTCATTTTATGCTCCTCCTCTAGTCAACTTGAATCCTCATATCAGCTTGCCTGCAAATGACGTTGGACAGTTTTCATTTAATTGCGTGGACGAAAATGATCTTCTAGGTGCAATAAAGGCTGTGAAATCTAACGCTGTTGGTTCTGATAAAGTTACTCCTAAATTTATTCGCTTAATATTACCTATTGTTCTTCCACCATTGAAACATATTGTTAATGCTTGTTTTTATAGAAGTGAGTTTCCTGACGCATGGAAGGAGGCTATTGTTATCCCTATTCCAAAGAAGAGTAATCCATGTGAACCTTCTCATTTCAGACCAATAAGTTTGCTACCTTTCTTTGCAAAAGTCTTTGAGCGGTTGATGGCTAATCAAGTTCTTGTTTTTCTTCAATCTGATAATAGAATTTCCAAATGGCAATCTGGTTTTCGCAAAAATCACAGCTGTGAATCTGCCGTAGTAAAAGTAACATATGATTTTCGTGTTGCACTTGATAGAAACAAGCTTGGAACTATGGTACTTTTAGATTTCTCAAAGGCTTTTGATTGCATTGATCATCAAATATTAATCTTAAAACTTTATAATAATTTCAACTTTTCTTACACTGCTCTGAAGCTTTTGAGAAATTATCTGTTAAACAGACCTCAAACAATAAAAACAAATCAAGGTATTTCAAGCTCGTTCAATGTTAACTGCGGTGTTCCACAAGGGTCGATTCTTGGACCACTTCTGTTTTCCCTCTTTATTAATGATCTTCCTTCAGTTGTTCAAAATTGTAACATTCATATGTATGCGGATGATGTGTTGTTGTATATTTTTAGTGATTTGGGTCTAATGGATGATTGTGTTGCTCGTATAAATGAAGACTTAGCTAATATTCTATGCTGGGCTAACTCAAATAAACTGCAACTTAATCCGACAAAAACCCTAAGTATGGTATGTTCAAGACGAGAAGTTAATCTTATGGACCTTCCAAATATCGTTTTAAATGCTCAAAATATTGAATATGTTAGTAAAGTTAAGTACCTAGGTTTTCAAATTAATAACAAGTTGAGCTGTTGTGATGCAATATCCGAAACCATACGTAGAATTTACAGTGGGTTGCGTTCCTTGAGATTCTCTTCCCATTTTTTGAATATGGAATTGAAAAAACAACTAGTAAAAAGTTTAATCATGCCTTATTTCACTTTCAACTGCGCTGTTTACCCTTGTCTTGACTATGATTGTAAGAATAAACTAAATGTTGCATTTAATGATTGCCTTCGTTTTATTCATAATATCAACAGATATGAAAGTGTTTCATTTTTACATGATTCTTTGTTAGGAGTCAATTTAAATAAATATATTTTGTATCGAAACATTTCACTTCTACCACACCAGTAGTTTCATGGATGGTATGATTTTTGAAATGTCTCAGTTATCTTGCGAAATTTTATTCTTTGGTCTGACATTGATTTTTGTCACGTTATCCTGTATATAAGCCGTTTTCAAGGCACCTAGACGTTGCTCAACAAAACCTGGAATACGACCACTGATCTTTCTTAATGGGGTATCGTCCGATGATCCAGGGTCTATTTAGTTTTTTGTTTTTTATAATTTGCACCCACTCAAGGAATTTTTTGATACCCTTATTATGCCAGGAAAATAAACGAACGCAGTCACTTGGTCCTCGTCCTTGTACCGTAGGTTCGGTCTTCCTTGCTGTTTCGAACTTGGCGGCTGCGATGAGAGGACTTTCTTGGCTGGAGCGTTGTCGTCCATTCGCTCGATGTGGCCAAGCCAATGTTTTCGTCTTTTCTTGGCCTTCCGGACTATACATCCACATCTTGGTACAGCTCATACAGATCTCGGTTGAACCATCTTCTCCATTCGCCATCTTCGCATACAAGACCGAAAAACCGTCCAAGAATTGTTGTCTTTCAAGTGAGGAGTTTTGAACCCAGTTGTTTTGCCAAACCAAAGCAGCAGCGGTTCACTACGGTGGTTCTTTTTCGGATCTCCACTAAGGTGTCGTTTGTGGGATTGATGTTTGTTCTTACAAAGGTGAAGTCCTTAACTATCTCGAAATTGCTGCTTGCAGTAACGTTTTGTCTTAGGCGGTGGACAGATGGTCTTTTGTATGTTAAAAGCATGTACTTTGTTTTGTCCTCATTCACTTCAAGACCAACGATTTTCGCCTGTTCTTCAATCGCTGTGAAGGCCTCAGGCACAACTCTCTTGGAGCTGGGTGGATTTGTTGAAGTTAGTGTTTTCCGTGCTCACACCTGCCTTGCGCACTATCTGCTCCAAGACTATGTTGAAGAAATCACATGACAGCGCATCTTCTTATCTATGCCCTGCGCATGTTTGAAACTACTTGGATGAGTTGTTACCCATTTGCACACTGCACTGCGTATTGTTTATCGTCATGCGGCTCAACTGGATGCTATCATAAGAAGTCTATGAAGAGATGGTGGGTTTCGACTTGAAATTCGTTGGTCTTTTAAAGGATCTGCCTCAGTGTGAATATTTGGTTTATCGTTGTTCTGCCTGGCCTAAAGCTACACTGGTACGTGCCGATTATTGTGTTAAAGAACGGTTTAAGATGCTCACACAGTACGTTGGATAGGATTTTGTATGCAACATTAAGCAGGGATATGCCACGGTGGCTTTTGCATGACTTAAGATCGCTTTTTTGTAGATGGGCATGCAAAACAAACATGAAAATGGTGTTCACTTAAATATTATAAGCAATTTTGACTGACAATCATTGTGCGAAAATAATCAATATCTTTTTTGATCAAGAAACACTAAATCTTTAAATATGAGATATTATAGTGTTACAATGTTTGTGCTTGCATTAATACGAATTTGGTCAAGCTCGTTGTTGATCAAAAACGTTTATAGTTCATTGAATACTATTCTGCTTAAATTAAAAAGAGAAATAGGGTGATTTATGTTGAAAGATACCGTTTGTGATATTAAAAAACAATTAAGTCTTCAATAAAAGTGGTTAGAAAAACATTTTCTTTTTCGATATAAGAATACTCCCAAGTAACAATTTAACTTGTATAAGGCTTAAGCGAAGCTATTTCTTGATTTGTATACGGCTTGTATAAAACCTTACACAAATACGTTTGGCGCAAGTTATGCAAGGCATTGTTTCCTTAAATCAATTATGACAAGGCCTTATATCAATTTATTTAAGGAAGTAATAGCTTCTCGGATGAAATCTCTACAAGGTCTTATAACAATTAATTTAAAGAAGCAATAGCTTCTCAAAGGGTATATAAATAAGGTCTTACATCAATTTATTTAAACAAGCAATAGTTTCTCATATGTTTTCTCAAAAAGGTTATTGTAAAGTCTTACGGAAGTTATTCGAAGAAACAAGGAAAAATTAAATTTATGAATTTGTTTTTGTTTTTTTCCTATTTTTATGTATCCGACTATTTTGTTTTTCTGCTTCCTGAAAATTGTAAGATGTTGAGCGTATCTCGATTATACAGAATATGTGAAAGAAACATTACAGACTTCCTACCGGATTTGAACTTGGGACCCTCAGCGTGTCAGTCGACCATTCATCCATTGTGCTAAAGTAACTTGTACGTAAGCGATAGCACATTTAAAACTAGTTATTTCATGTCAAACTTTAAGAGTTATGAAACAATTATGACATATTAATGAATAAAATTGTTTAATTATGTTCAGATTGATGATGAATGAATGGTTAAGTTGGAAGCATTAAAACTGAATTAAAATATGTGTGGTATACGCATAGTAGTATGAATAAGATCTTTGAACAACGTAGGCAAAAAGTTTGGGATTCAAGGGAATCTATCTTTTTACTGTAAGAGCTTACTAAGAAAACCTTCAGAAAATAAATTCTCAAAAAAAAAAAAAATACAAATTAATTACAGTACAAGCTCAGGTAAAAACGATACACCAACATTTGTATTCAAATAACGATGGAATAATAGTTTTTCCATTCAATAAAAAAAGAAGACACAAAAAACATGGGTTTTGAACTGGGGTAGTCCTACATTCCTTAAAGTGTCAACCTTCTTAAGAGAGCTATAACTATATAATTTGCACAAGGAGGCCTTATCTGTGTTATCAAATTGCAGACTGTTGTAAGTAAACAAAAATAAGGTCTTATACTAGCTATTTTAAATGCGCTTTCACGAAAAGGCCTTATGGGATTTCGGTAAATCAATCTTGCGCAAGCAGTTTGTTATAATTTGCACAAGGAGGCCTTATCTGTGTTATCGAATTGCAGACTGTTATAAGTAAATTACAAAAGGTCTTATTCAAGCAAAATAAAAACAATCATCCTTAAATAAGTCTTAAAATAACACTATATGAAAAACTCTCACAATCAATTTTTCTAAAACATATTTTATTGAAATAATATACCAAAAAACTTAAATAATATTAGAAAATTTAACGTGTTTAATGTTTGTGTTTCGATTAGATTTCTGTACTTATAAATTCATCAGTTTTATTAAATACTTTGAATAATATGTTTCAGAAATACATTAATTTGATGATGATATGCGATACTTTTTAAAGCCTAATATAATACTGAAATATTTAAAGGAAAAACTACTTTGTTTTACAAATAAGGAATGCAATATTTACCAATGTTTTCCCGGCAGAGCGTTTAAAAAGCAGCCAATAAATTAACATCTTCCCTTCTTAGGTCATAAAAATTTTCTTCCTCCTCAGTATAACCTCGTTCCGCGGTTCATTGCTAAGTTGAAGCCGTTATTTTCAGCAAGAGACCTTTTTTGACATAAACATAATGTTAATGAGCCGATAAGCAAAAAATAAAAAAACCCGAAACTATAGCATAAGAAACCGCTTACCTTCAGATGTTTAAAACTCCTAAAATTTTAAAAAACTTCTTCTTCTTCCGTGGAGAGCTTGTGAAAGATAACAATGCTTATTATTTTGCACTTTCTTTTAGAATTGAAGAAGCTGCTACCTTCTGATGAAATCACTTTTGATCCTCTTGGAGATGGAACAAATTCTTTTCTGTTTAAGAAATGTAGTAGATTCATAACCTTTGATTTTTTATACTTTTCATTTTCGGAACGATTAGCATATCGATGTAAATTAGCACGGACTCTGAGAACACCATAATTTAAGTCCTGGCCGTAAAATATAATTATGTCGGAGGTCGGACTAGATATAGACTTGATTTATTTCATTTTATGAATTTTAACAAAATTGTTTCAGAGTTTTAGAGTGTCGCGTTAATTAATAGTTTAATAATATAATAGAACAAAAACTTACCTTAGAAATTAAACTTCTGGTGCTGCTGTTATTTCGATTCTATTTGTTAAGCAATTAATAAACAAATTCTTATTCACTTTATACACTTGTCTTGTTCACCAAAAAAAGCTTAACTTATGAACAGCGAACGAATGCGTTTAAACTCAAATATGCAAGATTATTGCAGGCCAAACAATACAAATATTCTATTGAACATACACGTGATACTTCAAGTTCGAAAAGTATTCTAATTCAAATGATTGCGACACTTTAACAATGTTTGTGTTGCCTCAACAATTATCGTGATTGATCAAATATGAACATTGTTGATCGAGCATATCCTTGATAATTCATTAACGACCTTTGTGTAGCTTCAAAAATTCTTGTGGTTGGTTAAATACTTTCATTGTTGATCAAACATTATAAGTGATACTTGAATATGATACGTTCTTTATCATTGTCACTTTTCATAAAATTAAGTTGAATTGTTAATTAAACACGTTTGTTGTTGATCAAGTATAAATTCAACAATGATATTCTTGCTGTAGTATAATAGAATATTAATATCAACTAGTAACATGCTTAATTTGAACATTTTAATGTTACTCACCAAAATAAAAAATTGATCACGGCTTCATTGTTGATTTAAACATGCGATCTTATCTGTTTCAATCACATAGCTTGTTTAATTTCACAACTATCGTCAAATTGTTGATTAACATTTAACAATGAAGTATGTTTAAATCAACCAATATTTTTTCTTTCGGTGTTTGCACATATTTCCTTGTTTTTGTATCACAAATAAGCCATACTAACTGACCCTCGTCAACTCAATTTTTGATGGTCGCCATCGAAGGAAAACATTCACCGTATTCATAGCATTCAAACGGGCTTCGACTTCGCTGAACAATTTTACTTCCAAAAGCAAGTTGCAAAATCCACGGACAGTCTCGCTTACACACGCGGTCAAAGTCAACTACGAGTGCGATCCAGCTGAAATGTTAAAAGCAAACGTCTTCGGGAACGTACTCGGATCTCCTCGCGTTTTGTATTTCTCCTCGTTGAGAAATAATGACAAATTGCGTAACTGCTGTGTAGAGTGTTTTCTTTTATTTTTTGTAAGAATGTATAGGAGCATTTCGCTCACGCATGATAAAATATCAAAATCCGAATTTTATTGATGAAAAATATTTTACTTCCAAGAAACGATAAGGATGCCAAAGGTTGAATATAAAACATTATCCACCCCAATTTTTCTTAATAAATCTAATACAAATACATAAGCCCACTTTAATCTGAAATCACCTAAAACGGTATTCAAATATATTTACAAAAAAAAAAAAAAATTAAACGAAAAAACATAAACAACTTTTAACAAATCGCTCAAAGATGAATTGAGGCGAACTATAAAGAAAAAAAAAAACATCTTAAATTATTACCCAATTTATAAGAAAATAACCCCTAATTTGGAACACGATAAAAATTTCCATAACGATTCCAAGACATTCTCAAAAAGCAATTTGTCAAATAAATGACCAAACACCATATCCCATTAAGAGGCCTCACACTATAGTACCAAAATAACACTCTGTATGGCTGTTATTATAGAAAAATATACACCTCCTGTCGTAAAAATAAATATGCAAACAGAAAAATATAACAATTTCAATAAAATCTACACCAAAGAAAATTAATCATTTAAAAAGAAGAAGTCAAATTCAAATATCGTCCTTTGGCGATCATTTCTCATACGTCACAACCACATGCAACCGCACGTAAATTTTTGGCTAAATTTGTTACCCTTAATGGTATCGGCCTTTCAAATCGATTAAGTAAGTAATCGTCTCCAATAAATTTGTTGTGTATCCAAACTTAAAAAAAAATCAACCGAAATTCAAAAGAATCTGAAGAGTTGTTGGTCTTAGCCAAATTCTGGCGGAAACCCACACTTAACCCACGATAGCAGGAATGTAATAATTTTTACTCGTTTTATGCAAAATGCCACACTGAACCCACACACATGCCCTACGGCTCAAGATATGTGAAAAAACGGTCCAGTAGACCGTCCCCTTTACCTCCATCAATTACCCACAACGACGTCGTAGATCTTTTTTCCAAAATTGCGGAAAATTCGAAAGACCCCGAAAATGGGCAGTTAGGTGCACACACTCGAGCATCCACAGCCGCCACCGCCCGTCTTGGTTATGTCGAAGTCGTTGGTCGTAATCGTTGTCAAGCCTTTGGGGCTTATACATATCATGGCATCCAAATGGATTCTTGTTATCACTCTATGATAAAACACTGAAATAAATGAAGCGCACATAAAAAAGGATGAGGTTTATTTCCATAAATATTCTTCCTTATTCACCCGCCTCCACAAAACACCCAAAACAAATATTTAACTGTTGTTTTTTTTTACTTGCTTCTCTTCCTTCGAGTTCTCGATCTATCTGTCTGTCTGTAGCTGATGTCCTTACACACCAAAGCTACATATTTACACTTGGCCCGCAGGATTTACATACCTGACTTGCAAGGCAACTTAAAAGCACCCTGAAGCGTCGAACACAACACCTAGTCCGGGGCACCCACTCGCCTCTTTAAAGAATACACTTACCTTGCACCCACCACGCAAGCAAAACGAAACGTCAACAGCACAGGCAACTGTAAACATGAAAGGGAAAAAAGAAACGTGCCATACGTGCCTTGCCTAGACTTTGTGGAAGTAGTAAGTCCCCGCTCACTCGGCGAACATGGGGAACAAGCAAAAACAACTTCCGCTTCCATATGTGAATGATTTTTTTTCTGTTGAAGTTGCCGCGTTGATGTGCACACAACACCTATTTCTCTCGTCCCTCACACATCCTGGCTGGTTGCAAACGAACACGGAGGAGAGTCTTGTAGTGTTGTTTTCTCCCGGAAGAACTGTGTTTTTTTTTCTCTCTCTCTCTCTCTGTAATACGCAGTCAAAAACTCCAACTCAGTTGGCAACGTGTAAATGTGAACAGGAAGTTCGCCCCCTCTCGCTCGCTTAAATTCAGTTTGCAATTGCTGTTGTTGTATACTGCTAGAGGGCTCTGTGACTTAACAACGGCAATTCGGGAAACGAGTACAAAAAAGGCAACACGAACGTCAAAAAAAAGTTAAAAGAAAAAAAGGAAAATAGAAAAATTCAAGCAAAAGAAAAATATCCCTGAAGATGTTTCTACCCCGAGGGTAAATTTAACGTATTTAGCATATCCTTTACGAATTTTTACTTTATTTTTTTTTCGAAAAGTTTGTATTTCTTCCTTTTTTTGGATTCAAAAAAAAGATGCTCGTTTGGATGCTGGGACACCATCTCTACATCATATCATGAACAGATGGATGCGTGAGATGTGAAATGATCAGGAGTCAGGACGACCAGCAAGCAAACGAGGACGACGACAACGATGCTGATGATGACGATGGAAAACTTAATTACATTTCCTTATTCGTTTTCATTGAATCCAATTGGGTTCTTGTTATGCAGTACCTATATTTCTAATATGGAAAAATCCTGAATGTCATACTGATCTACGATTTATTTGAGTTTGTTTTTGTCCTTTTTCCTGTGAGTTTATTTTTTTGTGACGGAAGTTGGAAAAATGTTTGTTATAGCGACAAACTTGATTAAAATACAATTTATGTTGTTATTGAGAATTGAGATTACTTTTTTTTGTGAACCGTTAACAGGATGTTTATTTATATCAGGGTGGGTTTTCACTTTACTCTAAATATAAAAAAAAAGAAATAGGGAGCGATTCAAATTGGCAAAGTCAAGTGAATGAACGATGATGAGTAATATTTGTGAATAAATGAGTTATTTTTGATCTGGAAATAAATATTTTCATTTGATGCTGACAAGAAAGACTCACTAACGAAGTCTCTTTCGGCACAGACAAGGAAAAAAGGAAATTATGGTTTTTTTTTTTTATTTGAACATAAATTTTAAGTATAGAGCGACTATAAAAAATGGGATAAGTGCAAGTACTTTCATACAAAATTTTGCATTTCATGGCTTATGTACGTGTTGCACCCTCTCTTAAATTCATGTTTTTCAATTTAACTCGAAGAGTTAAGTAGCTGCAATAAAAACACACATTTCAGCAGTTAACGTGACAATTTATATGGCATACTAACAGGAAAATGTCAAAAATAAAAAAGTTTCAAACACGAACTCAGTTTGTGTAACTTACCTACTCACTTCAGATGACGCTACAGTCCGAGTTGAACTTGGGCATCAACCAACAAACCTCTCCAGCCAACTCGGTCACTAGCTAGCTGTCTCCAGTTTCGCACGCCGTGTTGAGGTCATCCTTAACTTGCGCGCGCCATCTGAGCTTTGGTCTTCCTCTGCTGCGGCTTCCCCCTGGAGTGTCTTCAAAGACCTTAGGTTAGGTTAGGATGGGTTATATGGGATGACAGTTGATATTGTTACCGTCCCTTGTGATACCTTGAAGTGTTGTAACTTCTGAAAAAGTGGTTTAACCTATGAATTCTATGGTTAATCGAGCCATTTGGTGGACTTGATAAAGTTCAATAGGCGATTGCCTGACAGTTCAGATAGGTCTTCTAGTTCATTGAAGAAATAGTTGCCTAAGAATGCCTAGTACGCCAGAGTGCTGGACAGTGGCATAGGAAGTGAGCCGTATTTACGTGCTCTTCCTCGTCGCCACAGCCTCTGCATATGTCGTCCGTACTAAGCCCCATCTTCTTTTTGTGGTAGCCAAGTAGGTTATGCCCCGTTATCACACCTATGAGGCATCTTAGGGACGGTTTATTGAGAAGTAATATTTTATTTGATTTTATCTTGTCATAATGAGGCCAGAGTTTCCTGGTGTTACCGCAGGTTTCTAGTAGGTTCCATCTTCAAAGACCTTACAGGACGGAGTATTGGTGGCTATCCTCTCCGCGTAACCTATAGCCACCTGAGACTTTGGACTTTCACTCTTTAAGCTAGGTCAGTGTTAGTGAAGTCGTTACCGACTATAATGGTGCAGCGCGAGTTCTCCATTGTCATCCTGCGCAGACGAATGAGTCTTAAAATGTATAAAAAGATCGTAGGCGTCGATTTGGAGGTCTTGAGTTTTTTTCTAGGATCTGCGTAATGTGAATATTTGATCGATATTCGATCTTATAGGCGATGTTTAGGAGGCTGATGCCTGTGTAGATGGTGCATTTTCTAGAGATGAGTTGGTGCATTCTACTAACCAAGTCATCACCGGCTGCTTTGAAGAGTTCGGCAGTGATGCAGTCAGCTCCCTCGGCTTTTTTGTTCTTAAGCTTAGATATTGCTATCTTCACTTTTTCAAGGTCAGGTAGACGGAAATCTTGGCCTGCGTCGTCTTCATTGATTGGTTTATTCTGCCTGACAGCGGAATTTGATTCGTCATTACACAGTCTTCAGAAGTGGTCGTTCCATATCCTCAGAATTGACTGTGACTCTACTACGATATTTCCCGTTGGTCTTTACAGAACTCATTCGTTTTACCTCTTGGTAAACCTTCCGAGCTTCATTCCTGTTTGTTAGTCTCTCAACATCCTCGATCGATCGCTTATCATGCTCTCTTGCTTTTTTCTGTCTGAAAAGCTTGTGTTCTTCTCTCCTCTTCTGCTCGTAGAGCTCCCGAGCTGATCTCGTCCTCCTGTGCAGCAGCTGCTTTGAAAGCTTCTTGCTTGGCTGCATGTACCTGACTCCATTTTTCATCAAACCAGGGATTTCATTGTGGTGGGGGCGTGAACCTAGCACAGCAGAGGCAGCATCCCTAATGCCTTCTAGAAAATTCTCCCACTGGTTCTCAATACTCGATGCTGGCTGTAGCGGACTCCTCACGAGTCACGAGGTTACTTAACATTCAATCGGAAAGGATCTGGCGATCTCATGCGATTCTAGCAGTCCGAAGTTATACTTTGTTCTAGATTTTCTTGTTTTTGGCTGTTGCAGGCTGTGTTTTCCGACTATTTCACCAAAGATGTCCTCTCTTCTTAGTTTGGCGTTAACATCTCCTAAGACGATTTAACGTTGAACCTAGGGCATTGCTCGTATGTCTTGTCGAGGAGCTTGTAGAATTTGTCTTTGGCGTCTTTATCTTTCTCTTCTGTGGGGGCGCGAGCGCATAAAGGTTTATGTTGCCGATATTTGCCTTTATGTGGATTGTCGTGAGGCGCTTGTTGATAGCTCTGAAGCGTAGGACATTCAAACAGAGATCGTTGTTGTTCTGTTCTCTGTAGTAGTCACCGTAGCAGATATCGCAGTTTTTCATCGTCCTTTTGCACAGCCCATCCCATCGCATTTCCTGGATGGCGGGTATATGCGCCTTATAACGATCTACGGCCTCCGCTATCTGTTCGGCTTCAGGTGCTTTATAAAGGTACCTAACATTCCACGTACAAATCTGAATTTCGTTGTCCTTATTTCGTTTGCATGGTTCGTCAACAACTAATCCGTCCGTTTCCAAGGCTTGTTGTTGCTTCGCAAGTAGCTTTTCCTAACGTGATTAGGAAGTCACTCCAATGTCTCAACCTGGTGGTCCAGCTCCTTATTTAAACTCCAAGGGCAAAGAGGCGGATAAACCGCTCCTTATCGGCCTGAGCTCCAAATATGTCGAAGTAGCCCGTATAAGGTGTTCACTGAGTAGTTCAATCTAACTGGAACTGTAGGCCCTATACATTGACTTCATCCTGGGAATTCTTTCGCTGCCGCCTGGAAAAAGGAGTAGTGCTTCAGTGGGAAACACTATCTCCGCTCTCTCTCGTTAGTTGTTGCCGAACTCTTGCATAGCGGTTTTCACCCAGTGGTCACCATCGTGGAGACGAGAGTATAAATAGGTAGTCAGAGGTTGTTGAGGACTCTTAGATCCTCATGAGTGCACTGTTATCTACCAATTGAAGCGATAATTTTGAAACTACTTTTTCCACAAAACTTGTTTGAGGTCGTCATTAGACTTGATCAGATTCTAATACTTGAAGTCTAAGTCAAGTTTAATAATAATCTGAGGGATTTTGTTTATCTGATATTTGAAAATATTGTTTTGTTGCATTTAATTCGTTAACTAACTTCAAAATCCAACAAACAAACATTAAAAAGGCTTATTTTTTGAGTATTTTGACTCATTGCAGTCATTAAGTCTTTTGATTGCATTCAATGTAATGCAGTTATTTGATTGTTTTTGCAGCCTTCTAACTGCTTGAAGTATTTTAACTGCTTTGAAGCCTTTTGACTGCTTGAAGTCTTTTAACTGCTTTGAAGTCTTTTATCTGCTTGAAGTCTTTTAACTGCTTTAAGTCTTGTAACTGATGCTTGAAGTCTTTTAATCTTAATTTCAGCTTGTGGCCATGGCTCAGAGGATAGAGTAGAAGCCGAGCGCAACGAGTTTAGGACCCAGCTTCGGAAGCATTCTTTCTCTACAAAAATCGCCAGCTTATCTGAGGCCACCTGTGCTACGATATGAGACAATTAAAATTTGTGTCTCCTCCTCGGTGCAACGTAGGTTTATGTTATTTGTTCTTCCTTTCTTTGTGTCTCTCTGTCTCTTTCTGTTGTATTAGTGTCTTGTTTTGTGCAAGCCATGGCCTCAGTCGCCAGAGCTGCTATGTGTCAGTAGTTCGTTACATTCATGTGCGAAGTACTGTGAAATGTCAATGTCAATGTCGTATACTTAATTTAAATCTAAGGTGCAGTAAGACTTCATGCAGTTAAAAGACTTCAAGCAGTTAAAAGACTTCAAAGCAGTTAGAAGACTTCAAGCAGTCAAAAGGCTGCAAAATCATTCAAATGACTGCATTACATTGAATGCAATCAAAAGACTTAATGACTGCAATGAGTGTAAAAGAATTTAAAAAGATTTCAAAGAATGCAAGCAGTAAAAAGTAATGGATTCTTTTGACTTCAAGTCTTTTTACTGCTCTAAATAATTTGTAAACAAAAGACTTCAAAATTAACTGCGATTTTTTCATCGAAGTAAGAAATTGCAATAAGGACTGTAAATGCATTCCCAAAATTAAGTTAAGTGAATGGGACTTTTGGCGATGCAGTACCAAAAGATTGCATTCTTTTACAGTGTTTGCTATACATCCAAACAGTTAATACTGAGTAGTGAACATTGATCAGTGGAAAAAGGATGAATAATCTTACAAAAGTACTAGTTACATGTGAAACTGGAATTTGGCTGCTGGAAATCCATGTATAGTTTAATTATATATTTTAAGCTGGAGATTTATATTAAGAATACACTTGAAAAAAAATTTGAGATTTTCTGCATGGATCCAAGTGATACCTACTTGATTTCTATAAAACATCAGACCCTATAAAATTTCCTTAACTCCATGTCAAAATGCATTTATACCGTCAAAAATTACATTAGTATTCAAAAACGTTCATAAACCTAGAAATTTGCACGACTGGGTGGCACGAATGCGCTCTTATAATCTAATTGACTTAACTTAAACTCATTTAAAAGAAATTTAAATTAAAATATCTTTCTCGAAAACATATTTATCAAAAAAAAAAAAAGGAAAAAATCGTATTAAAAAAAGCGTTTATATGAGTGATATTCTTATGGTACAATACAAAAATAAATTTTCTATACCAAAAAAACAATTTTGATTTTAAAAAGAAAATAAAAAAGGGATACAAACCCAAATTTGAAGTCAATCGAACCGGTCATGAAGGTTCGTTTACAGACAAGTCTTTACTTTTAGACAACCTCCTCTGAATATAATTTTTTAAGATATTCCATTTTGCATTAACACCATTTTCATCCTGTAACAAGATGGGTGAAGGTCATCCTATGGTCAGATTCGAACTAAAATTCAGCATTGACTTCCATTATCAACAACTTAAAGTGTCAAGAAGTTTTTTTTTCAATTTCGAATGTTCGAAAATTACTTAAAAAGAATACACTTCGTCAACTATACGCCGTAGTGACTCATTAAAACACGCATGCCAAAAATTAATAATTATTGAAAATCAATGTTACCTTTTTTGTTAAGTTTTATAACCATAGTACGGTTAGTTATGATTGATATTCAGTGACAAGCAAAAAGTTAGTTCAACAGCGACTGTAATATTTTTAAAGTTCCTTGCAGAGAGGTGTAAACGAAACTCTTATACGATCACATTGTTGTTTTTCATTCGACTTTCGCAAACGATTTCTAAAATCTGCTTAGCCGATTACAGTAAAATTTGATACACATATTCTACATACCTTAAAAGTTTTGTTATTAAAGAAAGAAGAAAAAAAACACGAAAAACACAATTAGACATAACTTTTATGAAAACACAAGCTTTTGTAGCTTAAAAGTTAAGGTGCTTAGTAGTAAGGTGCGTTGGCTGCTAAGCAGTACCTCGTGGGTTCGAGTCCTTCTCGTGCCGATAGTTTTTATTTCTTATTTCACAGGCACTGCCTCTTGCGAAGATCTGACAAGACTTCCAAGAGCATCATTTGTCATGAAAAAGTGCTTCTCAACTTTACCGTTCGGAATCGGCGTTAAATTGTATAGGTCCCATCAATTCTTCACACGCAACTAGAGAATTATTGATGAGAGTAAGCCACTTAGGCCTTGGCTCTTAAAGAGCTGTCACGCAACTCTATTTATTTATGTTTTTTTTAACAATTTTCAACGTTTATATTCATAAGAATAGTGCAATAACGTAATTATTTTTTATTTATTTAGGAACCGATTTTTCAATCATCAGATAAACAGGCAGATAGTGTTTATTCGACAGGTAACGAAATATTTATCTGACTAATAACGCTCTTATTTATTCGATCGATGAATACTCAGATTAGGTTATTTGCCAATTTGTTAGTTGTAGATTTTTTCGATGAATGAAAAATCGGCTATTAGAAAAATAATTTGTAAATTATTTAAATATTTCTGATTTTGGTTTAATGTCTTAATTCTTATACCTATTACCTTCAAAACTAAAGAAATTAGGGAATAAACAAGTATGTAACCCTCCTAGATCAAATTTATCTCGCACTTGTCCAGTTCTTTCTTCTTTCATGATAGATGTCCCTTGCACAATTGTTCTTAGCAAGCTCAGCTCTTAACAAGGTGTCTCTTGAAGTTTTTAGAAAAGTCGGTTGAGGTGCCTTAGCAGGAGCGTGAATCACAATCTGAGTCTATTTTATGTTGGATTCGCAAACTTTCCCTACCGGACAGCAATTGCATTTTCCGTCTTTAACCAGTAGAATGTTGAATTGTTACTTGGGAGGACTTTGATTCTTTATTTTAGATTCATGATTTTTTACTGCTCTTAAAGGTCTAACTCATAGCTTCATACATTCTCCATGTGAAGAAAACTATGAAAAGTGTTTTTTTTGTCTCGACGCATTCCTTGTTTTTTAGTTCAATAATTCTGTATATGGAGTCTGTAGATCGGTCACAGATGTCTGGATGATAAGTTTTCCAAACTCATTTGCCTCCCCTCCTTAGTCGAAAGAAAAAACGACTGACTAGAGTGTTTACCGATTTGAGCGCAGCATGCACAGATGGATTATGGATTCGAAAACAAGACATTGTCATAGATTAGAGACACCAAGTGGTCTAAATCAATATTCATCCCTAAAAAAGTGCAGTACCCAAAACCAAACTAAAAACCAAAGTCTGTTTGAAGCAGTCTTACAATCTCAAACTTAATGCGGCAAGGAGTGCATTAGTGTCTTAGTGCCTTAAAACAGCATATTTTGAAACAAGTTTTGTTGGTTAGGAATAAGGGAATAGTAAATTACGAAGGATCTAATATCTCAACAACCAAAGCAAAATCAGTTCGAAGCATTACTTATCTAGAAGTCCTTAAGCTCCAGCCTTAAAACAAACTTTTTTGAGATACCTTACGAGACCAAGAATCTCAAAAAACATTAAATATTTACCCAAAAAGACTAGCAGGTTTTTCATAAAGACTTTATGGTGAGTTGAACATTGCAAAGAAGATTTATTATTTAAACCAAACCTTTCTAAAATCCGCTTTAAAACTTTGCTAAATAAGAAAATTATTTCCCTCATAAAACCGTCTAAACTATGAGCTCCCCGTCGAGTCGCCCGTCGACGGTCTACGGTCGGCCTGACCAATTTAACGATGCCAATAGGGTTGAAGTGATTTAAGTCCTACCCATAAAAGCGGCAACAACTTCATCAACTACACACAAGAATACAGAATTCATTTATCTCTTACCCTATAACCTATCTAGTTTCAGTTATCTTTCCATTCCTTGGAAAATGGTTATTTTAAGTTCCTCATGTAAGTTCATATATCGGGCGGCAATCTCATTAACACCCAACAAAGTTCACAGTCCACACACACTCACACACACCCACACAAAAAAGAACATAAAACACAACGCGTTGAGCCTAATCAGCAAAACCTTGTTAGCATGAAAATTAATCAACTTCCAAGCAAAATAAATACAAATCCATCCGGGATTTTAGAGAGTTTACCCTTTTTTAAAACAACCGGAATGTTCTATATCTATACAGCTGTTTGCTGCTGTGAGTGTGTTTGTTGTGCAAAGTTGCAACAAGAACGATAGGATAGCTCCGAACAACATTATCACATGATGTGGGTCGAACTTAGGAAGGCTTAAATTAAACATAACCAAGGAAATTGGGAAAATTGTTGTGTTGTTCTCCAGTAAAGTTTTTAAAGGGAAAACGCACTCTGCTCTGCAAAACGGGTTTAATGAAGAAGAAGGTACTAGCTCTGTTGGTCTATGTCATGAATCATCGTGAAAAAGAGAACCTGCCAAAGAGCTTCTTTGGGTAGAAGTAGTGATGTGGTGTGGGCAAAATTTACTCATACCACAACATAGTCACACAAAATACCGCAACTTGAAAAGCAACTCATGTTTCAAACGGTTTGTACGCAAAAATAGGCCATAGCCGTAGCTGGGTTTCTATGAGGGATGGGGGAGCGGTTGAAACTGTAAAATGGTGTTAGGACTTCTTCGATATAAAGAAAGAAAGATTTCAAATCATTAAAACAATTTGACCAAACCGAAGATTTGTTTAACTCTCCAATAAAATTCAAGTCATTCAAGGTGCCTCACACCTATTTGACCAACGATCAACCAATAATCATCAGTTGCCCACCGGCAGACCTACACATAAATTTACACACCGCTCTTCCGTCGCTTCATCCGAACATAAAAACAATTCTTCAAGCAATTCTTTAACCAATTGACCGTAGAACAGCTTAAAACAATCAGTTGCTTACCGTGCAGCATATAACATCAGCTGTTGACGACTGCCCTGAGGTTGTGAGTCCGCAGAAACCGGTTTTCTTCTTAAGATAGCACTGATCAAAGCTGCTTTTCAGTAAGAAGTAACCTACCAGATCAGCCAGACCGCAGTACGGCTCAGTCCATAATCACAACTCAAGCTGAGTGGACGTGTGCTTAGAATGTAGCAGAACTTGGAGAAATGGATTGCTCAGATTCGCATGTTGATTGCCCAGATTCGTCTGTTGATTGCTCGAATTTGTCCCTGAATTGCCCAAATTCCTTCGTTGATTACTCATACTTGTCCATTGATTGCCTAAATGAGTCCATTCATTACCCGGATTCACCTGTTGACTGCTCGGATTCGTCCGTTGATTTCCCGGATTTGTCCATTGACTGTCCAGATTCGTCCGTTGATTATCCGATTCGTCCCTTGATTTCTCAGTTTCATCCGTTGAATGTCCAGATTCGCCTGTTGATTGCACAGATTCGTCTATTGATTGCTCGGATTAGTCCGTTGATTGTCCGAATTTGTCCATTGATTGCTCGAGTTCGTCCGCTGGCTGCTCGGATGCGCCAGGATGATTGCTCAGATGAGTCCGTTGATCAATCGGATTCATCCGTTGACTGCCCGGATTCTTCCGTTGATTTTCCAGATTCGTTCGTTGATTATCTGGATTCATCCCTTGATTGCTCAGACTTGTCCGTTAATTGCCTATATTCATCCGTTGACTGTTCAGATTCGCCTGTTGATTGCACAGATTCGTCTATTGATAGCTCGGATTAGTCCATTGATTGTCCGGATTTGTCCATTGATTGCTCGGATTCATCCGTTGACTGCCTATATTCTTCCATTGATTTTCCAGATTCATCCGTAGACGATCCGGATTCATCCGTAGACTGTCCGGATTCATCCGTTGTTTTCCTGGATTCGTCCGTTGATTTGCTCATATCCATCCGTTGATTTGCTCATATCCATCTGTCGGGTATTCAGAACCAGTTTCAGAACCTTGACTAAATATACAGTTGATAAGTCTACGTTAAGATGAACCCGTGTTCCTCTCTCTCCAAGCTTTTAATAGCCTTCAAGCTATCAGGTATACAGGACTCCAAGAGCAATTCAAGGTACAGGTTGAAGCGAGTGTCCAGGCTAAAGGTGCGGCATGCTTGCGTTGACTTAGCTTTTTTACATAATTATCATGTCATTGGGGTTTACCGAAAAACTAGAAGTGGCCTAACATACATAAACAAGGCTATATGGTGTCATGCAATTTCTTTAACAGCATTCTAGAAAATATTGTGCAAATCCCAAACCCCAACATCAGACCCAGACGAGGAAGAGGGTAGCGCTTGTGACCCTTGGGATGGAGACCAAGCAACTGCTGTTAGTAAGAAATTACGCCAAACTTCAACTTCATTATTCCGGACCTCGTGTTTGATGCAAGTACGTAGATCTAAGTAATTTGGGGTTGTGTCTGCATGAATGAAGATTGGAGAAGAGGGCTCAACCAACGACAGTACGGGCTGTACTGCAATCGAGCGATGTAAGGTCCCCCGACTAAGATGGCTGGGTTGTATGGAGTGAATGAATAATAACTAGTGGTCAGATCCGTAGAGCCTTCGAATCTACTCCAGAAGACGTCAGGGTATAGAGGAAGGCCGGGCACAAAAGTGGTGTTCAACTTCAACCAACTTGTTGTACAAAACTAACGACGGTATAACCTGGACTATAAAGTCACTTAGTTAAGCAAGTGAGTTACAGATTGCCTTCTAGAGGAACATCTGTCCAAGAGGCTTTTACAAAATTAGACCTCGAGTTGCTGTAGTCGTCGGAAGCTGCCAAATTATGCCAGGTTTAATGGATTTAAGCATTCACTAAAACAAATAATTGCTTAAGTGCATCTTGATGGTAAGTTGAAGTTCAAGACCAAATTATGCAAAATAACATCATTACAGGGATATCAGAGGTATCTATTCTGAACAAGCTATAAACAAATATTGCATTCTTTTTGTGAAAACTAATTGCGCCCCGATTCAACACCCGGCTATGGAATTGTATAATTAGTGTTAAGGCACTCTCTAGGCTTCTCACATATTGATAAAACTTTCAACTTTTTCCATATAAAACTATTCCTCAAGCCATGCCATAGGGTTTCCATATTAAGGTATTAGATAACACTGTGCAACATTCAACACACAACTAGAGCAAAACACACACACCCACAAAAAAAAGGATAAATGAATGAGTAAGGTTTCTGCTGAGCTGAACATGTATGTTCGTAAATTTTAACCTGAGTTTTTAATTAGAGCTTCACAAGAAAAAGAAAAAAAACCCATCCGGCTTCTTGATCCTTTCAGAATCAAAGTCCTTTAAAAGTCCTAGAGTTTGCTGTTTTACCTGTGCTCTTCCTTTTTCCCACACAAAGAAGAGATGATCATACGAGCATAGACTAGAAGAATGAGAATTGAAAATAAAAAAGAAACAAAACCAGGACGAAAAGAGGTCCTGAATATAATACTTTGCACAAAGTAGACATTATTATGTGCATGCATGCATTCCTGCCACCATTCAAGAGTGATACATTAAGCACTAAATGAACGTACAAGGATTTTTTGTGGCAGCCACATTTTTTCCAACACAAACACACACACACACACAATATACATGCAATCTCTTTGAAGAGAGGGAAGAGAGAAGGCACTTGCTTTATCGTGTGAAAGAATAAACTACCATGTGATGAACAACGAGGAGTGGAAGGAGGCTGATGATGATGATGGTTTGGTTAGTGCAACTACCTACAAAATAGGCCCATTCATGCTGTTGATGGGAAAGAAATTGCATATGCATGTTCCGAAGGACCCCCCCTTTCACTCTTTGTTTGTATTTTGCTCTAACTGGAAATGAGTAATTTAAGGTTGAATTAGAAGTATTTAACGGCATGTTGCAATGGCAGCGCATCCTGCTGCTATATCGTGTGCAAAAAGTGGCATTCTTGTGCATGGCATAGAGTTGTTATTTTTAGGCAGTTTTTTTTATCGTTCTTGTGGGCCGTGGGTGTTAAACTCTGAGGGCGGTTCTGCGGTCTAGACAGACCGGCCTATGCATGTTAAACTAGAAAAAAGCACATAAACATTTTTAAGTGAAGACCTGCAATCTATTAAACTAACTCTTCTTTTTAAAACTCGTTTAAACTGAATAGAAGCACTTTAGTTGAAAGTGATAGTGTGGTTATCTTTTGATGTATGTTTTGAAAAAAATTATGTTTGGATAAGGAAACCGAAAAATTTATTGAGCTTGCAAAATAGTTTAGCGCAATTATTATTGGTATATCTAGCAAAATGTTGATTATGTTGGACTTAACCTTAACAGCCTCGTAATATTTGACAATGTCCAGCTAACAAGCAGTTAAACTGAATAAGGATATTTAATAATGAAATGCTTGTCACTATCTTCCCCAACCACTGGGCTCCAGTGCAGGTGTTTACGGAAAATTCCTCCATTTATTCTCACTGCTTGTCCAAAACCTTGTGACGAAGTCATCTTTTATCCTCCTTCACCCTTACATATTTCAATCTCAGCATAAAGGTTATTTGCATACTAAATTTACTTTTTGTGTTTATTGTTCACAGTCTGTTTTTATTACATGTTTAACAAGGGAGAGTGGTTTTTCAAGTCAAATTCGTGAATTTCTATGGTTCATTGTACCTAACAGCAAAGACAATTCTGCCTTTCCTGGAGACGAAAGTGTAACTGACGTAAGTGTAACTGAGGTATTCCTGACATTTTAAAGCTGACACTCGTAAGAGCACGCAAATTACTACCGTCCGGTCCGTTTTTCCTACCGTTAACCTACGGTTTATCTGTTATCTATTCTTATCGAGCTAACTAAGGTCTCTCTCAGCCTTATCATAGCCGTACATTGGTGACGTTGATAAGCCAGAGTTTTTAATACGTTGATGCCGCCGTACATTTGTTTGTTTTCCTTTTAGAGAAATGTTTTACGCATCATAGGAAAGTATCCATTCGTCACAGCGTCCCGACTTTTCAAGGTATTTCAACCTTGCCACACTGGCTTAAACTCTAAAAGTGTGGGGGGGGGGCGTATTTCTTCAAGGGGGGTCCATGCCTAGGTTGTAGGCTCAACTTATTCCTATTGATTTTTTTGTTTTCAGGATCTGCATCAAATACATGTTTATTCGTATCCCAATTGTAATTTGTAATTTATTTTATTTATTAACATAAGCGTTGTAAAACATGTTGTTTTATAAGTAACACTTAGTTGTAAGAAGTGGTTAACAAAATTAGCTTGATGTACTAAGAGCAAAAATACAAAAATATATATACATAAGAAAAACATTAAAAACAGTTAGAAAAATTTTAATTTTAAATTAAGACTTTAACTCAGGAGAAACCAAATGAAACTAGCAGCAAAGAAAATTTTCAATAGACTTTTTAAACAGAATGCAGTTGTCGGTTCGGACTGCGGAAAAATAATCTTTTCGTACAGGTAGTCAGGTGTACCAGTCTGAATCAAATTAAACAAAAATATTAACACCCTGCTATCCAGGTAACTTTGTAAAGGCATGTTGTAAATCTTATTTGCGTATTGTGAGATGTGATCGAACCGACGGATACCATAAATAAAACGACCGATGTTATTAAAAGCAACTTGAAGTTTTCTCTCATTCCTACTATCAGTTTTGCAGAAAAGAAGATGTCCATACAGTAGAACAGGTAGAAGAAGAGTTTTAGCCAAGAGGTTTTTAATTTTAAATAGAAGACAGCCACCTGTGGTATTGAGGACCCTGAGCGCACCGTACGTTTTACCGATTGCACAAGTCAGATGATCCTCCCAGGTTAGGGTTTGATTGAAAGTTATGCCTAAGTTTTTCACAGTTGCTACGTAAGAAAGCCTAGAACAACCTAATTCCACGCAAGGAAAGTCAGAAGTATCAATAGCATTTTTACTTATAACGATGGCTTGACTTTTTTTTGGATTAAGTTTAAGTTGGTTATTTTTGGCCCAATTGAATACTCTTACTAGGTCCATGTTTAATCGATGCGTAGCATCCTCGACCATACCAATGGGATAACTTAGATACATTTGTACATCGTCCGCGTACATAAGTATCTTACAATATTTTAGGACCTCCGGAAGATCGTTGATGAACAGCGAAAAAAGTAGTGGTCCAAGAATTGACCCTTGTGGGACACCGGAATTGTTTGGGAGAAAATCAGAAAGATTAGAATTGAAAGATACAGCTTGAGTTCTTCCAGATAGATAGTTACGAATAAGATTTAACGCAGTTCTATCAAAATTGTAATTTTCGCTCAGTTTTTTCAACAAGATGGCATGGGATACAGAGTCAAAAGCCTTTGAAAAATCAAGTAACACCAGCGTAGTAACATTTTCTCTATCTATCTCCTGACGTACGTCATCTACTACTTTTAAAAGTGCTGTCGAGCAACTATGATGTGGTCTAAAACCCGCTTGAATAGGTGAGAGTAACTTATAAAGAGATAAGAATGCAGACATTTGATGGTACATGATTTTTTCAAAGTCCTTCGAAATAAAAGGTAAAATTGAAATGGGGCGGTATTCGACAACATGAGATGATGAGTTCTTGGGGATAGGGATAATCTTAGAAGATTTCCACATTTTAGGGTATGCTGGGAAATGTTCTTCATTTCCCAGCATCTTCTCAATGCGTATCCAGGTTGATTTCTCCGATACTCTTGTTTAGATCCTGGCAGATGGATTCCCATCTACTACACTCGATCTTCGTATTGGCATGTAGGGATTCCTCTTTTTCCAATCTTTTGCAAAAAGGCGTTAAAGTCTCCTAGTCCGGTGCGGAACTGATGATGTATAGGTTCACTTCACCGTGTTTCTGTTTATTGCATTAACAGATTCCGATTAGACTAGCAGTCCAGCGGCTTCTTTTTTCCGAATCCCAGGATTCCCGCCACTTTTGCATTCATATTCTTTGCTTCCAGGCCAATTTCTGCTTTCCTAGATCTTTGCTGCGAGAAGATCACCTGATATGACACTTGCGACTACCAAAACTGCTCGTTCCGACACTATGTCATAGTAAGCACTCCCTAAACGCAAGGCACCGTGCCTTTGTATTGATTCTGTTTGCTCGCGATGTATCTAATAACATTCTATACGTCAGCTGGGATAGATAGGCTGTGACTTTGTATGCGCATCCTGCGTATCTGGTCCCAAAAGCCTCGTATCCAGATATATGTCCGTAGCTATTTAACTGAGTCTTAGGTTTTAGCTCTTTATAACCTTGTTTTCGATGTTGAAGTTGATTATCGTTGGAATTGTTTTTTTTTTTTTTTTTGTTAAAGTACTACTTCGGTCTTCTCGGTAGCCAAAAATAGTCCTTCGCATTTCTTCGTTAAGTTTCTTCTGTGAGCTTTCAATACCTCTTGCATAGTTATTACCTCAGTAACGTCTTCAGCGTATCCAAATAAAAACAAAACTTCCGACATCTAGATACAAAGGATATCATCATAAGAGATATTCCAGAGGTCTGGTTCAGTGATAGATCTCTATGCTGCTGTGTATGTAATATCCTTTCGTCTCATTCTTTTTGTTATTCGGTAGATAAATTCTTGTTCTTTGAGATAATCTTTTATCATCCGTAAGATATACTCTGGAATGAGTGATCTTCTTACAAGCGTGTCAAGCGTATTTGACCAGCGGGCTGACTTAAAGGCGTTTCGGACATCCATTGTAACCAGCAACACAATTCTTGATGTGTTGACTTCCTTGTTGAACATTTTCTACAGCCCTCACTACTTCTTCGATTGCTCTGATTGTGGAACGCTCTTTCCTGAAGCCATATTGTCTTTCAAACAAGTCTTCCATTCTTTGTACCGCGGTTAGGAGTCATGGTTGCAGTAATTTTTGCTAGCAGCTTCACTGCTGTGTCCAGTGCGCAGAGAGGTCTGTATGCGGATGGACGGTCCTGCTTTTCATTATTTGCTATTTCCGGGTCTTTGATGGGAAAATTTATTTGTTAAAGCAGATGTTGAACATATTCCATTGCAGTTTGGGGCAGCATTGTGCAATTTATTTCAATACTACCACTGGTTTCTCATCTGATCAGGGAGTTTTTTGTATTGAAGCTCATTAGCTGCAATTTTAAGCTCTTTTTCGTTAAACGAGAGAATGTCTACTCTCTCTTATTGCACCAATCTCGGCGTGTCGGGTTGCCTTTCAGGATGATTCCGTGGATAAGGCCCTACATTGGTTCCGCAAAGTTCTTTTTTAATAAAAAACAAAAAAGATCAAAGTTCGGATTGCACCACCAGGGATTGCCATTCTCCGACAGAGGAGAGTCAAGACGAAATTCGAGTTTGAGCCATCTAGCTCTGGTCATTTTCCATCTTGTTTACTGGTAATTTACCACCTGAAAACCTTCCGACACCCACTTTACTACCTACGCAACCGGCTATGCGGTTATCCACATGATTGGAATGGAATTAACTCATTCGAAAAGAATAAATGTTTATAACCGGAATATATTGAAGTAAATGACGCACGTTTTTATTCAATAAACCATTCATGGCATTCATAAGCAAATTCAAAAGAATGACATTGAGATCCCGTCAAAATGCGATATCGTAGAACGTTCCTATATGAAAATAAAAGTATAAGCATCTTGGTACAAACATATGCAATAACATTCAGCTGACCCCAGAAATGACGCAGTATAAAACCATGAGGCTTGACTTCGGCATGGATTGATTCATCGGCATCTTGGTCATGCGGTATGGTGCGTTCGCTATGCTAAAAGTCCGATATCAGTTGGTTCCCTTGGAGCTCGATATAAACATAAAACTTCATCAAAGTCGACCTCCCCAATAAAGTTAAGGCCTTTTACTGCACAACAATCGGGATTCCGAGCCTCCTTCAGTAAGTTCTTCCTTCGGACATCTTGAGCTACACCATCCTTCCTGGCAAATTTGGTTCTACCACGTTGTCTCCTACCATGAATTGCACTGCAGTGCAACAAACTTTCAGCGCCGTTGCCCTTCGCTCAAACGGGCTACATAATATGTAGGTAAAAAGCCTGACGGAGTCTACCAGACTTAACTTTTGACATGTAGTATGTCTGTTTCGACGTTGATTTCATTGGCTTATGTCCTTCCTCACAAATGGGACCAACTATTCTTCGTAAGACTTACATATGTGACTTTGAGTTCAGAGTGCATTCGGATGGCCAACTAAGTCTCGGATCCATAAGAGAGTACTGGTAAGACTATTGTCTAATATACAGCAACATTAAGATTTTTGAATTTTAAAAGTCTCGAAAGACTATAAAGGCTCTGTTGGCCATAGCAGCCACGGCTGCAGCTACTAACTCAAGGTATTTGACGATTGGACTGGGTGACGATAGTCCCTGTTGTAGATGGTCCAGCGTCATGAAAGTAAGACAGTCGACAACATTTTTCTTAAACGTATATGTAAACCTAAAGGTTCATTATGCAAGCTGCAAGCGTAAAAGCGTAAGTATCGAAAAGCCAACAATTCGAAAGATTGTTCCCCATCCCCTTTTTAACATTCACTTGAATATTCTCGTACCTGTATCCAGAGAAGTAAATTTCCACTAATAAAAAAATAAACAAAAGCCACACAAAAGCACTCACCGACCCAAATCTCATTTCGTTCTAACCCCGAAGCCAATATTTCCCCAACTCCTCTTCTTTACCCTTTTTTGCTACTTCCAACCTTCATATAACCCACAAAATTCTATTCCAGTGCCAAGAAAATTCCTAATTCTTGCATGCCACAATTTTCTGGTAATGCGAATTCATGTTGTACAGAAATAATATTATTTTGTAACAACACGATACCCAAAGTTAAGGTAACCGCACAAATGTGCGACCCATTTACAGAATAATTTATAAATACGACTTGTTCCTTCGCACCAAATCGACCGCCGCATGTCTCGCTGAAAAAATAAAAACCAAGAAAACAAACAAACTGATTTGAACTTAACTTAAGAAAAAAGAAAAAAAAAAAAGTGTCACAATTCGCTCGCTTGGCTTCTCTCTGCTTCTCGAGACTGAAGGCTTGTTTGTGGCTGTGCCGTCGCAGCCTTATCAGGACGATAATTAATTGAGGTATTTAGCAAAACAAACAGCACGGCACTTAATAAATCACACACCATTAACCCTCAACTCTAAACTTAATCAATAATACCCGCAAGAATATTTGGCAATAGCACATAGCACAGGACGTATATATGAGAAATCCTTAGCCCGGGAAACCCAATCACAATCTATCAATAGGCGAAAAGGGGAGATCAATAGAATTTCGAATCTTTTGCAAAAATCGACAAAAACCACAAAAGAAAAGAATTTCAAATCGAATGCGACATCAACACCTCCCGCCTGTTCCCCTCGCTCGGTCTCATGTTGGTGAGTAAAGGGATTCTAATCGAACCAATATACTGTTCCCGACCTGACCACAATACGAATGCTGAGAGTGCTGAGAGTGCCTCCTAGTGCGTGCCAGAGAAAGCTTCCACTCCTCTAATAATCGGATGTATTTCAGTTTTTCCTTTCGCCCTCTTCCCTCCTTTTTTTGCTTTTGTTGCCCAAACCTACCTCAGCTATATTGAATGGGATAAATTCGTTTCTGTGATTTCTTGCCCCCACACACACTGCTAGAGAGGGTTGTACAAAACCACAGACACATCCCACACATATATCGAGCTAAAGGATGTCCTTTAACCACCCATTATACCGCCCACACACACACATACACTCGAAAACACACCACAATGGATTCGAATGGAAAAATTCGAAATTTATTGCTATTATGGATTGGAAACTCACTCGGAATGATAAATTGACTTGGCTGCGGTGTAAAGTGGGTCATTTCAGAACAATGGATGCTAGGACCTTGAGATACAGAACGGTTCTATACCCACCTCTTGTGTGGCTCTTGGCCTGCCATATAGTATGAAAAGGGTTTTGAAGAAGGACGAAAATCCGATTTTAGATTATGTAAAGAATAACCACACAGTTCGGTGTGATTTATTTAATTTGTAACATAAATATCCCGTTCCCGATTTGCACATCTGTAACGACACGGCACGACCGAGGCGATGACGACGGACGGAGGGCGACGAAATGGCGGCGGATAGTCGCGCGACTTAGTTTTCGATCCCATATACCAAAAGGATACACGGGGGCTTGGGCATTGTAAAAGATTTATATATGCATTTTCCAAAATGGCTGTGTTTGTGTAGCTTTATCCACGAGACAGAATCTTATGCCAACCGCACTGTGCCAATTCGTATCTCGTCTATTCATCGGATATGCTCCAGAAATTAGGATCCACTATGGGTTTAACATCGAACCCAACCGCACAGCAGAGTGTTTTTGGCGATTTGTCGAAGTGTGATAGTTTCCCTCTTTCTCCTCCCACACACCCTTTAAACATCCTTGATGCAGTTGCAAATTTCTATTCAGTATGGAATTAATTCCGTTCAAGATTATGCAACAGTTTCGGTAGAGCACATTTTCGTTTGTTGTGCGGTCGAGGGGGAGCTGAAATAACTTGCCAATGACAGTTAATTATATGGGGAGCCTTTTGCGTGGGTGGCGGCGGGCGGCAGGGAAGAGTCAAGAGGAGTGCCACTTCTGGTTTGTGTCTTTGGTAATATTAAGCGAGAACGGATGTTGTGCTGATCTATAAATATCCCGTTTATGTGTTTTCACCACTGTTGCTCTGTGTGTATGTTTGCTGGCCTGAAAATTAATGGCGACGTGGTTCGATAAAGTTCACTACCTTCCTATCAATAGGTATATCCACTCAGCCGAAGCCGAAACTGAAACTCTGGCAACGGCAGCCAGGAACACTGAGCACTAAGCAGCCAAATATAGAGCCTCATTATGCACTTGATGTTTTTGTTGGACCGATTTTATTGGAAAACAACTCGAAAAGCACTGAAAGAGGATATTGATGCAGTTTTAATATTGAGCGCGTTATTTTTGAAGTGTCCTTCCTCTCTTGATTTTCCATGAAAAAGGGTGGATGTGGGAGGATGGGTGGGTGTTAATTTCGAGAAAGTGAAGACAAGAGATGATATTTATTGCATTTTGTAATTTATTTATTATTCATAGAGCTATACAGTTCATGAAAAAGGACTTTTGTGGTGAAATTTCTCAAGACATTTTGATGTGATGTTTAATTTCTTGGACAAGCTGTTTTGTGTGGTTATATGTATGGAAGATTTATGGAATGAATGAGTTTACAGATGACTAATTTTATAGTTTGAATGGGTTTAAGGAGTGTGATTAAGGCAAATATTTGAACAAAAGATCTTTCAGTAGACTAGAATGGCAGTTTAAATTAATTTTCAAAAGTTTGGTGTTTAAATGACCCGGAAGCGGATGTTTGAAAGCTAAATGAGAATTTTATGACAACATTTGTTTTAATAGTTGGGGGAACTTATATGTGAGATTTAATTTATAGGGTGTTCATGGTTAAATAAGTATGTAAGTAGGGAGGGACACGTGTTTGTATTTGAGTCATGTTCATGTCCAATAAAGGGTCATTCTCTGTTAAGATACAATTGCATGGCTTATCACATGCATTACATTTTATGACTTTTTTTTAACTCATTCAATGTGTGCATATGTTATGTCGTCAATAATAAATGAATAAAATTTGATGTTGGAATTCCAGGGTCTGGGATCTTTAACTGGTCACGATGCTTCCTCGATAGTGACGATTATTTTGGGAATGAAAACCTTTATCCCGAATAATGTTAACAGCATCAAATCCAATGAAAAGTCATGGTTTGTTTCAAGCTGTAAGGAGGTTATCAGGGAAAAAGAAGTAAAGTTCTGATTTTTTAGAGGCCTGCAATGCCCATATTCGTCGGACCAAGTTTTTACATGAGCAAAAATTAAGGCAAAAAATTATGCAATGTCCCAACTTACTTACTTACTTATCCGGCTCACAATCCATGAAGGATCTCAGCCTGAGATACTGCAGCCTTTCACCTTGAATGGTCCCTCGCATGCACTCTCCTGTCGCCGAAACCAAGCGCTCTGGCATCGGCAGTCACTTGGTCCTTGTACCGTAGGTTCGGTCTTCCTTGTCGTCTCGAACCTGGGGCTGCGATGAGAAGACTTTCTTGGCTGGAGCGTTGTCGTCCGATGTGGCGAGCCAATGAAGTCGTCTTTTCTTAGCCTTCTGGACTTAATCCAAACCAGTAGCAGTAGCAGTAGCGGTTTCCTAGGGTAATTCTTCTTCGGATCTCCACTAAGGTGTCACTTGTGGAATTGAAGTGTGTTCCAAGGTAGGTGAACTCCTAACAACCTTGAAATTGCTGCTTGACGTTTTGTCCTAGTCAGTGGACAGATGTTTCTTTGTTTGTTGATAGCATGTACAGCATGTACTTTCTTTTGTCCTCATTCGCTTCAAGGCCAACGAGTTTCGCCTGTTCTTCAATCACTGTGAAGGCCTCAAGCACAGTTCTCTTGGATCGACCGATGATGTCAATGTCGTCCACATAGCCTAAGAGCTTGGTGGTCTTGTTGAAGATAGTGTTTTCTGTGCTCACACCAGCCCTGCGCACTATCTGCTCCAGGACTATGTTGAAGAAATCACATGACAACAAATCTCCTTGTCTAAACCCTACGCATGTTTGAAATAACTCGGATGAGCTGTTACCCATTTGCACACTGCACTGTGTATTTTTAGTGTGTGTGTCTGAAGCTTAGTGGTTAGGTGCGTTGGCTGCTAAGCAGAAAGTCGTGGGTTCGAGTTCTACTCGTGCCCATGGTTCTTATTTCATCTTTCACGGACTCTGCCTCTTGTGAAGAACTGACAAAACTTCCAAGAGTATCATCTGTCATGAAAAAGTGCTTCCCAACTTTGCCCTTCGGAATCGGCGTTAAAATTGTTGGTCCCCTCAATTTTTCATACCCATCTTGAGAAGTGTTGATGAAAGTAAGCCACTTAGGCATTGGCTCTTCAAGAGCTGTCGCACCACTCTATTTTGTTTTTTTTTTTTTTTAGGGCGTATTTTTAAGCGTCATGTGGCATAGCTGAATCAGTTTGTTCGGGATCCTGAATTCTGACTTCGTTATCATAAGCCCTTGGCGACGGATGCTATCATATGCAGCTTTAAAGTCGATGAAAAGATGGTGAATTTCGACTGGACATTCGTTGGTCTTTTCCAGCATCTGCCTCAGTTTGAATATGTGGTCTCTCGTTGTTCTGCCTGGCTTAAGGCCACACTAGTACCTGCCGATTATTGTGTTGCAGAAAGGTTTAATGGGCTCACACAGTACGTTGGATAGGATTTTGTATGCAAAATTAATCAGGGATATGCCATGGAAGTTTTTTCATGACAACGAGTTGCCTTTTTTTTATGGAGCTTATCGACCAGTCAGTTGGCATGCATTCTTCCTCCCACACTTTGGTGATGACCTGGTGTTTACGGTTCATCACAACACCTCCTCCATATTTAAAGAGTTCCACAGGTATGCCATCCGACCCGGCGGACTTGTTATTTTTAGCTTTTGGATTGCTCTTTCTACCTCTTCTACACTGGTAGAAGACTAGGGACTAGGTCTTCATTGACTAGTCTTGCTTCTCTTTCGTCATTAGCTCGCTCGACATTTTGCGATGTCCCAAAAGCAGGAAAAATGTTTAGTCGTTTGTAAAAAATATGAAGAATTCTTTCTCTTCTTCGGTCTATACGCTCGTTGACAACGACACTTCAGTTGTAAGTTTTCTCGAGGAAGCTAACCTTTTTACACGCTTACAACTCTTTGCTTCCAGAGGGTGTCATGACTCCCACAGTTCTTGAGAGCGTCAATGATTCCACGGGTCAAATCTTCTTCCACAATCGTTCGTTTGCGAGAGGCCTACTATTATTTTGAAGAGGTGTTCTTCCACGCTGGCAACATTTTTATGTAAGCTTTTTCATCTATCCTATTTTTCTGTTTGATTAGATAGAAACTTCTTTCGAACCGTTTAATACAAGTTGTATTAGGACGGGTTCAAGTCTGAAACCCACAATGAAAATGCTGGTGTGCCCCAAGGCTCCGTTTTGTCTCCGAAGCTCTTTCTCATTTTTGTCGTTTGTAACTTCTTATCCAATAAACTGTCTCGCTTACGATAGTACCTAGCTATAAGCTTGTCGTAATCGTTTCCAGACTCGCCTCTCTCCTCTTCGGATGTGTAACTGCAACGGCAAAATATGATAAGCTCATTAAACTTACTTCCATAAACAGCATTGTACAATGAGAAATTAAAAACCTCGCAGAGTTTAATTTGAAATAAAGCCCCCTTTTCACTGTTCATGAGTGACACTTGCACTGATCACCTCTTGTGGAACGAGCACATACGCGATGTCACCAAAAATGCCGCAAGATGTTTGGGTTCCTTAAGACGGTGTAAGAAATTTTTCTCCCGTCTGATCTGGCTATCTCTATATATATATAAATGGATGTGTGTTTGTTTGTATGTCTCTTATAGACTCCGAAATGGCCCAACAGATATTTGTGAAATTTTTATGGTTCATACTGTTGTATTCTGGGATGATTTCTGTGAAAAAAAAATGGATAAACTTCATGGAAGAGTGGGAAAACTGGAAAAACCAAACAAATGTCGGAAACTCGATTTTTTGCTTGGAATTTTTTGTTTCAAAATGGGTTTTCGAATGGAAAAATAGAAAGTTCTTGATGAAAAACTCGGGAAACTCATTGGTTTTCAAATAGAAAATTGCATGAAAATGTGGATGCATTGGTTTTCAAATGGAAAACTGGAAAATTTCAAAATGGGTTTTTGAATGAAACTCGCAACTCATTGGTTTTCAAAGGGAAAATTTCATGTAATTATAGGTGCAGTGGTTTTCAATTGGAAAACTGGAACATTTAAAAATAGGTTTTTGAAAGGAACTCGGAAAACTCATTGGTTTTCAAGTGGAAAACTGGAAAATTTAATTAAACAATGAGAAAATAGAAAATACGTGATGGGAAATGGTTTAAAATGGATTTTCCAATTTATTTTTAATTTTTCCCCATCACAAATTTTCCAGTTTCCTTTTGAAAACCAATGAATTTTCCGAATTCCTTTCGAAAACCAAATTTTAAATGTTACAATTTTACATCTGAAAACCACTTGCAGAACACTTGGAAAATGGAGCAAATCACGTTGCATTTAAGCAATATCTTTGGCTGGCGAGACGTAGTTCGCAGGGTCAGCTAGTCATCTATAAAACCTATATCCGTCCAAAGCTTGTGTACAATTCACATCTCTGGGCTTATGCTCCAGCTACTTATACTTAAGCATCTTGGATGGAATACAAACAAACAAAATACTAGCGCTTCTAGGAATGCCCATCATTTAACCCTCGAGCCCAACTTAGGTCGTACGCTCAAGTATAGAAAATCGTTCTTTAGCCGTACTACGCAAATGTGGAACTCTCTTCCACACTCTATCTATTCATCCTTGCAGTGTTCAAAAATTTTAGACCTATGTACACCGGCACCTCCTCTCCAACCCCTTCTTTCTTTCCTAAGGCATTTACTGGGTCAACGGCATAATAAGGGTATGAAAAACCCTTGAGTGTGTGATTAATATTACAAAAAAAAAAAAAAACAGCAACTATAAACGTTATTGCATCAATTTTTTTAAGATAAAATGTTTTTTTTTTGTATGTACGTGTTTCAACTTTAATTTATTTTTATTTATGATTTTTAATGTTTTTTTTTAGACTTTAGTTTTGATTCAGACAAACAGAATCAAAGGAGCACTGCTGCTACCTCTTTTGTGAAGTTCCGACAGCAACAGACCGGCGACCCGCGCTTCTTCGACTGATATTATAGATAAGCGGAATCGCCAAAGATAAGTTGACTTGTCGACGTTGACCAGAACCCTATTTTGTAGAACTTAATTAGAATAGTACTGTACGAATGAAGGCTCTGGTTATCGACACAAGTTAAGATAACGTCGAAGATGCTGGCTTTCAAATAGACAAATTTTTGCCATTTGAGATGGTGCAACATCGAACAACACTAAGCGATAAGCGACCGTATCACCAAATCACCTTCATCGGCATCATAGTGTATGTTCACTTGCTTACAGAGGCAGTGTCCGTGAAAGATGAAATAAAAACCATGGGCACGAGTAGGACTCGAAACCACGACGTTCGGGTTATCAGCCAACGCACCTATCCACTTAGCTACGGACACTACATTACGACAAATCACCGCGATTTAAAATAGTGTTGCCAACTCTAAGTTCTTTGTCAAAAATAGACCCTTTAATTTCATCTTATCAAAAATGTAAGCTGATTCAAAACTGATTCTAAAATAACAGCATGACAAAAACCATTAATGCATTAATACTCCTCCTACCATTGCATTGATACCGCATTCTGCTCCCTCTCTGCATGTTTAAATGCTCTCTCTCACACGAATAAAAATTTACATACTCTTTAAATTTTCAAGAGTTCACAATTCAAAAGCAGTTCAAAACTCCATCCACCGAATCCTTCTTATCTGACACAATTTCCTTTTTTTCATACTGTCCCCCCAACATTCACTTGAGATACTTTGGATACATATCAGAAAGCACACAGATAAGAAGATCTACCACCGAAAAGGATACCATTTTTCTGCTCCATTTCTGTTCTGGAATCCGCACAGATTTACGACTTCGATATTAATAGACACAACCAGGACTTGAAATGAAATCCTGGAAGAAACAGAAGAAGGAAAAAAACCGCTTCACTGCGCTTAGATATCTCTTCAAACCTCATAAGGGACGTTTCATTTTTTTCCTTCCATCCAAATCAACACTTTCCATTCAGCAAGGATATCAGTTCACAATGAGAACGACACTAGAAGGTGGAGATGCATCATAATGGCATATAGAAAAACTGAAGAACTCATAGATATGCAAAGATAATAAAGTTGAGAGCAGAAGGAACTGGAAATTCCCGGTTGAGACGGAAGAAGGATTTGCAGTCCCCAAATGAGGATGAGAGATGAGAAACTAAAAAATAGAATCGAACAGTTTTAATTACTTACGAGAATGATACAAGAATGTGTATACGTCAATTGTGACGCCCAAGGATACCCAAAACCCGTCCGCATGTCCACATTGGACGTGATTAATTGTCAGACTATTTGTTGACAATAGGCAGTGCGTACACAAACATATATATTGTATATTGCTTTCAAATAAAGAGACTCAGGACGTGATTGTTTTGGGATGGACTTCAGCAAAAGTATACAATGTCTTGTCGTTTCTTCATCTCTCTGGTCTCTTTCAAGTTTAGTGATTTCGTCTAAAGTTTGCCCGGAAAAAGGGGTCAGCAATCAATGGTTTCCTTGTTTTGAATTCAAATCAAGTAAAGATCCCTGGGAAAGTATTAAAATGTTGTTTGTTGGTTGTTTTATTGGGTTCTTCGGGTATCGGGTAGTTGTTTGGGAAAGGACCTTTTCAAATAAATTGTCGAACGTGACCTAAAAAATACCCTTGCGCTTGAATTGACAGTGAAAATACATATTTCCAGGATTTATTTCTATTTCTTTATTTTTTTTTTGCCTTCTTTCCGTATTGAAAGTACACGGAAATGACAGTCAACTGGAATGGAAATAATCATAAAATACTGAAAGGTGTCGTGGCAAGTTGCTTGTTTATGCTTTTTGTGGTTTTATTTTTATGATTGTTTCATTTTAATTTTATTGATCTCTTGATGGACTTGCTGATAACTTTTTTTCAATTTAAATTCAATGTTTACGTCTTGGAGTTTGGGTAGAATAACGTAATATTGGGGAACATTTTATTTTGAACCGAAATAAATATAAGGTCGACATAAAAATTGACAACCTGAAATGTGATAAAAATTGTATTGAATTGGTGTTTCAGAAACATGCTTTTTCAAGTCAATTGATTGACAAATGTCAAAGTAATTCACTATTTAAGTACCGACAATAAACATGGCGCAGTCGTAATTTCCCACAAAACACCCTCAACACAATGCAGAGCCCTTAATCATCTAAACCAAAGAATTAGAATTATTTTTTTCCTGTCCCTTGTGCGCTATCAAGTTACTGAAATTCTTTCGGTCATCTTTGGACAGTTAACATCAGCAGCAAACAGAATGTTGGCTGTTGGCTCCAGTCAACCTGTCTTGACCAGGCAGGAAAGCATTAAGCCCATAAGTATCACGTTCGCAATCCAATTGAAGAGAGAGAAATCCTATTAATAGTTGGTTATTGGATGTGTGGCACACAGCAGGGAATGAGGGACAACTTATATTTGAGTGAAGAATGATGATGAAGTCTTCCCATCACGAAGTTATTCCATCTGTTTCTTTGACGGATAATATCCACAACGGCCGACCCCAAACAGCATGCTATATAGCATACCCACACACACAACAAAAAAGAAAAAGAAACATTCAAACACATTTGTTTTGTTTCATAGAAAAAAAGAAAGCGGTTGTCTCAATCGTTTGCTTGGCATTATAATCGTTCACTGTGGCGTATACGTAACAAAAAATAAGAGAAGAAAAACTAAATTTGCTAGGCTTCATTGGCCGATAATCTGTTTTGTGTTCGATGAACGATAATTGCTGTCCAGACGGAGATATCGAAGGATATTATTGTTATTTGGTTTTCTTCACATTTTTGCGATTTCGAATTCGTACGCAGATAAACGAGAAATCACAAAAAAATACTGAGAAATTGATAGAGGGAAGTATCTGTAGTGTAATTAAATGACTTGATAACACATTCTTATTCTCATCCTGATTCTCATGACACAATAAGGATCTTCCTTTCATTTAATAGAATATTTTGCAAGCCATGCAAAGGTTATTGGATGCAGAGAATTGTTTAGTGGCTTTGTTATGCGGGCTTTTGTATATTTTTTGTTCGGGATGGGCTGGGGATTCTATGGTTTTGATTGGTTTTCGTGCTTTGATGACAAAGAATAACATAGTGCTGGTGTTGCAGATGAAAAACCAATTATTTGCACGCACTTAAGCAGAGCCAATTATTTTGTTTTTTTTTCGCATATTTGTCAATATTCGAAAATAGAAAACGTGAAACCAATTATTGTATGTTTGTATTTCTGATGACACGTATGATTGGTTTTCTTTGTTGCTTAGGAACCTTTGAAAACTGAAGATGCTACGTTTTCTCTTCTATTTCCATTTGTTTTGATTACGTTAGACCATTTTCCTTAATTTACTTTACTATGTTATCTCTATTGCGTCGACAGACTAATACGTTCCTTGCCACTGTCCAAAAGGTTAAATCCGACCTAACTGCATATTTTTTTCTTTGTATTATTTTTTGAAATTAAAATTGAGGTGAAAGTCATTAAACAAAGATTCCACTTCTGACATAGTGACAGGCAGAAAGACAGATATGGCCAAATAATAAGGGTTTCGTTCTTGCCATTTTGCCCTAATATCAATCTAAATAAAGGGTTTTTCAATAAGGACGCTACAAAAGTTTTCTTAAATAAAAAAAAACCGGTTTTAGATATTAATGAAATTCTTTATTTTTGAGGAAGTTCATTTGATGTTATTTTGTTTGGAACTCGATTTCTTTTCCATGGCCACTACAGGCACGCTTGCAGAAGTCCAGACGCTAAACCCAATTTTCGACGGTTGTCAAACATAAATCGGCCGATACTGCTGCAATTTCACGTTCGATATTCGTACGAAGTTCATCAATCGTCGCTGGCTTGTTGGCATAAACCATAGATTTATAGACGTAGCCCCACAGGAAATAGTCTGAAGGCGTTTAATCGCATGAACGAGGCGGCCAATTCAGAGGTCCATTTCTGGAGATAATGCGCTCATCGAACTTCGTTCTCAATAATTCGATTGTTTGGCCCGCTGTGTGACATGTGGCACCGTCCTGTTGAAACCACATATCGTCCAAGTCCATATCATCCACTTCATCCCAAAAATAATCGGTTAGCATTGAACGGTAGCGATTCCCATTCACAGTAACGTGCCGGTCTTGATCATCACGGAAGAAGGACGGCCCAATGACACCACCAGCATGTAAACCGCACCAAACAGTGATTTTTTCGGGATGTAATGGTGCCTCGTGAAGCACATGTGGATTGCTGCCTGACCAATAATGCATATTTTGCTTATTGACGAAGCCATCCAGCCAGAAATGAGCCTCATCGCTGAAGATGATTTTTCGATGAAAATCCGGATCATTTTCAAGTTGTTGCTCAGCCCAATTCACGAACATACGACGCTTCTGGTGATCAAGCGGCTTCAGTTCTTGCGTCAATTTGATCTTGTAAGGATGTAGGCCAAGATCTTTTCGCGAAATTCGCCACAACGACGTCACAGAGATGCCCAACGCTTGAGAACGACGTATGAGAGACTGATTTGGGTCTTCCGCAATTGATGCGCTAGCGGCAGATTTATTCTCGACACTACGGACACTTCTTTGTCTCACTGGCACGGGAACATTTTGTACTGAGCCTGTGGATTCAAATTTTTCCACTAGACGCTCAATTGTTGATCTGGCAGGACGATTATGACGACCATAAATTGTACGTAGCGCTCTTAAAGTGTTGACCACTGACTCCGAATTTCGGTGGTAAATTTTAATAATTTCGACTCGCTGTTGGATCGTATACCTTCCCATGATGAAATGGCAAACCTGAAGAGAAATGTCAAAAGAGCGGGAAAAAATATGGCGTCGTTTGCTGTCCCTATCGCTCTACTTTTGTAGCGTCTCTATTGAAAAACATTTTTCCGCATACGTCGTCAAATTGTTTAACAAGCAATTCAAAGCATGTTATTGACATTCAAAGAACTAATCATTCCAACCCAGGTTCTGAAAAAAAAACACAAAAACGTTAAATATTATTTTTAAATTACAAAACCTTCTTTCAAGGACATTCCTGAGTTCTCCAAAGTGAATGTTTTCTTAAGCTCACTCGTAAACAAAACGATTCCCCATCATGTTAACATTATTTTCAACTTAAACATTTCCCAAAATTTAGGTTACGTTGCCACTCAAATAAGGTTTTATACTTTTTTTTTGAACACACTTCCACACACATAGCTATATTTTTTTCCGTTTGACGTTCAGCAAACGCATTATCTTTCGCAACTGAATGAAATTATCATAATCTCCTTTCGATTGAATAATTTTTCCATTTTATCCCTTCACAGACTTAAGCTTTTACATAAAATGTTGGCTTTGGCATGAATTCAATCCAAAATTGCGAGATTGCGGGGAACAAATTTCTAACGAACTTTTATTTGTCCCCCTTTCCCTGACTACCTGTCTGCCCAAACAAGAGTTTACCTCCACAAACCTAAGACAAACGCATACATTTTGGCTTATCTCAAGAGAAAAATTGTTATCGTAACTTTCGAAGAGCTCTCTAAGTGGATCCTTGAATGTTCCATTAGACTTTATCTTTGGTCCTTCCACTACATTATCGGGAGTCATGTTTATTGTTTGTGGTTTTACATATTTCTTCTGATTGTGGCGGCTACCCTGGGAACGACAAAGACGCCATACCACAACTGATAACGACGCCACAACTGACGCGACTTACAAATTTATGCGTTTTTGTTTGTTCGACCTACTTACATACATTCTTGCGATAATGACGCACAAAAACTTATTATCCTGCCGTGATCGGCAATTTTTCATCAGCGAACAAATCTCTGTCAGAATTAAAAAAAAAAACCTCCTGCCATCGTAAATTATAATTTCCTTCAGAGCAGAAAAGAAAAATTAAAAGTCGAAAATTTAATTTTCATCCTTGTCCATATTTAAAACTTTATGGGAAACTTTAAAAAAGAAGAAAAACTCAATATTCTTTCACCCGCCTTCGCAAGTTGAGTTAGTCAGGTCAATTCAATCACTAGATCTCATCGTTTTCGCTCTTTTGACCTTAAGTATCCTTCAGTGTCCTACTTTGCCATAACGTAGTGTTATGTATGTGTTAGTACTGCCTCTGGGCACTTGTGTTTTCAATTTTTCTTTTTCTCTGTATTCACTTAGCTCTGCTTGTGTTGGCTTTAATAATTTTGTGAAAATGAAGAAAAAGAAGAATTAGTTGAGGACACACCATCTTTAAGTGGAATCTGTCGTAGGATTTGGGCTTAGAGTGGGAGGACGAGATTGCTAAGTCTTTGATTTTCTTTGCTTTTGTTTCTCTCGAAGGCATAAGTTTGGTGTTGTTTTTTGTTCTATTAAGCGGATTCTGAGTTTTTTTTAAGCTGAAAAGATTGTTTTTGAAAGCATTGTTTCCCAATTAAGGGTAGAATTTTTGGTTCCATTGATCACATATACTCTTATTTTTGTTCTTGAATCCTAAACAAGAAAAATCCAACTAATCAATTTTGTTTTTTTTTTCTTTTTAGGTAAGTTCGATTAAGATGTGGATGGGACATCAACAATAACAAATTCCAGGTTGATATTCAAAAAGAAACTTTAAACAAAATCTTTGATTGAATTTTGCTAGAACTAAAACAAGTCTTGATTTCAGACGTACGTAGGTATACGCGTAAATGGTCTTGTGTAGACTTTAATTGAGCATTATTGTCTCAATTCACATTGCCCGAATTATTAAATTTTCCTATTTTTCAAAATAAATGCTATAACCAGGTTTGTTGACATAAAAAATTAACGTAAAAAATTAAAAAACAACACTTTCAATAACATTTTTTTGGTGTTTTCACAAATTTTTGAAATGATACAAGTTTAGGTATATTGACCTTTGATCAGCCTTCAGCCTTCATAATGTTCAACAGGTTGATGTCTGTCTGCTGATGAAAAGTCTGCTATGCATTCGAAGTTAATCATTAATTCATCAAAATGTTTGATCGTGTGTTGAGAAAAAGTACGTGCTAAATAAATGAAGAGATCTAAAAAAAATAAATATCGCATCATAAGAAAAATTGCTTATCTAAAATACAAAATTTATTCATGGTTTTTTAATTCTTTTTTGTTTAAAAAGTTAATTTTTTTTTCCAATAATTATACAGTTTAAAATGTCGAATTTTATGTTTATTAAGAAATGTAAGCGAAAAGTGTGTTTATTTTAATGGAATTCTCTTTGAAAAAGAACGATTTTTTGACATTTTGGAGTTTTGAGCCTTTACTACTGAGTAACGAATTAATAAATTGAAATTATGCTCCAACAGTTTTTTGGAAACAGTTTTTGTCTTCACAATGACACCTTAATCAATTCAATACGACATTTAATCGCTCCACAATACCATTTGAAAAAACGCAGTTTTGGTCCGGAACACTCTTAAGAGTACCTTATTCTCTGAATATAAATATTATAATAATGAAAAGCTTTTTTCCTGTACCTACGCTAACCAGCCAAACCGGTGGACCGATTTTCTTTTCTTTCCAAAATTTTGTCAAATATTTTTTTATAAATTTTCATCGTACAAAAAAAAATGTGAGTAAAAATTATGCAATAGAAATTAATTTATACGAGACGATTTTTTTTCCACACCACAAATCGTTTCTCTGTTTGACGAAACAAATTTCGGCTCGCTTTGCTTATAATATTGAAGTAGACCTCAAAAGATGTTGGTTCCATTATACGCCGCCAATCCGAAGAACCTTCTTCACTCCCAATCTTTCTAAATACTACAGAAAGCTCCTCGTTTAACCATTACTTAATTATTTAAGGTGGAGCTACAGGACGGTGTGAATTTGGGCCTCAATCAACAGTATCTGCCAGCCAGTTCGGTCCTGTCTCAACTTTTGCACTCCAAGTTAATTGAGGTCCTCTTCCACTTTTGTGTGCCACCTGAGTGGCTATCTTCCTCTCATTCAACGTCCCTCGGAAATAGTATCGAAGGGTTTCCGGGCCAGAGCATTGGTGTCCATCCGCTCTAAATGACCGAGTTTCTGGACCTCGACCTTTCTGCGTTGGGTGCGTCCTTCCTCGAAGACAACATATACTTCGTTTTTTCCTCTTTACCGCCAAACCCATTTGGCGCTGTGTTCTTCCCATTATATCAATAACCTCACCCTAATGGGCATCTTTCCGTCAAAAATCTATTACTGCATTCCTTCTGTGGATCTCAGCAGGTATTCGAAAGTTATCAATCCATACCGAAAGGTGTTAGTGACAAAAGTCTTGGACACAACTATTTTTACTGACAGCTTAAAGATGAAGTGTGAGGTTGTTGCAGGTTCTTGGATTCTTGCCGAGGCGAACTACTCACGATATAAGAAGAATGCATATTACTTAAATTAGATCGAAATCAAAGCTTTAATACAGCTACATTTTCTGACAGTCTGGCAGCTATTAAAACGATCGTCCACATCATCGTCCAAGCTGATATTGGCACTGAGTGAAACCCAAGTAGGTGAGAGTACCGACCCTACTGAATTTCTTATTCATGGGTATTGCTTAGTGCCTTTATTCTTCCCCCACCATGGTCTCGCCGTCTGCATTAGGAATGATGTTGCTTACCAATTCTTACCACAATATGGACGGTGCTCCAACCCTTTTTTCAATTTTATGTGGTTCAAGTTCACCGTAAATAAGCACATCATTCACTACTGTTTTCTTTATCGAAGCCCAAATTTGGATAGAGCTTCAACTTCTCGCGAATTTGACGCTCTGTCTGACTCCATCCAAAGAATTGTATCCCTGTATCCTCACACTGAAATCGTTATTACGGGCGATTTCAATGTACACAATTCTTCGTGGCTTCTCCATTCGGGCCAGACAACACCCGAAGGAATGTGTGCTGAGATCTTTGCTGAGTTTAACCACCTAACTCAGCTTGTCACCGAGCCCACTCGAATATCGGACATTGATGGCCAAGCGGAAAATACTCTTGACTTGTTTCTTACGTCTGACCCTGATAAATACACTATCAGTGTATTAACGCCTCTAGGCAGATCAGACCATAGTATTATATCTGCAAATTTCTCGTGTCAAGCTAATCCAGTTAGAGAAAGAGCTCCGAAGAGAACCGTGTGGCAATACGAGAAAGCCAACTGGGACGGTCTCAACAACTTTTTCCGGATCTTTAACTGGTCACTATGCTTCCTCGATAGTGACGTAGACTCCAGCGCAGATATGATAGCTAATATGATTATTTTGGGAATGAAAACTTTTATCCCGAATAGGGTTAAAAGCATCAAACCCAAGGAAAAGTCATGGTTTGATTCAAGCTGTAAAGAGGTTATCAGGGAAAAAGAAGTAAAGTTCCGGTGTTTTAGAGCCAACCCAACTGAGGAAAACCGGAACAAGTTTAAACAAGCCAGGAAGGCCTGCAATGCCCATATTCGGCGGACCAAATTTTTACATGACCAAAAATTAAGGCAAAAAATACTGCAATGTCCCAAAGGCAGTAAGAATTTTTGGTCATTTGTAAAAAACATGAAGAATTCTTCTTCTTCCTCGGTCCCTACGCTCGTCGACAATGACACTCCAGTTGTTAGCTCGCTCGCGAAAGCTAACCTTTTTGCTAGGCAGTTCACCGCCAACTCTTCGCTGCCAGGGAGTGTCATGACTCCTCCACTTCTTGAGCGCGTCAATGATTCCATGGGACAAATCTTCTTCCGCACTCGTGCTGTGGCGAGAGTCTTAAAGGATCTCAACATACATAAATCCGCTGGTCCGGATGGTATCCCCGCTATTGTTCTGAAGAGGTGTTCTTCCACGCTGGCAAAACCCTTGCGTAAGCTTTTCCATCTATCCTATTCTTCTGGGCTCGTTCCGAGCAGTTGGAAAACAGCATTTGTCCAGCCTATTCCAAAAAAGGCGAATCTTCTTCTCCCTCCAATTATCGTCCGATTGCACTTACGTCCCTTCTTTCTAAGGTCATGGAAACGCTGATAAACTATCAGCTCAAGAAATATCTCGAAGACCGAAAGCTTCTTAATGACCGGCAGTACGGCTTTCGCAGCAACAGGTCCACTGGTGATTTGATGGTTTATCTCACCGAACAGTGGAACAAATCTTTACATCGTTTTGGAGAAAGTAAGATTGTTGCACTTGATATTTCAAAGGCATTTGATAAAGTCTTGCTCTTTTATCGAAAATGCGTGCTTTCGGTATCGATGAATACCTTCTTCGTTGGATTAGAAACTTTCTTTCGAACCGTTCAATACAAGTTGTATTGGACGGTTTCAAGTCTGAAACCCACAATATAAATGCTGGTGTGCCCCAGGGCTCCGTTTTGTCTCCGACCCTCTTTATCATTTTTATTAATGATCTCTTGTCTGTTACTTCTAATCCAATAAATTGTTTCGCTGACGATAGTACCCTTAGCTTCTCATATTCGTTTCCAGATTCACATCCGTCCTCTTCGGATGTGGAACTGCAACGCCAAAATATGATAAGTTCATTAAACTCTGACTTAAACAGCATTGTGCAATGGGGAATTAAGAACCGTGTAGAGTTTGATTCTTCGAAAACTCAATGCTGTCTGGTATCGCTGAAGCGAGATATACCCCCCAGCCGCTGTCCATGAGTGGCCCTGCATCAATGAGACCGAACATCTCGAGATTCTCGGTATGTGCATCACTGACCATCTCTTGTGGTCCGAGCATGTTATGCGATGTCGCCAAAAATGCCGCAAGATGTTTGGGTTTCTTAAGACGGTGCAAGAAATTTTTCTCCCCATCTGATCTGGTATTATCTATAAAACCTATATCCGTCCAAAGCTTGAGTAAAATTCACATCTCTGGGCTCCAGCTACTTACTTAAGCCTCTTGGATGGAATTAAAAAAAAAGAGCTGTAAGAATGATTGGTGATAGAGAGATCACTGACGCATTCACCACGTTAGACCACCGTCGTAACGTAGCGTGTCTCTGCTTGTTTTATCGATACTTTTACGGAAATTGCTCTAGTGAAATAGCCAGTTGCATTCCTCCTCCCAAACAATTCGCCCGTAATACTCGCGCTTCTAGGAATGCCCATCAGTTAACCCTCGAGCCCAACTTCGGACGTACTTTCAAGTATAGGGAATCATTTTTTAGCCGTACTACCCGAATGTGGAACTCCCTTCCACACTCTGTCTTTCCCAGTCACTACAATGTTCAAGAATTTAAGACACCGACATCTCCTTTCCAACCCCTTCCCTTCTTCCTAATGCACTCACTGTGTCTCTGGCATAAAAAGGGTATAAAAAATCCCTTGAGTGGGTGCAAATTATAAAAAAAAAAAAATAAGTCCAAAAATTCCGAAAAGAGTTTCGCAAAGCATAAAAATTGGACTCAGGGTTACTCTTTTGTGGGATCCGAGCCACAGTGGACCATCAAAGCCACTGTGCCAGACAAGTATTAAGCCTTTTATTTATAGTTCAACTGCGGAAAAGCAAAAAATTCTCCATTCTTCTCTACCACAAGTAGGGAGCCTTACCAACTGTACTAAATGTGCTTTCAATATCGACGAATCCCGTCTTCATTCTTCATTCTTGATCAGATTCAAAACCGAAACAGACAATATAAATTCAATTGTGCCCTAGGGCTCCGGTTTGTCTCCGGACCCTCTCTCATTTTCTCTTGTCTGGCGATATAGTACTTTAGATTTTCTTATAAGTTTCCAGGCTCACATCTCTCCTCTTCCGATGTGGAAGTGCAACGGCTAAGTTAGATAAGCTTACAACTGTACATAAGTGGCACCTGCATCAATGAAACCGAACATCTCGAAATTCTCGGTTTAAGCATCATCTTTTGTGAAAAGGTCACACATTCGATGTTGCCAAAAATGCAGCCAGATGTAAGGGTTCCTTAAGAAGACGGTGCAAGATATATTTCTCCGTTTCTAATCTTGCTTCTATCTACAAAAGTCCAAAGTTTGAGTAAAGTTGCAATCTCTGGGCTATAGCTTCGTCTACATGATTCTTGGACTATAAAAAGAGGTATGGTTGGTGACAGAGATATCGTTCAATCATTTACATAATTGGAACACTGTCCTTACTTTTTTTATCTCTCTGTTTCATCTTTAATTGTTCATCCATATTAAATTCCTCCAAGACGTACTCATCAGTTAAGCCTTGAGTCCAACGTGCGTCGTCGGTACTACTGCCGAAAACAGAAATTCTCCATGAAAACTCTTAACACCTCAAAGTTGTTGTAGTTCTTTGCATCGGTTATACACAAGGATGTTAAAAACCGAGCACCGGCTGTATTATAATTACATTACCGAACCATTTGTTTGATGATAAACTCTTAACAAAGATATAGATCTTGAACTCAAGCAAGCTCGATCAGCATTTTCATTCTTACGAAAACTTAAGTTTGATTAAACTTAGCTGGAAACACATCAATCACAATCCACAAAGCCCAATCTATTTAAAGCTCACTTTCGAGCATACAAGACACATCCTTCTGTTTATTTATTGCTCTATTGAAAACCCTATAATCCCAAGTCAAATAAAGACGCACATTTGCGTGCCATTGTGAATTAACTTGTAACATCGAAATCATAAAGACATTAAAGTTTAATCATAAAAAGCTAATTTCATATCATTAGTGTGTGTCTGCTTACAATTCTTAATCTTTTGCCATGTCTTTCATCTTTTTCTCTATATAAATGTGAATAATTTCAAAAGTTCGTGACAAGATGCCATAATACCCCACGAAAACACACACACACACACGCACACAGTCAAACAAAAAATAACAGCCATTAAGTTTTCTTTAAATTCATTAAATTATATTATCATAAAATCCTCGTTAAACTAAATCCATTATACTCGTTCTATTAACCGTCGCTCCTCGTCGTCGTTTTCAAAACAAAAAGAGGATCTTCTAATTTATTGAAAAACATTAATTTGGGATTTTTTGTTGGCAAATCCTCTAATACGTTGACTCGCATAATAACACAGTTAAATAAAAAATAATGCTCGCATAAGCTTACTCATAATTTCTTGTCTTCATTAAATATGTTTCCTGCTTAACAATTCAATACAATCGCATCTCGGCTCTCTTTGTAGGATTTGCCCAAAAGACCCTCTCCTCCTTTAACAAAAATATAAAACAACACAAAACTTACTCAATCGAGAAAAAAGTCCACCCTGAATGTCGGCTCAAACGAAACTGGAAATGAATCAGTATTCATGTCACGACCTATCACTGGGAAATTATTCAGGATCAACTTACGAGCCATGTATCCATCTGTAAGGATCCTCTGCCAAAGGCCCATATCATCAAGATTATTCCTTATTTCGATAAAGAGACGAAAACAACAGAAAACAAAATCACAAGACAAATTTATCGAATGTTGCTACACAACCGATATCTGTGCGTGTAGTAAATCTACTCACATTTTTAATCATCATCCTTCCTTTTTCCCAAGATACTGCCACGAGTCATTTGTACTGCGTACACACTTTTGCCTTGGTTTTTGCGATTACAAGACCAAATTAAAAAGAAGAAGAAGAAGACACAAAAACCGCTTCGATAAAACAAAGACGATAGCCCACGAATTTATTATACATTACATTTTCTTTAGATACAGTTAGAGATTGTTCCATTGAATCCATAAATATCCTTGAAAACAACCCCACACTGCTATCTAGTTATCCGGCTTAAGTAAAATTTTCCCTTATCGGCCGCTTCGTCGTCCTCTTCCACTCCAACAATACAAAAACGAAAAAAAAAAAACACTTGACAGAAGCCAAAAATTGTTTTTCAAACATTCAATCACAAAGTGTATCAAGATTCCCATTTTTTTCTTCCTTTTGATTATTTAAAGCGAGGAAAACATTTTAAGAACGATACTCTCAGATGATGAGGCTTTGGAATTAGGTTCATCATTATAGAGGAGATTTAGAGAATGTTTGGAGAGCCTGCTATAGATAAGGCCAGATCTTTGTTTGAAGAATACAAGAGAAATATCCTGCGGCAGAGTGTCCTTCGTCCGTTTGTTTTGTAATGTTTTTCAATAGATTACAAAATGTCAAAATAAAATCTAATTACACAATGACTAGGATAGTGTTTGTTCGGGGAAATTAAAGAAAATAAAAAGGACTTTTTCTTTTGAGTATGAAAATATCCTGGCTAAGTGGAAAAGTGATAAGGGAGAATAAAAATAAGAAACGTATCACAATTTTTTGTTTAAGTTTTCTGCTACTTACGTATCCGGCTCACAATCCATTATGGATCTCAGCCTAAGATACTGCAGCTTTCCATTAATAACGGTCCCTCGCATGCACTCAGCAGACGCCGGAACCAAGCGCTCTGGCTCCCGCAGTCACTTGGTCCTTATACCAAAGGTTTGGTCTTCCTTGCCGTCTCGAACCTGGGGACTGCAATGAGAAGACTTTCCTGGCTGGAGCGTTGTCGTCCATGCAATCGATGTGGCCGAGGCAATGTAGTCGTCTTTTCTTTGCCTTCTCGACTACATCCACACCTTCGGTGGATGGTCGCATACGAGACCGAAAAATCCGTCAAAAAATTATTGTCTTTTGAATGAGGAGTTTTGAACCCAGTTGTTTAGCCAAACCGAAGCAGCAGCGGTTCACTAGGGTAATTCTTCTTCGGATTTCTACTAAGGTGTCGTTTTTGGGATTGATGTTTCTTCCAAGGTTGGTGAACTGCTTAACTACTGCTACTACTAGGCGATGGATAGATGTTTCTTTATCAACAGATAGCATGTACTTTGTTTTGTCCTCATTCGCTTCAAGACCAACGAGTTTCGCCTGTTCTTCAATCGATGTGAAGGCCTCAAGCAAAACTCCCTTCGATCAAATGATGATGTCTATATCGTCCGCATAGCCTAGTTGCTGGGTGGATTTGTTGAAGATAGTGTTTTCCTTGCTCACACCTGCCCTGCCTTGCCTTGTTTGTTCGGGATCCCAAATTCAGACATAGCAATCATTGACACTTGGCGGTGGATGCTATCATATGTAGCTTTGAAGTCGATGAAAAGATGGTATTTTTCGACTTGAAATTTGTTGGTCTTTTCCACAATATGTCTCAGTGTGAATTTTCGGTCTATCGTTGTTCTGCTTGGCCTAAAGCCACACTGGTACGTGCCCATTATTGTGTTAAGGAACGGTTTACGTTGGATAGGATTTTGTATGCAACATTAAGCAGGGATATGCCTCGGTGGTTTTTGCATGACATAGGATCGCCTTTTTCGTAGATGGGGTATATGGAGCTTATCGACCAATCAGTGGGAATGAATTCTTCCTCCCACACTTTGGTGATGACCTGATGCATGCGTTTCATCAAAACACCTCCTCCATATTTAAAGAGTTCCATAGCTATGCCATCCGACCCGGGTGCTATTTGTTAATTTTTAGTTTTTGTTTTTACATTTTGGAATAGCTGTTGGAAGTGCTGCTTGAAAACATCTACAATTCCCGGTTCAGAAACCAGAAGCTAATTGCATCGACCTTTTAATGAAAACCCGGGTGCGTTGTTCTTGGCCCTCGTCTAGATCTTTGAGCTGAGAAACTGCGTATGCCCATTTCTTCCTTTTTCTCATTTTTCCCGTTTGTTCCGTATTCTTCTCTTGCTGCTCTTGTTTTCCGTTGCAGCATCTGCAAACATACATTTTCTGTTTTTCTTTTCAATAACGCGCACTCATCGTCATGCCATGGGTTCTTTTTCAGGGGTGGCTGATGGCAACCTATGATGGTCTCGGCTACATTTTTTATTATTTCGCGATATTGGATCCACAAGGTGTTGAGATCTGTGTATTTGGGAGGACGGCGAGCGGAGAGTCGCGCACTTAGGCGCTCACTGTAGTCTCTGGTATTATTCGGAATGCTTAGGCAACCGATGTTGAACTTCTTTTTTGGTCGTTTGATAGTCGCGCTCTAAACATAGCCACTACCAGAAAGTGGTCAGAGTCGACATTTGCTCCTCGGAAAGTGCGTATGTTTAAGACATCATCGGCAAGGGCGTGTAGGTGTGCACATATTATACTGATGGTTTGTAGTATGGTCTCGATGCGGATTACAGCCAGGCGATCTCTTATTGGCTTGAAATCCATGGCTTTCAATCGAAGCCGATTTCTCACGACGAATCCGAATGTGTGCATTCTTTGACGACAGCTGTAATAAATATCTTTTAAATTTTCATTGTCTCTTTGTCGTCTGCTATCAACTCTTAAATCTTATTGGAAATGATTGACATAGATGCGTTCTCAGATTGGCTTCCAAATAATGTCCATCCTCCCATTTTTTTTTTTAAATTTTTAACGTAAACATTTGGAGTGCTGTGAATTGCAATACATCCCTGAATAAGATTATTTTTCTTTTATTTTTTACACTATCAGAATTGGCCGTATGGGCTCATCATCCGCTCATCACTTAGTATAGTGTCGACATATCGTCCTAGTTGTTAGTGGGCAAACACTATAACAAATGACAAAACACACTCAAATAATCAATATATCATAAACCGAAAACAAGACAAAACTAACAGGATTTTTTATATTGTTTTAAGTTTTTTTTTTTTTTTTAGTTAAAATTACAAAGTTTTGAGTTCCAGTTTATAAGTATAACCATAAGTGTCAAAGGCTCATTCATTTCATTATTTGTACCGTGTTACGTGTTACTACGGATTTTAACCTCTCCCTCGATAGCAAAACAGAATTTTACAGAGAAGTTCAGGAGCATCAGTACCTTTCTCCAGGTATAATTTGATGGAAAAAGGCAATGTCACTGTTATATTTTCTATGTTGTAGTGTTTGCATCTTAAGGATTGACATAAACGTTGGTGGTACATAAATAAATATCATAAAGAGGAAGCCACACCTGTGATTCATGCTCCAGATGGGGACAAACCAAGCTGATAAATAGAACACTCGTGACATTGAGATCGAGGAATTCTTTTGACAACCGTTTGATAAATTCTAACATTGAATAAGCTTTGCTAACAAAATTCCGTTAATTTACTAAGAAAAATCGAAATAAGGGGTAAAGAGAACTCCAAGGTTCTTTAAAGCATGGTGTTAAATGACAAAGTCATGAGATAAAGTGAACGCGTTTGTATAAGAAAATCATCATTTGGCACTTTATTGGACTAAGATTTAAGCTGTTCTTTTCACACCATGATGTTAAACGTTTCATATAATTTTTGTAGTAATATGTGATCACTTGCAGAATTCATATTTTTGTATATCTTCATATCATCCGCAAAGATGAGAATTTAATTTCTATTATTTACTCTGAACGGTGCATCATCAATAGCTAAAGCAAAAAGAAGGGGCCCTAGATGGCTCCCCTGAAGAACGGCTGATTTGGCAAAACAAGCTTTAGAGTCACAATTTTTCAATTTAAACTGATAAGATTATTTTGAAGATAAGAGAGTAATTAGTTAAACTTGATAATCTCATGATTTTGCATAAAGCAATGCTGATGTTTGTATATAAAATTTTTTTCAATTGAATGCCACACACTTCTTCCTCAAACAACTTTGGAATACATGAGAGTTAAGAAATTGGTCTTCAATTGCAAATACTGTTTTCATCACCTTTTTTAGATATACAAGCAGTTATAAAGGTACTCTTCCATGTTGCAGAAAATTTGCCTGATTTCAAAGAATTTTTTTTCGCAAAGGAAGAGCCAGAAAAGACCTTTTAGAACTATGGCTGTTATTTCGTCTGGCCCAACAGAATAATCATCTTTAAAAAATAGTAAGATTTTATTATATTCTACTGTGAATCAATTTTGGTCAGTTTTGCAAGAGTATCAATCTGTAGTGTCCGTAGCTTAGTGGTAAGGTGCGTTGGTTGCTAAGCAGAACGTTGTGGGTTCGAGTCCTGCTCGTGTCCATAAAGTTGTTATTTCATTTTTCACGGGCACTGCCTCTTGCGAAAAACTGATAAAACGTCCAAGAGTATCATCTGTCATGAAAAAGTTCTTCTCAACTTTCGGAATCGGCGTTCAATTGTAGGTCCCCTCAATTTTTCACACAGACCCGGAGAATTGTTGATGAACATAAGCAACTTGTTAAGCCTTCAACCTGTCATGAAAAAGAAGTACTTCTCAGTTTGGCGTTCACCATAGGTTATGAACTAACCACATCAGATCAGAAAAATGGAGATGTAGTTTCAGTCAAAAATGTTGCAACGTGAAATAACACCAATAAGAAGCAAGAAAGTACGTATACGCCAAAGTGAATTGAGACAGCTTGTTCTGTTCGGCAATTCGAATTTGTGTCATGAAATTTCAAATATTCTATTTTGGAAATCAGTCTTGATTTATCTTTTTCTATGATGAAAATAATGCGGTCATATCCTTGTTTAATATTGCTTACAAAATCCTCCCTATCGTACTTGCAATACTATCAGCGATAACTAGCTTGTGCTTTAGTCAAAGCAGATCATAATAGACCAGATTCTGGAGAGTCTATAAAGCAGGTCAAGTCAAAACACATCTGTCGAACTCCCTTTCTAGGGAGAAAAGGTACCTAAGTCTATGACTTAAGAAGAGATGTTTTCATAACAAACATTTTTTTAGTGTGCAAAAGCTTGCTCCTCGCTCTTCCAATTTTTTCACAGTTGATTAATGTCCTTACTTATTTACTTAAATTCTCAGACCTCCTTATATAACATCTTTAGTCGCTTACGGCTTCCACTACGCCTACTCGCCATAATGTTCTGTTTCTTAAATTAAAAAAAATTAAGCATTATTGGATAACATTCTATTCTATTACTTCGGTGTAATTACACAGCCATTTCTTAAAAAAATAAAACCTATCCTCCGCTTCTATTTTCGAAAATACCAAAAAAGTCTTCAGGCAAATTTCCCTTTACTTATCCAATCCAAAAAAAAAAAAAACCCTTATCCTTAAACTCCAACACACAGTTTCACCGGAAACAAACTCCCACTAACAAAATTTTGAGAAGGTTAAGGCATTAAAGTCAAAATAGCTCTGAATAATTTTAAAGCAACACAAAGGAGTAAACAGCCCTCAGGTAAAGTAAAGTTCCTCTTTATGTCGACCCATAATTATATTTTTCTTTTACTCGACTTTAAAGAGACCCAAATTAATACTGCCCTAGAAGGAGCTAAAATTGTGCTTTGCTTCCTGCACAGCAGCCGTCTCAATTTCTGGTCCTTATAAAGCAAACAGAAAGTGCAGGCAGGATACGATCGTTGTCGTTTATACTTGTTGCTTTTTGGTTTGGAAAAAAAAACACGATCCCGAACATAGAATGCTGAATCCTTGGTATGCCCAAAAGAAGATCAAAAGGTAAAAAGGTGCCACTGTCAATTTTTTTCCCGCCACCAATACAGGTCCATGAAGCAAGGAAAATGATTTTTATGATCTCATGTCTTCCGAAAAGCGAACAAAAAACTCGGAAGTCAATTCCTGCATCCAGATCCAGTGACTTCGTCTGCTGGCATCCTGGTTTATCATCATTTTTTATTCAACGCCTCCTGCATTAAGCCAGAGAAAATGAGGTAAAAAATGCAACATTAAACATTGCAAACTATAAAAATGCTCATTTTCAACCTACCTATACCAAAAGAGACTACATAGTATGGATAGGTTCCACGAACAATAACATCCACAAAAAAGCAACATATGTATGTACAAGGACATAAAAACTTTTAGCTTGTTGCAAGCAAAAGGAACCTATTGTTGCTGTGTTGTTTTGCCTTCCTTCAACTCCCTTGTAATTATAATGCGATTAATGTGTGCAAAGTTGGCAAGTGGAGCCGAGAACTATGAAATCAGGAAAGCGAACTTTTTTGTGGTTAAGCAAAAAAAATACAACTCCCCTTCGCTCTGTCTCAAACTGAAAGCAGCAACATAAAGTTGAGTCCTCACTTGAAGTACCCGCCATTAACGAAACGAATGCAACATCACTGACTAGCGCGTCTCATGAAATGAGGTGAAACATTTATATGCCAAGTCGTTGCATTCTCATTATCCTTTTTCGCTGCCCCTGCGTACCTTGCCATCGACTCGTTGTTTTACCGGGTTAAGAGCAGTTGTTACTTTCATGCACATCCTCTGTTTATACGACCAGCCGGTTTATTTGTGTGACATTATCCTGGGCAAATAAAAATGACAAGAGCGAAAAATACACGACATTAAGAGGAAGGCGAACAATAATAATAGCATACAAAAGTTGATGTTTGGGATGCAAACACAGAAATGACAACAAATTCATATATCCTTTGAGAGTGTCACCTGGATTGCTCTCATAATGTTCGGGTTTGGGACGTTCGTCCAGGACTCGTTGTTTGGTCTTTGTTGGCCGCTGGCAAATGGTCCGGGGCTGAACGGTAGCCAACATTCACTGTCAGTCAATGGGAATAAAGGACTGCGATTAAACACATATTCTGTGTTTGCTGTTTCTTATTTCAGTTTTATTCGCACATTTAACCAAATCACATGTAGGTCACAGGATATTGCAAATACCGCTTTAAAATGCAGTCAACTTCTGTGTATTGGTTGGAGGTTCTTTTCTCACTGCCGTCGTACGTCGTTTTTGAGTGGTTGTGTCGAGTGATGATTACGTTCAGAGAAAGTGCTTCAGTCTAAAGAACAGGGATGGATTTGATGCAAAAGTAAGGCACAAACAATAAATTCATTGTTCATGTGCGTCAGAGCAAGGTTGATTTAAGGTAAGGCTCAATGGCAAGAGAATCAAGTAATGTGCATGAGAATGAGCCAGAAACGAACTTCTTCCGTTATAATGGTACTTTTTATCAAGGTTTGGGTTTTCGCTCATCGGTTCCAGGGTTTGAATTACTATAAGCTTTAGTTGGGTGCAAATTATTTTCTTATTACCTTTTTCTTTCGTTATAATGACAACTCTTTGGTTTTGTTTCTTGGACAGCTTAAAACTTGACTCGACTGAGGTAGATTTCTTTCCTGTTCATTGCTTCAGTTACTTCTAGTCTGCTGGTCTTACGGTTTTCATTCACTCGTCTTTCGGATCGCTCCGGACAGTCTTACGGCTTTCGCCGGCTGGTCTTTCGGATTACTCTGGCTGGCCTTATGGTTTTTGTCAGCTGGTCTTACGGACTATTCCGGCTGAATTTAGGGATTACTCTGGCTGATATTACGGCTTTCGTCGACTGGTCTTACGACTTTCACCGGCTTGTCTTACGGATTACTTTGGTTGGTCTTATGGATTACTGCGGCCGGTCTTACGGATTTCGCTGGCTGCTCCTAGCAATTACTCCAGCTGGTCTTAAGGATTATTCTGGCTGGTCTTATGGCTTTCATCGACTGATCTTTCGGCTTTCGACGACTGGTTCTTACGCCTTTCGCCGGCTGGTCTTAAGATTTGCGCCGGTTGGTATTATTTCTGGTTTTACGTCTTTCGTCTAGTCTTACAGACTACTCCGGTTGGTCTTACTTTTACCAAATCGACGATTCAACGTCTGGTGGCCGAATTCGAGTCCACCAGATCAGTGAACAATCAGCCAGTATTGTAATCGAAACGCAAGATCTACCGAAATCATCAGTGCTGTTCATTAAGGTAAGCAGCAAAATCCGAGACAGTCAATTCCGTATCGCTATATTGGCTTGTTGCAGACCACAACATGGCGAATTTTGCTATGTGATACGGGCCGGCCGGCACCCCAACACAAACTGACCTGAAACTGAAACCAAACTACCATATTTGGTTCGAAAAATTATATTAAGCGATGAGCTTAATTACCGGATTTTGGATGACACCAATCGACGCTAGATTAACTTGGCGTCAATGTATTCAAATAAAGTTTGGTGTGGATTTTGCGCTGGAGACATCATCGGCTGCTCTCTAGGGCATCATCGCACCGACAACGGCGATCGATGTAGGTCGTTGATCACCAACCTCTTGTAGCCTTAATTGAATGGTCTAGACATCCAAGACATATTGTTTCAACAGAATGTTACGACGTACGATATAGCTCAAGACAATCGATATTCTACAGGAGCGGTTTCATAGAATGGTTATCTCGGGACGAGTCGACGTTATGTGCTACCAAGGTCATGTGATGTGACCCCCTTAGACTGTTTCTTGTGAGGCTTTCTTAAGTCGAAAGTTCATGCAAATAAGCCGCAAACCACAGCGACAACAACACAATCGATGCCATCGGTCATCAAAGGCTGGACCTTCTGTTAATTTGCACGGTCTTAGAGGTCAACTCCCCTAAACTGAAACTATGTTGTTACCAAATGTTTCCTTCTGCAGATCAATTGTTGCGCCATTTTATTGAAACCCCAGCTGATGCACTTCATGGTTAATCAATGAATAAAAAAATCGGTAGTGTAACGTTCCAGCATCGTGATTTTCAAAATTAATTTCCACAATTTGGAAGCGCTGTTCAAGCAGGCGCCAATCTATACATATATTCACATGAAAAACCAAACTAAAATTAAATCAGTTGCCAGATGTCAAAATAGCCACCAGCTTAAATAGTGTTGGCAACTTAGACTTCTATAAATCTAGAAAACACCTTTTATTTATGTGGAAACTATTTTGATTTCCCAACAATAATATCCTAGTCCGCTCCTGATAACAGGCGAGAAAACTTATAGTTTTCCGCCCTTTAGAGTAATGGGCCACATTTTGTGGGCACTCATAGAGCGAGAGGTCCTTGTTGCGCGACATTACCATTTTTTTTTTGTCCGTAGTTGCTTTTTTGTTTGGCGTTTTCGCTAGCTTTCCATTTGTTGTAGTTGGTTTCCTTGTTTTGGGATTCAATTTAATTGAAAATGATTGTGTATTTTTTTAAATGCAGGATAATACAAAAGTTGGTCAGGGAATTCCTGCGTTGGCTCTTATTTTTTTTTTTTTACATTTTTTTCGCGTTTATTGTTGTGTGATGTTTTGTGTGTTTTTGGCCAAATCGATTGTAATTGTGCTATGGCGTGCAATGGTGTAAAAGTGTTGTCGTTTAAAATATTATATCTCAAGCGAATGAAACTCGAGCAAAAACAAAACGAATTAAATTCAGATTGTGACTTTTTGTGGCGTTGGTCGCTTTCATTTTATTTATTTTTTTGTTTTTGAATAGGTACTCGGGAAAAGTTGTAAATCATTTGGGGGGTTTCAAGAGTGATATGCAAATATTTTTTTTTAACGAAGGAAATTGTTGAAATCATTTGGCTGAAATTGCTATACCATTTAGCTGAGAAATGACATTTTATATAGAAATATAGATTGGGAGATTGTGTCCAGTTTAGAAATAAATGGCTGGTTATCATGGCATTCGCGTTTGCAGTTTGCTTTCGAAAACTAGAAATTTTCAAATTATTTATGGGAACCTGATTACTTTACGGGCAATTTGTTAAATGGAAAAAACGGCGTCTTATCACGTGAAAATGTGTAGGTGTATAGGAGAATGTGAAAATAGAAAGGTTAAGCTTCTCAAACTTTGTTTTAGTGCAATGCTGTCATCTAAAATGCATCAAATCGAATTCAGTGTGCATGTTGAAGGCCTGATATCTTTCAAAAGATGATTTCGAGGCGTTATCTGTTGTAAAGAGGAGCTTTATTTTTCCTATTTCGATCCCGATTTTGCTGTGGTTGATTAACGTTGTCAAATCACTTGGCCATGGCGGCGAATGAACATCGCCATGACGACGTGGAGAAGATAACTCTGCCACTGAATCTCTCGTGCAAATGAACCATTGTTGCGTTGGCTATGTGACACATAGCACCATCCTATCGGAATCACATACTGTCAAGATTCATCTGGGCACAAAAAGGCCGTAACCATCACTTAATTGCGAGCACCATTTACGGTAACTGCTTATCCAACCTCATTTTCAAAGATTTTCAGCCCGACTACACTGCCCACATATCGCTTCAAATAGACACTCTTTGGGTGCATTGAATTTATAAAAATCCGTCGTGAATCTCATTTGCCAAATGGTGACAATTCTGTTTGTTAACCAATCCAATTAAGGTGAGAATGTGTCTCGTTGCTGAAGAATATTCTCTTTGAAAAGTCACCATTCTTTTCACTCTGATCAACCCACAATGCGGTGTATTGATATTGAAATGGTCAACAGAATTTACCTTTTGATTTAATTGCACCTTGTTAGCATCCGAATTCAAATGTATTTTAAAAACTTGCATCTGTGGCGTTTGAGAGGTGTTCAATGTTCATATCCTGGACTTGACGACGAGTTGAGTCGGCCTTTTTAAATGCAATCTTAATCATAAAAGATCAGCTTACCGCCCACCAACCAGTAAAGACCTGTTGCCAACTGTGCACCGACCAGCACCCATTAATTCAGCCTGTCGAACAGCGCATAATAAGTAATACTCAGTTCGTATCAGCTCAGTCAGCAAGACGAACGGCTTGTAAGTATAAAATAACATAGTAACCTGGTCATATTTGCTCCCACTGCCACCAATTACACATAGGAACAGGAAGTAAGAGGAGTCTTGCGTTTTGCACTCCAAGTTCATTGAGGTCCTCTTCTATTTGGGCGTGCAACCTGACTCCAGGTCTTCCTCTACTTCTTCGAACCCAGGAATAGTGGCGAAGGATTTCCGGGCCGTAGCATTGATGTGCATGAGCTCTAAATAATCGAGCCACCTAAGTCTTTGGAACTTGTCTCTTCTGGCTAGGTCTGTGTCGTTGTACAAACCGTAAAGTTCTCTTAAAACTTTTCCTCCTTTCACTTCAATGCTCATGGGGCCGTCAATGAGCCAATAACTTTCTTCTCGAAAAGCCTATCAGCCATATTCATCCGATTCAGTCAATGCTTTTGCAACCTACAGCAGGGATTTCTTTACCTATCTGCTTCATCTGATCTCAGCGCTGGTGATATTGCCAGTGCTAATAACAGAGCCTAGGCAGACAAACTCCTCTAAGCTACCACGGATTTATATGCGTCTTTTGTTCTGTCCGAGCCGTCGGTGTTGGTTGTCCTTTTTCGAAGACCTCTGGTGTTGACGGTGGAGTTCTGCACTATGTTCTCAAGAACGATATTAAAGAAATCGCACGACAGTGAATCGCCTTGTCTGAATAATTTTTTAACGTCGAAAGATTCCGTAAGCCCGTTGTGATTCTTGATGGAGCAGCGTGAGTTCTCCATCGTCATTTTGAACAAGCGAACCAGCTTGTCAAGGATGCCAAAACTAGACATAGTCGTCTCTGTAGATGCTGTCATCGATGAAAAGGTGGTGGGTATCGATTTGGAGTTCATAGCCTTTTTCCAGGATCTGCTGCAAAGTGTAAATTTGGTCGATGGTTGACATTTCTGGTCTGAAATCACATTGATAAGGACCAATCAGATTTTTGACGAATGGCTTCAGACGTTCACATATAACTGCAAAGAGGATCTTGTAAGCGATGTTAAGCACGCTGATTGCTCTTTAGTAGGCGTAATTTAGACGATCTCCCATCTTTAGAATCGGACAAACAATGCTGAGGTTGAATTCATCGGGCATGCATTTTTCCGCACATATCTTACAGATGATGATCTTAATCGACCTTCTACCTTCTGATAAAACCTCCAAACTTCATTCCTGCTGTTGCCTCTCTTAAGATTTTCGATCTGACGATTCTCATGCTCCGTCCGTCTTCAAGGCCTATTATTGCTTCGAACTTAATGCTTCTCAACGTAGTTGGGTAGTCACCCCGACGTAAGACACCTAACCTGGAGTACCAGGCACTTGATGTGACTCCAAGTGCAAGAGCCTGAAAAACCGCTCCTTTTACCGCCTGGGCGATTGCATAGCTCTGAGCTTCATAGAATTAGTTACCGTTAACCCCACCGCTACGTCATTATATCTTTTTTGCTATTACCTTAGAGCCATATTTTCAGAAATTAAGATGTCAAAATCACATCCGACAAATACCTGCTAAATTTAATTATCCAAGACAATTCATTAGGTGCTAAAAACTACATTAAAACCACATTATCCTGCAAGTATAACCCACAAAACACAAATTACACAATTTCACATGAAATAAAGTTCAAGGTGATTGCAATTTTATGATTCTCCGGAAAGCAGAAGTTAAATCCTTTAAAAGCAGGCGACTCAGTAAAAATTGAAATAAACATCCTTGCATGCAATATTATTTTTCATTGCAATCCACTTGAAATCAGGTCTTATAATACTCCTTTAACTCAGTTATTCTGTTTCAAAGTGAACAAAGTGAGAGGAACGAGGAAAACTCAAATGAAAATACCAATGAAATTTTTATTCTTCTTGATACGAAATATTTTGCTTTGGCCGTGACGTTTTGATCCGAACAAAAGGGTAGAGTACGTAATTCAAGGAATATGGTATTAAAGGATTATATGTCATACAGACGGGTACTGTTTTGAAACAAACTACACGTTTCCACGAAGAGGATCTAGCTTAGGCACCAACAACAGCAACACACCCACGAGACCGAAAAAAGAAAAAAAACAAAACAAACTTATCATAAAAATAAGGACACCTTGTGTGCGCGATTTCAAGGATATTAAAATACCATAAAAAGCGTATCTGTCATTCCGCAGATACTTTGCATTTGTTTTATGTTTTCGTTTTACTGTCATCCTTGCTGTCAGCGGTGAGACTTTCTTATAGCATTCCGTTGAAAGAGGTCTTATGTATGATCAGGGGTGTATTCATTTCGAACATTTGGCATATGACCTAAGTGTTATCAGGGGGAAGTACCTAAAGTTTAGTTTGATAGCATGGACAAAATTTGACATCATAAACAAATAAAATCGACACGTTATGTACTCTTAAACCAGTTTAAAACTGAACGTTGTACAGTGGTAAATTTTGGTCATGAATCTTCTAGTGACCCATAACTCTGTTCTTTGAATATAAAGCTAAAAAAGCTAGATGAAATTAAATTCATTGACGTGGCGTCATATCCATTTTCTTTAAGTGGCTATAGCTTCTTTATTCATGACAATGATGACAACAAGGAAACTACTGACTTCTTATGTCGTTCGTCAGCACTTTGTTAGAACTTTCGTCAATCATTACGATACTCACTTTCCACTCAAGTTATAAGACTGTCGGCCGCGTCCGTCAATCTACAAAACTAAGCACATTGGAATCCGTTTACCAGGTTCGGTGAGCTTGATCATTGTATCAAACCTTCTCTAACCTGTTGCGCTTCAAATTTAAATCTTTATCGCTGACTAACATCCATACATCCTTATCCCATTAGAGTGGATTTAGTTTATGGTTTTAATCTCTCCATTTGTCTTCTACGCAAGTGAGTTCGTCAAACTAGAAAAATCAGTGAGTGAGAAGACAGCCTACCTATCTGGCTTGTATAGTCAAGCCGAATAAATTTTGATGTGTAATGATGTGTAACACATCAAAATTCATTACAACAAAAAAAGGTCACCAACATCATGCTGAAAAGGTATCAGCAGTGCTTGGTCGTTTATATTTCTCCTGAGTTACTTGAACTGGCTCGAAATTGCAATAACCAATAATGGCGTTTGACAGACGATATACTTTGCTTATTGATACCGTTTTCTTCTGAAGTTCCGGTGAACTTGAGATTGGCAAGTTCAGGTTCTAGAACCTGAAACGCGAATCGCGCTAACATCTTTTGCAGAACTTAAGAGTGTATTTCTAAGTAATAGATCTTTGAGCTGTAAAGCTGCGAAAGCTCTTTTCTCTCAAAGCATGGTCTTCTTCTTCACCTCTACACCTTAGAACCAGAGGTACATTTATTTCCCCCTGGAAAGTTCAGTTGACTTTCCATATCATGGCGGAAGCGATTTTAAGAAAACTAATTACTGTAATTGGCGCAGCTTAGAAGATATTCCTTCTTCAGGATCTGGCAATCAATACTGCAATTTCATTCGTTGGACAAACAGTGAAGCAAGAAGCTTATAAGACAGCGCTGCACAGGATGGTCGATAGCAACTCGGGAGCTCTGCGAGCAGAAGAGGAGAAAAGAACTCAAGTTTTTTAAATAGGAAAAAAGAGATGATAAAAAGCCATTGATCGAGATGTTGAGAGACTAAAATAACAGAAATAAAGTTTCGAATGTGTGAGCTAAAACTAATGACTTAAGCTTACGAGCATGAACTGAAGCCTTCAAGGACCAACAGGGAAATATCGTAGTAGAGTTACAGTCAATGCGAATGATATGAAAAGACCACTTCTGTAGACTGTACAACGGCGATGTCAAATTCCGCTAGTCAGGCAAACTGAACCATTCAATGCCCAATCCTTGAGAAAGAAAACCCTCTAAACTGCACCAACTATAAAAGCGTCAGCCTCCTAAATATCGCCAGGAAGATCTTTTCTGCAGTAGGTATTATGTGAACATCTGAAGCCTTTTATCAGCAAATCTATATCAGTGTTGCTTTAGACCATCGATCAAATATTCACTCAACGGCAGATCCTCGAAAAAACTCAAGACGTACCATCGTAGAAGGAGGTTAACTCCTGCTAATCGCTGTCTTTTGGCTAAGAAAGCAATTCAGTTGTAAAACCCTCTCGGAACAACTAAAGTGACGCTCTATAAGACCGTCATCATCCCCGTCCTGGTATAAGATGCAGAAGCATGGATCCTGTCAAAAACGGATGAGAGCACCCTAAGCTGCTGGTTCGAGAGAAAAGTTGTACGGAAGATTATGGTTCTGTATTCATAAACGGTGAATGGAGGAGAAGATTGAACCACGAACTGTACGGGCTGTACAGCGACACTGACCTAGCTAAAAGAGTGAAATTCAAAAAACTCGGATGGCTTGGACATGAAGAGAGGGTGGATACCAATTATCTGACACGTAAAGTCTTCGAGACCCAAGAGCTACGACGCAGTAGAGTAAGACCAAGGCTCAGATGGCGCGTGTAAGTTGAAGATGACTTCAACCAACTAGGCGTGCAAAAGTGGAGAAAGCTAGCTTGAGGCCTAGCTAGCTGGAGGGGTTTGTTGATTGATGCCCAAGTCCACACCAGACTGTAGCTCCTACTTAAGTACGTCTAAGTATGTAAGGGCATGCATTCTTGCTACCATAAACTACAGTTGATTTGGTGTATGATCCTATCAAAATCGTCGCCTGCTGCTTTGAACAGCTCGTCAGTAGATCATCTGCTCTAGCGGCTTTGGTGGATTTCAGCCGTGATATTACCGATTTCACTTCGTCTAAGTCTGGTTGACGGAATTGTTGTACTATCGTCGTGTGACAGCGGAATTCTGTTCGTCGTCACCGTTTTTCAGTCTACATTAGTGGTCCTTCCAAATCCTCAGCATCGATTGCGATTCACCAATGATCTATCCTTCCTCATCTCTGCAAGCATCAGTTCTTGGTCGATGACCTTGAGCCAGCTGTTTTATCTTCCGGTAATATTTCTTAACTTCATTTCTGCTGCTGACGTCAATTAACACATGGTTGACTTTATTGGTGGTTTTACTATCTGCTGCTCACCAGTTTTTTGTGTGCATTTTTCGTCATGCAACGCTTCGGGTGATTTTCACTTCGTCCTTCAGTCGAAATCGCAGAAATAACCAATAACTGTTCGAACTAGTTACCCCTACAACGGTTAAAGGTTTAAGAAACAACAAGGGACAGTGCTTCTGTCGGAAAAACTCGATGAACTTTATGACTGGCCCAACGCGCATTGAAGCTCAATTGCCAAAGGAATCAATAAGTCTACTCTTATTAAATCCTTAGGCGCCTTACATGTATACCCGGCAGTACGACCCTGAAAAATGTGCCTCGCATAATCGTGTGTTATGAAAGAATGGTGTTTTCCAACTTTTTGCTTCTAATTTTTTTTTTTTCTTTAACTAGAACAGACCTAACCTGAAACTAAAATAATTTATAGCTTATTCATATAACAGTTGGCACAAGCAAACAAACAAAAAAAAATCAGACAAAAAGAAAGAAAAGTAAGAAAATTGCAATAAAACCCTTTCTTTCTGGCAACATATTGTCCTCTTTAAGCTATATTAGTAAGCCCTTCCTTTTTTCACGGGATCGAGGATAATGACTTGAAGAGCCTTATACATCATAGAAATAAAAAGAAACATAATATTTTTGTGAGGACGTGATTTTTGTTGTTTTTGTGTCTTCAGTGTCTTTAACTTTTAACCCAAAGGCCGGGGCCCTCGCTTGACTTTTAGCCAAACTGTATGTTTTTTTTTTTGTGCGTATATTAAATTTCGTTGTATGCCTTTAAGTCATTTAGATACTGTGAGTTCGTTTTTGTTTAAGGAGAAAACGAGAAATATATTTGTCAATTTTTTTTCCTCTGTCTTCAACTTCATCATCATTTTCCAACTTTCGATATCTGTTTCATTTTAAAGGACACCCCAGGCATCATGAGATTTTTGTTCGCATTTGTTCGTAAGAAAGAAAAAATTCGATATATACAACAAAGAACTCATTGGAATAAACGGAGTCTTATCAAGGATATTATTTGTAGAAGAGAAAATAATATCGACTAGGAATCAGGATTCAGGATGATGACGATGAGGATAGAAAGAAGAAAGAAAAATTATCTCGCTCCACTTAAACCAATCGTCGGTCGTCCTCAATTCTCCTCCACACTTAAAAAAAAAATAACAGCACAGAAAAAACATTGTCCTTGTCATCACCGTCTTCAGGTCTTCGTTGTCGTCCTTGTCATTGTCCATTGTCCAGTAAAGCGAATCATTATAATAAATAAATTCTATATCGCCGCACTGAGACCGAAACTGAGGTCCTTCATAGCTTTTATGATTATTTTTTTTTTTATCTTTATCGTCCCAAAGGAATCGCTTAACATTACGTTTCTTATACATTTTTTTTCTTCTTTTATTGCAAGGACGATTTATTCCGAAAATGACTAAGATTACATTCACCAGACACACAGTCGGGATATGAGTTCATAATTTTTTTGTGTGGTGGTTGTGTTGTCGAATATGTAACTTGCGGTTCAAGTGCGCGTATGTCCTGCCAGTGATCCTGATCCTTGATGTGTTCCACATATCGACATCTATATCACTCTATCCGCACATGTCCTGTCAGAGACAAGGCGAAGTGAAATGGAGAGAGCAATCAAAGCGCTTTCTCTCAGTCCATTACATGTCGAGATGAATATCAATGTGGTAAATGGCCTGATATTATGTAATGCAAGTCGTATAGTGGTGGTCAGTTGGATGAGCATTGGACAGGACACCACTGCCACAGCAGCCGTCGAGTTCGAGTGATGAGAAGCGAGGGCAGATTGTGAGATTGGTTTCGCTAAATGGCAGTCCAATATTACAACATATGAACGGAATGGAGGGATTCCTCTTTTTGTATCTGAGAATTTGTGGCCGCAATGACTGCAGATAGGTATAGCAAATTCGTTCGAGCTCGAAGAATATTGGATTCGTGGTATTTATATGTGATTTGAGATTTTTGCTCTTATTTTTTTGTGTATTGCTTCAAGGGGCAATATATGTTCGTACAACGAGCAATTTTAATAATAATTTTATGTTTTTTTCTCTTTGCGCTGGGAAAAAAGGGAATTTAATTCTCTGTGAATTATTTTTATTTGTATATGTACAACGACATGATGGCTGTGCTCTTTTTGAATACCTAAATATTAAACGAGAAATTTCGGATGAAAAAATCAAGAGTGCCCCGGGTAAGTTTAGTATTGGAGTTTTGAATGGATAAAACACACACGCGACTCTTCAGAGATCAAAAACCATAACTCAAAGTCAAATGAATGGGACAAGAGTAAGTGGAATTGTTATTGAAAGCTTTGAGTGGAATGTCATATATATTTTTTGGGGGAAATTATGACAAGAAATTATGGAAATTATGACTTTTACCTCTTGCTCTTTGTATGAATGGATTCTTGGAATTTTTGAGAATGATTAAGATTAAGAGTCTTTGATGAGTGCCTACCTAACCTACTGTTGAGGTTTTGATTTGATGATTCTACGAAAAACGTTTTAAGTATAATTAACCAGTAATTCCAAATTGAGGAGATGTTTTTTTTTTCATGGAAATATAAATTTATGGTTAGACTACCTGTTGCTCAGTTTAATTGTTTTTAAGTTTATAAAAGGTCTTCAATTCACCAAGAGAGACGAATAAGTGTTTATAAGAGGGTTTTTGGAAGAGTCAAAATTGCATTAAGACTGTGACGACGACGCACGTCAAAATTCAGTTTTCGAAAACCTTTGAAACATTACAATATCCACAATGCCACATGTAAATCTCCTGATCAACCAACCATCAACCAGATCAATATTTCCATACATTCTGAGATTCCAACATTGACTCGGATTACTACCTTGTTGTAGCCAAGATACACACGCGGAAAGAGACCAAAGGCTATTGCAAGAGATTGTATACGATCCTTTTTGGATTGTATCTCCGGAAAATCTTAATAGAAGTCCTTTGCCACCACAATGAAATCATTTGGTCGTGCGATCGTGGAGACAAAGGTTCGAAAGGTTTACAAAGAGGTAAAATAATCCACCAGAGAGGTTTTTACACACCGAAAAAGTATCGACAAAATGTTCCCTCTCATTTTCTTCAAATCAATATTTTTTGTTCAATAGTCAAAAATACAAATTTCTCCATGACATATCGGCCCCGTTGAATTCCTTGGGAATTTCACCACTCCGCTATTTTATCGGGCATGCATCGGCACGATTCGCTCCTTGGAGATCAGTCTTGCAAATGAGAAATGCTGTTTTATAGGGCTTCGCGATAATCGATAAAAATATCGGTATCGTATTGTATCGTATCGAAGGTCGATACGATAATTGATACGATATCCAGTACCTGCGATACCGATATCGATACGATAAATGTGTTTATAAAATTGTCGATATTATCATATCGCCGATAAGCACTAGGCGATAATTATCGAATGTATCGTATCGACTGAAAGAATTCTATTTTCGACACTGCGTGAGCAAAATTCGAATTTTCTTTCAATAGCATTTACTAATAGTACTAAAGTAGTTTACTCGCAGTAATACCCATATTTGATTGTTTTTTTACGCGTTCGATCGTGCTTTCGTTGTCGATCGTCTTTTGTGAGAACCCGATGAACATCGATACTGGAACGAAACGCGTCATTTTTTTTCGAGACATGTTAGTAACCGGTTGATAATCATTTCATATGATAGGTGGCTGATAGGTTGTCTTCATCTGTATTCATATATATATAAATGCACCTATAAAAATGAAGTCTGTTAGGGGTTGGGTTGGAATATCAAGCCTAAACCAGAAAAACAGATTACGCGATAAGGTATTCCATTCCATATTTTTCTCTTAGAACGGTGATGGGCTTGTGAGTTTTCATCAAATGTCAATTTAAAATTGGGGGTTCGGATAGTCTATAATCAAATAAAATAAATTTTGAATAGCTTGCGTTTTATAGTAATGCAAATTTTTTTCTTATTTCGATATTTTATCGAGTATCGTATCGGTATCGTATCGAATTCGATAACGATACGATAGATTTGTCTTAAAATTATCGCCGATATCGATACAATAAGATAAAATAATTTGTTGTTCGATACGATACCGATACAATCGAAAAATATCGGTATCGTATCGTATCGTGAAACCCTACTGTTTAAAGACAAAAAAACTGGTTCTCCTGCTTCACCCTATCATTGTGGTCCGTTTTGAACACAGCCCTACTGAACTGAAGGAGCTCAACTCCGTCTCGAACGAGAATGTCACGTTCATACAAGAGCTCCAGAAGTGCGTTTTTGCGCTGACAATAGTTGACTATAGTTTTTATGTCAAAAAGAAAATGGTTGGTGTGTCAAAGTTGAAATATGTAGTTAGTTGAAATCATCCAAAAACGAGTTTAATTAGGTTTGGTTGATCTGTCAAACAAGAAAAAAAAATGTTTTGAGGTTACATTTTTCTTTTCTTTTGATCATAATAATTGAAATGGATGAAGAGACAAAAATTTTTGTTGCTCTAAATTTATTGCAAAAATTCAAGAATGATCTTGATATGGTAAGATTTTAAAGACAATTGAGATGAGAACATATTTATTTATTTCTGGCCAGCCCACAGCAAGAAAAGAAAAGAGAAAGAGACAGAAGATCACACTCCATAAAGAAAGCTTCAAGGTGTTCCAAGTAAGCCAGCTCCTGATATTCTCCTTATTGCGGCTCCCAGATTTAGCGAAAAACTATCAATACCAATATCTAGTTCGTGATTTTATATAAATAAACGAAAAAAGTCTTTATTCTCTGAAACAAATTAAACATTTTTTATTGCTGACAGACAAACATAAAAACAATGAATTCAAATATGTATGCTAATTTCGTCCTTCATTCATTGATTTCGGTTTCCTTATGCTTGACTTCTGCGTCATTGAGATTGCTCTCCGAATTGTCCTTCACTCCAGTGATCTTTGTAATTTTCTCCTCAGTCAGCTCCATTCACCGCTGCGTCAATTTCTTCTCATGCGGAGCAACTTCCATTTACCGTTCGTGCCGACTGACGTTCGACAATCATACAGGCCAACTCCAATAGAGATAATTCCTCTCAGAATACTCATCCTGACATGAAAAGTCTAATGGAGTCGAGTTGTTTGTTGTTGTTTTCAAGTGGAGTCGGCCTGTATGCTCATGGGCAGTGGCCAACTTATTCTCCAAAACCATGTCCATGTCCTCGAGTTTTTCGATGACTTTTTGTAAATTAACCGAACGTAGACGCTGACTGTTTTCGCCATCTTTGGCGGCCTGCAAGTCGCCACGCAGTATAGCCAATTCGATTGGAAGGGTTTGTGACCGGTGGTGAGAGAATGAGATTCTTGAAATTGGCGCTGAATTTTAATTCACTTGGAAATGCGATCATTTCCTTGGTGTGACCCTCCTCGTAGTGACTGAATATTTTCAGTTTGATTTTTAGATTCCAGATTGACAGTCATTAAAAACACCGTTAAACAGAAAAAAAAAAACACTTTGACGCATCAACCATTTTCAACTCACCTCCTGAGTGAGTTAGAAATAGATTTTACACTTTAACACTGACTGTAAAAACGACAATTGTGGTTACGAAACGTAACTATTGGCGTAAAAAAACGAGAAATAGTCAAATATAGTTAGCGCAAAAACGCACTTCAGGTCTACAATTCTTCGCCTGACATGGCAGATAAGCGTACTGCCAATCTTTGATGTATCAGGCCGCCCTTGTCTAAATAGGAGAATGCCTCTAGTGGCATGAACCTACTCAAACGTGCATTCTCGATGAAGTTGTTGTTCGAATAGAATGGCCAGAAAATCAAATTGTTGGTTGACGTCATAGCTCTCGCAATATGGCCCGAACAAGTTTTATCGCGATATTGTCATATAAAACCTCGTTTGAACAATAATGCTTGAAAAATTCTGGTATCCGATACCAACCGATACAGTGTTGCACTGCCTCTAGAACACCCGAATTATCTCTATTTAAAAAAGGGCAACCATAAACGATCATTGGCCAAATGAGGGCCATGTAGCATTTCTGTGGGGTCAAGCGGACTTCCTTAAAACAATCTTTCCTCAGAGTGAAAACTCCTCTGACCTTAGTCAGAACAGCATCTATATGTCTATCGAAATACAAATATTGGTTCAAGTCAACCAGATACCGAGCCACTTCACTACACTTTTGCTCGCCAATGTCTGTCCGTTTAGATGAACACTGACTATCTTCCGCCAATTCTTACACGTATCTCGCGAAGCCTTAGCCAACGGAGTCCGGAACAAAATTGTCTTCGGCCTTGGGACAGTTATTTTCAGTTTCCAATCGTCGCAGTATCGCTGATTCTTCTCGAAGTCACGCTGCAAGAGAATTCAAATAACTTCAACTTTTCGAGACGCAATTGCTTTAGTTAAGCTACCTATCGGATCGCTGGCGTAAATGCCGAAGAGGTTCGGCGAATTGACTGCTTCTGGTTGAAGACCGTTTTTTATTTCCAAAGGTGGTGGTTGAAGTTACTTTGCTACATTTGATTTTGGCAACAAACTTCATAGCATATCATAAAGCATATACAATATTGTTTTACTGATGCCTAGCCTGGTGAGTTTTAGGTACAACCTTTCTTACGATACGGTGTCAAAGGCCTTCTCTAAATCAACCAGAAACCATAAACGAGCTATGTTGTCCGCAGTCCACTTAGTCAGAGCTCTATTGATGATCTTTTCGAATACCTTGCTTGGTAAGGAGTTATAGAACGAAGATTTGACGGACTGGAGTTGACCTTTGACTTTTTCAGAAGAGGATGAACCACAGCTGTCTTCCAATGAACTGGATAATATTCATTATTCAGCGCGTTGTTGAACAGAGTGGTGTAGATGTCGATAAGTGTCTTAGTACAATGTTGGATATACCATCGACACCTACTGACTTCTTATTCTTCATTGAATCGAAGATGATCTACCTTCGTGATGAGCAAGGGACTTGGGCACGTTTGTTCGAAACCATGGTTCTATGATTGCCTGAGCTCAGAGGTCGTCTGAGCCTGTAAATCGTATGTACAAGTTCTTAGATAACCCTTGTCCGTAGTTCGCTAGAGAATTGTGCAGTGGTTGCTCCTCTTCAAATGATGCCGATAATAATTGCGTAAACTGTCCATCGTCTTCGATCTGGTACTTCTCTCATCAGTATTTGTCCTAATAATTTTTTTTTCATGGACTGAACCAGTCGCTCTTGCAAGGCATTAGGATTGGAGGAGTAATTGAATAACTATTCAATACCCTTGGATGATTTCAGCTTTTTCACAACCTGGATCGAATAGTTGTTAATTCTTCTACGTTTGTCAGTTGACACCGATAAAATGTATGCCGTTATCGCTGTGAATGCGAATAGTACCTCTCTACCACTGATGAAGTTTCTGATACATATTAAATATGCGTCCGTGGATAGATCCACTTGCTAGTTCAATGTGGACGTCACGTACGATAAGAAAAGTAAAGAGTTCTACCAATCTCTCCACCATCCAAAAGTCCCTTCATTTTTCGAAAATTAATTGAATCCAACATAGCTGGACAAATGGAATCAAGCGGCTGCGATACTGCAGTCCCAAGAAAGGTTCCTTTGGGTTGCTCTTTTGAACTTACACATTTGGCAATGCTTTTTGGCTTCTCTTACGGAGATTGGGCACCCAAAAACGTCGAAGCATTTAGTTAACTATGACTTCTTGATGCTGATCATAGAGAATATATAATACCTAGAGTCACGACTTCGGGTGTTCGCTCTCTTTTTGCCTACAAGCTGCAATTTGGTCGTTTTGTACTAACCCAGTGAGAATGTGTTAGTTTTCCAATGCTTTTTAAATAAGAAACTGCACCCATACATTCGCACTGAGTTAGATACAATACTCAGGTTGGAGTCGAGGTGGTTTTCATGGGCTCAGATTTCGAAAATAAGATTCCGTTGAGCTCAGCATTTTCAAAAAAAAAAACTCAAACATACAAAAAATGCATGTAATATGAAAAATTAAATACGTTATATTGTTTCTATGCACATTTAACATATAATTGCACTATAATTTACCAATATTTGTATCAAAAAATCTTAATAAATCTAAAAAAAAGTCGTGCGTTTAGTCTCGTATTTGCTGTGGTGTGAAGTCTGTCACTTTGGGTTTGTGCATCAGGAAAAAAATTTTTGTCACGGCTGAGTGCTCACTCTATTGTCACCTCTAACATAGGTTCACGGACACGAAAAAAAGAGAGGATTGTTAGAGTTCACCTCAGACAAATTTTGAGGGTGTTTTCGGCAAAGGAGGAAAAGGTCGCGACTCTAGGTATTATATATTCTCTATGATGCTGATGGTGAAGATTTTGGTTCTAAGAGTTATGTTAATTGATGGTCCATTGGCAGGATAATGGGACACACTGTATCTTCTATGACACATTCCTCTGTGTTTGTTCTTCCTCCCATACGTATACAAAAAACTCCATCTACAGAACTAGTAAATTGAAATAGAGCTTGACTTACCCAATTGCTGTCCGTTTTTCAGTGCGATGATCTCGTCAGCATTTATGTTATCTGTTGCACACTTCCACATAACATTCGCTCGGCCTTCAGTTGTTCGACTGTTCGTGAACGGATAGTTCTCCAGTTGAAAGTTTGTTCATCTAAGAAGTAGGACTGAGCGTTTTCCAGTTTTGATATAGGAAAGAAGACTTATCTGTTTGTCAGAAAACTGCATCCTGTGATTCATCGGGAGTCTGGTAAGTTCTTTGGAGGATTTATCGTCCGCTTGGTTTCGTCAGCAGCATTTTGGCGATCGTCCTTTGTCAACGTTTTTGTATGACGTCAATTTATCATCTGCAAATGAATAAATCTTGTAGTGTCCGTAGCTAAGTGGTTAGGTGCGTTGACTGCTAAGCAGAACGTCGTGGGTTCGAATCCTACTCGGGCCCAAAGTTTTTATTTCATCTTTCACGGACACTGCCTCTTTGCGAAGAACTGACAAAACTTCCAAGAGTATCATCTGTCATGAAAAAGTGCTTCTCAACTTTGCCGTTCGGAATCGGCGTTAAATTGTAGGTCCCCTCAATTCTTCACACGCACCTAGAGAATTGTTGATGAGAGTAAGCCACTTAGGCCTTGGCTCTTCAAGAGCTGTCGCGCCACTCTATTTATATTTTAAATGAATAAATCTTAATCCTTTTTCTATGTCTTCTAAACACGGATTTAAAAAAAAATTATGTTCCAACAGTTCTCAGAAATCTTTAACTTTTTGCATCCATATCCTCATCAAAACGCTTTTCTTTAAACATTTCTTAAAGTTACTGTCATTTAAATTCCATTCGCGACCTTCACCAAAATCTTGGTCATGAATAAATAAATCTCAAAAACGAGAATCCTTATAAACCAAAAGAAAAATAATTTCCTTCCAAACAGCCTCTATTCTAATTTATTTTGAACAAAGCTTAATCTCATTCATAAACAGACCCTCTCCATTGTTGCTACTCCCCCCGGGTGGCGCTTGCTTCCGAAAACAGCACACAAATTAATAAATAAGCCCAACAAATGAGTTTCATTACCGGGTCTCGTGATAGAGGAGATACAAAAACACTTCTCATGCCACAAGGATTAACCCGAATATTAACGCTGATGCTGCTTGAAGGGACCAAGTGTCATTTGTTTTTGTCATTCAGAGAGAAAGAGATAAATAAAATTATGTAACGAGTGCAAAAGGATGTTTTCTTCCTTTCATCCTGTGAATTTGAAGGTTCTCCCTTTTGTTACAAAAAGGACAGGACCAATCAGCGCGATAAACTCTTTATTAAAAAGCCTTATCCGTCGTCGTCGCAGTCGTTCTCCAAAACAGCATCAAATTTTTCCCCAGTCGAGTGGAAATGGGGTCAACACAACAAAAAAAAAAAAAAAAAAACAAATCGCAAGTCCTTTCGAGTGACAATGACAACCAATTCAAAGCATAATTTCCGCCAAAGGACAACTCCACCAAACAAAAGAGAGAAAGACGATGAACGTCCAAAACGATTGCGTTCGCCGGAAAAGCACAATTCACAAATGGAATAAAATATTCAAGCATTCCATTCTCTTGCAGTGGCAGTTTCAATTTCAGTGTCCTTTTTTGCTTTGCGCAGCTCATTACAGAAATTTTATTAATTTCTCCCCCACAGCCACAAGAAATACCCAAATTATAGTAGTCGCTGTTGTTGTAGGTTAGGTACAACCAACTCGGTTTCAGTTTATTCCAAGATCCTTAAATTAAATTGTCCTTGAAAGATTAATGGCGCCGCCGTTTATAACATTTTCTCTTATTTATCGTCCGGCATCAATTCGAATGGCCAAAGAACCGGGATGAAAAATTATTTGAAAATTAATAAACCCTTCAATTGTTTAGCATCCGTAGAACACATCCAGGATCAGTGTTTTTTTTTCTTGTCTAGTCCTTGAACAGGACTTTTGAATAAGGTATCAAACCAATTGCCAGCCAACAGCAGCGGGCACCTTTTGAGAAGCAGGGGAGAGTAGATTTAATCGTAGGACTTGTTTAAGTCCTCCAGCAGGAGAACCAGGACAACCAACCGACCGACGCACGCCGACGCCAAGGAAAGAAGAAAAATGCCTTATACCAACCTATTTTGTTTGGATGAGCGTTTTTTTTCCTTTGGTGGGTGAAAAAATAAAATGAGCTGTTGAACCTCACCATACCCGCACCCGCCCGCCATCATTGCCGTATCCAAAATGGAACGAAGCGCTTTTTACCGTTTTAAACATTCGAGGGGTTGAATTCATTCACTTTGTCGGTGCATTGGCTTGAAAACACGAGCAACTAACGGCGCTAAGGACGAGGGTGGACACAGCGTTAGAAACCTTGGCTCCGATCGGAGCAAATTTGCTCCACTTTTATGGAAAAACAAAAATCTACTCCGACGCTCCGTTTTTTCAAGATTTACTCCACTTTTTCCAAAAGTATTTTGAAGAAAATTTAATTAAATAAAATTGTGTCCCTGAACTAATCTTATTCAAATCAAGACGTTGTTTCCCTTTTATTGAACATTGAAGAGGATATACCGATGGATTATGGGCAACCAACAACGTGAGATTCATGATGGAACTATTCAATTTAATGGAAAGAAAGTAAAATTAATTGTAAGTTGCACACCTTTCGACTATTTTGAACTGTCAAAAACTCCAGCTATTTACGAGGGTTATAATAGCTTATTAGCTTTTTACGAGAAATTTTTACTTGGCGTAGAAGTAATATTTTTAATTCCTCGGAAACTCGACCATTGAGATAATTTCAAAAAATTGTTTTATTGGAAGCAAAAATAAAAATAATTTGGCTTTTGAAATTTTGACATATCATTGTTTTCACAAAGCAGCACTACTAAAAATTAGGTTTAGAAAAAAATGTACTTATCTGAGCTGAACAACTTCATGGAACACAAAATGACAGATTGTAGGAAAGTTGGGGCAAGATTTTTTGTCATGGAACACACAAACGTGTACTTTTTGGATCTTTTCTGTTCTTTTCTGTGCGAAACAGATTCATTAAGCAGACCTATGGCATTTTTCATTGGCAATTGGGCAAAAGTGGCAGTTCTGATTCTGAAAAGAAGAGAATTCCCTTCTGATTTTAAAACCAGAATGCTTTTTTTCAGATCAGATTACAGTTAAAAACTAGTGTCTTTAAAGAAAGAATATACCCACTTCGAATTTATTTATTTAATAAGAAAAAAGTCTGAAGCTTGGGAAAAATTTCAAAAATACGACAGCAATGCGAACTGCGAAGCGAGCAAGGTCGTGAGTATTGTTCATCTCAGCAACTTGCATTTTACAAAAAGAAGGGAGTTGTATACAGGACTACAGCTAAGTAAACATTTATTTAAGAAAGGTAAAGATTTTCTCATTGTTCTAAAACTGCTCCGAAAATCTTGCATTTGCTCCACTTTTTTTTCAAATTCGCTCCGAAATCTTAAAACTGAGGTTCTAACCACCCCCCCCCCCCCCCACTGAGGCTGGCATCAAGAACAAACTGCACTTTCTGCTGCCAGTGCAACACTGCTAACAACTCTTTGCTTTGAATTTGAGAGTGTGTATTGAAGGGTGTTGTTTGCGATGACAGCACTGCGACGACACGACCGTGGCGGGGCAGATTTGAGTTAGGTAATTCAAGCTCAGGTTGCTCTTGCTCTTCTCTGTGTATATTTAATCGCTTGACACCACCAACAACAAGTTGAACTGAATGAGTGATGAACTGTCTGCCGTTTTGTGTAGTTGCAAGCTTGCATTAACAAGGAGCAATCGGCAGCTATTGGTTGGAAATAGCGAGCGGGCAGTAGAAGTAGTAACCCACCTACGAACAGGAAATTAAGTCTTTGAAATATTTTGCATACATCAAGGGGGGTTGGCCTTCCTGACTTGTTAGGGAATGCAGATTCACATACCGCATGAATAGAAAGCACATTGGCATTCAGGTAGAAGTAGAAGGTAGTCGACAGGTCGGTGGGGTGTTTTAGAATTTCAGGTGTGGTGAATAAAATTTGCATTGATATGAATAAATTGGAAAACATTGATTTTGAGAAATGATCGTCTATAAGGTGATTTATGTGCGGAAAATGGGCTACGAGAGTGCTCTGGTCCCCCAGTCGACTTTATCGATGTGAATATTTTTTTACTCTTGTTTTTTGTTCGTTTAGTATTGAAATGTGGTCCATTACTTTTTTTTAGAAATAAAAATTTTATTATTCCGATTGGTGGAAACAGTTTATTGATTTGAATATTTTTCCCTCTCGTTTCAGGTAAGAGCAATCGGAAATTTGGCCGGAAGCAAACAGAACACAAAAAAAATGTGGTGAAGTTGAATTGTAAACAAATATACCTGCGAATATTCAGTTTTTGATTTTAAAATGTTTGTTTTCTGTAAACAAACAAATTTATTTGATGTTTTGAATTTATTCAGTTTTTGTGAGAATTTCGATGACGTGTTGGAGTAATTACGAGATGGATTTTAAATTGACGGCTGTTTGCATGAATTAGAATTGTTTTAGGGTGATTTAGTAGGGGGTTGGTTACAACATTTCAATATTTTTTTGCATTAATTTTTAACGTTTCAAAAATTTGACGAGGTTCAGACTGAGTGTTAAAATGTGCGTTCATAAGGCTGGCAGTTTATTTAGTGTAATTTTAATATGTTTGGTACTTACAATGCAATCAAGGACAAGAGTACATTTATAAGTAAACACAAAAGCGCGAGATGTATACGAATTAGATAGGTGTCGAGCTGTCAGTAGGGATTTTAATTAGAACTGTTTTCACGTGTGAACTCATGACTGGCTATTTCACACTTTTATTTGAGAGCCCTATCATGTAGCTATGTGTGAATTATAACATCGTTCATTCAAATAGCCTTCATGACTTCGCTGAGTAGCGTACATTCGATAGTCTAAGTTTTGATGCATAAATCAGACTGAATTTGAACGAAGGTAAAGATTATGTTATCCCTTAGGGCCGCAGTGCATCCCGGCTTATTTGCATAGATATGCGACTAAGGGAAGCCCCAGAAGAAGGAGTGTAAAGTGGTCAAATCACACGATCTTGGTCGCCAATTCACATCTCCTCGGCGGGAGATAACCGTGCCACGAAACCATATGTCCTAACAACAAGTTTGCGATAAATTGACCTATAGTAATCGCCGTTAACGGTGATAGCTTACATACTTATACTTAAGGTCGCACTACAGTCCGTTGTTGACTTGGCTTCAACCAACAGTCTTCGCCAGCCAGCTCGTTCTCTAGCTAGCTAGCTGTCTACATTTTTGCACTCCAAGTTGATTGAGGTCCTCTTTTACTTGTGTGCGACACCTAAGTCGCGGTCTTCCTCTCCTTCTACGTCCCTACGAATAATGTCGAAGGCTTGACTGTTCTGGCTAGATCCATATCGTTAAACAACCCTTTACGGGTTCACTGTTGTATCTCCTTCTCCATTCCTCATCAATGCTCATGGGGCCAAAGGTGACCCTAAGAACTTTGCTTTCGAAACAGCCTAAGGCATATTCATCCGATTTTGTCAAGTCCATCCTTCTGCACCATACAGCAGGACTGGGAAGATGAGGGTGTTATGTAGTGTTACCTTAGTTGCTCAAAAGAGGCGTTTTCCACTCAATTGCTATCTTAGCCCAAGGAAACACGATTAGCAAGAGTTATTCTTTTTTTGAACTCAGCGCTGGTGTTATTACCCTTGTTAATAGCGGAGCCTAAGTAGACAAACTCCTCTACTACCACGAAGTTGTATACGTCTATTGTGACATTCAGTCCGAGCCGCCGGTGTTGAGTGTCCTACCTCGAAGACAGCATATACTTCGGTCTTCCCTCAGTTACCGCTAAGCCTATTTTTGCCGTTGTTGTCTCAATTCCCACAAAGGTGCTATTGACATCACCCTGTGTTCTTCCCATTATATTAATATCGAAGTACGCGAGAAGTTTAACAGACTTTTAAAGGATAGTGAAGGTGTTGACGGTGGAGTTTTGCACTGTCTTCGCGGCCTTAAAATCGATGAAAAGATGGTGGGTATCGATTTGGAGGCCATAGGTTTTTTCCAGGATCTGCCGCAAAGTGAAATTTTGGTCGATGGTTGACTTTCCCGGTCTGAAGGCACATTGATAAGGACCAATCAATTTGTTGACAAACGTCTTTAGACGTTTACAGATACAGGCAACGGCAGAAAGGATCTTGTAGGTGATGTTAGTAGGCTCATTTCAATGTAGTTTATAGGATCTCCATTTTTCAGGATTGGGCAAACATTGCTGAGGTTCCATTCATCGGCAAGGCAACCATACCTTACAGATGATTTGTCGCATGCTCCTGCTCGCCTGCTGCTTTTAACAGCTGGGCAGCTAGACCATCTGCTCCAGCGGCTTTGTTGGATTTTAGCCGTGATATTACCGTTTTCACTTCTTCCAGGTCGGATTCACTGAATTGTTGGCTATCGTCGTGTCCGATGAAAGGCTCCTGCTTGACAGCGGGATTTTATTCGTCGTCGCCGTTACACAGTCTACAGAAGTTGTCTTTCCAAAACTCAGCATTGATTGCAATTCTACTATGATGTTCTCTTGTTTATTTCTGCCGGCAGCGGTTCTTCCTCGAAGACCTTGAGCCAGCTGTTTTACCATGTGATAAAACCTCCGAGCGTAATTTCTGTTTCCTGCTGTTGGCTCGCATCCTTGGTTTGACGCTTCTCATGCTCTTTCTTTTTTCTCTTGAGAAGCCGGTGTTCTTATCCCTCTTTTGCTCGTAGAGCTTTAGATCAGCTCTTGTCCTTCTATGCAGCGCCGCTTTGTATGCCTCCTGTTTGGCTGCATGGGCCTGCCTGCATTCTTCGTCAAACCAGGGGTTTTATTTTGGTGGCTGCGTGAAACCTAGCACATTAGAGACGTCATCTCTAACTGCTTTCTGGCAATGTTGCCACTGGTCTTCAATACTTGATGTTGGCGGCATAGGACTCCTTAAGATATTACTTGAAACTCGATCAGACAAGGATCTGATACTCTCTTTCTTGCAGCATTTTCTTGTTTTGGCTGCAGTCGGGATATTCGTAGCACTACATTGATTTCGACGCGGTAATGGTCCGAGTCGATGTTGGCTCCTCGGAAAAGTCGAATAATTAGAATGCTGGACAAGTGCCTTCCGCCGATCGCAATGTGATCAGTTGATTGATCGGGAGGTCTCCAATTTCATTTATGGTTGCTGGGATGTGGGAACCACCAACACTTTTCGCACCGTAGCAAAATTGATCCTCCCGAATCCGTCATCGGAAGTTGTGTCGTGAAGCTTGTGCTTTCCGACTGTTCCACCAAAGATGTCCTCTTTTCCCAGCTTTGCTTTAAAATCTCCGATTACAATTTTTTTGTCGTAGTAAGAACATTGCTCATCAGGAAATCTACTGCCAACCCGAAAATATGACGAAAATTAAGATTTGGTCAAATTAATCATAGAAAATTATTTTCAGTATAATCTATGCTATAAGATAGTGCCACAGGCCAAAATTGTGCAACGCCCGAAGCCTGGGGTGCGAAATTCTATTGTGCAGCATGGAGCATGGGTGAACAATCGGGATACATAGAAAAACTTGCTGACGAAATTCCGAACCAATTCCCAGTTGTGGCGCAAATTAAAGTAGAAATTTCATCGACCATACCGACGACGACATACGGTGAAAGTTATTTTATCTAACCGGACTACAATCTTTAGCCCAACGCTTGGCTTAAAGCTTTTAGGAAACAGACTTTTAGGTACCTAAATTCTTGCAAGGTTTGATCTCTTGCCTTATTCTACCATTCTTCCGAACTAATTACGGACATTTTGCACCGATATGGCTCTAATCCTTCGGCTCTTCATTGACGCTATGCATTTCTTTGATTTTGTAAGTTCTCCTTAAAAATCACTTGGATTCCCCTGCAAAATTAACAACGATTTCTCCGAAAAATGGGAGTTTATTGTCTTTCGTTCCAACAAGCAGAACTCAAGAAGCGCATCTAAGTGGTCGTGACTTCATTACTTAAATAACTACTGACAACGGACAGCTAAATTTGACACTACAAGCACCAGCCATCCTGTGCTCCGTCGGTCTAAGTGGTTGAATTTTAAGACCTTACTTGCCGGCGGCGTGCACTACTGTCAGCTATTACAGTCATTTGGACTTGAGTGTTTTTAGCTACATCATTGTCTTGGCAAATGATGAAATTAAGCTCTAGTTGCTTGGGAGTGACTGTTTGATCTATATTGTATGGTGGTGACCTTTTTGTTTAATGTTTTGTGTTGAATTAAATGGGCTGTAGGTCAAGTTGAAAAATAAAACAAATAAGTTTTTTCACGACGTTTTCGCTCAATGGCTATGAGCATCTTCAGGCGTCAAGTTTTCTCTTTGGGCATTAAAAAATAACGTTAACAATTTTTGTGCTTACATTTTAAATTAAAACAATTTTCAAATCTTACATTGTTACATTAAAAATAAAAACAAAATTAAACATACACCAGCTAACTTTCTTAAATTGAGAAAGTGAATCAACACTTCACAACGTAAAAATGACAAGTAACATGCATAAACAAAATTATTGACAGAGAAATATTTAATTTAAACAGTTTTGTCGCGTTCTCTTTCCCTCCAATAAGTGTTTGTATTGTGGGCTCACTTCTTCCATATCAGTACGTCGGTTCATGGTATTGTGAGCATTGATAATATGAAGAGTTTCTATTATCATTCTTTTGTATGATGCTCTTCTCTTTGCAGTACTTCGACGTTGTCAGATTGGAGAATGGTTGAGTGATGTGCAATGCAATGCCTGTGCTGTCTTCTGAGCTGCTGAGTGAGCTGAGATGACTGTTTGATCAATTGGATTTTAAGTAAAGACCTTTGATTCCAGCGTCAGCGTACACAAGGATTTGGAACTTGGGCTTGTGGCAGTTTTGCAAAAAAGTGAGTTCTCTACTCGTATTGTCCTCTCCCTTAAATGGACGGGTTTCACTGAGACCCCATTAAGTTTGTTGTTCAGCGGTTTGAAGAATTTAGTACTCGTACTTCGTACATATTCACCGTACGCTCTAAAATTGATATCAAAACGATTGTTCCCAATTCCAAGAAGAAAAGAGAGACAGCCAAATGAAAAAAGAAAGAAGCTTAATGAATAACAATGGAAGACAAAAATACTCTCACAGTTCCAAATAAATATCAACCGCATAACAAATAAATCTAATTCAATTTCGAAAAAGATATCCTATCGCCCCATAAAACAATTTTCTTCAGAAATTTTGATAAATGTTTCCTTTCGTCCTTGTCATCATAAATAATATGTTTTCCTTTTCCATTAATATAGTTTAACTCGTCGTCTATCTATGAACAATGATAACTGATAATAATTGTAATAATGGGCGGTGTTCCATTATCCAGTCTGACGACTTTACTTCATGGCCCTTAATTAAGCAGTCAACGGTTTTTGAAGAGCGAGAGTAGAAGTAATGAGACGAAAAACGCTTAAAGCACAGATATCTAATTTATACAGATGTCTCATCCCTGTAGAAAAAAATGAATCATTTTTTGCCCTAAACAGACAAAGCCTTAACAGACAAGGAGCTTTCGGGAGCTATTTCTTTGCTGAAGTATTCATTTATAGGAGATGAGATGAGCCAAAATTGATTTTGCATGCATAAGTGAATGTGTTAAGCTTTGGAAAAAGCTTTTTTTTTGGTAGCTTTCAGTTCCATATATCATTTCGCCAAAAGGGTGAGACATCGTATAAATTTATTATCTGTGCATAAAGCATGTCACCAAATGTAAATATAGTCCCACCTTAAGCACACATAATTATAGACATCATCAGGACAATGTCAATATTATAGACAAGCGAAATAGAGAGGGAGAGAGAAAGGTGGACAGAAAGACGGAATAGTGAATTAAGAATAACAGAAGAAAACTGCCGAACTACATTACGGCTATTAATTTGTCTATAGGGTCTAGTTGACTGCGAAGGACATTTGGGAATTGTTGACAGAGAGAACTAAAACTCCTTGAGATATGTACAATTTACACATACAGACTTGTCTTTGGAAATTTATTAAAATGTCAAACATGTCGTTTTTTCTGTGGTGTTTGATGGGGGCGGGGAAAAGGGGCGTAATTGTCTTATTTACTTTCAACAAACATCCAAGAATGGTGGCACTTAGCACCTTTGGCTAAATATCACCTTGGATTTATTTTGGGATCGATTCGGTAATGCAACAATGGATGAGAAGACGGTGAGCGATTTAATTCATAATTATTAGAACATCAATCAATCGTGAACGCTCAAGGATTTTTTATAAACATTATGCAAAGCGCACAGTTCGACAATCAGATGAGAAGAGATTTTATAAGGATGTGCCGTTGTTCATTTGTCTGCAATGACTGGAAAAGACAGAGTGTGCTAAGACATTCCACATTCGCGTAGTACGGCTAATTAATGAATCTCTGAACTTAAAAGTGACACTGAAGTCAACGAAGTACCCGACTGATGTTTTTGTTTTATATTATGTCCTTGTCAACCGAGAAAGCAACTGGTCACGTCGATTTGCTGGTCATTTTTCTTCTTCTAGTGCAGAGGTACTTCGAATCTGCTGACGTTCAACTAACCACACTTTAAACCGCTCTCTTAACCTTAAATCATGTTTGCTCACGATGAAAACTACCCCATTTAAAAAGTTCCCACAAAACTATCTCTTCCACTTGAAATCCCAAAATCTTGTCAATTGCAATCAAACTGCTCCTCCTCAGTGCTGATTTGCTATTAAATACATTTTTCCGAAAAAAAAGGCCAACACTGCTCTCTTGAAGCGCATCAGCACCATCGTATGTGCCGTTCATTGCATGAGCTGCTCGTAAAGTCGTAATTCCATTTGCTTGCCACTCCTTGAAAACCCGATAAGCAAAACTTGGAGTCAGGCAATGGCAACGTTAACTGAGCATAAACTCTCTTGAAAATCTGCAACGGAATATGATTCATTAAGCGTAAGTGGATGAAATTGTTACAACATTATATCCCTCTTCACAATTCTTGTTTTATGCCAAAATCTCACCCCAGAGGGCCACTATACAACACTCTCCAATCATCGACCGACCAACGAGTTGGTTATATAAGACAGACACAGGCACTGATACATCAAAACATTCGCAGGCAATCTCTACTGAAAGCAAAGGGATCCAAGGACTACGAATGCGATAGTCCTCCACTCGAACTCGAAATCCAACATCGTTGTCGTTGTGTTGGCGAGAATTGCAATGGTCTACACTTTGCAAGAGGACCACACCAGAATAACAAATGTGAAACCAGAAATATCCCCAAAAGTAGAGTGAAACAAAAAGAAAAATCCAACACCATCCGACATGAAAGATATTTGTGTAAAGGATACGAGCAGTCAGCACACTGGAGGAAAAAAGGTTGAATTCAAGAAGAATGTCAGCTGAGAAAAACCTTTGTGATGAGCCTCGAAATCGGGAAAACTGCTGAAGGAGAATAAATGAAATTGTCTCGCATATCTCAGTTATGGGGGTGGATTCCTGCGTTTCTATACCTTCACAATCATTGGCTTGTTTTGTTCTTCCGAGAACTCACTGTACCTCCGCTGACGAACGACGCGTACGGTGGATATGATAGCCTCTGGAACTGTGAGGTTGGTTTTGCATTTGGAGCGGGACAGATGACCCATGATGTTCGCCGAAAGGAGTAACCACTGTCAGATGTAATTCAGTCGAAATATGACTTTATGTGAAGTTTGCATCCGTCCCCCCCCCCCCTTCCTGCCCCCTTGGGCCCCCCCCCCCCCCCCCCCCCCCCGGACAATGTTTGAAGATGCGCAGTATGACTTATATCCTTCGTGCGATTGCTAGTAGTGAATTGTTTTCTGTTCTATTAAACACAAAGGATGTGCGAGATATGGTGGCTTTCTGCGGCAGGACAATCAACGTTTCAGCGGCTGCTGGCGCAACAGAGAAAGAAAACAGGTCTCAATATTTCCGCCCTTTTCGAGCTGCATATGATGCATGGACGAGCGCTAATCGTAACATCTTAGACAAGGCGTTATTTTCCCGTTTGCTGGGCGGGATATTAATGAGTTCTCTTCTCGCATGTGCATTCGAGTCTGCTTTCATTAATTAAATAGCGAACAACATTTCTTTTTATTCTGCTAGGTGAAATGCAGATTGCCAGACAATTTCTTCGTTTCAGCAAATTATAAGTGGCTTCTTTTGTGAAGATTATTGCCGCCGTCATCGATAAGTCGTTAAAGGCACATATCGAAACCGACAAACCTTCAAAGAACGACTCGCATTGAGAGCCTATGGCTATCGTATCTACAACATGGCGTGCCACCAATGTGCCCACATCCATTATGCCATCAGTTATCCATCCTTGAGATGCCCTCTCCATTTTTTATGACACAAACAGTGTTTTCTCTATAACTATTGTTCAGACGCGCAAAATTGTTATCAGTAGTATTTGTTTTTTTTGGATAGAAGCTGACGTTATCAGAAAACTGTTAATGGCATTAGTCATAGCGTGATACTTAATTAACTTTCTATTTGAAATTTATCTATACTTTAGTTATTCGACTTTTTGGATGCGCGCTACGATCCAGGACGGACCAAGCGCTCTCATCTATACCAAGCGTAGTCTTCCGCGCAGAACAGGTCTCCAGCTATTCATACAGCAAACAGTTAGGCTTCCAGGTCTCTCCTAACACTTGCATGCACCTCCCTGAGTCCAGATGCTACTTCCACTCTTGGAGATCGTCATCTTCTTGCGATGTTGGAATCGGAAGACTCTCCGCGGGCCGGCGCCATTCTTTTGCCTTATGCACTTACAATGACGACCTAAACCATCCTAAGCTCGCTTAAACCGTAACTAATTTTATGGCTTCTTGACTATGAGATACCTTCGTCTCAGGTTCCCCATTTTATGCGAGACTGGCCGCCCAAAACTATCACCTCGAAGAATTTCTGCTCTCGAAGCCAGTCCAAAGCCGTTCTTCATCGGATAGCTTGTCATGGTCCATGGTCTCTGAACAATAATAAGGTAGTGTTGAAATTGGATTTTTCCGGAGAGGACAAAAGGTTGTTAAACGAAAGGCTCAAAATTCCACCGGACGGTTGACAAGATTTTTGTAGCGATGTTTAGTCAGCGCGGCGTGGAACATGCAATCACATCTGCCACTGTCAACTCAAAATGTGGAAGGTTATTGGTGAGTTAAACATTTATGCTGAATAAATAGCAGAATTAATTACTCAGAACTTGGCGGCTTTTCCACAAGAAGATCTGTCAACAGAGGCACGCGAAATGCGGTCTTCTCTCCTTACTCTGGAATGGTAAATAACGAAATTTTACCCCTTCCTGATAGAGAAGGTTCCGCGTGATAGCATATGTGGTGACGTTGCTATAGCTGTTTCGGGAAAGCATCTAAATCCTGAAAAGAACTCTTACCAAAGCGCGATAAACAAGCTATCTACTTTGGGCGACCGGTGTGGCTTAGGGTAAAAACCCACACAAAAACCGATTTGGGTCCTATACACTCGGAAATAGTACAAATTGCGACATCCGACCTCTATCTACAAACGGTGTCCAATTAAAGAGTTCTTCAGCGGACAGAAACTCCACTCTCTGGGTCTTTATCTTAGACAGAAACTGGAATGGAAGAGCAACATAACGAAGAATAAGAACAATTACGGTTAGACTCTTTTCCCTGCAAGAACGCCATTGGTAGCAAATGGGGTCTGCAACCGCATCATACAGGTAACCACATCGGTAATTAGACCGATTCTTCATTATGGTGTGTGCGTCTGCGTGGACTGCCTTAGCGAGCTTAACAATGAACAGCGATACGCTTAGTAAAGTGCAACGCTCAGGACATGCGAAGATATAAGCGGATCACTTCGTACTATCCATCGGCGGCACTAGACCCCTACTCTAATTCTGACACCTTCTGGATAGAAACCGCAACAAATAGCTGCTAGTGCTGCTAGTCGCTCAATGCCTCTTCACAGTGGACCTAACACTAAACAAAAAAAATGGGCCACTCTGTTATTCTTAAATATTTAGAATCAATTTTCAAAGCAACACAGACTACCACGTTCCTCCACTTACAGTTGATCAGGAAGTTTAACTTCTATCCTATCCCCGATCTTCAGGGAAAATAATACATTTTCTGGAAGACGAGGCCACCCATTCAATACAGGACTGGATCGCAAACTAGGGCTGGGGTTAGGTGCGCAGGGTGTGTACTTCGACCGACTAGCAAACTACGACTTCTCATTCAGTTCCAATCATTGTAGCGTGATTTCAGGGCGCCCATTTGGCCGATTCAGGAGGGTCACCTGTCTGGGCTGAGAGACAAACGCTGGATATCCCCATCTGATCTCGGCTTTTCTCAGTAGCGTCAGGCAGGTATAAAGTCCTGGATATGTCCACTACAACCTCCGATTTACGGTCCCAAACTGTCGATGTCTCTAATGGAGCTGGCAACAAAACCCAGTTTATTTTTTTTTAACATTCACCTTCACTGGGTGCGGGCCATTAGAGACATTCCAGGAAAACTGCAAGCGGCGAACTCGCCAAACATGGTACAACATTACCCATTAAACCACAAATGTTGGGTATACCAATCGCTACATGTAAGCTCTTGCTACAACAAGATGCTATTAAGAGAACTAACATCAGGTGGATTACATACCACACCTGTCAGGCACGAAAAACATCTGGCCTAATGGACGTAAAGAGATCTAGATGCCTGATATCTCTAAGCAGAGCGCATATAAGCTCGTTAATTGGTGTCATTACTGGCACTGTTAAATGGAAGACACGCTGCGCGACTGGGCGTATTTCTAATGATTTCTGCAGAAGCTGCATGGATGAGGAGGAGGAGGAAACAGTCTTCACCTCCTCTGTACCTGTCCTGCTCTGGCTCATAAACGTATGATTCACTTAGGAGAATACTTCTACAATGATCTCGTACATATTAATATAATTAATCTTCTACGTTTTGTAAGGAACTCTAATTGGTTTCAATGAGCTTTCGAAGAAAAGCCTTTCTAGATTCATGTGGTATCACAATGGGCCTTTGATTGGCCTAAGTGTGTCTTTTAACATCCATGACAGCCACTTTAACCTAACCAAACCTTAGTCATCGCCATTATACAGCTTGGAAAAATTGGTATTTCCACATCCTCAGCACTGACTGTGGTTTCAATATGATGTTCATACAGGCATTCGGCTCGGGGTGTAAGACCATTTCATCTCTGCCCAGCCTGGCATTGAAACTTCTAAGGACAATTTTAATGTCATAGCCAGGGCATTGTTTATTGGTCTTGTCAAGGGAACTCTTAGAAACTGTCTTTGGTGTCTTCATTCTTTCCGTAAGACGAAGCGTGAGTACAGATGAGGCTTACGTTGGTAAATTTGGCGCTCATTCATAGAGTCACAACTCAAGACCTTCCTCCTGAGTCAAGTCCGAACTATAAATCCACTTTCAAATAGACGCTGATTTTGTTCAGAATACAAATGGCCGTACTAGATGTCGAAGTAAGAGTTTATGGAAGTCTGGTGAAGTAGGTATGTGGTCGTAGTCCGTCTGCTACCTCCTTCGGTATTCTGCTGGACAAGCGGCCTATGGTGGTGTTCTTTACTGCAGGTAAAAGCTCGCAGAATGGATGATAATGGAACAAATCGCGACTACGGGGTAAGTTTTTTGACAAGACCCCTTACCGCTGTTAAAGGGAAGCCTATGTCTGGTTAGCATAATATCATAGAAGAATACGGTCAATCAGGGACAAATTCGGTATAACTCGAACGAATCCGGTGAATCGCGAACGAATGCGGTCAATCCACAGAATGAATTCTGGCTGCGGGTGTCTTATACAACTAGTGGAAGGAAGTTTATGTCTGGTTAGTATGTTTTTACACTTATCGCTCCGAAGCACACGTCTGCTCACCTTGAGGTCCTGGATTCAACTGCTCTCACTAGGGCTGTAAGATGATTATTTATAAGCTGTCCATCCACGATGTTTACTGTTCGGTTTCAGTTGTACAGGTGAACAAACTATTTTGCTACTGGTTTGGTTCATTTCTGGCTTGGTGCAGCTGATAACTAGTAAGTGTTCATTTACTTTGTGTACTGTTCAGCGAATTGGCGCAGACTGATGTCCACTTGATTGAGGTCTGTCGACACTTGATATTAACTTAAAGTGACCAGATCCAATGACTGAAAATGTGGGACAAATCAACAATTTCTATCCGAAATGAACTGTATACACAATTTTTGTTTTCAGATGCGGGACATTTTATTTTCATTGAAATAATCACAAAATATTAAGGAAAAACAAAAATCAATAGCAAAACTTAACAAAAAACAAAATAAATAAAATCAATTCATAAAAAAAAACAACTCTTAGAAAAAAAAACTTATAATAAAATTACATAAAATCACAAATATTTATCAGTGGAATGAATTTTTCTTAAAAGATTATTATTTTTTGAAATTTCTTCCTGGAACTGTTGGCAACTTGAATAACTGGATCTTACTGTTAGTATCGCTTTGATTGTTTCCACGGACAGTTGTGACTTCTCCGTACTCCACAATTTGTTCACAGTTGAAAATATTCTTTCTGTCGCCGCATTAGTGCCCGCAAACAGAGGCAATACTGAACAATCATTTTGCAGTTTTCGTAAGGAATATTGCTTATTTTAAAATGAGACCATATTTCCACCCATCTTATATCAGTTGATATTTTTTCATCATTCCATTTTTGTAATTGATCATCATTTGCATAGTTTTTTACATAGGAAATTTCATCAAATAACTCACTTTCTATAATTTTATGAGTTGGAAACTGGGTGTTCAAGTAACCCAAACTTTGTTGAACATCATTCCAATCTACTGCTGACCTTAATAACACCCAATTAAACTGTCTTGTATGATTGAATTGTTGGGTCCAATGATCAATGTATTTAAGAGATGTACTGTAAAAGTTAAGAACGTGAGCCAGAAACCATCTTTTGTTTATATGACCTGCTTCTTTATTAACATTGATATTAAACAATAAACTGTCATTAATAGGACGGTCAAGTGAGAATATTGCATTTTGCGGGTCTATTTATACCTCACGAGGGGAGAGCAACATCAGGCGTGTTTTTTTGCACGGTATATACGCTTAAGAAAATATTTGCATGCAAATGCAACACAATAAATTTCTTATATCCGCTTTAGTTAGCGGCGTAATTACCACGCATTATTGAAATAAGCGGTTATAAAAAACAATGCTACCATATACCTTTTTCAATGAAATTTTCAAATATCATTCCTGAAATTCTATTCTCGAAATTCGTTTCATTAATAAATTATCCAAGCAAGCTATGATTTTGCTGTTGTTATATTTCAAATCAAAGGAAAACCATTGGCTACTTTTGTATGTTCCTGCCTTCGTATCTCTTTCTCTACCCAGATCTATTTTCTTCATTCTCTTGGTTTTCTTCTTTGAGCAAGAGATTTTTCTGTGCTCTTGAGAAAAAATTCCCGCTGACGTTGCTCTTCTTTCTCCTCTCGTTTACATATCATCAACTTGTGATGCCAAATTGCTAAAACAAAAAATTTGTCGTTTTTTTGTTGCACTGATTAACATTTTTTGAAAAATAAAAATAGGTGTATCGCGGGAAATCCTAATGAGTCATTACAAATAAGCGTGCCAAAATTGTGAACTTTCCATGCCTTTTAACAAACTTCACGCCCTTTATCTTATTTAGTCAATTCCTTATAAAAATAAAAGATCGACAAATTTGTGTCGTTACAATTTTGCACTTCATCACGTCATTTCACACAAGTCAAAGTAAACATCAATACAACCATTCAGCTTTATTCGTTTGTGGTATTTTGTTTATTCAAACCCTAAATCATATTCTTATCCATAAGCTGTGTTCATACGTTCTATCGTACCGTAATATTCAAATATTCTAACCCCACTTTTCAAGAACAGTAACAACAATCCGCTGTGTCTTAAAACGCTTCGAGGCAAATAAATGTCTTTCGCTGTCAAAAAAACACATGTTAATAATAATTTCACTGAAGAAGACCAAGCATAACGAAAAGACCCTTTTTCAAATAGAACAGGTCTATAGGCAAATGTAGAGCTCCCTCAAGCAAAAATGTATTACATCCAGAGACAATACCGCCTCGGGCCAATTTACAGCAAATTTAATAACCCGTAAGAAGCAAATTACCCTTTCCATTCTTAGATCTAGACCCACCATACTGCTCATGGGGTGTGTCTTTCTGTTTATGGATTTAGAATAAACCTGCCACACATCAAGTCCCTTAAGCAGCTTCTTAGACAGCGCTTCCTTGTTCATACATATATTACTGCATTGCTGCCAATGGTGTCAACAACAGCAACGGAACTCAACCCATCCGAATTTCTCTTTACGTTCGCTCGTTGCTATCGCTATCGCTACCCTTTGTCTATTTCTTCGTCTATGCTCGTCGTTATGATGGCAAAAATTTGCCAAAAGAGATGTCTAAATTAATCCAAATGGGCACTCGACATCTAACAAGCCAAACTAGAACACTGTGGATTGAAACCAAAAACCAGGACCCAGGATCGGCATACACAAAGCAACAACATTCCATAATTCACAAAAATTTGCAAAAACAAGATTCCGAAGTGAAGAGAAACCCTAGTTCGTTGTTCATTCGGCTTCGGCTTCAGACCGTCATAAGCCATCATAAACCCATCCGCATCCAAGTATCATTTCAAATTCCCTCAATAAATTTTGTGTGTGTGTTACCGTCATTTCGATGTTCAACACTGGATGGTGTACTCGAAGTCTGGTTGTCTTTCTTTTCGCATATTTCGAAACGCTAAATTCTATGAAGCATACAAGCTGATGAGCATGGGGTTTAATTTCCTGCTCTCTTTTTTTTTTTTTGTTCGTTTGTGTATTTGAGACAACCCAAAAAGAACACAAGAGTATGAGATGCAGACGCATCCTTAGACAATGGCATCGAACAATGACTTCAAAGTGGTTACCGGTTTCCTGGGTCCACCCCAAAAATGACAACGACGAATGTGTTTGTGTTCGAGTTGTTTAACGGTAGTAGACAGGGAATTTATACAGCTTGAAGAATATTTCTCATTGAAGGCACAAAGGAAGTATAATTCTTTCCTGTCAGCCAGACTGATATCATTCCACAGCGAAAATAAGCTGAACAAGTACATCCTTTTTTGCTAGGCTTCCTTAACTTCTCAGACTTATTAACGATGACAGGGGACAGTGCTGTGCATTTTTTTTTTTTTTTTTTTTGAAGGTTTTCACGGAAGACAACCCCTGTTAACTATAATTTATTATCTCTCTACAAAGCACACTGTCGGCCTTCGGACATTAATTTTAATCCAAAAAAATCTCATGCAAATCCGTTGAGGGCTCACTACTTTTGTACTTTTTGGCACTAAATTTTGAGGGAATATGTTCGGGTAGTGGTGTAGATTGGTTTTAAGTTTTTCGTACAAAATCGACCAAACAGCTTACGGGGAAGGGGTAGTGGGTAAACGAGGAGCAGGGTAGCTCGTAGCGGGGAGCAGGGTAGCTTGAAACAGCGAGCAGGGTAGCTTGTAGCAGGGTAGCTTGCAGCGGGCTTGTGGGTAGCGGTGTAACGAGTGTTTGGTATCGAATAGCGTATAGCGGGTAGCGGGCTGTGAGTAGCGGGCTGGGTGTAGCGGGTTACGTGGTTACTTAGTAGGAGGTAGTGCCATGAGTAGCGGAATATCGGGTAAGAGGGTTATGGGGTAGCGGGTGGGTAGCGGAGTACAAAACCTTTTTTGAGGCAGCACGAAGTCTGCCGGGTCAGCTAGTTATCATTGAAGAACAAATTAAAGTGGTTTTAAATGTTGTTAACGTGAACGAATTATACGTCTAAGTCACATTTTTACATAAGGAACATAAGAGTATGAACAGGAGGTCCTTATAAAATATTGTAAAAAGAAAGGGTGTCAAATAGCTGCCTTGAGGCATCATCGAATGTCCAATAAAAGTATTGAGCAAAGATAGTCACCAGTTTATATGTGAGATTTTTTGATATTTTCATCCGTTCATAATTTGAAAAAAATATCCACAGTACTGTAAGGGCACAGGCAAGGTGCATCCAACAGTATCAGAAATCTGCAAACAAGGGAAGTGTTGTTGTTTTCTGTACCTATCTGATATCTTATTGCGTTTAAGTATAATGTGTGCATGGATTCATAGATGCGTGAAACCCAATTTTGATTTGTTACCGTTTCAATTAAATTTTAAACTTCCATTCCCTTTCCCCAACTACCTTCAGTACCACTGCTACAACGCGAATTCTATGCACTTACGCACTTGTCAGGCGGCCGCACCCTACCAATATTTTCAAACCAAGAATGCTTCATGGTTGCCACAACAACGAGTCCCTTCCTTGTATTATTGTATTAACTCATCCTTCAGTTTGAATTATCCCTTTTTACCCCTGGATGCGTATGCATTATGCTCAAGTAGTACCTTTAATACGCTGTTCGCCTCGTGCATAGTTTAATTTATTCATAACTCAAGGACTCAAGTGGCTGCTTTTATGCTACAGCCCTATCGCCACATACAGACAAAATAAAGACATGTCTATGCAAGACAACTTGCCACGTGTGTATCTTTCATGTTTCAATAAGGATGCGCGTTTAACGCTTAAAATATTTTCCTTAATGAGTCCGTCAAAGAGAGAGTTATCGAATTCGTTTTTTCCGTTTCACTCACCCTTCATTTGCGCTGCGGAAATTTCTCTTGAGTGTACAACACAAAGTTTCCAATTTGATGATCAAACTGAAAAAACAAACAATTCCTTATGGCTCAGTTGTAAGGAATGCAGCGCAGTGTTGTGAGGTCTGGGTTAGGAGAGAGGTCAAGCACCAGTGCTGCTTCAAATTTTATTGTGGAAAATAATACTTCTCCTTTTGTCTTGTAAGCAGCTGGAAGCTGGGCTGTTGCCTAAACGAAATTGATACTGGTGTCTATGGTAACGGAACAGTTAGTCGGCACACTTTGGGGATGGTTAGATTTATTGTTATTAGGTACTTTTGTATTATTTTCATTTTGTCAAGATTTTCCTGTTCGAGCTCGTGCATCCGGTTGTTATTGCAATTGGAACTTGAAGGGTTTCTATTCAATTTAAATGAGGGAAAATCAAGAAGTGCAACAGGAAGGGTCCTTCTCTTGGCTGGAAATTGGTTTGAGGGTGCTTGAAGAGCTTATAGAAAAAGATTTTTGTAGAATTAAGAATTTCTTCGTAGCCCCTGCTGGGGGTTCTGTATGCGATTCAACCTCAACGTCGATATTTAAGCTTTTTCAAAGTTCTAGAAACTCAAACTTGGGTTCTTTCAAGAGCGGCAATACATTTATGAAACTAAAAATTAGGTTATAAATAGAAGCAAATGCTTCCTATTTTGCCAAATAAATATTGCGCAGTGCACATTCTCTATTTTAGAAAACGAAAGATTAGAGGAGACCGTTATGAATATGTGCCCGAGTGTAGCCGAAGTTACCCAAATCGGTCAAACACTATTAGTTAGGCATATAATTTTTCTAAATTTGGGTACGCTCGTCTGTTTGATTTAACTTACTTGTGGAAATTTGTCATAATGAATAATGAATGCCTACAATTTACAATCAAACAATTACTTACTTACTTATGGTGGCGCTACTGTCCAGGTCGGACCAGGGCCTCACCCAACAAACTGGCCAGCTCGGTCTCTGGCTAGCTGTCTCCAGTTTCGCACGCCAAGTTGGTTGTAACGAAGCGTTACATGCTTATCTACTTTTTTTTTGTCTTCCACAAACAAACATGTGGCCACCAGCGTCATCGCCCATGTTTGCCATCAACAATAACAGCCGACATGATTTCCAACTCGTTCATATAATTTTACCATCTGCACACTTACAATTCATAGTTTGTCATCCCACAAAAAACATAAGGCAACCTGCACGAAGCTACTAAAAAAAACAGTCCGCCGTGGTGGAGCAGGGCAGATCTTTGCTGTGGGTAAGTGGTTAAAATAATTTTACGTCTTTGGTACTTCCCCCCCCCCACCAGTGGTAAGAGGTTTCAAGGGTATTATTATTATCGACCACCCCCTGCTCGATATTACGTTTTAAAAATCAGTCGACGTTCAGCAGCAGAACGGAGCAGGTCGGCTCCGAGAGGTAATTTATTAAATTTACTTTTCCTGAAGCTTCCCCCACCAGTGGTAAGGGGTTTCAAGAGTATTAGGTTTATTTCTCGTGCCACCAGGGGCCGTACTAATACCTGCAGATCCACCAGAGCTATTGCCTGCTGTTTTAGTGCTACCAGGGGCCAGTAATCCTGCTGTTTTGCGTGCCACCAGGGCCCGTACTAGTACCTGCAGATCCACCAGAGCTATTGCCTGCTGTTTTAGTGCTACCAGGGGCCATAAATCCTGCTGTTTTACCAGAGCTATTGCCTGCTGTTTTAGTGCTACCAGGGGCCATTAATCCTGCTGTTTTACCAGAGCTATTGCCTGCTGTTTTAGTGCTACCAGGGGCCATAAATCCTGCTGTTTTAGTGCTACCAGGGGCAATAAATCCTGCTGTTTCGCTCAACATGACCCAACCATGTAAGTCGTTGGACCATTACTTTTCTGGCTAGGTCAGTGTCGCTGTACAGCTCGTAAAGTTCTTGGTTGAATCTTCGTCTTCATTCTCCATTTATGCAGACAGGACCAAAAATCACTCGAAGAATTTTTCGCTCAAAGCAGCCTAAGGTCCATGTGTACCACACATGAGGACCGGGATGATGAGGGTTTTGTAGAGTGTCACTTTAGTTGCTCGGGAGAGGACTTTACTACTCAATTGCCTTTTAAGGCCAAAGATGCAGCGATTGGCAAGAGTGATTCATCGTTTGATTTCAGAGTTGGTGTTGTTGTTTGAGTTGATAGCGGATCCCAGGTAGACAAAGTCCTTAACTATATCGAAGTTAAATCTGTCTATGTTGACGTTTGCTCCAAAACGTCGATGTTGGTACTCCTTTCTTGTCGACAGCATTAACTTGGTCTTGCCTCCGTTAACCGCTAGACCCATCTTCCTAGCCTCCGTCTCAAGGGCAACACACGCTCCACTGACATTAACGCTGTGTTTTCCCAATTATGTCAATGTCGTCTGCGTATCCTAGTAGCTGGACGGACTTTTGAAAGAATGTGCCTCTGGTGTTGACATTGGAGCCTTGCACAATCGTGAATTTTCCATTGTCATCTTACTCAGATAGATAAGTTTTTCTTTGATGCCAAAACTATACATTGCTCTACATAGTAGATCTCTATAGACGCTGTCATACGCGGTCTTGAAATCGATGAAAAGGTGGTAGGTATCGATTTGAAGTATCTGGGATTTCTCCAAGATCTGCCGTAGGGTGAATATTTGATCGATGGTGGACTTTCCGGGTCTGAAGCCACACTCATAAGGACTTACCAGTTTGTTGACGAAGGGCTTCAAACGTTTACACAGCACGGCAGACAAGATCTTATAGGCGATGCGATGTTAAAAAGACTTATACCTCTGTAGTTGGTGCAGTTCAGGGGATCTCCTTTTTTGAGGATCGGGCATACGATGCTGAGGTTCCATTAATCGAGCATGCTTTCCTCCGACCAATTTTTGCAGATGAGCTGGTGCATGATCCTAACCAAATCATCTCCAGCTGCTTTGTACAGTTCGGCGGCCAGCCCGTCTGCTCCAGCGGCTTTGTTCGACTTTAGTGTAGATATCGCTATCTTCACTTCGTCCATGTCTTTGTAGTCGTTGAGCTCATGAGCTGCTCGTGTCCTTCTTTGCAGCGCCGCTTTGTATGCCTCTTGCTTAGCTTCATGTGCTCGTCGGCATTCATCGTCAAACCAGGGGTTTCGTTGTTGTGGCCGTGTAAACCCTAGCACTTCAGAGGCGGCATCTCTGATGGCAGTGGCAGTGTTGCCACTGGTTCTCTTTATTTGGTGATCTCAGCATAGAACTTCTGAGGAGATTTTCGGAGACACGATCAGAAAAGGATCTAGCAATCTATTGCGATTGTAGCTGTTTGACGTCGAATTTCCTCCTTGAATTTTCGCGTGTTGGCAGCTCGAAATTTGCGAACATCTTGCATGCTAGAGAACTGTCGTGCGTCGATCGCAATCTGATCAATCTGATTGACGATTGATTGGCCAGTAGATTTCCCCGTTTCCCTTGTGGATATCGAGATGTGGGAATCGCGTACTTGCTACCATTACGTCAAACAAACAATGCTTTCTACAAAAATGCAGATTCATTCGATATCTGTTGCTAGAAGTGCAAGTGTTACTTTTGATCCAAATGTATCGATTGAAATTGTCGTACATGTCACAAATGGCCTACTTTCTATCTGGCTTTTCGCCACCGCATCCTTACTCAATTGTCAACATTATTCGCTCTAAATATCAACATTTTGCATTCTCCTTACCACAAATCACTTCCACATTATGCGAAGTGGAAGCTTTTAATTGAAAATTCTCGATAACTTGACCAATTAATTCAAAATGTCAAATATCACTCCAGTAGTTTGGCAGCTACATCTTTTCCCTTTCGTCTTGTTGTCCTTGTTCGTCATTAACAAGCACTTCAACTTCACTCCCACAAATTTATTTATTAAAAACAAAAAAAACTGATTTTTTTGTTGCTCCTTTGTAAGTTCGTCAGTGTTTGGTATTCAATTTTTAATGAATTTTTAAATATCATCACATTCAAAGCGTCAGTACACTGAAAGGATAAGATGCCAACTAAGTCAATCTTCTCTTCTGACTTGGTCTTTTGTGACCATGAAAAACTGTTGTGGATGGAGTCTCTTACAACAGTTCCTTTTCTCCTTATTCACACCACCTAATCCTGCTATCTTTTTCATGTCTGATTTGAAGGATAATTAGTTTAATCCTTCCGCTGAACGTATGTATATGGTTGTGTATACGCTTGAACAAGAAAGCTTGTAAATATTGCGACATTACTTTAAAAATCATGGTTATGTAGCAGAATGTGTGTGAAAATTGCGTACGGATTTAGGAAGAAAAGAAGCACTGTCAGCCCTGTATGTTCGTTATCTTGTGAAAAAAGTGAAAAAACTGGCATCGATAAACCAAATCGCGAAAAGCCAAAAACATGTGCGTATACCTGAGAATATTGCTGCTGTAGCAGAAAGTGTTTAGAAGCGCCATCAACATCAACTCACCGTCGTTCTCAACAATTGAACATTTCAGAGACATCATTGAGACGAATTTTGCATAACGACCTTGGTATGACACCATGCAAAGTCCAATTGGTTCAGGAGTTGACCATCCAATGCGTTTTAGCTCCGCTAAGTGGGCCTGCGATGGACTTAGAGAAGATGCCGATTTGGCCAAAAAAAATCATCTTTTCAGATGAAGCTAATTTTGATCTTGGCGGATATGTAAACAAGCAAAATTATCGCATTTTTGGCACAGAAAACCCGCACACATACATCGAAAAGGATAGGTAAATCCAAAACGATTCACTGTTTGGTGCGAATGTTGGTCCAGAGGTATAATTGGGCCAATTTTCGTCGAAAATGAGCAAGGAGTGGCCGTTACAGTCAATGGTGATCGTTATCGGGTCATGTTGAACGAATTTTTGTTCACAAAAATTGAAGAGGAGGATATTGGAAACATTTGGTTTCAACAGGACGGCGGCGGCGTTACGTGCCACACAGCCGAAGCTAAACTCGATGTTTTGCGCCCAGTTTTTGAAGATCGCACTATCAGCCGCAGAGTTGATGTCGTTTGGCCACCTCGGAACTGCGATTTGAAACAGTTGGTCTATTATTTGTGGGGTGCCGTAAAAGATAAGTGTTACGCCGACAAGCCAAAGACAATAATTGATGCGTAAAAAAAAAGGGACAAAGTACCACTAGAGCTCCTCCAGTTCATTCCGTAATCTGGGATTTTCGGTTAATAATATACTTATCTTAATTCGTGTGAAAAAGACAAAATATTTGACAATATTTTTTTGCTCAGTGTACAATATTTTAATTCCTGAAATCGACAATATTGCGGTTATCCGGAAATTGTCTTCCAAGCAGTTTCATTGGGGATAGGTAAGCTAAACTGTGTGTCTTTGTTCTGAGTTAAGACCAACACACGTATTCCTGGACCAAGCTGAAATGTGCATCCATCACCACCAGACTATCCAATTTAATATGAATATGACGTATACATAATAGCCGATGAATTGTTCTTAGATGAGTTGAGTGCCCAAAACAAGACATCGCCCACCACCGCAGTGCACCGCACTCATCGCATACATCATAAGCAATCAATTAGAATCCTTTGAATCCGGTTTACCATTCACTCGACGAAAGATGACAGGAATGCATGCATAATGTGCCGTTTCAACCCCACTTCCCTATTGAAGTTTATAATTCAAAGAAGAGCCCTGTGCCATGTTGAATCTGTATGGAAGATGCGGTTGCATCATCTTAAATGTGCGGAAGACGTTTTGTGGCCAGGTGATATAGAACACCGGGTGCTGCGTCTCTTGTTCAAGAATCGGTTTGAGCTAGGTCATGACTGGGTTGGATACCTGCAAATTGCCAGTGTGTACACTCCCTAGGTGTGTTTATTATTGAGATTCCACAAGCAATTAACATCCAAAGTTTGAATAGTCAGAGATAGAGGAGCGAACGCGATGGACAATCACCGAGGCGTTGGAGTGGAACGAGAGGGCTTCCAAAGTTTCTTTGGTTAATACGAGCTATGGGTCGAGGGTTTGTGATCCCAATTCATTCCTAGACGGTGCCGCAGCGAGGTTGAAAGAGAAAACGGTGGACTCTAAAAGATTAAAAATTACGGCAATCTTCAGCACCCCGATGAATATGCGGCTTATGATGACGAAACCTGCGACGCTGATGACTGGGTCCCATCAAAAGATATCTGAAAAAGATAAAATGAGGGCATCTTCTAGCCTAAGGGAAACAGGGATAATTGAAAATGGGTGGCGAGGCCGATGATGACTTTGTGGGCTGCCATCTCATCGACACCGCTCTGGACCACCAAAACAAGTTTTATTCGTTCTTTATCAACGTTGAAAGGGGCGAAGAAAAAAGTCTTCTAGCAATGTGAACTCTATTATTCTTGATCATTACCTGAATTCATTAGATATGCAGGTGGGAAATCTATGGTTGAAAGTTTGTCGTTGTCGCTGTCGTCCTGGTTCTCTATTATGAAAGTTCTAATTTAAAATTTGTGGAAAAGAGAGAAAAGAACGAGAAAAAACTGCTAAACAGATTCAAGTTTTTTTCTTCTTTTGATATTTTTTCACTTTTACAATCTTTTGTGAGAGGAATTTAGATTGTTCTTTGGTGTCTTTATAATGGAGATTTTTCTATGGAAGCAAGGATATAGGTTGAGCTTAAGCTCTATTGAGGTTTTTTGGATGGAAAATTAAGTAGTTTTTGGGTGGATGGAGATTCTGTGTTCATTGAAAAGATAAACTTATATCATTTCGCGTAGGTAAAGAGTTTAAGTTTGCTGCATACAATGGAATCTAATTAGTGAAGTTTTTTTTTTAACTTTTGTGCGAATTTATAATTGAAATGTTTTATTTTAATAGAAATTGTGGCTTTCAAAAATGGAAATTAGTTTGTTCTTTGAAAGAAAAGTGAAGGAGTAGCAGAAATCTAGGTCTTCTCAAGCCTTAAATAAATCAAAAGTAGAGTGAAAATAGGTTAAAAGGTATCCTACCTCGAAAACTATTGTGCAATAGAGTTTACAACTTGATATACTTACATACCTAATTATATGTCTTGTTCTCCTAGCAATATTTCAGTGAGTATATCACTAATGCGTTTAACCTCAGTCACTGTCTTGCTGCCGATCAAGTATCGTCCTTTTGCCCTCTTCAAAAGTTATTGTTGGCCAACGCCCTGCGTTTCGCACCCCAAGGCAAGTATAACTGTATCTCAAAAGACATTCCAGCATTTTCCTACTCTCTCATGCGAACTAGATGCCTTCATGTAGATTTTATATTACTCATAATTGTATCGCCTCCGGAATCGTTCATACTCACGCGGATTAGGTTCGGAATACCTCTGGCTAAAGCGCCCAAGACTCGGATCCGTAAATGAGTACTAGAAAGACTATCGACTTACACGGCAAAAGTTTTGAAGTAAATTTTTCGGTTTACTGAACCTAATCTGCCAAGAATCGCACTGTTTTGATCTCGTGCTCTCTTGAAGTAACCTATTCATCTGCCGCTTTCTGCAGACGGAGCCACTAGCCCCAGGTTTTTCTTCTCCCAATTAATCTTGTTAAAATACTTTTGGACTTGGTGGAAATCAGGTAGAAGTTCCAGGGTCTCGGATTGATTTCTCCAACGTTGAAGGAGAAACAGGCCAATCCATTCCCTTGTTGAAGTTGACACGGCTGGAAAGCAATCTGAGTACCTTAATTGTGCTTTAAACATTGGTTCATGAGATATCGAGGATTATTGATGAATGATGAGGTTCCATTCAGAGCACATGCTCTCTTCCAAATAATTCCCTGAAGGTTCTTATAGTTGAGCTTCAATGTTGTTATTTTCACTTTGTCAAAGTCCGATTGGTTTGCTTGACATCATTCCTTCACAGCGCTTGAGCTTTCATGTTCAGTGGTCGTTTGGCACCCTCTGTAGCTGTTTCAAGCTGAGTTTTCTCCTAAAATTTGTTCTCCATAAGACTGTGTGGACATCCTGTGGATATCGAAATATCGAAAAAGTAATACTTCTATTTTCGAGGACCCAAGCCATTACAGTACATGTCCTCGATGCCTTTAATATCTTACTTACTTACTAAGTGTCCGAAGCTTAGTGGTCAGGTGCGTTGGCTGCTAAGCAGAACGTCGTGGGTTTGAGTCCTACTCGTGCCCACAGATTTTTATTTCATCTTTCACGGGCACTGCCTCTTGCGAAGAACTGACAGAACTTCCAAGAGTATCATCTGTCATGAAAAAGTGCTTCTTGGCTCTCAAGAGCTGTCGCGATACTCAATTTATTTATTTTTACTTAATAAGGTACTCAGACTTCTTATGTCTGTAGGGAAGCTCAAGGGTTTCCATAACGCCAGCTCGCCAAGTGGGAGCTGCTTCCAACTTTTTCCAAGTTGGGCTGACCCCTTCTTGACTATGCTCCATGAACTTCTAGGTCGTTTAGTCCTTCTTTCTTCTTGAGTAAGTGGATTTCACTTCATTGCCTGCTCCGCAATACCATTCTCACCTTTTTGAAACGTGTGCCCGATTCCCTTCCACTTTCGAATACAGTTAATAGGTTTCTGACCCGTTCTCCTGAGCAACTATTCGTTAGATATACAATTGGGCCAGTTGCTGCATCACTAAAGTAACATGGATTCGACGTTGGATCGGAACAGCCGCCTCCTTATATTTCTCAGCACACCGCAAGCAGCCTGTGCCTTCGCGATTAAGCTGCTGATGTCATGTTCGATGCCAACCCAGTAGGGATGATACTATACAAAAGTACTTGAAAGTTTGTACTTTTGGTACCGTTTGTTGAGATGACTGGGCTTCAAGGCTGATCATCTTTGATTTGCCGGAGTTGATTTTCAGCCCCATACGGTCTCTGCTTCTCTCTTCACCCCTCTTGTCATTCCGTGAAGAAACGCATGACCCTGTGACCGAGCAAGCATACATCGCGTTCGTCCACATATTCAATATGTTTCAGGTGAGATGTCAGAGTCGAGTCTGCACGCAGCACATCGCTTATCAGTTCAAAAACACAAACAATATTGGTGACAGAATGCACACCTGTCTGACACCACTTTGGACTTCAAACTCTTCTGACAGCCTTCCTTCAAGCAAAACGTTACATTTGGATCAATCATAAGTTGCCTCAATGAATGACTGCTTTAACTGATTCGTGATATCCTTCCTGCGTAAAGCAGGCCAACTAAATGCTTTATTGACACTTTCGAAAGGCAGAGAACGACAAGCTTTTTTAAAAGTTGATGCTGAAATTCGCTCCATGACGTTGTTGTGCGCTGCTTGTAGAACTTCTGCAGTAATGCCACCAGGATCTACTGCGGGTGCAGTGCGGATTCGCAAATTCTTTGTTCCTGTCAGATCATCAGTTATCAGTAGGGTAGTGCTGTTGGTAACTCGGTTGAATACCGCCTGAAAATGGCCCTTCCACCTTTTATTTCTCTTCGCACGACCGACTATTCTTTCAGCACCTTATATAAGAGCATTTCCCATAAAACTCCAGTGATTTTAGATGAATTCAGGTTCTGTGCTGTGAAAAGTGGTCTTAATTGTTGGCGTGCTGAGGCATCCTTTAGTCTTTCGACATGTTGAACCTGTGTGCCCGGGTGGTGCCAGTGGATCTCCGAATTGCAGCTTTACGAACTCTTAAAGTACCTTCCATGATGTGGTGGTCTCAAGCAAGTCCCACATCGCCTCCTCTTTTTTCCGAATATCCAAGAGACTGCATCTGAAGTGCCACCGGCTAATAGCAAAGTGATTAATTTGATTCCAAGATGCTTGGCAGTCCGTTGACTCCCAATTTATTTTTGGGCAAGTCTTGAGCTCAAACAAGTAACGCCAATATCGAGTCCATTAGTATTGTTGAACGCAATGAACCGCTCACCGTTATCATTGAAATCCCCAAATCCATGGTTACCCGTCATATGTTTGAGTCCTTCCTTGTTGTTGCAAACCTGTGCTGAGAATTGTTGCAAACAGCTACTAACCGACTGTAGAAGAATTCTTTCTCCTCATAATTTTTTTTTGTGTACATTTTGTGGTCTGGTCAGGGCTGGATGTCAGCGGAAAACTCACCCTTCACTCAGGCGTTGGTGCATCGTCGTTTGTCGACTTGCCGCATTACTTCCAGGAGGCCGGATATATGGTATGACTCCTAAGACAGGTCAAGATCGTTCATCTACCAAAGATGTCTCATCCTCTGTGTCACTTATTAAGGCGTTTAAAGTCCCCTTAAATATCCTTGATTGCCAGTGATCTGATTATATTGGAATCAATTAGAAATGAGCTTTTATTACTTAACTATGTGAGTGAACTTTAGACATTTTGGATCAAAACTTTCATTAGAACACAACGTATCACAATCAAATACTTCAACCGTAAATTTAGCGTTTTCATCTTCAAAACAATGATGTCACTTGGAATTAGGGACCTATTCCACTAATGACCCTATCCAATATGACGTTAATTTAAACACCAACAAGCGGAAATTTTGCCAAAATCATAATTTAGAACCAATGCGATTTGACGAGTATGAATCCTTTTATACTGATTGAAAATGTCATACTCCAGAATTAGGATCCCTCCATTGGCACAAAATCTACCATGCACGACAACGTCGACGACGTAATTTAAGTCATTACTCATCGTGCACACCAGGTGAAAGGGAAATAACCATAAATTTACTGAAAATCACTAACCCACAATGGGATCAGAACCTACATTATATTGACAGGTGTCTATTGTAGGAGGATGCATGCAGCACAGTGCTTTGAATTCATTGTCCTCTCATGTTTCAGTGTGCAGCTCGCTTGCGCTTCGCACACATATCGAGGACGTGCTGACACTAATGAGGCAACACAAACCATGTGCGACAAAGTGTAGCCTAGATTTTGCTTTTGCCAGGACATGCACTTGCATAAGGATATAGCAGAGTGTCACATTCTGTCAACCGCTGACTACATCGAAAGTAACATTTAATTAATCATTTAAGCTTCAAATCCTCATTCTCTCTCTTTCGCTCAGTCAACTTTAATATAAGTCGAGAGTGGGAGAGTGTTGTTGCACATTATGCTTGGTAGGGGGCTTGGTGTGTATTGGGACGCGCGTTGTACTAACATTAAACATTTGATTTCAAGCTAATCAAATTTGTATTTGTCTTAAATGTCACTGGGAAAATGTGCGGGTGGCGGTGGTGGAGACTTACAAGGACAAACATTGTACTCGCGTCACTCTTTGAGTCCTTGAATCGCACGCCGCCGCTCAAATGTATGCCATGCTTGCTAACAACCAACGATGATGTCATGATGTGACAAGCACAAGAGTTAAACAATCTAGTCCTGGAGTGTGATACATCCTCAGGATTAGGATGAGGGATAGAACGAACTGTCTAGATTGGATGTTCTGATTGTAAGGCTCATGCTCTGGCCTGGCAGGCTTCAGTCTAGAATATCGTTTTATTTTGCGAAGAGAAAAAGCAGGAGAGCGTTAAAATGATGTTCATTAAAATCCCTCAAAGAGATGCGGTGGGGAAGGTAACGGAGATGGAATTTACCGTCAACGAAGCTTAATGCAAGAAGAGATTTGCATATGGATGTTTGTTATTAATTCACTACCGCCCTCACCTTCGCTATCTGTTCCAAAGCATCCACCTCCAAAACCGGATACAGCTTCCTGTTTTAAAAGAACGACAATCACTGAACGATGCACGACGACATCGTCCTTATGTTCGCGGTGGCGTGGTATAAAGGATAGGCCTTCGTTAGAGAGGATATTAATATTTGCAATTAGAAAACGGCTCATGGAAAACAAGGGCTTTAATGGTATTGGTCATCCCTTATCCGCCATAATATCAGCCCAGGACATGTGAGGGTACTTTTATCTTCTGCCTCCAAGGCAAACGCTTTCGTTTTTGGGTTAGAAACAGGCCATCGACACATATCGCACCCTTTTACGAAAGGATTCATTGTTTTCAGCGATGAAATATGTATCAGTAAGGACCGGCCCGGTCGCTGCCGTTGTAAGATGTAATTGCATGAAGTTATAATTGCATGCCGCTCCTTTTATACTGCCGTTGGAAAATTATTACGGCAGGCATTGAAGAGATAAGTTTTGTGTGTGTTCATGTTCATTTGTTGTGCGGCGCCAAGTATACGTTTCATGCGAGAGAAGTAGAAGGATAGGAAGTTGGCAATTTCTTCCGCAAGCATGAGTGCGCCACTGATTGTGTTAGACGAAATTGTTTAAATTGGTCTATGAATAACGTTTCGGTGTAATGGCTTTTACGAGGGTTAGACTGATATTGGGGTTTGCTAAGGAGTATTTTTTTGACATTGCGGGGAATATTGTTTGATGCGGAGTTTTCTTGATAATTCCATACGAAATATTAAGGTACCACTGTTTATGGTATTAATTGTGATCTAATGGCCATGAGATTGATGTTTACGAAATCATTTGAACACCAGGACAAAGTTGGATACATTACTAATGAAGACGAATAAATATAACTGCTGCAAAAAGGAAATCAGTAAACTCTCCTTAAATTGCTTCCAAATAAAATTCCGATATTTCTCATGCGTATTATAGAGGAAATGATTATATCGTCCCCGGAATCGTCCTTACTTGCAAACCGCCCCAACTTTTCGCCGTAAGACTTTTCTCTCCAAAGCGTGGGCTAAACTTTTATGAGTGAAGACGGATCGGGCCGGAAAGTCGTTTTTGATGCATTCGGGAGAATGCCCGAAGCATTGGGCGCTCAACTGGAGGGCGTGTTGTCCAACTGGCTGGAGGGTTCGTTCCAAAAGAACCATGTCATCCCGGTCTATATAGCCACTATATGATTTGAGAATGCGCAAATCATTTATGTTACTCTTTATATACAATTTTACCAAGAGCAACAAAAGCCATTTTTTCGAAACGGATTTGTAGTTGGAAGTAGACGGTGGCAAAAAGTCTTGAGCTTCAAATGTGTTAGCAAACGCATCACGCGCACATGCCCCCACAGAAAAATAAAAGGACGACACTAACACTGACTCCTTGACTAAATGTATGAGCAATATGCTAGCTACGACATTAAAATTATCGTCGGTTATTTCAACGCAAAGCTGGCAAAAGAGGACATCTTTGATGGAACAGTTGGAAAGCACAGCCTGTATGACACCACTTCCGACAACGGATTCAGGCTGATCGATTTTGCTGCGGGCGAAATGTTGTGGTTGCAAGAACCTGGTTTCCAAATCTCAACATCCATAAAGGAACATGGAGATCTCCAAATCAATCAACCGTTAACCAGACTGATCCCAATGTGATTGACAAAAAGGCATCTGTCCGAATAGCCAACATCGACTAGGACAAATACCTCTTCGTAGCCAAGGTAGTGTTATAAATATAACAACAACGGCCAGACAAGCAAAAGCTGTAAAAAAATCTGACGTCGGACAGCAACAATCGCAAGAGATCGCCAAGTAGTTGGGGATGTCGGCTCTAGTTGGGGATGTCGGCTCTAATATGCTAGATTTCACAGAGCCACCAAGGTGAAGCCCCTGGTTTGACGACAGATTAAGGCAGGCGTAAGCAGCCCAGCTGGAGGCATGTAAAGCGGTATTACATAGAAGGACTCTAGCTGCTCGTGAGCTCTACGAGCAAAAGAGGAGAGTGTTCGATTTCTAAGGAGAAAAGAAGAGGGAGTATGAGTAGCGTCAGATGGAGAAAGTTGAGAGTGCCAACAACAAAAATTAAGTTCTGAGGTTTTACCGGAAGGTAAAACAGCTGGCACAAGATCATCGAGCAAGAACCGAGGCCTGCAGAAATAAACAAGGGAACATCACAAAGGAATCGCAGTCGATGCTGCATATTTATAAAGACCACTTCTGTAGACTGTATACAGAATAAAGAGCAGAATGGCATCATCAGCCCTAAGCATTTTATCGGACAGGATGATAGCCAACAACTCCGTGAGACCGACCTAGAAGAAAAGAAAACGACAATATCACGGTTAAAATCCAACAAACCTGTCGAGCTGTGACGATCTAGATAAGAACATGCACCAAATCATCTGTAAAATATGGTCGGATGAATGGAACCTCAGCATTGTTTGCCTGATCCTACAAAAGGGAGATTCTCTTAACTGCACCAATTACAGAGGAATCATTGGTCCTTATCAATGTGGCTTCGGACTAATAAAGTCGACCAAATTTTCATTTTACGGCAAATTCTGGAAAAAACCTATGAACTACAAATCGATACCCACCTATGCCTAGTTTTGTCATGCCCGCCAAGCTCGTTCCTTGTGCAAAATGACTTGAGAACTCACGCTTGTCCATCAAGGTTGCCAACAAGCTTACGGATTCTTTTGATGTCAAAAAAGGATTCAGACAAGGTGACGTACTGTCGTGCGATTTAATTGTCATCGTGTTTGAGAAATAGAGCAAAACTCCATAGTCAACACCACACCAGAGGTGATATTTAGATTTACCAAACATCTGTTCAGCGGGATGTCAATGGTGCCTTTTTGAGAATTGAGACAGAAGCGGCTAAAATAGGTTCAGCGGTAAATGAGGGCAAAACGAAGTATATGCTGTCTTCGAGGAAGGACACCTAAAGCATCTATGTATTTTTTTTTTTTTTTTTTTTTTGAAGTAGTAGAGGAATGCGTCTACCTAGACTACGCTATTAATACGGGCAATAACCCCTGCGCCAGGATCAGACAAAGAATAACTCTTGCTAATCCCTGTTTCTTTGGGCTAAGAAAGCAATTGAGGCGAAAGGCAATCTCAAGATCCACCTAGGTAAAACTATCTAACACTCTCATTATCCCAGTTCTGCTCTTTGGTGCAGAAGCATTGACAAATTGACATTGTTTCATGCCTAATGTCGTTTTCTTTTGGACGTTCAGAAGCATTCTGAAACCGTTCCATTAGACTGACTTTGGCAGACGGAATACTTCTGCGAAGAGCAGAACTCTACTGTTTTGAATCGTCCGAAGAATAACACATGCATCATAACCCGTTCCATTGGATGAAGAAGAAGAAACGTCAAAGAAAGACCAAACGAAAACAACATAAGTATCACAACGAATCTCTTTACTCTTACTTAACTAGGGCTTCGCGATATTCGATAAAAATATCGGTATCGTATCGTATCGTATCGTATCGAAGGTCGATACGATAATCGACACGATATCCAGTACCTGCGATACCGATATCGATACGATAAACGTGTTTATAAAATTGTCGATATTATCGTATCGCCGATAAGCACTGGCCGATAATTATCGAATATATCGTATCGACTGAACGAATTCTATTTTCGACACTGCGAGCGCAAAATTCGAATTTTCTTTCAAAAGCATTTACTTATAGTAGTTTACTTGCAGTAATACACATATTTGATCGTTTTTTTACTCGTTCTCTCGTGCTCGTCGATCGTCTTTTGTAAGAACCCGATGAACATCGATACTGGAACGAAACGCGTCATTTGTTTCCGAGACATGTAAGTAACCGTTGATTACAATTTCAAATAATAGGTGGTTGAAAGGTTGTCTATCAAGCCTTAGCCAGAAAAACAGATAACGCGAAAAGGTACACCGTTCTAAATTTTTCTCTTAGAACGGTTATGAGATTGTGATCATTCAACAAATGTCGATTTAAAATGACATACAATTAATTTTGAATAGCTTGCGTTTCAATTTTTGCCTCGCGATAATAGTAATGCACATTTCTTCTTATTTCGATATTTTATCGAGTATCGTATCGGTATCGTATCGAAGTCGATAACGATACGATAAATTTGTCTGAAAATTATCGCCCATATCGATACGATACGATAAAATAATTTGTTATTCGATACGATACCGATACAATCGAAAAGTATCGGTATCGTATCGTATCATGAAGCCCTATACTTAACAGCGGAATGCTGATAGTTATTTCACTATCATGAAACCTTACATAAGTATCACAGCCCAAACTCGCATTCGCCACATCCTGTTTTCTTCCACCAGGGCTGCCTTCCCTTTCTATTTGCTTTCGTCATTAGCTCAAAAAAAAAAGATAACAACATAATCAAAAAGAATTATAGCCACATTTCCTCCTCAAAGATTAGCAAACTTTTCCTTCCTTACTTCTTAAATGAAACAAACATCAACCACAAGTTATTCAAAATGATAATTTATTAGTTCAGAGATTCATTTTTAATAGACGACTCCTAAATTAATGGTCCTTCATAACAATCTCAACTTACTGACGGTTTGTGTGAGGAAATCCTTCAAAGTTGAATATCTCCCAACATCCTTCTTTGCTCTCAATTAACTTCTCATTAAGGACCCTGTGTTAACCACAACCTCAAAATTAAGAACCAACAAAAGCAAATGTTATTCTTTTTGACATTTTTCTCACAGAATTCAGAGATAAAATTCCACTCATGTGCTCCCAACTAAATCGACCATAAACTTTGGTAAAAAAAAAACCCGAACACCATCCTCTTTTTACAATGATACCAAACCAAAACAACATGACATCATACCAATTCGGTTTCTTTGTTGTTCGGTGGCTAACAGAATAGTGAAACTGGGAGTTCGAATTCGAGTTCGAGTTCTTTTTTTAAACGTCAATCGTCGAAAGTAATAAAACGAGTGGAATAATTCGATTGAAAAGGGTACTCGACTCTATACACTTGACTTTGTGCTTCAATGCGCTCAGTCTCCTTTGCGACTTGTGATTATAAAACTAAACGGGCTTTGGATATACTCTACTCAGCCCCAATCTTTTAGGCGCATTCAGTTAGCGTATTATTCTGGCATCCTGTTCGCCATATCCTGTCCAATTTATTTGAAAGTCTGATAAATCTAATTTTGCTCCATAACAAGAAAAAAATGAAAGTTGTGTATAAAGAGGCGTTTTCCTGTTCGCCCCTCTCAATTTTTCGATTTACTTGTTTTTGCGCTGGAGAGACGACATGCCATGTCTGTCGTTATACGATTTAACTCCCACACCATCATAGACAAGCGAGAAATGGGCGATTGGTATGTTTCTCGCATCGATGGTAATTCGCGAGGTCCTTTGGATTTTATTTTTTCGGCGGGCGTTTAATTTGCATCGTCACCCTTGTGTGACGTAATTTCATTCAAATCTCGCTTGATGTCTTTGTTTTTCTTTTTCCCTCGTTTTGGAATATGGAAAAAAACCGAAAAAAAACCTATTATCCTGTGATTACGACCAGCTACAGCTAATGCAACCGTTGACAGTTTTTTCTGTCCTTTATTCTTGTGAGTGTTTTTTTTTCACTCTCTCATTTTCCCGTTTTTTTTTTTAATCATTTAAAGTATCTAGAGTTGGAGAGTATGTAGACTTTTATTAAAAAAGAAAAATAAAGGACTCCAGTTGGTTTGTTGTCATCAGCGAAGTCGTTTTGAATTATTATTGCAATATCCTTTCGAAAAAAAGGGGCATTTACTAAAAACGAGTAAAACAAATCATTTCAGTAGAAACATGAAAAATGTTTCACATTAATTGAAACGAAATTGAAAACTGTGTGTAAAGCGAAACCAAAGGACTTTTTTTTAAGTGTTGGAATGCTTTCAAACCTACCCTTACCGCGGTTTGGTGAATTTTCCTCTTGGACGACGAATGTTTATTCCAATTTGAATTTTTTTTTTTTTTGTAAGCAATTGACTTTGATTTGGATTTTTTTTTTGACAATCGTTTTGGCTTTGTTTGGTCAAGGGCTGGATTTGTAAAGGATTAAAAAAATTAATCATATTTTTTAGATTTATTATTTTTATATTTAATTAAAAATTCCGGGAAATGGTAATGGTTTATGAGGAATACAAGAAAATCAATGAGAGATTATTAAAATCAGGATAAGTGCGAATCGGACCATGCAGAGTGAAAGGACCCGCAATCCTTGGAACATCTTTCAACAACGTTTTCTACCGCAAATTTAAAATAAAAAAATCATACATACAAATGTAAATTGAAATAATAAAAAAAAATTAATTCCATAAAGCTTCTTAAGAAATTGTTGACTCTCCGGTTCTTTTTTTTTTTCTTTAATTACTGTTTCAATTACATCAAAATTCAATTAAAATGTAGTGTCCGTAGCTTAGTGGTTAGGTGCGTTGGCTGCTAAGCAGAACGTAGTAGGTTCGAGACCAACTCGTGTCCATAGTTTTTATTTCATCTTTCACGGGCACTGCCTCTTGCGAAGAACTGACAAAACTTCCAAGAGTATCATCTGTCATGAAAAAGTGCTTCTCAACTTTGCCGTTCTGAATCGGCGATAAATTGTAGGTTCCCTCAATTCTTCACATACATATAGAGACTTGTTGATGAGAGTAAGCCACTTAGGCTTGTTTAAAGGTAGCCCTAAACAACAAACAGGATTGTCGGTCATGTTCGTGAGCGCTATAAATTCGTCGTGTAGGGGATGGTTTGCGAACTGTTCGGTATTGACAAAAAGTTTCGATTTTCTCGTTTTTGTCCGTTTCGTTGTTTGCCATGTAGGGAGATGATCTTGAACAAATCTCATTTTTTCTATGAAATAACCATAAGCGCGATGACTTGCTTCTCTTTTTGACACATCCTCACACTTTCAATAATCTACAATCAACACGAAATGATGTTTGCCATTTGCCAACAACGTACGTAATGTGTTTTCTGCGTAATGAATAACGCAAACGAGCATGTTCCGAAAACATGTTTGCCGTTTATGGCACTGATCAGTTATAACAAGATTGAGAACCTACCTACGTTTTACCCTCTAAATACCTCAAAACTTATTTTTTTTCATACACACATACTCTTGCAGCAAACTTGCTTTATTATGTGGGCAATTGTATCATTATAACAATAACAATGATTAACTTGCTCCCTTAGCTTGTAGGCAAATGTCATTTTGACAGCAAGCTTTCCCATCTTGTTATTATGCTATTTGCTATTTTGTTATCACATTCATATAAAATTGGTCGCGTACAATTATTTAAAAAAAAAAATTAAAATAATGGGTACCGAGAAAATGAATAAAAAAAGAGGTTAACCAGCGAAATAAAATAAATATGTTTGAACTTCCAAATACAAAGCTTGTTTTGTGTTTACCAAGATTGTTTATATTTTCTGAAAAACAATATATGTAAACGTTTTCATATTATATCCCCCAAATTTTGGATTTGTATTTGAATGTATAATGTCTATGTATTTATATAACCTCGCAATGAATAAATCGGAGTCAACAACTGCTGTGTATATGAAATACATAGCACTATCGAGAATCGTGTTTTTTTTTCTTCTCAATACCAACTTATGTAAAAAAAATAGCTTTCTCAGCTTGTAACTAGATGGCGCGATGATCGATTGCTAGTTTGCCATATACATACCAAGGATTCTTAGGCCAAAAACGAAACGTCAAATGTTTATTTTTGAAAGTAGTGCCAAGTTGCGAATAATTTTTAGTGATCACCTTACACAGAAGGAAAATAAAATGTGATCACATTTGATAGTCACTAAGGTGATAGTCACAAATCACCTTTCACGATTCCACCCCTGATCTTCAGACTCTATCAGATGATTAATATTGTCGTATATATGATTAATTTCATTTTAAATTTTTTACTTGCGACGTATAATAGAATATAATGGCAAGTATTGAATTCGTGCAAAACAAAAGTTGAGGTTTTGATGAGATATGACATTACGATGATAGAGAAGTCGAAAAAAGTGGGTCCGGTGATTCCGTCTGTCTGTCTGTCGGGAAGTTTACAGCCATCTACAGCCTTAACTACTGGTCCGATTGACTTCAAATTTGAAAATTAGAGGTTTGAGCAAAAACTCGTATCCCAATTTTTTTTTTATTTTTGTTTTAAGATCAAAATTTAGGGTAGCCACCATACGATTTTTTTGGCCAAAAACATAAACTTTGAATTTTCTCCAAAACGGCTCCTACGATTTTCTTAAAACTTCCTCAAGTTTTATTTTTTTAAACAGTCATGTATTTTATGTAAAAAAAAATGTTTGTATTGCTCCAAAACGGTACCTCCCGTAGAACCGTTTTTTTGTTATTAGATTTTCTCGAAAAATGAAAGTCCGATCAGCGTAATTTTTTTTAAAGTACGTATATATTGTTCAAATAATATTTTGTATTCAAAAGAATTTCAAATTTTTTGTTGGATTTTTAAAAAATATTTTTAACTTTTTTCAAAATTCTGTATATCAAAAACGGATCAATTTTAAAACTCCAAATTGAAGTATAATATGTATATTTACATGGTCTTAAAAACTGCGTACCCAAATTAATTTTAAGATATTTTTGAAAAATTTTATATATAAAATATTAATTTAAAAAAAAAAACGGCTCCGAGAATTAAAAAAAATAAAAAAAAATTCATTAAATTAAAAATAAGGTTTAAATTTGTTTGCCATTTAAATTTTTGGAATTAAATGTATTTACGAGGTACATTTTCTAATTTTAATTTTTTTAATAAATTCTAATTATTTTTATATAATCATAAATATTTGGTTTTAGCATGCAGGTGCAAGTTCGTACTACCCAGTCGTGAACATTTTTTTAAAATAAATCCCCTAGAGTAAACTTCCCAGAGGAAGCTATTGTAATTCTAATTAAACTTTTCTTGTAAATCCCGAATAAAATTGACCCTTTTTAATGTGATGTCTCTGTGTACTTCGCCTCCATCATCTCTCCAACACAATCAAGCTATTTACATAAGACTGAACTCATTCGACTCGCATGCGCCTGATTGAAAACTGAAAAAGTTTTCAGCGAAATCGGTTTTGCGGTTTTTGTACTAGGAAAGTCAAAGTCGGAAAAATTATAAATGACGCATGAAAGCTTAGATCATTTCGGTATATATTGCAACAATAGTTCGAAAACTCTTATTTATAAATGTAAGGAAATATTTATTTGTCAATATTTTGTTATAAGCAATTAAAAATGAGTTTCAGTTTATAAGACCTCAGTGTCGCACTCATATTTTTTCCATTGAAATATCTTAAAAGTGTAAAAAAAAAACATTGCTTTCCGCAGTGGCGTAGATAGCTTTTCGCTATGGGGGGGGATATATCTAGTTCGCTCGTTTTTTTTTTTTGAAGTTTTAATAACTCAAAAAAAAACAGCTAACAAACATCATTGAATTCATAAGGAAATAATCTCTTCTCTATGTAAAGGGTTTTCCAATAAGAGATGTTATTTTGAATAGCACGCTTTTTCGGAAGCTGTCATTTTTTGACATTTGACAAGAAGAAACTACGCCATTAATAAAAATGGAACGATACACGCTTCAACAACGCATTGAAATTATTAAAATTCACTATAAATATGATGAAAATTTGGTAGAGACGGTTCGTAAAACTTAAACATTTTTGGGTCGTCGTGAAGTACCTTGTCGGACCGCAATACAGAAATTGGTGGACAAATTCGAGCTGTTGGGACAAGTAAGTGATGTGAAGAATAAAACCGTCGTCAAGAACAACGTCGGTCAAGAACAACTGAGAATATTGCTTTTGTAGTCCAAAGTGTTGAAGAAAACCCAGGTTTGTTGAGTATTCGTCGTTCTTTGGAATTAGGCATTCCACAAACGTCATTACACCGTATTTTGCATAAAGACTTGGGTCTTAAGGCTAATAAAGTTCGGTTAACACAAGAACTCAAGCTGGCTGATCATCAACAACATCGTGCCATTGCTGATGGGTCCTTGAGATGCATTAAAATGATCCGGAATTTCATCGAAAAATCATCTTGACTGATAAGGCCCATTTCCACCTACGTCTACAAGCAAAACTGTCGCATCTGGGGCTCGGAAAACCCAAGAGTTATTGTTGAAAAGCCTCTCCATCCTCAACGCGTGACTGTTTGGTGCGGTTTATGGTCCGGCGGGGTCATTGGACCTTACTTTTTCGAAAATGAGGCTGGAGCAACAGTTACGGTCAATGGATTGCGTTATCGAGAGATTATTAATGATTTTTAAAGTCCGGAATTGGATGGTATTGATCTGGACAACGTTTACTTTCAACAAGACGGCACTACGTGCCACACAAGCAATGAAACCATCGATCTGTTACGGGAAAAGTTTCGGGACCGTGTTATCTCTCGAACAGGTGATCACAATTGGCCACCGAGATCTTGTGATTTAACACCTTGCGATAAGGTCTATGCCAACAGCACAGAGTCGATTCAAGACCTCAAAAATGGAATTCGTGAGGCTATCGAGGATATATGGCAGCCGCTTTACGATTTGGCTATGGAAAATTTCATGAAAGATAGGTCGTAGTGTGGCGTGCGCATTTGGCTGATGTTGTGTACCATTATTAACGGCATACCTGCCTCTTTATAATGAAATAAACATCCGCTCATTTATCTCAAAAAATGCTATTTTTCTTTGAATATTAAAAATGGATGTGTGTTTGTTTGTATGTCTCTTATAGACTCCGAAATGGCCCAACAGATATTTGTGAAATTTTCATGGTTGATACTGTTGTATTCAGTGATGATTTCTGTGAAAAAAAAATTGGAAAAACCTCATGGGAAAGTGGGAAAACTGGAAAAACCAAACAAAGGTCGGAAATTAGATTTTTTTTGCTTGGAATTTCTTGGTTCAAAATGGGTTTTCGAATGGAAAAATAGAAAGTTCTTGATGTAAAACTCGGAAAACTCATTGGTTTTCTAATTGAAAATTGCATAAAATTGTCGATGCATTGGTTTTCAAATAGAAAACTGGAAAATTTTAAAATGGGTTTTAGAAAGGAACTCTGAAAACTCACTGGTTTTCAAAGGGAGACTGGAAAATGTTTGATGGGGAACTGGTAAAAAAAAAATTGGAAAAATGGAAAAATTGAAATGCAAAGGGTAGTGGTTTCGGTAGTGTGGTAGAGGGTTATCATTATCGATTATCGATTGAGGCAGTACGAAGTCTGCAGGGTCAGCTGGTATATTATACACGTCAATTTGAATATGAATTAATATAAATAAATATATATAAATAAATCTGCCACTTTTGTAAGGCATGCTTTATGTAATGAGTAGGTAATATCGCATTTTGTTTCTGGTCGAAATGTATGAGTTTGAGTTATCGCTACTGTTAAGATTCTGGTTAACCACACCGCAGTTGTGCGAACATTTGTTTTTGTGGATGAATGTGCTGCATGTTTGCGGTGGTTTCTTATACCAACTTAACAATGTGTCACACGATGCGAAGAAATCTTAATAATTTAAATTTTTTGTAATGGAAAGCTGGATGGAAGCTCGTTTTCTTTCACGTTTACTTATTATCAATTGGTGAGAGACGTAAAGTAAAAGCTTTTTAAAAATCGATTTAAAAAGAGAAATTTTGCTGTTTCTCCATAGAATGTAGGTATAGAATATACATTTGACAATGCCTCTAGGAATTCTGTGAGTAGTTACTTTCTTTAACTCGTTTTGAACTGGTTATGTTGAACAATTATCGATCCCAATGGGGGGGGATATATCCCCCTGATCCCCCCCCCTATCTACGCCACTGGCTTTCCGTGCAAACAGTACCTTCTACTTCACACTGAATTGAAATTTAATTGCTGTATGCAAATGAAATTTCACTTTCTCAATAATTGAGTGGACATGTATTCGAAATCCAATTAGTAACCATTGTAGTCTGTAGTAGTCGGAAATTGAATTTGACGAGTTTATTTTTTTTTATAAATTGTAATAAAATTTATTTCACGAGCTATTTTTATTTTCCGAACAGGTATAAGTCAATAAATTTTTTAAGAGGAAAATATTTGGTTTATTTTCATATTGGATGGCGTTTCCTTCATACAAATTCATGTAGGAACTCAATTTTTTGTGTTACCTTAACAAAAAGTATCTATGGCAACAGTTTCTGTGCAATCTGAACGAACTGGGCGTTCTGTGTTATAGTAAACACTCAGCACTTGAACATCACTGCTGCGATTTATGAGTTCAAAAATTATATGCTTACAAGGTCCATTTGTTAAGAGATGAAGTTTATTGACCATTTCAAACGTCGCAAGTACGCCGAATGGTTGGTTTAATAGCTAGAAGTGAATGGTGTCTTTTCAAAGAAAGTTTTTAGCGACGAAGCAAAGTATGAATACTTACTGCAGTTTATAAGCTTTCAAGGTCATCGGGTAGCATTTCTTCGAAAATGAGATCGGCCAAACAATTACCGTGAATGGTTTTCGTTTGTGCTAGATGAAAACGAAATTCTTGAAGCCAGAAATGAAGGATTTGGAGCTATACATACAATGGCTGTTTAACTAAGTTTTAAATCGGAGTTCTAACGCGTTATAAACTTGGGGAAGAATTTACCCAAATGAGTTCTTAATTTCACTAAACCAAGTCTTACGGGCTAGAGATTTGTCAAGAAATCTGGTAATAAGTACAAAATAAAAAATAAATAGAGTGATGCACAGCTCTTGAAGAGCCAAGAGCTAAAGTTACTTACTCTGATCAACGATTCTCTGGGTGCGTGTGAAGAATTGAGGAGACCTACAATTTACCGCTGATTCCGAACGGCAAAGTTGAAAAGCACTTTTCATGAGAGATTGATACTCTTCGAAGTTTTGTCAGTTCTTCGGAAAAGGCAGTACCCGTGAAAGATGAAAAGAACCTGCTTAGCGGCCAACGACTCTAACTTCTAAGCCACGTGCTACTACAGGTGATAGTACCTATTTTTTAATTTAGTTAGCTTAACTCTACAATTTTTTCTCAAAATAATATTTGTGGGTCCGCTAGTGAGTTAAATGTAGAATCTTAACAATAACGTAAGTAGTAAGTTGGCAAAACAACTATCAAGAGAATAGGCCTGAGTGGCTTACGTTCTTCATCAGTTCCTTGATTACTTACATGCTTACTTAAGTTGGTGCTACAGTCGGTGTGGACTTGGGCCTCAACAGTCTCCGCCAGGCAACTCTGTCTCTATCTAGCTGTCTCCAGTTTTGTACTCCAGGTTGATTTGGGAGCTCCTCTTGTGTGCGCCACCTGAGTGGCGGTCTTCCTCTCCTTCTACGTCCCTCGGGAATAGTCGAAAGCTTTCCAGGCATTGGCGTCCATCTGAGCCATCTGAGTCTCTGGTTCTTGATCATTCTGGCTAGGTCCATGTCGTGGTATTCGCTGCTGTATCTTCTTCTCCATTCTTTATCAATGCACACGGGGCCAAAGATGACCGGAGGAACTTTCCTCTCGAAAAAGCCTAAGGCACATTCATCCTATTTTTTCAAGGTCCCTGTTTCCGCACCATACAGCAGGACTGGGATGATGAGGGTGTTGTACAGTTTTACCTTAGTTTCTCAAGAGAGGGCTTTTGCAAAAAGAAATTGCGCAATGAAATTGCGATTAGCAAAAGTTGGTGTGTGGTGGTGTTGTGGCCCCTGGTAATAACGGAGCCTAGGTAGACAGACTCCTCTACTACCTCGAATTTGTATGCGTCTATTGTGACTTTCTGTTCAATCCGTACGTCGGTGTTGGGTGTCCTTCCTCGAAGACAGCATATACTTCGTTTTTCCTCATTTACCGCTAAACCTATTTTTGCCGCTTCCGTCTTCTTAGAAATTAATAGGGCTTTTCTCTTATTCGGATTGAGCACTTGACCGTTTTCCTTAGATCAGTTGTAGATTCTCTCTCTTCATTGACGCGAAAGACAAGATCCTCTATAAAACAATTCTACGTGAGAGATAAATTTGTATATCATCTGCATACAAATGAAAAGAAACGTGCTCACAAACAATAGGCAAATCGTTGATAAAGGCACGAAACAAAATTGGACCCAGAATAGAGCCTTGAGGCACACCCATCTTCAAGTACGTATGTGCTGAAAAATTGTTTCCAACACATACACGCTGAGTTCTGTTACACAAATAACTACCGATGAGACGAACAGCTGAATGCGAAAAACCAAAGTAATGCTCAAGTTTTTGGCAAAGGACTCGATGATCGACTTTGTCAAAAGCTTTCGAGAAGTCCAATAGGCACAGTACTGAAATATTGTCTTTATCGTATTCAAGTCTTATGTCCTCTAAGATCTTTACCATTGCTGTAGAGCAGGAATGGTTAGCTCTAAATGCAGATTGGTATTGAGACAGCAATCTTTTGGATGTAAAATGGTGAATAATTTGTTTTGTAAGAATTTTTTCGAGATCTATTGACTTGCAAGGTAAAATACTTACTGGCCGGTAGTCAGCGGGATCGGAAGGTGTGGGCTTTTTCGGAACAGGAGTTATCCTGGCTGCTTTCCGAACAACAGGAAACGTAGAAGTGACAATACAGTGATGGTAAACATGAGTGAGAGCATTAATCAAGCAGGGTAGGATAAGTTTCAAAAATCTAAGTGCAATACCGTCTTAGCATATAGCTTCGGACCTCAAGGATTTAAAAGTGAGTATAATGTCATCTTCAGTTACCGTCTCAAAGCAAAAATCATCAGCTCCATCGTAAAGTAAGCCAGCCTTTGGCTCAAAGCTAGTAGTTAATTGAATTGTTTGAGTAAACTGATTGTTAAAATTGGCTTTTAACCAATACCAATGTCACGAAGATTTTTCCAGAGCTGTTTAGAAGAAAGATCTGTATTGAGTTTCGAGGCAAAAAAGTTTCGTTTGGCGCAACGGGTAATGAAAGTTGCTTGATTGCGAAAGTAGCAGTATTGTCGCCAAGTTGTAGGATTTGGAGAACGCCGCCACTTGAGGTAGTATTTTCTGCGACTTTTGATCGCATTCTTTACTTCAAAATTGTACCATGGACATTTCTCGTTTTGAATCCTTACCGTTTTTAAAGGAACATGCGTTTCGAACAGTCATTTCACATGGTTGTAAATGAAGTTATGTTCGTTATCTTTATGCACTAAATTGTAACAATCAATATCAATATCATCGGCGTAAGTGAGAAGTTGAACAGACTTTTGGAAGATAAGGCCTCTAGCGTTCACGGTGAAGTTTTGCACTATCTTCTACAGAACGGTGTTAAAGAAATCGGATGAGAGTGCAGTTCCTTGATGGCGTCTGAGGAATTGAGGCACCTACAAATGTCGTCGATTCTAAACAAGATGTACTTTTTCCGTGACAAATGATACATACTTTTGGAAGCTTTGTCAGAGTTAAGTTGCCAACGAACAACCGCCAACAGACTAACCGTTTACAAAGCAGCACTTAAACGACGAAAATATAGAAAGTACGTACAAGTGCGACAAGTATGTTCATTTGAAGGTTCTTAAAAATGAAAGGGATCATTCTTCAATTACATTATCAACGATTAAGTTGTTTTACATTAAAATATCGTCTTGAATATTAATAGTTTGCTTTCCGTAACCCAGTTATCCTCAAAACGATTTCAAAAACCGTCAAGCACTTTGATGCTTTTCTTGCTTTACCGCTTCAATTGCTATTTTAGTGTGTACATGATAATGACTTCAATTCTTAGCAATTAAGCGCTTTGAACGGGAGTTCAAAATGGTCCTCTTTGAGACGTTTTATTTGCTTCAAGGACGAAATAAAATATGTATTGAAAACATAAGCATTGAAAGTCATTTTCAAGTTAGCTCTTTACCCATTTAAAAAATTTAGGTCTGGTCAAGTATTTTATTTTTCAAAGTCTAATTCGGGTAGAATTCGCTTAACTCAATCATCATAACATAAGTATAAACTTGAAAAATCAAAAATTTCATTTATACCTTGTTTTTTTTCGACAAAATATTTTCCAATTTTTTAATGTGTGCATGTGTTTACACATGTGTGTTGGTATATATTCTTGAAAGTTGACAGATTCGAGTGCAAGCAAATCCCACTCGACAGCATAACCTTCCAAAAGTTGTGGTTATGTTGGTCCTTGGCTTACCTGAACTTTTTTCATGTTCCATAAATCTAACATTCGTCCTAGTTAAGTTTTTTTTTCCTCAACTTCTATAAAATAGAACACAAATCTAACCATTTCATACCTTTTTGGTTTTCTTCTATTTTTTTCCATGTACCTACTTGGATGCTCCTTCAGACGTGACAAACATCCCAACGGAGAAGGTAATAGCCGAAGCTGGTAAGAATGTCACCATAACATGTCCCGGTGTAACAGAGCACTCCCTGGTGGATACATTAACGTGGAAAACGGCAACAACAACCATCGCCCAATTTGCCAATCGGATACCGCTGTTACACAGCCCAAGGGTAAGTTCCAAAAAAAAGAACACTATTTCAGATGCCTCTCTCTATCTCTTCTTGTCAGTTTTCGTTGTCTACCGACCGGTCGTTTAGTCGTCGTCGTAGTCATGTTGGCCTTCGGTTGCCGAGAAAAGGGATGACAGCAACTGTGAAGTTGAAATTTTTATTTAAGGTCTCATGATCCGAATCCTTGCCACCACATGCACATCCCCACAGACCATAACCTCACCATATACATATCCCATTCCATCTTGAAGCTCTTACATTTTTTGAATGTCTCCTCTTCTTTTTTTTTTAAACACAAAATGTTGTCAGAGAAACCGAAAAATAGTCGACTTTACTGCGTACATCCTTGTTCTCTGGTCGGCTACGCTCCGTTCAGCTATGCTCCGATCCACACCTTTTTGGCTTATTGTGAAACGCCAACAATGTGAGACGAAACGAAACCCACTTGTTTCCGTTCGCTTTCGAAAATACATATTTCCAAAGCAGGATCAGACGACAGGATATTCGCCACCCTAAGCTGATGTTGCAGTAGGTAAAGTGTACACAGTGCATCAACCAAAGCAGCATCACGAACAGACAGAGCCAGACAGGACGAATGGCAAAAAGTTGCTTTTGTTGGCAAATACACAACTTGTCCGATTGCATTTGCATATCAGGACATTGCATTCAATATTTTGCTCATTTTATCGTCAGCTCGATAAGCCAGCATAAGCAATATACTTAGTTCTGCCAACACCAGTTACAGAAGCCAGCGAACCAGTCAGTGATCCAACGAGCCATCGCTAGAAAATGTATCTTACTACCTTTGGAGAAATAGATAAAGGTGTCACGTCAAACTTGAGTGAATTTTTAGAAGAGAAATGCCGGAAAAGTTCATTGGATTTTGTGTGGGTGTGTGTCGTGTCGGCTGTATATGGAAAGAATGACAGAATTCGGTTAGGTGCCATGAAATTAGGTTTCCATTTCCGGTAGTTTTTGGTGAAGTTGTTGGGAAACAGACAGACTGGAATTACAGGTACCCAGTAGAAGTTGTCATTGAGGTTGTTCAAGATTGAATCTCGTATATTGGTCGAGAATGGTTTGAATTGACAGAGAGGGTGTTCCTTTTTTGAGACTGTCCTGACTTGTGTCCTGAAAAGTGAGAAACATTTTCGTCATGACTGATTTATTGTTCTAATTTGCTGTGATTTGCTGTGAAAATATCGACATTTTGGCAAGCATTGATGATTGGATTTTAATTTTGATTATTTGAGGGAAATGATTTTGGCAGATAAAGGAAGTTGTCGAAAGAGGACACGATTGTTAATTAGAATGCAAATGAGCTTTTGTAATTAAATAGCTTAGCATGAGCATGTTGAAAGCACTTGACTGAATTGGGTCAGTTGGAAAAATAAATAAAAAATAAGAAAAATACATGAAGGTATTTTGGACTTTTCACCGTGGAACAAGGAGGACATAAATTCAGCTTATAATACCACGGCAACGACAAACTCCTTCCCGGTTCACGGCTCAGTTCCTGGATGAATTGTCAGATGGTGTGTCTGTCAGTGTTGCATGTATTTGAAAAAGGAATATGGTTCACAGTGACGACTGTGAAGTAAACGATTGAGCTACACGCTCCTTTCTGAGAAGTAGTGGATCAAAGAATAAACTAAGTTTAGTCAAAATCAGACCAGCAGCCAAACCCTGAAATAAACGGTCGAGCAACTGCTCCTGTCGGTATATTTTCCAGAAAGGAAAATACACAAAATAATCGGTCGGTAAAAATATCGGATCGGAGAGAAGAACCAGTCGATTAAAATAATACATATTTTGAAGAAATATATTCCCAAGATGGCATATAAATATAATATGCGGTATGCTAAGCGTGCAAGGAACCGTCAAGCGTTTACTCTACCAAAGCGGAGTAGAAACTGATTTTTGGTTGCGAAAACACTTCCTCTTATACTTTTTTTCGGTCGGCGCTGAGTGTGAATTTTATTGAACACATAAAAACTGACTTTGTGTTTTTGCTTCCTGTTGTTTCATTCGGTGCTTTCGGATATTGCTCTTTGTTAACTCTGTAATTTCCAGCTGTGGATCGTCGTAGATTGTTTGTCGAGAGAGCGTTTTGCATAATTTATGCTGTTTCAGGTTTTATGGTGGGACCGCTCCTTTTTGCCGAACACCATCAATTCCATGTACCGCTTAAGTGTTCTCTTTGAATACAGTTCAACAATTATTATATCCAAAGTGTCATAATCTATAAGGAGATCCAAAGCGCCTAATTCAGAACAAACATATTTGTTACAACCTGGCACTTTCAAAACAATGTTTCGATTACCTGATCACATGGTGATGGAACTTGAGAATTCCAAAAAACGTTTTTTCCAACAAAAAAAACTACACTAACCTCTAACCTCTTAAGCGGTCTCTCCATCACATTTATCAGCAGATATTATGTCATGTCATCTTCTTCATAATCAGCCTCGTCTTAAAAATCACCCTTGAATTCGCTTTCAAAAATCAACCGCAATTTTTAATTTTTTTTCTTTTCTAACAGTAAGACACTCAGACTCACCAAAAACTCGTACCAAAAACATATAAAACAACACCTTGACACTTTTTAAAACTGGTAAAATAATATATTGCACAAGAATATCACTAATACTCGGAGCGATAAGTCAAACAGTGCTGCCATATTGTTCACAATGTATTATCATACAATGTGTTGAATTCTATCATACCAGAGTATAAATTATCATACCTAGTA
>CAKKXW010000003.1:73090316-73102347 GCA_920937365.1 Sphaerophoria rueppellii | reverse complement strand
GACGAAGAAATACCCTGATAGAGCCGATGCTTTGGTTTTGCCAAACAACTGGGTTAAAAACGGTGCAGGGAATCTGGTCCCGAAGTCAGAAGTCCCAAAAATCGTTTTTGGGACTTATGACCCACTATGGTGGGTCATAAGTCCCGAAGTTTTTTGTTGGCACTTCTGACCCACTATGGTGGGTCAAAAGACCCGATTTTATTTTATCTTTTCTGGGACAAAAGTCCCGAACGAAAAAAATGTGTTTTGTAACATTGACTTAATTTATTTGTACTCGTCAAAATTATATAGAAACAAAACATTTTCATAAGAAAAAAAATAAACATTTTCATAATAAAAAAACTTAAGAAAAAACTTAAATTCACTTACATGCATGTACAACATATTATACAAAAAAGTCTTATAAATAAATAGGACCACTTTTATTTATAATTTGTCGACAAAATGGACAAAGCAATTCGTTGTTTAATGCTGTTGCCGTTTCCTTTAATTTTGAAAAGCAACTACTACACATCTTGTAATGCATACATGGTTGTAATAATATGGTCCTTGGGTTTTGAAAGCAGATGCTGCATTTCAATGATTCATTTGCTTCTGAATCATTTTGAACATCTATTTCGCTTTCATCTGACGATGACGTTGATTCGGAACATTCAACATTGATTTGGTTTGACTGTCCATACAATCTTGATGAAACTTGGTTTACAAATTCAAATGCTGTTATTTTTTGGCTGTCCAATTTTTTTGTTAGAATTTCAATAAATTTATTTCTTGCTTCAAATTTACTTTTTGGGCGCTCAAACATTTGCCATGTTTCACCGTCTAACGCTGAAGAAAAATCGATTGTTGTCCTATATTCTTCTTCAAGCAAAACCTCGCAAAACATTAAAAAATTACCATGCTTTGGTAATTTTTGACTTAGTTTTTGATTATAGCCCTCCAGCATGCTAGTGGTACGCAGAGAAACTCTATAAACAGAGAATTGCTTTGTCGGGTCCTATAATCGAATTTTTAAATATTATAAAATAAAACGAAATAAATGTAATTGCTATACTCACATTAGCTATCCACTGCTTTTTAAAGTATTTAAGAAATTGCTCGAGGTATATAATATATGGAACACACGAATTTTCCAACGTGTCGAACGCTTCAATAATTTGGGAGGGTTTGAGGAGCGGCAAAACATAAAACTTATTAAAAAGCTTGTATGCATTTTTGTCTTTACGCAGATTTGGCAACATATTTTTAATTTTTGATGCTTTTCGTCTTAGTGCTCTTATATAGTGGAACCAGCAACTTCTTAACTCTACACCAGAGTACACTTTCCTGAGAGCATTTTGAAGGCTTTTCTCGAAGTCGGTGGTAAAAGAGGACGGATCAAATTTAAATAAATTAGTTTCAATAAATTGGAACATATGTGTGTAGCAGTCCTCTGACTTACTGCTCATAACACAGTATATAAACGGATAAACCTAAGAAAGAAAAGATAAAATAGTATCGTTTAAGCGTTTGCTCAGAAGGGAATAAATTTGGGTTGTGAAAATAAAAAAAGTCAAGGCAACAAACAACAGGTACAACGTAGAAGCGAGCGAAGCAAGCGGAAAAATTTTGCCCAAAAGAGAATCAATTTGGGGTGTGAAAATAAAAAAATTCGCGCCCTATTCTCACCAAACTTTGAAATTCCAAAGTTCATTAAAACGTTTGCATTGGAAAATGTTTCCTTTACGTCGCACAAATTTCGAGGTGGCATTGGAAAATTTTGGCTTTTAATTCTGTTCAAGCTTCTTTTAATCGCAGAATAATGAACCAAGTGCGCTGCTTCTGGCATCTTCATGCGTTTTCTGTCGAAAACTTCTTTTGTCGTCGTTGCTGTTCTTTTATTGGGAACAGCACACTCTGTTTTAATTGAGTTTATTAATTTCATTTTTTGCATCATAGCTTCTTGATCGCCATGTGGATGTATTGCATCACTGGTTTTTATAACTTTATTGTTTGTACTATCAAATACAACACTTGCTTTACACTCTTTTATATAACACGTAAATCGTTTATTACTTTTGTACACACTTTTTTGAACATATAATTGTTTTTCTGTAATTAAGTACAGCACTGAACTATTTTTACGCAAGCCCGTAATAAATTCAAAACTTACAACACTTGACGATTCCATGACCAATTTGTAAATGATCTCTCAATGCAAGCTTAACCAGTGCAAATTTGTTCAAGCATTTAATCATAGGTTTTTTTTTATCATGGACTTAGCGCGAAAGGTATATTTCAACCGTTAAATGCACTTAAAAAACCTTGAAAATAAGTAAATTTATTGTTTGTCAAAATATTTTTTTTAAATTAATTTCGAAGGTCATAAGTACCGAATTTGATTTCGGGACTTATGACCCACCGTAGTGGGTCAGTAGTCCCAAAATCAAATTCGGTACTTATGACCCACCATAGTGGGTCATAAGTCCCGAAAACGGTTTTTGGGACTTTTGACTTCGGAACCAATGTCCCTGCGCCCTTTTTCAAGACACATTGATACTCTTGGAAATTTTTTCAGGTCTTTACAAGAGGAAGGACGGGTGAAAGATGAAATAAAAACTTTATGGGAATGAGTAGGGTTGAACTCACAACGTTCTGCAACAAACATGACCATTACGCCACGGTCACTACACTTACTTGGCATTTGGAACATTATAATTGTTTAGTCTTTGTCTTAACTTTATTCGCAAGAGCCGAACAATTCTATTCTCTTCTGGTAAAAATAATTATACCGGCACAAATACATTCATTTTCAATTTTGAAACTTAAAAGTACATTAATAAATGTATCCAAAGTATCAAAATGATACTTAAAAAGCTGTCACAAGAAAAAATCAAAAAAATGTGATATCACTTTGTGACTATCACTTTACACAGATGAATTTCAATCAATATGACTATCATCTATCACATATCACGATTCGGCCCCTGGAGTACCAGTCACTTCATGTGACACCAAGTGCCAGAGCTGGAAAAAGCGCTCCTTTTACGGCCTGCGCTTCAAATAAGTCGAAGTAACTAGTAAATATTTGTTCACCAAGTAGTTCGGCATCGTAGTGTCCGTAGCTTAGTGGTTAGGTGCGTTGGCTGCTAAGCAGAACGTCGTGGGTTCGAATCCTACTCAGGCCCAAAGTTTTTATTTCATCTTTCACGGACACTGCCTCTTGCGAAGAGCTGACAAAACTTCCAAGAGTGTCATCTGTCATGAAAAAGTGCTTCTCAACTTTGCCGTTCGGAATAGGCGTAAAATTGTAGGTCCCCTCAATTCTTCACACGCACCTAGAGAATTGTTGAATGAGAGTAAGCCACTTAGGCCTTGGCTCTTCAAGAGCTGTCCGCGCCACTCTATTTTATTTATTTTTTAAGTAGTTCGGCATAACTGGAACTGAAGACGCCACCGTTAATTCCAAAAAAACATATATTTATTCGCTGCCGTCGATCGTTGGGAGTGCCTTGGTGGATACACTCCTTCATTGGGGTAGTAGTAGTTACCGTAAGCCTCTCCGCCCCCCGTGGACATTTTTTTTGTTTTTAATACAAAACATTATTTGGGCCCTATATGTCCAATGCATATGAGCTGATCTGACTATGATTTTGCGAGAAAATATAACAAAAAATACGGTTCGATAAAATAGGTACAGGATAGTAGGACCCATTTTTGAGAAACTTTGAACTTTTGTTTTTTTTTTTTTTGTTGGCTGAAAAATTTGTATGGTGGCTGAAGTCAGTCGGGCCAATTTTTTTCGACATCTCTATCAATGATATGTCATATTTGATCAAAATCTCTGTGTCATATGGCCGTATGTTCGAATATGAAAGATGAATTGGAAACTATGGGCACGAGTAGGACTCGAACCCACGGCCGACGTTTTGCTTACCAGCCAACGCATCCTACCACTAAGCTACGGACACTACAATCGGATGAATAGTTCTAAGAAGATACGTGAGAGTGTTAATAGTCCCCTCGACATCGAGGTCATTAAAACTCTGAAAAGTAAAAAGGAAGAAGGAGACAACGCTGTATTGATGTCACTCCAAACAGCAAACTTTTGCTTAATTTGAACTGCAGACACCAAAGTCGCTGGTTGTAAGCCCTCGCCCCTTAAAATGTAACCGAGTAAACTTGAATTTTTTTCGGAAAAATCGGAAAATTATGCTAGGCCGAGGAAGCAAACAGAAAAACTGGGAATATCAAGAATGGCAGAAGAGTGGCTTTTGATTCTCTAGACTCTATCACAAAAAAATCTTAGGTATCATGCCACATGGCACGCAACAAAAGATTTAACACAAAATAAACAATTTAATAACCTGGGCTGATAAAGAAATTCATGATAAATATTTTGAAAGTCTTATCGCAAGGAAAAATTTAATTTTTCATTGACATCAAGGTCATGCATGATATAAATTCAAAACAACTCAGGCTGCCATTTAAACTTTACCAATAAAGCCAAACGGTCAATGTTATCATGAGCATCCTTTGCTCCTTAAACGATTTCCTTATCATTTCTTAAAAAAAAAGGTACTAAGAATCCATAGAAAGCATTTGCTTTTATTTTCAAAGGATTAACCTTTATCCTCTCGATATTTTATTTAAATCGACAAAACGATACACAGACAGGCACACACCCTCAATTTGAATGAAATTTTATTTCAATAGCATTCCGTGTATACCGACTATCTCGCCCCAATTTTGACTCATGGCTCAACAAAATCAAAGGGGAATATTGCTTCTTTGAAGATAACTCTCCAAAAAAACATCCCATAAACACATATCCCCTCCGATTGTGTATATTTTTGTATATTTCCGGGTGTCTTTCCAAAGCGAAACCATCTTTTCTTTGAGGGTCTCTTAGACACAAACAAAAATTTATTGAGGAAGGAACTTCTAACTGGGGAACAGAGTCTCCCCAAAAATATAATCCAAAGAGAAGAAACTACAAGAAACATTAACATCTGCTCGAAATTCATCTTGGTTTCCTCAGAAACACACAAAAAAGGACTACAAAAAGGATACAAGCCAAGGCGAAAAGGCAAAAAGCCATATCCAACAAAAACAGTTCATGCATAATTTATTCGCAGCCAAAAGTTGATCCCCCTCACCTGATTAAAAATAAGCCCTTTACTCCAAATTCAAAAAGCGAAGGAAAAATAATGCAAAAGACGACCCTGGAGAGTGGTGAGGCTCGAAAATGTACCGAAAAGAAACAAAGAAGGATATGGCTGCTTGTATTCCCAAAGTATTTTAAGTTCGTAAGGCATGAGGCCAAGGTCTTGATGTTTAGTTGTTCGTTCTTGGCGCTGTTGATGCTATGCACTGTTTACAGTCTCGCTGGCTTGATGTTAAGGTCCCGTTTGTTCATGTGCATCAGTGTGTATAAGCTAATCCCCGAAAGGATTAAACAAAATGAAAACAAAATAAAACTCAGAGGGAAAAACTGTATATCCTTAATACCACCCTCAGCCACTTCCTCTGCTGTGTGCCGTTCCCAAAAACTCTATAACCCATCAAGGCTCATCAGAAAATTCGTCTGAGGAAGGAGTTAAGGTCGAAGGAAAAAACAAAATTTTTTAGAAATCCCCGTCAAAGTTTATGATCTTTTTTTCGCTGCAAAACATGTTCATGGAAATCGAGAGGATATAAACCCAAGTCCACCCACCAATGTTACATGACAGGACGAACGGCCGACCGACGACGATGAGAATAACGAGCCCAACTTAGGATGTATAAGCTATCAGTTCCTGTGAACCTCAACTCTTGTCGGTTTCTCTTTTCGTGCACAGGTGAATGAACATTGACGATATACGTTACAACGCCTTTCGCGTTTCCCACTATATCGTCGGGAATTATCCATGTGGAGGTCTTCACTTTCGGTTGTCCACAAAGAACCCTTAAAACGTATTTCACCTGCTTCGAAGGTTCGGCTTCGATATTTCGACGACCCACTACCTACCGGCTACAGTGCTGAATGACGCAAGGGCGAAGTGAAATGTTGTATTTTCCATCAGTCCCATGCTGGGAAAGGATAACTTAGTTTGGCTTGGCGTAAAACCTTTCAACAACAGCGACCTGGCAGGGTGTACGTTTACAAGCTTAAAATGAAGAAAGATTCCTTTCAGGGGTTTTTTCCTTCTGATTCGTCGTTGTTGCGTTGAAAGGCTAAAGGTGCAAGATTGAGGTTAGGTAAGGGCGAAGTAACAATAAAAGGTAATATTTTCTTCTGTTCTGGGGCGCTTTTGTTGTGTATGCCTTTTTTTCTGAATCCATTTTGAAGAGGGGATAACCTAGACTAAAGACAAGTTTGACAGATTGTGGTGTTGTTGACGGTATTAATGTTTATAAGGTTTTTTTCCTCTTGATGCGGTAGGGGGATGAAAAGACGAAGGAAAAATTGAGACCAGCACGAAGCCCTATACATGGTTCAATAGAGTAAGGGTCGATGTTGATGGTGGCGCAAAGTTGCAGATAGGGCGTCCGTCAAGGTGTTAGATTCTTTTGTCGACTTTCTTCGGGGAGTATTATTTAATTTCTAGTTTTCATCTTTGTTTTCTTATTCCATTGTTAAGTTTAATGTTTTAATATTTTATATTTTAACCAAACAATCTTGAACTTCAAATATTGTTTCTTCCTTGTTCGCTCAATTTACGGGGGGATGAAGAGGGAAGTAGGAAGAAAATGAAAATAGGGTGGCAAGGCGATTTTATTAGCAGCGAATCACCTGAAGGTATTAATGTACTAAGAGGAAACGAAATAAGAAGAATAAATAAAATAGATTCCCTTCCATGTTGCTTTTTTTCATTTGAGGAAGACAGATTTGAAGCGTTTCTTGAAGGGTGTAGGAAAATTTGAAAGAGGACTTTGACTTTTCACTCGAACACAGCTTAAAAATTATAGAGCTTTTGGGTTATACAGCTTGATGATTGGGATCGGAACCGGTGCCCCCCTCTACCACGCTTACGACCTCAGGTGAGGGCCCTAACGCAGATCCAGGACAGGAAGGAAAGACGGCTACACGGCGTGCTTGCTTGGGTGGTGGGGGGTGCTTGGGTGGTGGGGGGGGGGGATGTTACAACGTTCTTCATGTCAAAACAAAATAGATCTCACTTCGGGGTTAAAAACATAGTCCTTGGAGCCGAATCTGAGTTGCGGTGGTGGCAAGGCTGGGAAACCGAAAGGAGATGATTTCATTGTTTTAGACCCTTGGAAGATTTCCAACACCACCACGGCTGCTTGGTTCCTTCCAAGGCAAAGATGTCAACTGCATAAGCCAATAATTGTTTTCAGGCTACAGATTGCTTTCTCCAACATCAGTTTTTAGAAGAGACAAGGTATGGATTTGCCGGAGTAAATTGAAGATGTTATAACGAGTCTACATAGTTGTAGGGATGCCAGATTTTTCCAAGGCCTTGTACATTTCGACCCTAGCTATGCTATGAACATTGCAATGATCAGGAAAGCCAGAGTCTGGAAGAGAGTTTCACATCCGCTTAGTACGGTGAAAGAACGATTCTCTTTACTTGAGATTTAGACCGAAGTTGGGCTCGAGGGTAAACTGATGGGCATTCCTGGAAACGTGGGTACTACAGTTGAATTTTTAAGGGGAGGAATAGAACTAGATTTTTCTTATGTAATTGGAGCACCAGCAGAAAGATGTGTTCAACCTTTGGACGGATATAAGTTTTCTAGATAATAGCCAGATCAGATTAGAAGTAAAATTTCTTGCCCCGTCTTAAGAAAACAAAACATCTTGCGGCATTTTTGACGACATCGCGTATTTGCTCGGTTCACAAAAGGGGTCAGTGATGCACATTCCGAGAATATCTCTAGATGTTCGGTCTCATTGATGAGAGCCCTGAGGAACACCAGCATTTATATTGTAGGTTTCAGAGTTGAATCTGTTCAATACGAATTGTATTGAACGGTTCACAAGAAAGTATCTAATCCAACGAAGGAAGGATTCGCCTATACCGCCTTTTTATCAAGAGTCTTTGAAATATCAAGGACAAAAATGTACTTTCTCCAAAACAATGTAAAGATTTGTTCCACTGTTCGGTGAGATAAAACATCATCAGATCACCAGTTTCTGCGAAAGCCGTACTGTCGGTCATTAAGAAGCTTTCGGTCTGCGAGATATTTTTTGAGCTGATAGTTAATCAGCATTTCCATGACATGATATGTTTGAATGTTAAAATCTAAACAATTGCAGTTTTGCCGATTATGGTCTTATCGTTTGGGCCTTCCGATTTTTATTTGTTTTTCTGTGAATTGGACCAATCTTCTGACAGTCCTTCCTGTTTCCATATTTCTATAAGTTTATGATATAGTTCTCCTCGGTGGAGTGATGGTTCACAACATTTGATCAGCCTGGCTAGTATGCAACCTGCACCTGCCGCTTTCTTTTCCTTTAGAACGTTGATTTTTGTCTTACTCAATGTCTTCGTGATATGGTGAAGCCATAATTTTTTTGGTTAGCTGACCGTTGAGAAATTTATTGAAGTGCTTTTCCTATCGCATCGGAATAGTTTCAGAATCAGCGAAGGGGTTTCCCTCTCCGTCCTTACAGCACGTTGGTGCAGTGCACTATAAACCGCGTCATGTTCCCTCATATCCTGGACGGAATGATAGAACTTCCACACCTGGTACAATCTTCTATTTCTTTCAATTTCGTCGGCATTGTAGTATTAGAAGCATCTTTTCTTCTTACCTACAAAGAAGGGTTTTATTCAAGTGAAGGGACACTATAGTGTGGTAAGATCAAGAATAAGGTGAACATTAGTGACATAATTAATTCAAATACAGATGGCAGTGTTATAATAATTGTAAGTTAATTGTAAGTGTTGCCATAGTACAATTATATTCAACATTCCCTCTCAACACTTAATAATTCAGAATATTTTACAATTAATTAATAAATTTAATTCAAAAAGTTATTCCAAGATTTTTAAAAAGATTATTATGCTTTGGTAAAGACACATTCTTAGTGAATGGATCAGCTAACATCTTGTCAGTCGACAAGTATTCAAGGTATACAATCTCTTCATCAAGATCTCCATAGAAAAAAGCTGTCGAAACGTCGATGTGGTGAAGATTCAAATCAAATTCTGTAGCAATAGCATAAAGCATTTGAATAGAGCTTATCTCAGCTACTGGAGCAAATGTTTCGAAGTAATCTACCCCGTACATTTGTGAGTACCCTTTTGCTACAAGCCTTGCCTTCCTCCTCTCCACAGTTCCATCTGAGTTACGCTTGGTTTTAAATACCCACCGACATCCAATAACATTTTTATCTTTGGGACGGTCGACGAGTACCCAGGTTCTATTTTTGTTCAAAAAATCTATTTCGACATTCATTGCTTTCCTCCATTCTTCAACATCTGGGGAAGATTCAATGTCTTTAAGCGATCTAGGATCTTCAATATTAGCTAGATAAGAAGTTTCATTATAATTATGTTTAGGAACGTTTCGTTTAGGCCGTGGACTTCGATCAACTTGATTAGTTGCTATACTTTTATTTTCTAAGTTTAGTGTTGGTACAGTTGTATTTGTGTTTATCCCGTTGTCGTCACAGCTTATATTACCTATAGCTTCTTCAAAATGTTCCTCAAAGTGTTCCTCATCGGATTCTATTTTGCATGTCCCTGCTTCACCTGCTATGTCTGTATCTACTTCATCCGTTCCTGATACATCTGCTGCAGCACCAACATCAAGATAATTGTACTGATTTTCTTTCCCAGAGCCTTCAATGAAAACTACGTCTCGACTTTTGACTACTGATCTAGTGCCTCTTTTCCAAAGCCTGGATGCCTTTGTGTCCTCACAATAGCCTATCAACACAAACTCTTCGCTTCTACCCTCAAACTTGCTTCTATTTCTAGCTTTATTTATTGCAAATGCCCTCGCTCCTACCTCCCTAAAGTGTGACACACTAGGAATTTTTCCAGACCACAATTCTTCAGGAGTTTTGTTTTGATTTGATGTAGTCGGACACCGATTGCGTATGTAGGCTGAAGTATTAACCAACTCTGCCCATAAAAAATCTGGAAGCTCAGCTTTAATCTTCATACACCTTGCCATCTCGACAAGTGTGCGGTTGGCCCGTTCGGCCACACCGTTTTGTTGTGGTGTGTATGGCGAACTAAACTCTTGGAAAATACCACTTGATTGACATAAGCTTCTAAAACTATTGCTGGTGTATTCTGACCCATTGTCAGATCGAAATCTTTTAATTTTTTTGTTCATCTGATTTTCTACGTAATTTTTAAAATGTATAAATTTGTCTATCATCTCAGATTTCTTTCGAATAAAATAAATAAATATTTTTCTAGAGTAATCGTCTTTAAACGTTACAATATATAGCGACTTACTCAGTGATTCCGATGGATGGAGGTCCAAACAAGATGTGGTTGATTTCTCGTCCTTTTTATTAAATGGTAGGCGGGTTTGCTTTCCTTGGATACATGCTGTACAATTTAATTCGGAGTTCTTAAATTCTGGGAGCCCTCGTACAATATTTTCTCGTTGTAGCTGTTTCAGGGATGCTGCATTTAGGTGTCCCATCCTATTGTGCCAAAGTTTGAAATTTTCTGCTGCCTTTACGGATGTTGTAATCTGAGTGCCCTTGGTGTTGCACGCTTTTTCTTTGATAGTGTTCGATGCTAAATTGAGTGGACTGTAATATGTAATGAAACACGGATTGGTTTTAATTGTTAAGAGCAATATTTAATGACCGTCTTGTACGAGTGACAAAAGAGAACTAACTAAAGGCGGCAACATTCTGCCCACCTTGAGAGAATAAATAAATACATTTTTTTAATTCTTTCAACATTCAAATTTCAATAAATTTTAACTTTAATTACTAACGGTATTATCATTGAACTTTAATAACGGTGATATCTTTACTATCGGGCGCATCAACTCCCCCTCTGCTGTTTTCATGGTGACGACTCGAACACGGTCATCAGGCCCCGGATGCAACTGCGTTATTCGACCTAATTTCCACTTTGCTGGGGGTATCTTTTCATCTCGAATCAACACCAAGTCTCCGATCTGAAAATTTGGACTTTCCCTATGCCATTTCCCGCGCTGTTGTAGCTGGACCAGGTACTCCGAACTCCACCTCTTCCAGAAGTGTTGTCTGAGCTTAGATATCAGATGCCATCTGCTAACTAGGTGTCCTTTGAAATCCTCTACATTAGGCTCTGGTATCGTTTTCAATGGCTCCCCGATAATGAAATGTCCGGGTGTTAAAGCGGAGAGATCGTCGACACATGAAGAAGTGGCACACAGTGGTCTGGAGTTAACGCAAGCTTCCACCTCTGCCAGCAACGTTGTTAGTTCTTCGTAAGTCAGAAGCATTTCTCCCAAAGTTCTGCGCAGATGATATTTAACCCGCTTCACAGCCGCCTCCCAATATCCTCCCATGTGCGGGGCCGCAGGTGGATTAAAATGCCACACTGTTCCATCTTCACTCAAATGTTTGGCAAGATTGTCGTCTTTTATAGCGCTGGTGAGGAGCATCCTGAGCTCTTTTTCGGCTCCGACGAAATTTGTGCCATTGTCGCTAAATAGCTCCTTACACTGACCTCGACGAGAGACGAAACGTTTGAATGCGGCAATGAAAGTGTCCGATGAGAGTCCACTTGCTAACTCGAGGTGTATTGCTCCTGTAGACATGCAAATGAAAACGGAAATATACCCTTTAATGGATTTAGCACCGCGTCCTTTCGAAAATCGTAGATGCAAGGGTCCAGCAAAATCCACACCGCTGCGTAAAAAAGGACGACAAACTTGCAAACGTGACCAAGGTAGATCAGCCATGATTTGTTGCCTCGTTATGTGGAGCTCAATCGTTCACCTGAGAGTAGCCTGTGAAAGTAACGGCGTAAGTTTGCAAAGCAGAGAGCAGCTCCAGTCACATTCCTCGATAAATCGCTGTTACCGTGTTTAAAGCAGCCTCGGCTTTTTCTCGAGTCCTACGAGGAGTGGTCGCGATATT
>CAKKXW010000003.1:73076242-73088714 GCA_920937365.1 Sphaerophoria rueppellii | reverse complement strand
CTCCGAAACGAAAGAACAATAGAAAGAAGAAGATGAAGCTTCACCTGAGATGTTTTAATTTTTCTCTTTTCAAAGGAATAACCGCACCCAAAGAAATTAATATTCGACTTCCGACTATCCTTTCATCGTCCTTTTACTTAGCAAGGTGTATTTTTTCTAGAAAAAATAAGTAACTTGCGGTTACTGACGAAAAATATAGAAGAAGAAAAAACTGTCTCGAAGAATTTATTCGTCCTTTATGACCGAAAAATATAATACAAGATTTTTCTTTTGTTAGAATTCCATTTCCAAGATTAACCAATATTTTTCTTCTCCTTTGAACACAAAAAAAAAATATCCTTACTCAGAAGAAAGAGCCCTTTAAGTCCTTTTGAATATAACTTCTGTTGACACAAAGAAGAAAAAATACAAACACAAAAATATACATTTTTTTCGTTTGTCGCTTTATCGCTGCAACAAAACGGACAATTTGAAGTGTATGGAAAATCGTTCAAAAATGTTTTCTTTCTTTTTTTTTTTTTGTCAAAGAATAAGAAAAATAAAAACACGAATGCGATAGTTTGTAAGATGAAATATATTTTTGTAAATCCGTATTTCCATTATGCGAGCACGATGAGTAAGCATGAGGAGCTTTGGGATTTGTATATACGTTTTGCTGTGCGGTGCAGTTTTGGGAATCTTTTGTTGTGTCAATTGCATGGTCATTTCTATTGCAAACTTTCAAGGAAAACTGGATCTTTTGTTACTTTGGAAAATTGAAAAAATAATATTGTTACTTGAGAGCAATTTATAACCGTAACACATTTTCATATAAATGGGGAAATAATATCGACAAACGGATTGGTCATTCAACTTTAAAAAAAAATGTTAAAAGAAGAATAACAAAAATAATAATAATAATAATAAAAATAGTAAAAAAAAAATAAATAGGGTGGCGCGACAGCTCTTGAAGAGCCAAGGCCTAAGTGGCTTATTCTCATCAACAATTCTCTAGGTGCGTGTGAAGAATTGAGGGGACCTACAATTTTACGCCGATTCCGAACGGCAAAGTTGAGAGCACTTTTTCATGACAGATGATACTCCTGGAAGTTTTGTCACTTCTTCGCAAGAGGCAGTGTCAGATGAAATAAAAACTTTGGGCCCGAGTAGGATTCGAACCCACGACGTTCTGCTTAGCAGCCAACGCCCCTAACCACTAAGCTACGGACACTACTAATAAAAAATAGTAATAAAAATAATAATCATAATAATAAAAGGGCAGCTCCAGCCTAAGTGGCTTACAATATTCCTTAAGGCCGTGTGAGGAACTAAAGACGGCTGTCCTTGCACTTTTCCGCGACAAGGGATAGATTGACTTCAATTCCTTGTAAAAAGCAGTACCCTTTTCTTATAATGAGCAGGAGCACACGCATAGGTTAAAAAGCATCATTCCCAAAGAAAAGTCATGGTTCGACTCAAGGTGTGAAGAGGTTTATCAGGGGAAAAGAAGTAAAGTTCCGGTGTCTTAGAGACAACCCAACTGAGGTAAACCGGAACAAGTTAAAAGAAGCCAGAAAAGCCTGCAATGTCCTTATTCGACAAACAATTTTTACATGACCAAAAATTAAGGCAAAAAACTGCAATATCTTAAACAGTAAGAATTTTTGGTCATTTGTAAAAAATATGAAGAATTCTTTTTCTTCCTCGGTCTCTACGCTCGTCGACAATGACACTCCAGTTGTAAGCTCGCTCGCGAAAGCTAACCTTTTTGCTAGGCAGTTCACCGCCAACTCTTCGCGGCCAGAGATTGTCATGACTCCGCGTGTTCTTGAGCGCGTCAATGATTCCATGATACAAATCTTCTTCCGCACTCGTGGCGAGAATCCTAAAGGACCTCAACATACATAAATCCGCTGGTCCGGATGGAATCCCCGCTATTGTTCTGAAGAGTTGTTCTTCCACGTTGGCAATACCCTTGCGTAAGCTTTTCCATCTATCTTATTCTTCTGGGCTCGTTCCAAACAGTTTGAAAACAGCATTTGTCCAGCCAATCCCAAAAAAAGGCGAATCTTCTTCTCCCTAAAATTATTATCGTCCGATTGCACTTACGTTCCTTCAGCGCAAGAAATATCTTGAAGACCGAAAGCTTCTTAATAACCGGCAATATGGTTTTCGCAGCAACAGCTCCACTGGCAATCCGATGGCTTATCTCACCGAACAGTGGAACAAATCTTTACGTCGTTTTGTACACAGTAAGATTGTTGCACTTGATATTTCAAATAAATCATTTGATAAAGTCTGGTATCTTGGTATAGAGAATCCTTCGCTAGCCGTACTACGAGAATGTGAAACTTCCTTCCTTCCAGACTCTACCTTTTCAGGTCATTGTAATATGCAGAAATTTAAGACCAATGTACACCGGCACATCCTTTTCAACCCTTTCCTTCCTTCTCAAAGCAATCACTGTGTCTCTGGCATTAAAAGGTAATAAAAAAGGGGTTTATATTCCCGATTTATACAAAAGCTCCGAAATTGCAATGGCTGGGTTAGATAGAGTGTGAAAGTGAGTTCTAAATTCGAGTAGTTTGGCTAAAGAACTATTCTCTGAATATTACAGTACGTTCATAGTTGGGCTCAACGACGAAATGATTGGCTTTCCTATAGGAGTTGAATATCGTAAGGGGAATAATGCAACTTGGTGTTTTACAAGAGCAAATACCCTTGAAATATCGGCAAAAGAGAATGAGGCATGAGACATTATTTCGATGTTCAAGTGACGTAAATGACTCGGGGAAGCAAAGGATGCTATCGTCAGCAAAACAATGAAAATGTAAAATAAAACTATTTTAGGCACGATTAAGATTCGAACATACGCCAACAACACATAACCACTACGTCACCTGCTTTAACAATATTATGTGGATGCAATAGCTTATAACTTTTAGTAGCGGAATTGCAGTCTGATCCGATTCATTGCAATAAGCTTCTCGAACTGGCTTACTCCCTAACTAGATGCATCTAGTTTAAAAAATAAAGTTAATGAAGAGCTACTTCCACTCATGTAAAAGGGTAGGCCGTAATTTCTTATAAGAAGTCCCCTAGCTATCAGGCCATTTACGCAAGGATCTTGTTTAAGATCCAAGATCCAAGATCAAGAAGACCTTATGTACGGTCTGCAATGCGTTTTCTATTACAAGAGTAAAGTCTTGCACAGTAAGGACCTCGGCAACAATGATGTCATCATCGGTCGTGACTTTTCCATCATCCTTGTCGTAATCTGCTCCCTGATTCTGCAGAACCTTAATTTAAGTACTTCTGAAAACCGAAGTTCATGATCAGCCTTCCCGAGGTCAACCAAGCTGTCTTCGCTAGTCTTCTGAATATAAGAAGCGCTGTTTTTCTGCAGTTCCTTAGCTTTCATGATTGTCCAGTCGCGCATTGGAATAAGAACTAAGGACGTCTTTTTTGTATGCAATTATATCCGCGGCTGCTGATTCACTGGCTTTCGCATTCTTTTTGCATTTCTTCTGTGCTGTAGGTACAGTGGAATGAGGTGATAGCTCCATCCTTTATGACAGAGAATAGTCGTATATTCTGATTGGTGGTTATAAGATAGAAGCTATTTCTATATAAGGATGTAGATTGCAGGATGCACTACTTGGAGGGAATGCCGTGAATGCTCTGAATATTAGCGTGGAGCGCTCATTGGCAATGTTAAATCTCAATATTTCACACCTGGTTCTAGTCGAAAAAAAACTCCACATTCAACCAGTAAATCCTAGCTAGGCAGTTACCAAATGAACAACTCTCAATTCCTCTCGTTGTAACAATTTTAAAAATCTAAAAGCTGTAAAAAATGCATAAAAATAATTCCGCTTAGCTTAGAATTCTATAAAGCATTTGAGATGTTATTTGAAAAAAAAGGGATATTTGCTGCACCCTGCCTGCGGATATAATAGCAATGGCATTTTGTCGGTATTTACAAATAGTATCGCACCCCGGAGTTATTTTTTACCAATTTTCCATCAAAATTCCTCCAACCACCGCTTACCTCCGCACCGTTGAATACTCATCTAAATAATCCAAAGGATTAAGCGAAATGAAAACCTTTTTTGTGTGTGTAATTTTGCATCCTGCGAATGATGTTGTTTATTTTCATCCTGAATATCATTGAATATGAAAAACAAATAATAATATCCTTCCACCAAAGATATAAGCCGAACTCAAAAACACACAAAAAAAAAGTAACAATATTCGGTATTTATTCCAGACAAGGATATAATAATATAATGAAGTTTTTTTTTGGCCTTGCCGTGCCGCTTTTGGAAATAGCTCAGAGCCATCGTGACAGGAAAACTTGCGTTAGACACAATCGGATTTTCGAAAAAGTTTCCAAAACAAAAACCCGCCCCTGGAGCGTTTGATCCCAGCAAAAAGGTTTTGTTTTGGGAAAGCACACATTCAGAGTCATCCTTGCTATAAATTTAAGTTGTATCCTTTTTTCCGAACGAAAACAAAAAAGGGGTAAATCATCCCTTTTGATATAATTTGTATTTTTTTTATTTATTTCTTTTCTGTCGAAAAATGAAAAAGTAGGAAAGTCAAGCGGAGCATATGTCCTGGGATGAAGATTAAAAGTTAAATAAACTTTCTTGTTCAAAGGATTAATTTTTTTTTTGCCGTTGAACGTTTTATATTCCGTTTTGCTTATTTTTTGGCTTTTGTTTTTGAGTTTGAGTTTTTTGTGTTGAAATTTAATTTTATTTTCATTTTGAAAGCATATTATGTGAGATTACGCACGCAGTGATTATAAATAGTTCACTTTGGGCAACAAAAACAAAAAGCGAGGATATGAATCTGTGATGAATTTTGTGATGAAAAACGCTTGGAGTTTTTGTTATTGTTCTTGGTTTAACTTATCGAGTATGAGGTTTTGTCTGGCTGTGAAATAATTCTGTTGTTTGCATTGAGGATTCTCAAGTTCTTGCATTCTTTAGCGGAGCGCAAACAAATTAAGGAATCCTGAAAGTTAATAATTAACTTTTAGTTAAATGCTTGAGTGTTTATGTACGTGTGGGTGACGGATGTTGGGATTGTTATTTGGATAATGTATGGTAACGTTTTTGAGAGATAAAGATGATGATAGAATGGAAATTGATATACAATGTTGTTTTATGGAATTTTGGTTTAGTAATGAAAATTTGTGTTGTTACTGATTCCGCACAAATATGTAAGTTGTTTCTTGTTGGTTTTATTGACTGAGGATTTGAAGGCTGAGAAGCCCACGTTAAACATACAATCCAAAGATTTTGTTTTTGTTATCGTTTCCACCTCCTGTCAATTAATATACATTTAATTTCCCGTCATATCACATTTTTGGTTTTATGAATTTAATTTGTATGTAATCGACAAAATAATGGATATAGCGTCGTGGCACCAGTTGCCGAACAGTTAACGGACTATGAGTAAGGAATATGTTGCAAAAAATACTTTAACTGATCTAGTATTGTAAGTTTAGTTTTTTCTGAAATATTATCTCAAATTTCATGTGTGATAAATACTCTTGTTTCCATAACCAACTTACTTACTCATGTTGGCACTGCAGTCGAGTCCAGTCCAACAAACGTCTCCAGCGAGCTCGGTCCCAAGCTAGCTGTCTCCAGTTTCGCACGCCAAGTTCGTTCAGGATCTCTTCCATCTGTGTGCTTCACCTGAGTCGTCGGTCTTCCTCTTCTGCGACGTCCTTTCCGGTTGGATGCGAAGACTCTACGAGCCGGAGAAATCTCAGTCGTTGGACCTTAACTTTTCTGGCTATTTCAGTGTCCTGTAAAGCTCTTACAGTTCTTGGTTGTATCTTCGCCTCCATTCTCCATTAACGTCGACAGGACCAAAAATCACTCGAAGAATTTTTCACTCAATGCAGCCCAAAGCGTTTTCATCAGATGTTGTCAAGGTCCATGTCTCTGCACCACCGGGATGATTAGGGTTTTTTAGAGTGTGACTTTAATTGCGCGGGAGAGGACTTTACTACTCAATTACCTTCTTATTCCAAAGGAGCAGCGATTGGCAAAAGTGATTCTTCGTTTGATTTCAGCGCTGGTGTTGTTGACTGAGTTGATAGCGGATCCCAAGCCCTTAACTACCTCGAAGTTAAATCTGACGTTTGCTCCAGGACTTTGATGTTAATAGTCCTTTCTAGTCGACAGCATTAACTTGGTCTTGCCCTCGATAACCGTTAGGCTCATCTCCCTGACCTCCGTCTCAAGACTCAAAAACGCTCCACTGATATCACGCTGTGTTCTTCCAAATATGTCAATGTCGTCTGCGTATCCTAGTAGCTGGACGGATTTTTGAAAGATTGTGCTCTGGTGTTGACGTTGGAGCTTTGCACAATCTTTTCAAGAATGATGTTGATGAAATCGCATGACAACACATCGCCTTGTCTAAAACCTTTTTTGAAACCAAAAGCGTCCGTTAGGATTTTTCCGACTATGATGGAACAACGTGAGTTTTCAATTGTCATCTTACACAGACGGCATTGAAATCGATGAAAAGGTGGTAGGATCTTGGCGAAGACCCAGAAACTTCAAATCGATAGTTTGAAGTTCCTGGGTCTTCTCCAAGATCTGCCATAGGGTGAGTATTTGATCGATGGTGGAATTTCCGGGTCTGAAGCCACACTGATAAGGACCAATCTGGTTGTTGACGAAAAGCTTCAAACTTTCACACACCATGGTTGACAAGATCTTGTAGGCGATTTTTAGGAGACGTATAACTCTGTAATTTGTGCAGTTCAGGGGATCTCCTGTCTTGAGGATCGGTCACACGATGCAGAAGTTCCATTCATGGGGCATGCTTTTCTACGACCGAGTTGATGAGCTGGTGCACGCTGCTTACCAAATCATCTCCAGCTGCTTTGTACAGTTCGGCGGCATAGCCCGTCTGCTCCAGCGGCTTTTTTTAGAAATTGCTATCTTCACTTCTGCACCCAAATTCAATGGTTCTGTATTGCTGGCGGAGTTTTGCTCGTCATGGCCCACTATACGGCTTGGAAAAGTGGTCTTTCCATATCCTCAGCACTGACTGTGGTTCCACTACGATGTTCCCATGATGGTCTCTACAGGCTTCTTTTCGGGGTGCATAAGCCATGGAGATTTGTTTTACCTTTTTGTATACCTCTATCTCCTCGATCGCGCTTCTCATGCTCCATTTGTATCTTTCTGCTTCCTTTCCTTTCTGTTTCCTTTTTTGCAACGTCGCTTTCTATGTCAAACCAAGGATTTCGCTGTGGTGGCCGTGTACACCCTAGCACTTCATAGGCGGCATCTCTGATCGCTGCTTGGCAGTGTTGCGTTCTCTATATTTTGTGCTGGCAGCAAAGGACTTCTGAGGAGATTTTCGGAGACACGATCGGAAAAAGATCTAGCAATCACTTGCTTGACGTCGAAATTTCTCCTAGAATTTTCACGTGTTGGCCTTGATCGGGTCGTCCGTCTTCGTACCTTGGCTACAAAAAGGTAGTGGTCCGAATCGATGTTGGCACCTTTTTTTAGCCTTGGTAAGGATTGTCGTGATGCGCTGATTCACTGAGTGTAAGCTCGAGACCCTTCTCCTACTACAAATCCACATCGAAATAGATGCTGAATTTGTTCCTGGTAGCAGTCGCCGTAGTTTATATCGTGTATCGGACCATCCCATCGTGTTTCTTGGATGGCAGTGATATCTGATATCTTTATAGCAGTCAAGGGCTTCCTTTAGTTATTCGGTTGCAAGTTGTCTGTTATGGGACCTACCATTCCAACTGCAAAATGAAATTCTTTGTCCTAAAATCGTTTGCGTGGGTTGTCATCATTAATTCCGTCCGTATTCGAGGCTTGTTGAAGTTTCGGAACCATGTCTTCTATATGTGGCCGGGTAGTGGACGCACGGCCCCCAACCTGGAGGGCCATTTCTTTTGTTTAACTCTTAGACGACAGGCCGGCAAAACCGCTCCTTATAGACCTGGACTGCGAATATGTCGTATAGTAGCCCTGCAAGGTGGTCATTAAGTATTTCATCCTGACTAGAACTGTAGACGACACCGTTGCACATTGATTCAATCTTTTATAAAGAATTTGACAGCTCACTTCAAACATTTCATTTTCATATGATTCATCATTTCAGCTCTGAAGTAAGAGATCCAGATCACACTTTAGACACTCAATAAACAAAAAAGAACTTTTCTTACAGATCTCAATGATTTTACTTCAAAACTTCTATTTTGCAATTTTAAAGACCTTGTGGCTAAGGCTGTAGATCGTAGATGCCAATATGAACATGAAGAAACAGACAGAGGGACTCGCCGGAAACACGTTTACTTTGAATTTCCTATCTATAATGTTGTTTCTTTGTGAATGCAGTCCTTGAGATTAACCATTACCTTAATATGTTGAAGTTTTTTCTACTTCAGCTGTAAGTCACTGGTTACACAAACGACTTTTCCTTAGAACAACATAATAACAACTTTCCAAAAGACGACAAAGTTCTTTGTAACAATCTTTTATTCAACAAAACGAACTATCTGTCTCCTTTTAAAATGCATTCATAGCTAGAAAGTCCCTTTTTCCTAGGCCCAGGACAAAAGTCCAACAATACTGCTTAAATTTATTTCCCATTAAATCTCTCAAACAATACGAGAAAGCAAACCGAGTTGCCAGTAACATCAGGAAGTGTTGGCTTATTTTCGTCCTGTCTTCACTGAACTAACAGATTTATTCAACTCCAAAATGCATCCCATTTGCAATTGCATACAGCCTCAGACATCCACATTCACAAATTCAAATTCTCACAGCCGAAATTGAGACTTAACTAACCGCCCAAAACATTGCCTGGCAATTCTATGAGCAGAGTGTTATTCATGTTTCTTAGAGAACAGATGATAACAACATTTGAATGCCTTATAATATCCAAACTCCGGAACTTACATGCCTAAAATGTTAACAAGTAGGAGCGAAATCTATTGTTGTATGTGCTGAAAACAAGGAAGTAGTAGAAAGCAAACCACATCTTGAAATATTTATACATGACGAGTGAGAACGACAGAGGAGCTCAACAACCATCCGACTGGGGGAGCTATTGCAGTGCCTATTTAACTCGTTACTCGTTACAAACGAGAAGAGAGTGTATCCTTATTGGTCCTGCTTGTTGAGATTTATAATTGTAAGGCAATGACAACATCGGACGAGACGAAGACGCGCACGGAAACTTGAACACAAATTGTCGAATTGTCAGATTCGAAAGAAACAATTTATTTGGATTTTGTAAATTTATCAACATGGTCAATGACAGAAAACAATATTTTGCTATGTTCAAAGTCACAGGAAAATAAATTAATTGTTCGATTTATTTTCAGAACATTTGTGACCTGTCGGATGAATGTGGGACATCCTATTTTTTTGGTATTCTGTTGTTATAATGAATTTTTAAAGCTTGTAAAATGAATGTCAAAGCTGTGTTTGTAGGAAAAGGATGTTTTCTAGGGCGAGCTTTTCCAGTTGTTTGAAGTTGCATCAAATGTAAGGTGGTTTGATGTTGTTTTAACGAGGCTAAGAGCAGCTTATTTGGTGAAAAGATCATTTATTTATTTCCTTTTCTTTGAAAGTACTTACAAAATATTTTTTCCTATGACCACTTTTACATTTGAAACAAATTTTCAACAACAATTTTGTCCGCCATCACCTAAATAATTATTCCCTACCCATTTGTCACAATCACATCGAAGACAAAAAAATTAATAAAACGAATTTCCGTAAACTAAAACTCGACAATCACCGCAATCTCGACCTCGCTCCATCATTGTCATAACCGGCCCCGACATGACCCCGACACCGGCCGTCATCTGCAACACTTCCCACGACAAAATGTCGCCACGCAATATTCCCATTTCCGTCTGCTGTCCCATTAAATCTTTAAGAACCACCACACCACCAACAAGAACACAGAAATTTCCAACTCATTAAGGAAGAATTTTGTTTTTAAAGTCTCCAAAGTGGAGAAAACAGAAAGAAAACATATTTTTTCTAATTAAGGTCGGCTGATGGGCAAAAACAATATGAAAGGAAAAACAAAACAAATATCACACCAGCAAATGTTTTTATCGTTTAAGGAATTAAATTAAAAATAAACAGGGACGAAAAACGAAAAAAAAAAACAATTTTCATCCCATTTCTCGGGAGCACACGTGTGCCTTGGAAAATTTTCTTGTTTTCTGTTGTTTTATTATTTTTTTTTTTTTTGGTTTGAATAATTTTTAATTGTCCTGTTTGGCATTTCGTAAGCATTCTTCATCTTCGTTTCTGCTTTTACTCAATTTTGTTTAATTTCGTTTGTTTGCAAAGAGATTTTTCGCGCAAGAAAACACCTGTTTTCCACACTGCACATCGTTATTTCGCTTTTGGTTTTTATGTTATTTCAATTTCTTCGTGTTTGTCATTTCTGAACTTTTGAGCAGCCATTTTGAAGTGTTTTCTTTCATTGTTTGGTTGTTCGTATGGCATTTTGCAGAAGGCCACAGGATTTTAAGGGTGACTTTTAAGACCATACAAATATTTCAAATATTTTAGACTTGTAAATTGTAATGAAGTCCTTGCATATGGATCGATGGTGTGTGGTGCCTCTCTTTCTTAGAAAATGAGGTTCAAAAGAAAGCTAGCATAGAATCAGCACCGACAATAAATGCCTACTGGCTTGACCCATTCATGGATAACTCTCAGACAAATTCAATTCGCAGACAATTTCGAACTGAAATCCTTACTGTAGGGGAATCATGCATGATTTATAAGACCAAACCTTAACGCGTTTGATCTGACCAGCTCTAAGCAAGTTCAGGATTTTAGGCTCAACAGGGCTACACATACAATCACTGATCGGCTTCCACGATATAGGTTTCAAGGATTTTTGTTTACTTCGGTTAGGGGTTAAGGATTTGGAAAGGTATTAATCGGTACCCTCTAGTGGACAGTGGTTGTGACTTGTGATAGTAAGACATTTAGAAATGGAAGACATTTAGAAGTGGATTGTAAGTACGAATACTGCAATACACATACGAATACATTGAAAAGTTTTACCATTCCAAGAACGAGAAACGTCAACGGCTATAGACTTGATCATAAACTTGTAATTTTAGAATACTTCACAACATCGAAGCAGTCCAAATTCAAATCAAGGTAACGCTACAGAACATCGGTTTAATATACGTATAATAAGTTTGGTCTCTCCCCAAGAAAGCCAGATCTTATAATGAGCTTTCTTGTGAGGCAGTCTCCGTGTCGGTAGTACACGTACCTGCAATAGACTTTAACAGCTCATGGAAGCAATAATGCAACAGCCTTGCTAGCCGATAAAGGTTATGCAGGTCCGTGGCTAGAATAAAAAGAAGAATTTAAGGTATTTTTCTCCAACGCTGAGGCTAGAACGCGCGACGACAGTGGTTTTATTGATACTAATTCTTAGCAAGGATTTTGACTGTCAGGACTTTCTGCTGGCGATGTCGTTGGGTGCCTTTGGGGTACTTTAGTTCATAAGCAACGTATACCTGACAATTTCTTTAACTGCTCATGAAAAATTGAACTCTCGAATAACTGATAATATCGAAAAAGCAGAGATCAGGACAGTCAATAGGGTATTCAAAAGTATTCAAAGGATTTCAATTCAGTAACCAGGTCAGTACTCCACGAAACCTGTTACCGCTCGTGGGAGTCTGCTCGAGTGTTGGCTTTTGACTGGTTTTTGGATTGCTGACCGGAAGACAACTGATAGAAAGAGGGGTTATCCCGAGGAAGTTGTTCCGAAACCAGAGAAGAGAAGCACTGGCAAATATGATCGGCTGATTTGACCTGAAATGACGCTCTTATATTATAACATAGCTACCGCAAGGCCACTAGACCCATGACTTTTAGGACTGGTAGGCGCAATCAGCGAATTAGTACTGCGTTTTTGAGATTTCTTGAAAGAACGTCCACGTGCCGTATGCCGTCTACAATCCCATTCCTATTAACGTTTACAAGACCTCTTCGATGTCACCTAACCGTAACAAATTTAGTTCGTACTACGCCATATACCTCCCGACATATAAGCTGAAAAATTCTCAACCTTTTCGGAAATCGAAACAAAAGTCTCCTACGCTGTTCTCAACTTAAAGTTCTAGTGAAAAATTGTGTAAGGTTAGGTTGGGTTATGAGGGTGTACACAGCTGTTGCGTTCCTGGGGCTATTGGTTCTAAACTATTGGTTGACATAGACGGGTTTATTAGTGAACCAGCCTGTGCTATCAATAAATTTCCTCAAGTTTACCATTTTTTTTTTTTTTTTTTTATAATGAGCACACACTCAATGGGTTTTTTTACCCTTTTTATGCCATAGACACAGTGAGTACTTAAGGAAAGAAGGAGGGTCCTAGAGAGGAGGTGCCGGTGTACATTGGTTTTAAATTCCTGAACATTGCAATGATCGGGAAA
>CAKKXW010000003.1:73051480-73069408 GCA_920937365.1 Sphaerophoria rueppellii | reverse complement strand
AATTTTTTTTTTTTTTTTTAAGGGCAAAGAAAAATTTTCAAATTAGGATATTCTCTTTTTGTTTTCTTACAAATGGAACAAGAAACTCCAGATTCTTATCAGCCATTGCATTAAAAAAAAAAATAGCACTGAAAAATAAATCACATACAAACATCCAAATCGCTCTAAAGTCGAGGGTAAAAAAAAGAAGAGACCACAACAACCGATCGTGCTAGCACAACGCAGCCCACAACACAACACAACACAACCCATCGATCCATTCTTGGCTAAGCGTAGCAAAATTATATAGAAAAAAAACTACCTACACGTCAACAGTTCAAAGTTGTGTTAGCCTTGGCACACGAAAAGGAATGGCAAATAGAAAATGTTTGTATCTTTCGAATTGTAACTTGGAACTTGCTAGCTAACCAACGTTTGTGGTTGGAAGCTGGATCTTGTTCTTGTTGTTTGATTTTGTTCTTTTGATTTTGGTTGCAAGGTTTGACTATAAAAAATCTTTTGAAAATAAGGGACAAAAAAGTGGTAATTTTTATTTGCACTGGGTGCGATATCTATGCAACTTTATTATCTGTGGTACTATATTAATTTTAAAAGTCAAAATTGAATTGTGATTTTAAATTGCAATTTCTAATAGCTTTGGTCTTGTCAGAACGATGCACCACTTTGAAGTTGCAAAGGCCACAACTATAATTAACAAGCGCTATTGCTGATCACAATCTGAGCAAGACGATACCACTTGATAGGGGCGGCAGAACAGTTTTTGTTTAGGTGTGGTGCCAAAACTTCGACCTAGTATGTACCGAAACCGAAGATTTGGACGAAAGTTGTTTTTTTGGCCGAATTCGATCGAAGCCGAAGCCCAAGCCGAAGGTTCGGTCGGACACTAACTAAAATCAAGCAGAAAAAAAGATGAAAAATAATTCATGATGTTGAGCCTTTGACCGATGGAAAAATATATCAAATCACTTGGTCAGTCTCAATCAATCAATCGAGAATTATTGCAAAAATATTCATAATTTCATAACATTTTTTTCCTGAATTATCTTTAAAAAAATTGGTATATTTCCAAAGCCAGTAGGTGGGGTGCACCACATGCTCAGAAATTTTAGGTGAGGTCCATACCCCACCCACCCCATACCTTCTGCCGCCACTGCCACTTGATAATTACAGCCTGAGTTAGCAGGCGCTCCTACTCAAGATACAGTGAATTCACGTAATTACTTAATTAACCGTCTCCCAATCTATGATCAGGTTTCCATGGGGTACGGTCCTTCTCATGCACTCTCCAGTCGCCAAAACCAAGCGCAAGTGATCAGTATTTAACCAAGTACTTGACAAATCGAAGTAGCAGCGGTTAGTTAGTATAAACCTTTGTCGGATCTCCACTAAAGTAGTTGTTCGTTGGATTGATGTCTGTTTCAAGGTATTTGAACTGCTTTACTACTTCAAAATTGCTGCTACCAACAATGACGTTTTTCCCTAAGTGGTGGTCTTTTGTGTCTTGATAGCATGCACTTTGTTTTGTCCTCATTAATTTCATCTGTTCTTCAATGGCTGTAAATGCCTCAAGCACAACTCTCTTGGGCCGACCGATGATGCCTTTGTCGTCCGCATAGTCTAGAAGCTCTGTGGATTTGTTGAAGATAGTGTTTTCCTTGCTGACAACTGCCTTGAAGACTATGTGGAAGAAATGACGCATGACACCGCATCTCTTCGTCTATGCCCTGCGTATGTTTGTAACAACTCGGATGAACCATTATGCATTTGCACACTGCACTGTGTATTTCTTAGCGTCATGCGGCACAGCTGGATCAGTTTGTACGGGATCCCGAATTCAGACATCGCCATCATTGGCTCTTGGGGGTGGAATTCATTCGTTGGTCCTTTCTAGGATTTGCCTCAGTGTGAATATTTGGTCTATCGTTGTTTTGCCTGGCCTAAAGTCACACTGGTACGTACCAATTATTGTGTTGAAGAACGGCTTAAGCCACTCACACACTATGTTGGATAGGATTTTGTATGTATTATTAAGCAGGGATATGCCTCGGTAGTTTTTGCATGACATAGGATCATCTTTTTTGTAGATGGGCATAAGGAGCTCATCGACCAGTCGGTGGGCATGCATTCTTCTTTCCACCCTTGTTGATGACCTGGTGCATGCGGTACATCAAAACACCTCCTCCAGTTTGGCGTGTATGCCACCAGACCCGGCGGACTTGAAGTTTTTTAGTTTTTGGATGGCTCTTTATACCTCTTCTGTGCTTAGGGCTTGGGCTGTGTCTTCTCTTGCTACTCATGTTGCAGCATCTGCAACATATCTTTTTATATCTTCTTTTAACTTCCTCAATACTTGCCTTTTATATACATTGAAGCTTCATTTTTCATTGGTTAACTGATCTTTCAGCAAATTAACATCTTACATTACCAGAGGTACTTGTAATCTAGGCATGAACCGGTCACTTTTGGCCGCTTTTCTTTTATCTTCTTTTATTTTAAAATTTAATAGCTATTCCATTAATTTTGTAATCGGTTTTAAAACCTTTCTTAAAAGTTTTGAACGATTTTTAACGTATTTTTTAATACATTACTGATTACTCCAACAAAAAACCCCAAAGAAGACAATTTATTATTTAAATCAGAACCTCTCAAATCCCATTGTAGGTTGAGCGTATAAAAAAATCGTAGGTAGCTGAATTACTCCATTAATCGCACAATAATAGCCTTAAATTGAAAATAAATTACGTAATTGAGCTTTTTTGTTATGTTCACATTAATCGCTTTGTGTGTCACCCTTTCGACAGAAACAAATTTCCTACGCCTTCCATTACACCTGCAATGTCCATGGACATTAAAGCAACCTACGCCTTCTGTAATACTTACTTGTCCTCCACGCTTATTTAAATTTGTAATTTCATTCACTGGCCCTCTCCCCCTAAGGCCGCAATTTTCCAAATTCCAATTCCATAGGCGTATCGTCAAACAGACGAACGAAAAAGAGGAGAGGTTAAAATTATTCTATGAATCAAACGATCAAGGAATTTCAAATATTGGAATTTTTAAGGATAAGGGTTAGATGGGATCATTCCATTCCGCGAGGATTTATCGAACTTAAATCACTTGCGAAACACACCGGCAAAGCACCTGGCCTACAACAATGTTCACCATCATGAGAGATAAAGCCATTTCTTTCCCTATATCCTGATTTGACACCCTCTCCTGTTCTAGGATTTAATTTGTCCGCTCAAAAGGTCGCCTTTTTGATCCCGAAACGAACGGATTGTGTAATTGAATTTTTCGAATATTTAAAATGTGTAATGGCCCTCAAGGACATCCGCCCAAGTTTTCCAAGCACCCGACTGCGATGTGACAATAAAAGAGAAATTCACAATTCCTGAACAACGAGAATGGACACATTTTCAGCGAAATAACCAACGAAAATGGGAAATAAAATATAAATCCTGACCTTCTGTCCTCATAGAAAGTGCGGAAAGCGGAATCAATTGATTGAAAAACTCAATGGGATGTGCTTGGGGATATTTTTTTTGTGCAAAAAGATCGAGGAAAACATCCATTCCACCGCCATCGCCATATGCTTCGAAAGATTTAAATTTTTCCTTGAAAGAATGTCCTTGTTCTTGAGCTTCTTTCAAAACCAAAAACAAAAAAAAGTCAAGAGAAAACAAACGCAACGCACACGGAATGCCGTGCCGATGTCGTTCAGCAGAAGAAGTTTGTTGCCAAACTTTCTTAAATCTCATCCTTTTTTATCCTTAATTGGCTGACATATGTTCACTTAAAAATAACTACTCACAGAAAAAAGACTAACAAAAATGCAAGGACACACCAAATGGTCTTTATACTTTGCTTGTGTAGTCGTGTGTCCGTGTTCGTGTCCTACTCCACTGCCTTTCAGCTAAGCAAAACTTTATTGCACCACCGCCATCCATGATGCAGCTTTAAACCAAAATGTAGTCTTTTCATCAAAAAATTATCAACCAAAAAAATGTCAATTTAAGATCAGCAAGGACGACAATCATTTTTTTTACCCAAGATTTTGTCCATACTTTCGAAATTCACCAACCATGTCCAGGAGGACTCTGGATACCCTGAAGAAGAATCTCTCCCGTGCAACAACTGCAAATTGATTATTATTGTCCTTAAATTGATAACGGTCATTTTTATGTACCTAAAGTTTCGTTTTATTTGCCCCCTGTGTGATGTGGTTTGGTTTGTTTGAATTTTTTTTCTTTTTGTAATGGTCGTGATTCCACTCTGCTGCACACACACTCTTTAACAAAAACCCCATCAGGGACCTGTGTATCCTTTGTACACTGACCATAAGGCATACCAACCCAATTCCGCAAGCAAAATGAAATTTTCAGGTGAAAAACAAAATTGCAAGACCAAAAAAAAAAAGAAGAAATAACATTTGCTTCTGATTGTGTACCTGGACAGTGGACAAGGACATAAAAGGACCTCACTTTTCTGGTTGTGTTTCATGTCCACATACCAAGTACCGAGACCGAGGAATATATTTGTAAATATTTTCATTTAGAGTTTGTGTGGTTATTTGGGATTTTAGCCGAAGGGTTGGGTTCCTTGGCCTGCAGAAAAACAATACAATCCTTTGAAACGCTCATGTATGTTTGAGTTGCTTGTCCAACCAGTAGCGACAGCGAGTTAAGGCTGCATTCTGTGTTTGTGAAGGAATATCTGATCAAAGGCATTTAATTACGTGCGGCCAATTGTTGATGCCTTTTGTTCTACAAAGAACCTGGCGGGATTCATTTTTCTTTTTGTTTTTGGAAGTCCTTTTTTGAGGTGTGTTTGTATTCGATTCATAATAATTGGTCGCGATGTAAAATTTATGTTGTGAGTGCCCTTAGGGATTTAAGGTGAATTCGGAGAGTATGTGTAATTAATTTTGCGAAAGAGAAATATTTTTTTATTTAGCATATGACATTGATATATCAAAGTATTCTTTTAACTGAATTCAAAAACGGGTTGTTTTTAAAGAAACAAATCGAAGACTTTAGTTGAAAAGTTAATTATAGTCTCCAGAAACACTCTTTGTTTTGCTTCTTGGTAAAATCTAGATCTTACTCTAGATCTTCTGCGAAAGACTTTTCGGATCCGTAAGAGAGTATTGGTCAGACTATAGTCTGCAGTTTGGCAGAAATGCCTAGATTTTTGAATATAGACGAGCCTTGATAGACTAATGTAAGTTCTGTTTGTTTTGAGCAGCCTCCCGCTTCTTTGTTCTTCCATATTGTTTCCGGCTGAGAAGGTGGAAATCGTTTGAAAAATGTACGAACCATAAACAAAGATAGGTTAAAGAGATGGGCCCGTTGTGATACCACATGAATCTTCCATTTAATTCTCTGTATAAAGCTGAAATTGCTGAACAGACTGCTAATGCTTTGGATTAAATCACTAAGATCATTAAAATATTGCTCTCCTAAATGAACTGTCTTACAGCGAAGATCTGGAATCATTTCTCATTTCCATTCGCTGCTATAGCTGTAGCAAAAGTCGTGTCTACCGAAAAGCCAGACACTTGCAAATAAGGTTATAAGCAGTCCATTCAGGGATATCACATGACTCTGGATATTAACCAAACAAAGGTAAGTTTTGGGGACGTTTTGCTCTAATGGCTGCTGAGCTTGGCTAATTTATCGCATTTAATAATCATCCCGCTACAAACCCTTTTACCGGACTTTAGTGGATCACCACAAGAGAAGGGGATCAGCTAGGGTCAGGTTGAACAGCCGACTTTTATCTAAACTTCTCAATAGTTTGAACGCTCAGCAAAGCAATTTGACCAAAAAACGAGGACTTTAATTTCCAGTGGTGGTGTGAGTAATATTCATAATCCATGCTGAAGAAATGGAAGGCTGCAGGGTAAACCAGTCGCAGGGCAGGGTCTTTCTTATTTCTTGCCGTGCCCCGATATAATCGGCTCTGTTGGAACTGATCCTTTCCCTTTCCTTACTACTAGTGGGACCAACATTGACTCTCAACTTTTTTTTTCCGGGCGATACTGACATGACGAATGCAGGACCATCCACTGGCTTTGAAAACGAACTTTGGCGTTGTTCAACCAAGATGCCATAGCAGGGCAATCTAAACTGCCTGCAAGTACCAGCTACTGCTTTGCGTGACCCCCTTCCCAGTAATACTAGCGATATCAATGCTGCTAACGAGGAAAAATAATAAATCGTTTGGCGTTCGCTTTAAAAGTCATTTCAAGAAGGCTTCCCAGCTTTTAACATCCCAAAACCGAAGGCCCGCATTTCGTTGCCCCCCATGAGCATGAAGGTAGGCGGACATATATAAGCTAATTTGCGGCCTTCAGAAGCTTAATCCGTTGTTTCCAATTTGCGACTGGATATAAATTGAAGCTGAAGAGCTATACAAAAGAAGAGCTTGTCGGAGCTTCGGGGTCCTCGAGAAGGCTGGACACAAACTTCGGTTCAGCATTACAAGTGCTATGTTAAGTAAGTTAGGCAGCTGACAGTTGATGTCTTTACCGTCACACCAAGATCAATACAGATCCATTGAGAGAATTGCCCTTTTGAGGCATTGACGAAGTTGAGAATGTTAGTACCTGGAGTACTAGAGAGTTCTTCTAAGTCCCCGAAGAAATAATTGGAGAGTATTTTTTCCTTTGTATAGATCATCTGAACTGGTTCTCATCTCTTTCTTATGATATCCCAAACCTAAGCGAGTCGGTTACCTTGAAAGATTGTGATGCTTTTTTATTTATTGCTGAGGTAAGCTCTGGGTGTCCAGAGTCGATCCCATAGAAAGCAAATAAAACTTGGGTCTAAAGGTCTCAAACTACCAATAAACGACCAACCTTTTCGATGTTGCATCAAATTTTATTATATAGTCTTCTAACGATCTAAAATAACAGAGTATTGCATTATACAGCTTACACGCTACGTACAATAATAATTCTTAATCAGATAATTTCTTATAATACGGTCTTATAATAAATGAGCAGATCTCAAAATGCTGCTCCTGTCCCCAGCACCAAACTAGGGAATAAGCAGTCGAACTGTCGACGATTTGACTGCTCTCTGCCTGTGGGGCGCTTAGAAGAAAGGCCACCACAGAATAAACAGGCAAAAGACGGATTTTCTGTCCTCGATATACTCAGAGGGGGTGGAGCGAAGAATAAACAGCAGATCTGAAAATGCTGCTACCGTCCCTAGCACCAAGCTAAGGAATAAACGGTCGAACTGTCCCCGACTTGACAGCTCTCTGTCTGTTGTACGCTTAGAAGAAGTGCAGCCACAGAATAAACAGGCAGAATCGGTCCGGCTAAATAAAAAAACAGGTCAGGAGAAGCCTTCCCTAGTCGGAGTTACACTTAGAAGAAGTAGATCTTCGACGAGCAAAATAAATATAGATTTTAGGCCAAAAAATTCCTGACACACAGAAGGAAGAAAAACCTGTTTTTGCACTGAAATTTCGCTTCCCCTTGTTAATTTTTGTGTGAAAACCTAATGTGAATTAAAAGAAAGGGAATGAACTAAATGCATGCATTCTTCAACCATCGGTCGGCTGGTATGGGATCATGAAATGTATGCACGGCACGGTGTGTGAACGTATAGTACAAACATATTGAGGATTGCATGGGCGGGTCGGGTGATCACTTGAATGCATTCTTTAATGTTCGGTCGGCTGGTACGGGATAAGCATCTTAGAGCCATCAGTAAAGATAGCTCTTGACGACTCAGCGGAGTATGGTTTGTTAACAATCCATTCCTCTCTGCTTGGAATGGCAGCCAAGAATGGTTTATGAAAATCAAGTTCAGGTATATAATAGTCTATTGTAGTACTATGACCCATAATTTTATGAAGGATCTGAGCATGTCTTATAGAACTCAAGGCACTTTTAGCTGCAGATTCTCGAACAAGGAAATCTAGGGGTATTTAATTGAGAATAACTTCCAGTCCCGCAGCTGGAGTGAATCTCTTTGCTTCTTTAATGCCTGTGCACGCAAGTCTTTGAACATTTGTCAATGTTTTGAGGTACGTGCTCGTGGGTCTAATTATTGCCGAATACATCCATCTGATAATTTTAGGGTTTGGTCACCAGGCTTTCTCGAAAATTCTGTTGCAGGAGTAAAAGGCGATTGACGCCTTTTAATATCTTTCCTTGGTGTTCAGACCTCAGTTTATCTAAGATCACACCGAGACACTTTGAATGATCAGAGATTTTAAGAGGACAGCCTTTATTTGAAGGTCGTTTTTTTACGTTTATAAGTAAATAGCACTAGTTCTATCTCTTAGCTGGATTGACTGATAACAGACAGTTATTAGTCCATGTACTTACCAAGGAGAGGGGTTGCGGTACCCCTGGTTATGGATACTTTCACCCATTCTTCTGATAACTCAGCGTTGCATGCACATTATACACTGTTCGGTCAAAGCTTGCTTAACTGTTTCGTTCTTCACGTTATTGAAGGCTCCTTCAATATCCAAGAACTTTGCAAGGGTGTATTGCTTGTCGTTCAGTGATTTTTCTATGACACTGACAGCGCTGTACAATACTGTTTCAACTCTTTTTCCTTTTGTGTAGGCAAGTGCTAAGATTAAGGTTCTGCAGAGTTAGGGAGCAGACTGCAAAGACAACACTTTCTGTCATAGTTGTGGGGACCGGCACGAAAATGAAGCTGTTTTTCACTTCGTGAATAATGCACCGGCTAAAATGAGAGCTAAATTAATGGGGAAACCTTTCTTCAACAATCTGAATGAACTTTCCGAAATGAGGATCAAAAAAACCAGTCTATCTGGTATCAAAACGGCTCGTCTCCACCATTTTTAGTACTACTACTACTACTACAAAAGAGGACAATAGAGTAAAGCATTCTTTACGAAAATCAATTCATTGCGTCTGTTTAAAGAATCTTAAACCATAAGTTTCACAAATTAATTTATTGAAGAAAAGAACTCACTTATGTCAAAGGACAAAATTGCATTCATGCTGAAGAAAATTTCTTACAACGTAACGAGGACATTGGTGGACATAAACTGTTTAAAGATTTCAATATTCCTCTGTTTAGTTGGTAACTAAAATGAATTCCAAGGATCGTCACCATCCTTGATAGTGATTTTTCAATCCACAATAAGATTTCCTTCAGTTCCTTCGGTTCTTTGAAAATTTTAATACCCACTGACTATAATGTTAAAATTCAAAACATCGTATTTGCAATGTTCGCACTTTCGCAGACCGATGAACGACAACAACAGCAAGGAGTTGACTTGCCTTCGGAATCCTTGCATAGTGAAGAGATAATGCAAGAGAATTTGTTAGACAAGCTATCAGCATTTGTTATGCTCCTCTTTAAGACAGTCCTCGTTTCGCATACTTTTTTTTCAAACAGAAAAACCGTTAACGTTGCTTGTTATTGATTTATTTCAGGACAAAGCATTGTTCTGTTAAATTTTACTTATTCATAATTTTTTTTTGTCTTCGTCTTTGACATTCATCATGGATTTGACATTAAAGCCGGCTAATCGGGAATACGAGATAGCCTCCCACAATGTTGATGATAAGGAAGGTCCTGCCGGGTGCCCCTGTGGTGGCGGGCGTATGCGTTGTCAAAAAAGGTACAATAATAAATATCGCATCGGGGGGTTGGATGTCATTTATTTATTTTTGTTTGGGTGTTGAATGTGCGTTGGCTGTAAGGTTCTGTATATGTAAATCAAAGTACATACATACCCATCGACATTGGCAAGCGTGTTCGGTGAAGTATGAATGTTTTTGAAAGGTGACAGCTAATGATGTCTTACAAATTGAAAGCGAAACAAAAAAAAAAACAATTGGTTAATATTACAACAATTGAGTATTTTGGTATTGCTTGTCACAAGCAGTTGATGGGCGTAATGATGCGGTACTGAGAATCGGCTGTGAACAGAAGATAAATGGAAAAATGGAAACATGTAGGTACACGTTTTTTATTTAGTGGGAGGTCAAGAGGACTCGTGTTGGGCGTTCAATTTTGAAGAAGAATATGTATTTCTAAGGAGGAAGGATTGATGTGATAACCTGAAGCGTTTTTCTTTAATTTAAGATTGTGACTGAGATTGATATTGTTTTTTAATACAAAATTGTGTTTTCATCTTAAAAAAGCATTTCAAGATTATTTTCAAGTACCATCAACTCATGCACCAATTGAAGCCGCTGACGAATTGTCGAAAGACAGTACCTTTAGATTGAAACATTAGATCGCAGTTTGTTCAATAACAAGCCGATGGCAACAGCAGCTCAAGTTCTTCCATGTTTGCCGATTGTTTGCCGATACGCCATACAGGAAAAAGTCTAAAGGCATCCCATCACACTATCTTTTTGGCCTATTCAATTCGACTTGGCATGAGATTACCATGTAATGAAAACGCTCGTTCAGATCGATAGATTGTGTCTTGAGCTGTGTGGCATATAGCGACATCCTGTTAAAACTGTATGATATTCTTCGGTGTGCGTATTACCGAATTCCAGACTCAAAAAGTAAGTGACTGTCGACCTATAGCTATCGCTATAGATGACGGTGATGGCCTGGTCAGCATAATTTTCGAAGAAGTAATGACCGATGAGCTCCAAAAAAAATAAAAAAAAATTGACTCATTAAAATAATATATAAAGTATACAAACATTTTGATAATTATACCTAAGAGTCTATTGGTTTGGCCGAAAGCCGTCTACCAGACTGACATACTTTGTATTAAAATTTTGATTTTGATTATATTTCCCTGATAAATAAAATAAATCTGTACATTTTTTGTTTAAAAATCTTCGTTTACATTGCAGTTGCGATATTTGAATGTTTGAACTGTGAAATTATAAAGCACATTCCAGCCACGAGATTCATTTAAGATTTGTAGGGTTTCTTCTAAATCCAATGACTGCACGCCAAAATAATGAACTCGAAATTCTTTCAGAACGGGACAAACAGCTATAAAATGAAACACATCTTCTCTTTCATTACGGTTACATAATGTACATAAAATAGGTAAATCAGGACGGTGTGGCATAAAATTAAAGTTTAATAGTTCTCCTCTTAATCGGAAAATTGTGCTTATTAATTCCGTCGAATGTTCTTCTAAAAAATAGGTTCTTTCATTTAAGTGATTCAATTTACTATAATACAATCTGTACTGCGAATTCTGAGCTTCCTCCATGAAGTTTTGGTACATTCTGTTTCCCTTTTTCTTCAGCAATTCTTCTAGGTTTGATTTTAGGGATTCCACGTGCTCTTCAGCTGTAATTACCAAGTTAACTCCACATTCCGACGCCAGTTTCATCCATTCTTGAACACATTCTCCTTCATTCGACATTAAGTGCATAAGTATTATTTTTGGTATTCTCTGCTCATTATGTAGTTGAAATGAATCTTAAGAGTATCCAAAAACATTGGAGGAACGCCAGACTCTAAATGTAACATATAATTGGGCGAATTAGGCGGTATTCTAAAAAACCTCCTAATAAAGTAACGTAGAAACTTCTCTACTGTTTCGTAGGGTTGGAATCCCCAAGCTTGTGCTCCATAAAGAAGAATGGAAGTTGAGGTTGAACGAAATATTGTTTGTTTTGAAGTATTTAAAATACTCTTCTTATGTATACAACTACCCCAAACCGAACAAATAGCTCGCTTAGCATCTGCTAGTTTGATTTGAAGATGTTTTTCCATGTTCGAGTTCGATGAAATCAAAACTCCTAGATATTTGTACTCCTTAACTATTTCTATCTCCTTCCCTTGAAAATCCCACTTCTCGAATCGTGAGTGTCTGCCTCCACTTCGCCTTAGGATCATCATTTTCGATTTGTCCAGGTTGACAGATAGGTTTCAACTTTTACAACTGTTTATCATAAGCTGCATACAATCAACTGTCTCTGCGAGGAAAACTATGTCATCTGCATATAGTAAGCCTGGAATTTTTGTCCGACGGAGTTCAATTCCGCCCCTAACAGCATCTATGATATCGTTTGTATATAGTGCAAATAGTAGTGTACTAAGAACACACCCTTGCCTTACTCCCACTGTTGTTTCGAAATCTTCGGAGAGACATTTTCCGTCCCAGATACGATGAGCTCCATATGCCCCATATACAAAAGAGGCCATCTTAAGTTATGCGAAAACTACCGAGGCATATCCCTGCTTAATGTGTGGCATCTTAAACCGTGAAACGCAATTATCGGCACATACCAGTGTGGCTTAAGGCCAGGCAGAACAACGATAGATCAAATATTCCCACTGAGAAAAATCCTGGAAAAGGCCAACGAATTTCAAATCGAAATCCACCATCTTTTTATCGACTTCAATTCGGGATCCCGAACAAACTGATCTAGCTGTGCTGCATGACGCTAAACAATACGCAGTGAAGTGTGCAAATGGTTTTCCTAGGCTCCTAGGCTTTCCGGGCGATCAAAAGAGTTATGCTTGAGGCCTTTACAACAATTGGAGAACAGACGAAGCCCGTTGGTCTTGAAGTATATGAGGACAAAACAAAGTATATGCAATCAAGACACAAAAGACCACCTGTAAACCACTGAAGCAAAAAACGTCATCGCTGGTAACATCAATTTTGAGGTACCTAAAGATTTCAACTACCTTGGAACAAACATCAATCCCACAAACGACACCTTAGTAGAGATCCGGTTTCCGGTCTGCTAAATAAATCTTTGATTTAAGCAGTCCTACTTTACGGCGCTGAGTATTCGACGATAAGTAAAAAATAAGAATTGATACTGGGCACTTTCGAAAGAAATATTCTTCGGTCCCAAATGGCAAATGGAAAATAAGGTTCTACCGTAAACTGTACGAACTGAACCAAGATGTGGATGTAGGCCAGAAAACCATAAAAAGACGACTACATTGGTTTGGCCACATTGAGTGAATGGACGACAACGCTCTAGCCAAGAAAGGCTTCTCATCGCAGCCCCCAGGTTCGAGACAACAGGGAAGACCAAACCTAAGCACCAAATGACTGCCGATGAAAGATTCTTTGGTTCTGGTGAAGGCTACAATGTTTCAGGCTGAGACACCAAACATTACCTTTTTCTGTATGCATTATCACCTCATGAATTTCATCACAAATCCGACAATTTGGCTTATTCACATACCCATTCATTCATAAATTGCTATCAACTTTCAACTGCTCCAAAACGCAATTAGTGAACAAACGACTCTGTGAATGATCATTTGGTTTCAGCTCCTGAATCAGTTGGACAGTCCAAGTTTTTGTTAGCGACACGAAATTTACTGAATCTGAATCTACTGCACACTTTCACGATCTTGAGTTTCGTTGACGTACGGGTGTTGGCTGATGGTTCACTCAGCCAGTGCTGTCAAAATCAACCCGTCTCTATTGGAAAACCTTTTACATCGAATTTCATTAGTAAAAATTTAATACAAACAAGCAACAAAGCCTTAATTTTGAGATATGTCAACATGTTGAAAGAAACCTTTTACGCCTTTCCTCAAAATTCAGGTAAGTCTCCCGATACCATCCACACGAGTAACTTTCCTTCTTATGTTTTTGTTTGATTTCATTTCACATCCACGCTTTGAATATTTCAGTTCGAAATTCTAAAACAACACACGTGCTCCTATAAATTCACACATGCATGCACCATAACCTACAGAGATAAAAAAATACACAAAAAATAAAATTGTCACAAACAAACATGAGGCACTTCTTCGTCTCCAAATTCTCTATATCGAACATGACGGAAACATTATCGATACACAAAAAAACATGGTTCTTCTGTCATTTGCAAGTAAAAGTGCTTTAACATGTTAATACAAAAAAAATATTACGTATACGCCGTACACTGGAGAAATAATTTCTTTCCTCCTTCATTTTATTTGCTCGTCAAGTTGCAACTATAAAATTCGGCGAGAAAAAAAAATAAACATAATCACATTTCCATCAGCACCTGACTCTGCCATCAAATCTAGAATTTGGCACACTATTTCGAAATATCGCAATATTCCCATTTTCAAGCGATACTCGTCGAATATGCTCAAGGGTAAACAATTTAAATTTACTAGCAACATTCGGTCATAGTTCATGACATCTGGTTTTGAATAGGGAAGAAAATTGTTTTCCAAAGTGGGAAACATTTTTCTTTTTCCATATCCACCAAGGCTTCGCAGATACGACTTCAGTCGGTCTTTGATGTTGGTTGCCTCTCGTTTTTTTCTTCGTTTTTGCAGATAGAAACCACATTTTCTCATTTTCGTATAGTCGAGAAAAACCGCATTGGAAATACGATCCGAGAATATAACCCCAAACCTAAATCAAGACAAAATGAAAAATGACAGGCCAAATGGAAGAAATCCAAACAAAAAGAAGAAGGCGAGCAAAAAAATAAACGTAAACAGGAACAAAGGAAAAATCTTTCAATTCTCAAGTTATGGCTGTCGAAACTCGATTCGTACGGTATCTATCCATTTATCTATTCCTTCCGCATTTGGGTTTTCTTTTCCGATTTCATTGACGACAACGACAAAGACTACGATTTCGACAATCAAAAGGAAAGAGATGTGTGCCCTGTACCAGTGCTCGGCCCGGATCCGTGTCAGGGGTTTCAGTGCCGTGCAAATGCCACTCCAGAGAGTTGTTCTCTTTTATGAGCGATGCCATACTCCTACGAGTACAACACACATATGCAAAGCACCTCTTCAATTCGACAAGAATATCGACAAGGACGCTCAACGATGACAGAAATAAATAAGCCGATATCCAAGGTACACATAGAGAATGAACGTTTTTCTTTTGACGAGAAAAAATGGAAAACAAGCACGAAACGATATGAGAGTTGGTTTCGTCTGACTTTTTTCTGGCTGCGTCAGCATTGGCACGTTGTCATCATATTGAAACTGGCATATGTGACAAAACGAACAACGACGACGACGACGCACAGGTCTTGTGTTGGATATGGGCCCTGGGAGAACATTTGCCTAGATAACGGGTTTGTTTTCTATGATTTTCTTTTTTCCTCTTCTCTCTTTCAAATGTTTGCTTATTCCCAAGCGATTTGAAATCCTCTTCAACAATGGCGGATATATTCGTGAAGTGCAGGAATAAGTGATTTCATTTCTTTTTGGCAAACAAATAGAATTGATAGTCATTTTGGAGCAACGTAAATTTCGTTTGGTCTCGATGAGTTGATGGGGTTGATGGGGGGGGGAGGATCGGAGTGTAAAAGGAGATTGTGATTGCTAAAGAAATTCATGGAGACATGTATGTTTGGTTATGAGATGATGTTGAATGAGGCAAGAACAAGATATTGCTTTCAGCTTGCGGGAGGTCAAATCAATGTTCGTGTAAGAAACATTTTTGATTGGGATCTTTTTTTTCATTTCGATTTGTTTATCTGTTTGTTGAACATGGATTTTTGTATTCTGATACGCAATAAGTAAGTAGTTGACCCTGTTTAATAACATGTCCTTCAACTTATCGTAAATGTTATACAGATGCTAGTTGCGACTTCCAAGGCTTTAAACTCCCTCCTTTGACATAGCAATGACGGTATTTAGTGCATAACCCTTTGATATGATCTCTGTAAACAGCTATCTAATGGTTTCCTTTTGAGTTACATCTTATAAAGAGACTTCCATTTTTTCTTGCTCGAAATCTCAACAGATAGTCGGTATAATACCTCTGCAGAACGCAATCAGTCATAGGATTGAAAACTAAAAACTATTACAGTGAGTTTTCTTAAAAGAAGTATGTTGGGAGAAATTAAACCACAAAACAAGTCTACTGTAAGTGATTCATGAGACTGATATGCTAGTGGACGACTCTCATAATCGTTATTTCTCTGAGAGTGTGCGCCTCATCAATTCGCCATATCGATTTGCATAGCTCAACATTGGTGCACGAAAATCCCAGCTTATATGCTCTCAAGATCCAAATATCGCAGCAGTTTGGAACACACAGATCTTGAAAAAAAAAACCACTGGAAGGGCGCATCTCGAGAGATAAATTTAGAAAGTTATTTTTTGTAACTGCAGCCCTAGAGCCCCTACTCTACAACACCAACGCGCTTTGTGTTCGCTTTTCGAAAAAGGAATTTTAGCTTCCTCAAAATCTTGCAAATAGTGACGCTGATTCCTTGCCGATTGTTCTCGTCATGTGCTTCTCTGTCTCCCAGCTCTTCTTTTTTTTTATGTCAGCGGATTTTTTGAATTGAAATGCAATCGTTACCTTTTCGAATTGTTTGTTGTAAGCCGTTTCAGATCTAACGATCGACGTAGCAGATGACGTCTAATTCTTTTCCGCTCTTCACTTTCTCCACCGGTTGACACAAAATACTGATTTGAGAGGATAGTCGGGTTCCGAGGCTGATGACGATTTCCGCATCTCTCTTCACCCTAGTAATCATTTGATGGCGATCCATGATACAGCGACGTTCCCCACATAATCTAGGTGTTTTAAATAGAATGTCAACCTACATTAAATCCCTCCGCTATACTTGACAAAGCTTCAGGAAGTACATCTCTTCTCACCAGCAAAACAACATTGGTGACAGAATTAAGCCTGGTCTGCCTCTGTTGTGGATTTCAAAATAGTTCGACAACCTACCAACATGCAGAACGTGACACTTTCCAGTTTTCGCATTTTGAGAACTTGGCAATCATTTCGTTCATCCACTCTTCGGGGAAACTTTCGGTGGCCCAGAGTACTCTATACATGACAGTACGTCCCAATTTGTGCTCAAGGGTGAGGCGCGGGTATTACAGTTGAATATGTTAAGGGAAGTAATAAAAAAAAAAAAAAAATAGAGTGGCGCGACAGCCCTTGAAAGGCCAAGGTCTAAGTGGCTTACTCTCATCAACAATTCCCTAGGTGTGTGTGGGTAATTGAGGGTACCTACAATTTAACGTCGATTCCGAACGGCAAAGTTGAGAAGCACTTTTTCATGACAGATGATACTTTTGGAAGTTTTGTCAGTTCTTCACAAGAGACAGTGCCCGTTAAAGAAATAAAAACTATTGGCACGAGTAGGACTCGAACCCACGACGTTCTGTTTAGCAGCCAACAAACCTAACCACTAAGCTACGGATACTACAAGGAGAGGAATGCAACTGGTTATTTCACTAGAGCATATACCGTTGAAGTAACGGTAAAATTGGGTAACGCATGTGACTTTACGCCGATGTTCGAGCGATGTAAATGACTCAACGATGGTATGATCAATAATCATCTTGAATGCTCTTTTTTGGATACCGTCTAGAAGACTTAAGTATGTCACTGGAGCACCAGCTCACACACGACAGTTATACTCAAGCTTAGCACGTATGTACGTTTTGTAGATGATGGCCAGATCAGAAGGGGAAACAAATTTCTCGCATCGTCTTAAGAAACCTAAACATCTTGCGGTATTTTTGGCGACATCGCAAATGTATTCATTTCATAAATCTCGAGATGTTCGGTCTCATTGACAGTGGCAGGGGAGGTATGTCTCATTTTAACGATACAAACTGCATTGAGTTTTATCTACACAATTTTGTACTACCCATTGTACAATGCTGTTTATGTCAGAGTTCATCTGAACTGGAGGGATGTAAATACCTTGCAATGAATAAGAAAAGCTTAGGGTGCTATCGGCAGCGAAACAGTTTATTGGATCAGAAGTAACAGACAAGAGATTTGTATTTTGTATTTGTATTTGTATTTGTATTTCAAATAATCACAAGATACAGTAAGATATAATCTTTTAGTAGTATCTAAGTTTGCTTACCAAGTTAAAATAAAATATAACTATACAACAAAAAGTTCAATATATTAATTAAATAACAGTTACATATAAAAGTTTACAACATTTTTAAACTATAAAAATAAAAAGAAAACAATTAAAGAAAAGAGGAAAAATATGAGAAAATCTTTTTTCTGAAGGAAGCTTGT
>CAKKXW010000003.1:72968318-72980180 GCA_920937365.1 Sphaerophoria rueppellii | reverse complement strand
TTAATTGGAGCTTTTGTACTGTGGGTACTCTCGTGAAACTTCTGTTGCTACATTCAAGAATAAAATCCGCCATCCGCTTAAAGATAATGTCTGAGGGTGTGTGTTATGCTTTTGGGGTGTTTTGTTGTTTTTGGGGTATTCTTGGCTTATCATGCGAGGGGAGTTATTTCTGATTTTTTTTTTTTGCTCATCACTTTATAATCCTCAAGAAAATATTTGGGGAAATTATTTTTCACGTGGGAAAGGTCTTTTTTGGATAGATTATTCCAAAGGGAAAAATACCTTCAGAAATGTTAATAACCTGTGGCTTTAATAAAAATAAGAACTTACATCGTTGTCTTCAAAGTGCTCTCATGGGTGTCATGTTTTCGAGGTTAATTTTCGAAAATCCTTGGTTAGATTTCGGGTGCCTGCACTATACCACTTCCGATAACGGATTCAGGCTGATCGATTTTGCTGCGGGGTGAAATGTTGTGGTAGCAAGCACATGGTTCCCTCATCTCAACATCCATAAAGAAAGCAGTTAGAGATGCCGCCTCTAATTTGATGGGTTTCACACAGCCACCAAAACGAAACCCCTGGTTTGACAAAGAATGCAGGCAGGCCCATGCAGCCAAGCAGGAGGCATACAAAGCGGTGCTGCATAGAAGGACAAGAACTGCTCCTGAGCTCTACGAACGAAAGAGGAGAGAAGAACGCCGCCGGCTTCACAGGAGAAAAAAAGAGAGCATGCAAAGCGTCAGATCGACGATGTTGAGAGAGCCAACAGCAGGAATGCAGTTCGGAGGTTTTATCGAAAGGTTAAACAGCTGGCTCAGGTCATCGAGCAAGAACCGATGCCTGCAGACATGATCAAAGGAATATTATAGTAGAATCGCAGTCAATGCTGGGGATCTGGAAAGACCACTTCTGTAGATTGTATAACGGCGACGACAAACAAAATACCACCATCAGCCAGGAGCCTTTCATCGGACACGATGATAGCCAACAATTCCGCGAACCCGACCTAGAAGAAGTGAAAACCGCAATATCACGGCTGAAATCCAACAAAGCTGCTGGAGCGAAGGACTAGCCCCTGACCTGTTCAAAGCAGCAGACGACGAGCTAGATAGGAGTATGTACCAAATCATCTGTAAGATATGGTCAGAGGAATGTATGCCCGATGAATGGAACCTCAGCATTTTTTGCCCGATCCTGAAAAAGGGAGATCCTCTAAACTGCGCCAACTATAGAGGAATAAGTCTACTAAACATCGCCTACAAGATCCTCTCTGCCGTAATATGTGAACGTCTGAAGCCTTTCGTCAACAATCTGATTGGTCCTTATCAATGTGGCTTCAGGCCAGGAAAGTCAACCATCGATCAAATTTTCACGTTGCGGCAGATTCTGGAAAAGGCGTATGAACTCCAAATCGATACCCACCACGTTTTCATCGATTTTAAGGCCGCGTATGACAGCATCAATAGACACGAACTGTATAAAGCTATGTCTAGTTTTGGCATCTCTGCATCAAGCTCGTTCGCTTGTGCAAAATGACGATGAAGAAATCACGCTGCTCCATCAAGGTTGACAACGAGCTTACGGAATCTTTCGACGTCAAAAAAGGATTCAGACAAGGCGATTTCCTTACCATCGTTCTTAAGAAATCTGTTCAACTTCTCGCGTTCGCCGATGATATTGGTATAATGGGAAGAACGCAGCGTGATGTCAATGGCGCCTTTGTGAGAATAGAGACAGAAGCGGCAAATATGGGCTTAGCGTTAAATGAGGGAAAAACGAAGCATTTGCTGTCTTCGAGGAAGGACACCCAACACCGACGGCTGGGACAGAACGTCACATTAGACGCATACAACTTCGAGGTAGTAAAGGAGTTTGCCTACCTAGGCTCCGCTATAAACACGGGCAATAACACCAGCGCCTAGATCAGACGAAGAATAACTCTTGCTAATCGCTGTTTCTTTGGGCTCAGAAAGCAATTGAGTGGAAAAGTCCACTCTCGAGCAACTAAGGTAAAACTGTACAACACACTCATCATCTCAGTCCCGGTGCAGAAGCTTGGACTTTGACAAAATCGGATGAACGTGCCTTAGGCTGTTACGAGAGGAAAGTTCTTCGGGTCATCCTTGGCCCCATGTGCATTGAAGGCGAATGGCGAAGAAGAAATAACAGCAAATTTTACGGGTTGTACAGAGACTCCGATGGCTTGGTCATTTAGAGCGGATGGACACCAATGCTCCGGCCGGAAAGCCTTCGACACTATTCCCGAGGGACGTAGGAGGAGAGAAAGACCGTGACTCAGGTGGCGCACTCAAGTGGAAGAGGACCTTAATCAACTTGGAGTGCAAAACTGGAGACAACTAGCTAATGACCGATCTAGCTGGCGGAGACTGTTGATTGAGGCCCAAGTCCACAACGGACTGTAGTGCCACCTTAAGTAAGTAAGTAAGTAATACTTTAAAATCGCAAGTTCTTGTTTAGCAACGTGAAATTTCAAGCCAAAGTTGAGTCAGAGTCAAGCTTTAAATAAAAGTACGAAATCTAATTTAAACGCAATTGTCTCCTCACTTTAAATCTTTCCAATATTTCCCAACATATAATATTTACATATAAAAAATTACGTAAAATTAAATTCCCCGAAAAGAACAACAAAAGCCACACAACGTCAACAAGAAACACCCCGGAGACATCACATTCGCAAGAATCTACCTTTCACGAGCCATGTTTCATCAAAAGACGTCCTAATAAAAAATAACTGCGTATAACGAAAATAACTATTCCGAAAATGTCATCGTCGTCAAGAAGAGCCGAGAAAAAAGAAAAAAAAACAAACAAACGAGAGATTTAACATCGTATATGACGTATATGTCCTTGCAGTTCAGCTTGATCTATTCTCCAACTGTTCTCGACTTTTTTTTTAATTCACTAGAAGATATTACTTTTCATCCTCACACTCACCAGATGCACCACCGTATACACTTATTTGCTCGAGCAAATGAATTGAATGCCATGAACAGCACAAACAAACAAAAATAGTAAGTATACGCCACCGCATCCCAAACAACAACCGCAAATAATACACAACTGAGCAAAGGAGGAAGCATGTGGTGGCGCAATGCAACCAACACTTGGCCATAGGGCCAAGGTAAGTCAACGTGACGACCACGACCACGGCCTTTTCGCTGTTTTCCACCGCCCAACCCTCCCTCGACAAGACCAAAGAAATGCATACAATTCACATTCAGTAACAACCCTCCGGGTGAGCAAAACTACGAATTACCATATTCTGTATTTACGTCTTAGTTTTTTTTTTTTTGGTTGTGTAAAAATGCTGGAAGGACTACTTTCATATCCCTTGACAAAAGGTACATCACTTGCAAGAGGTTATCCATAAGCTATCTGATGTGGAATTTATTTTCCACCGAGGCACCAACGACACAGAGAAAAAATTCACTGCACAGGGCAGGTACAGGTGCAAATGGCTGGGTATAGAAGGAGATTCCGTTTGTGTGAATTGTGAATCTCTGTGAATCCAGGACATTCAGTGGCGACAAATATGAGGCGTTGTCCTTTTGTGCAGCTGCAGTACTGCACAGGAGGCACAGGCACTTCACCCACTCAAGAATGGCCTAGCTGTGGGTACTCTGCTGCCATGATGATGCATGAAGTTCACCTTTAACCAACAAGCAAGCATGATTCCCCCTCCCCTGTTTTATTCGGTTGACTAGAGTGAAACCACAGGGAATTGTTTTTACATTTTTAACATTTCGTTTGTGTTCTTGAATTAAATCCTTTTCGTTGTCATCTTTTGGGATTTCCTTTTTTTTTGAGAACTGCTCAAGGGGTGTTCTTTGTCCCCTCCCCCTTTCGTCTCTGAAATTCAAGAATTTAGTAGCTTTGGATTCTTCTCAGGACTCTATAGTGCATATTTCCCTGACCCAGTTCGGGTCACAAGTAAAGCGAGAAACTGAAGACAATTTTTTTAGAAGGGGAGAGAAGAAACAAAGCATCCAAATCCATCGTAGATTGTACACTAGAGCACCACAAGGATTTGAATTGCAATTCGAAACTGGATATAGTATAGGGGTGTGCGTTATCCTTTGACCTGGACACTGATTGTTAGACTATTGGCGCAGCTGTTAGAGCTCCTATTGCATGCGATCTATAAAAGGACGAACGTCTCTTTTTCTCTAGCAAAAAGGAAATTCGATTCTCTTGCTTCTTTGAATCCCCACTCAGTGGGGATATAAATTAAAAATACATGGCTCAATAAATTTTGAAGATTTACGACTTTATATTTTCTTTTGCCATCGTTCCGTTTGTGTTTCGGTCTCTGTCTCTGAAATTTTCTATCTCTGCGTGTAGTTCGTAGTCTGTGTCCGGAAAACTGAGAGTATTTTAGCGCTCCAAAAAACGAGAACAAAACACTCATACAAAACAAAAAAAATGATAACTTTACAGACGATAGATGTTTTTGGTCCTTTCTTTGGCAAGATGTCATATTCGTACAGATGGATTACTTTTGAACTGAAGTGCAATCGCTGTGATTGTGTGAAGGATTTCATTTTTTTTTCGTTTGTTTGTGTTGGATCTATTCCGGCGTAATCCTTCAGTCAAGAGACAGTTTACTGAGGATAAACGGTGCGGGAATGTGAAATGATTTGTTGAATTCTATGACAGTCGAAAGATTGACAGCCGCCAGTTGGGACGTCAATAGGACGAACAGGAGAGGTGGGCGAGGATAGTTGGGTTCTTGTGTGCATTAGTGCATTTGATGTTTTGAATGATTTGTGTTGGGGATTGAATTTGATTTTTTTTTCGTAACGAACTGAACGGAGAAGCTTTCAGTGGAACTGTTTAGGAGAGTTATGTTTTTAGAGGATATCTATGATAAGTTCGAAATGGAATTTAAAGCTGATCCTTAGATTTAAGTGAATTAAATTGAGGAGAAAAAAACTACTGATTTGAGTTTACTGTTTGTCCGTTACTTAAGAGATTTTCAATTCGTAAGAAATGTAATTCAAAGGACGTCCAAGGGACGACTTTGGAGATATCTTGGAATTTTGAATTCCCTTTCCGCACTCCAAATATCTGTGAATCTAAATGAGCATAAGTTAATCTTTTTTAAAGAAATTTCAGCCGAAATCAAGAACTATTGCAATTTCCAAGTGTGGACGGAAGTTCTACGAAGACGTACTACGGCTAATGAACTCTTCTTTGTACTTGACGGTTCATCCGAAGTTGGGCTCGATTCTAAATTGATGAACATTTCTGAGAGCTCGAGTATGTATTACCATGTAAATTGTTTAAGGTGAAGAAATGAAACTGGCTATTTCACTAAGGCATTTTCCGTAAATTAATCAATCGATGATTTTATTGTTGCCAATCATTTTTAAGTCCCTTCTTTGTAAACCATCCAAGAGGCTTTAGTTACTTCTTGGAAAAAAGGCCTTGGTTTTTCGGAACAAAAGTGCCAGTATCAATCGTCATTGACTTTCATTTCGTTGATTCTTAAATATTGCTGTAGATATGACTTCTCATCATTACCTTGAACTCTCTTCTCAGAAATTATCTGTTCAATTAGTGGACATTTTTCAATTCACAAGACACAAGCCACGTTAAGTCTAAGCGCTATACATTCTTTGTGTCTACTGTGAACAATTCGCCGTTGACATACCATAGCAACCAATAACAAAGTTATCAGAGTCGAAGCTGGTACCTTAATAAAAAACCAACGATTTAGTGTTCGCTATCAAACTATTGGCACTGGCGCCTGACAAAATGTAATCTCTATAGGTATACAGGGTAATTCACGACTGTTGTGCCAAAAAGCTTGAGCGTGTAGGTTGAATATTAACTCAGTTAAGGTGGCGCTACAGTCATGGGTGGTATTGGGCCTCAATCTACAAACTAGCTCGGTCCCTAGCTAGTTGTCTCCAATTTTACACGCCGAGTTGGTTGAGGTCATCTTCAACTTACGCGCGTCACTTGAGCCTTGGTCTTCATCTACTACACCTTCCCACTGGGGTGGATTCGAAGACTTTACGGGCCGGAGTATTGGTGTCTATTCATCAAAGCCATCCGAGTCTTTGGTCTTTCACTCTTTTAGCTAGATGAGTGTCGCGATACAGAGCGTACAGTTCGTCGTTAAATCTTCTCCTCTGTTCACCGTTTATGCAGGCAGGACCATAGATCTTCCGTAAAACTTTTCTCTCGAGCCGGCCTTGGGCGCTCTCTATCGTTTTTGACAGGGTCCATGCTTCTTCTGCACTTTATAGCAGGACGGGGATGATGAAGGTTTTATAGAGTTTTATAGAGCGTCACCTAAGTTGTTCGGGAGAGGGTTTTACTACTCAATTGCTTTCTTAACCCGAAAAGACAGCGGTTAGCAAGAGTTTGTCTTCATCTGATCTCGGAGCTGATGTCGTTGTGCATGTTGATAGGGGAGCCAAGGTATACAAAGTCCCTATCTACTTCGAAATTATATGCATTGACCAATAAACTAATTTTTTCAGCCTCTGTCTGTATGCTCGCAAAAGCACTGTTGACATCAAGCTGCGTTCTGCAAATGATATCAATGTCATCAGCGTAACCGAGTAGTTGTACAGTCTTCTGTAAGATAGTGCTCTTAGCCTCTGTAAATGGTGCAGTTTAGAGGGTCTCCGCTCTTCAGGATCGGGCTTACAACGTGAGGTTCCATTCATCGGGCATGCTCTCTTTCGACCATATTCTGCAGATGAGTAAGTGCATGCTCCTTACCAAGTCATCACCGTCTGCTTTGAAGAGTTTGGCAGTGATGCCATGAGCTCTCGCAACTTTGTTGTTTTTAAGCTTAGATATTGCTATCTTGACTTCGTCAAAGTCGGCTAGACGGAAATCTTGCCTGACAGCCGAATTCGATTCGTCATCGCCGTGGTACTTCCATATCCTCAGCATTGACTGTGACTCTACTACGATATTTCCCTGTTCGTCTTAAGAAGCTTCAGTTCGTGCTCGAGACATTCGTTTTCCCTCTAGGAAAAATTTCACAACCTCATTCCTATTTTTTTGTCTCTCAACTTCCTCGACCGATAACTTTTTCTTTCTGAAAAGCTGTTTTCTACTCTCCTCTTCTGGTCGTAGAGCTCCCCAACTGATCTCGTCCTCCTGTGCAGTACTGAGTTATATACTTTTTGCTTGGCTGCATGTACCTGACTGCATTCATTATCAAACCAGGGGTTTTGTTTTGGTGGCCGCATCCCAAATGGCTTCCTGGCAATTCTGCCAATTGTAGCCGTCTGATGTCATACTTTGTTTTAGCACTTCCTGTTTTTGCCTTTGGTCGAGATATCCGGTGCACTACCTAGGCTAAAACGAGTTTTTTTTTTTTATAATTTGCACCCACTCAAGGGATTTTTATACCCTTTTTATGCCAGAGACACAGTGAGTGCATGAAGTAGTGGTCCGAGCCGATGCATGTTGGCCCCCAGGAAGGTTCGGACATCAATAATACTTGAAGAGTGTTTTGCGTGAATCGCAATATGATCCATCTGGTTGAAAGTTGGTTGATCTGGAGACCTCCAGGTCCCCTTGTGGATGTTGAGATGTGGGAAACGCGTAGCTAGTACTACAATGTTTCGCCAAGCTGCAGAATCGATAAGCCTGAATCCGTTATCGAATGTTTTGTCGTGTAGGCTGTGTTTGCTGTGTTTTCCAACTGTTCCACCAAAGATGTCCTCACTTCCTAGTTGGCATTAAAATCTGCTAAAACGATTTCAACGTCAAAGCTATAGGGCATTGCTCGTATGTCTTGCCGAGATGCTCGTCATCTTTCTCTTCTATGGGGGCTTGAGTGCATATAATGTTTATGTTGCTGAACTTAGCCTTTATGCGGATGGTTGTGAGCCGCTCGTTGACTAGGAAGCCATATCCAAACAGACGCTGTTGTTGTTGTAGATGTCTCAAATCTTCAGTTTTTATGGCGTTTAACGTTGAAAACCAACATGTGTGTACAACTACAACTACCCATCGATACTGTGATCAATCAAGACAAAGTTGTCAAATTCTTACTGAATTGTAGAATTTGCTTCATCATTCTTCTTCCAGCCAAAAATCCACCACGATTTTGCAACGCAACCAGACTGTCAATCAAGAAAATGATGAACAATGTTATCGAGGCAACAATTTTGACTGGAAAATGCAAAGGTGAAGACGTATGGTAGTAATCCCGCCGAATTCGAATTCAAACGTTTGCAGTTCTAAGGAATACATGCCTTACATGAGTAGATCTATGTACAGGCGTGTAGTTTTTGCTCGCTATGGAAGGTCTGGACACATCGATACTTGCAGCATCAAAAGGTATCGAATTCCAAGCTCCGAATATGAACAAAAAAACTCAAACACCTCTACCCAAATCTGTGGACACAAGCTCCGTTTGTGCGGTTTATGGAACTATGTTTGACCTCCGAGAGCTTGACCTCGGAACGTCCTGTGTTTGTAGGCGAATAACTTCGTGAAGAGCTCGGTCTCTGGCTTTTATGACGCATAAGAAATTACCGTTTTGTCAAGATAAGTTTATAGGAAATAAAAGTTTAATTTACTGAATAGTTCAATTAAGCGAAACCCTTTAGAAGAGAACTACAACGGTTTTTGATTGACATGAAATAGTTCACTCATTGAAAGAAGGAACCTAATTGAGCGTTAACTTTAAAGATCAAACTTTATTATTAAAAATTGTCAATATAGTTTTTTAGTATTTGCAAAATCTATATCAGTTCTTCGAACCACGAATATTTGTTCCAACTAGAATTCTAATTCATTATCCAGCTCTCAAGTCATTCCCTTAGTAATTTTCAAATAAAATTAAATAGAAAACCCAACTCAAGCCCTTATTTATTTTATAAAACCAGTTAATGTTTATTATGCCACTGATTGAAGGCTCTGAATAGACGTTCGAGATTGTATACGCATTTGGTAAATAAAAGATCCTTAATCCCTTTATAATAAACCAATAAACCAATAAACCTTTTACCTTGACACACGAAAGCCAATAAACCAATATCAATCGAAATTGAAATTCAGAACCATTCTAGGAACCCGAAAAAGAAAATAACACTCCGCACTCCCCATCAGTTAGTCGTTTAAAATTATACTTAAACCAATACCTGTACCACATAAATCGGTAAAACTTTTTCATTTATATCCCAATTGACCCAAATTTCAAGGTTTGCTTGTGTAAACGAAAACCGATGGTCCATTCCATGGAGGGGCAGGATACAGAAAAAAAAATCATAATTCCATTTTTCGTTTAAGGAGAATCAAGCCATATATAGTAAGGGGCTTGAGGTTGCCACACTGATGTGTGCTCCGATGGATATGGCCAGAGCCAAAGACCATAACGTCACTCTCATACATCATACATCATAAACTTCGAGTATACATATAGTTTGTAGGTAGCCCAAGTCCGAATTAAAAAAAAGGAAAGAAAGAAGTTCTTCTTCAGGACTTCTACCATCAATGTAATAAATCATGCTGATATGAATGCACATCAGATCGATTTGGCTTTCAATATTAATATGGATGACCGGATATGGAATGGACGTTCCTGCGTCCGTTTGCCATTCAATCTCTCATGAGAATGCTCAAACTCAAGGATGATTCTTCTATGCGTCCGTCGTCGTATGGCCCTTGAAGGAATTCTTCAGTTATACCGATTTGTTTTCTTCTTTTTGTGTTGTCCTTCGGTGAAATTTAGACAGAGACGTAATCATTGGGGGATAGAAAGGGGAAATAATCGTGTGTCGACATAAAGAACTCAAAAGCGACATAAAATGATTGATTGGAATCATTCTTATATACTTCACTCTGTCCGTTTTGTATGCTAGAAAAGATAAGTTTACTTGCTAGGTGGAAACAAAGGCTCATTCAAAAAGCGTTTCCATACAGCTCGGTCCCAAGCGAATCTAGCTTTCTTCAGATTTATTTTTCAACCTGTTTGAAGTCCTCTTGTTACCGAAGGCAACAACAGCGGCTTCTTGGATGCGGATTTGTCGTGAAAAGTAGACTCAGGCAAAAGTCTTGAGCCTCAAATGTGTAAGCGAATGCATCACGACGATCCCAATCAAGGTTAAATTTGGCAACGTTAGCCTAATATACGCGCATGACCTCACAGAAAGGAAAAAAAGCTCCTTGATACAACGTATGACCAATGTCCTAGCTATGAGGTAAAAATAGTCCTCGGCGTTTTTAACGCAAAGCTGGGAAAAGATGACATCTTTGGTGGAACATGCTGAATGCACATCCTGCACGACATCACTTCCGACAACGGATTCAGTCTGATCGATTTTGCTGCGGGGAAAAATGTTGCGGTAGCAAGCACATGGTTCCCTCATCTCAACATCCATAGAGGAACATGGAAATCTCCTGATCAATCAATCGTCGACCAGATTGATCACATTGCGATTGACGGAAGGTACTTGTTCAGCATTCTAGATATGCGAACTTTCCCAGAAGCCAACATCGACTAGGACCAATACCTCGTCGTAGCCAAGGTAGTGCTACGAATATCCCGACAACTGCCAAAACAAGGAAATGCTGCAAAAGAATTTGACGTCGGACGGCTACAATCGCAAGAAATCGCCAGATCTAGATCGAGTGTCAAGTAACCTATTAAGAAGACCTACGCCGACAACATGAAGTATCGAAGACCAGTAGCAACATTGCAGAAAGCAGATGGAGATGCCCTGTCTTATGTGCTGGGTTTCACACAGCCACCAAAACGAAACCCCCATGTTGAGAGAGCCAACAGCAGGACGGCGAACAAAATCCCGCCGTCAGGTAAGAGCTATTCATTGGACAGTATGAAAGCCAACAATTATGTGAACCCGATCTAGTGAAGAGAATTGAGACAGAAGCGGCAAAAATTGGTTTAGCGGTAAATGAGGGAAAAACGAAGTATATGCTGTCTTCGAGGAAGGACACCCAACACCGACGGCTCGGGCAGAACGTCACAATAGACGCGTATAACTTCGAAGTAGTAGAGGAGTTTGTCTACCTAGGCTCCGCCATAAACACGGGCAATAACACCAGCGCCGAGATCAGACGAAGAATAACTCTTGCTAATCGCTGTTTCTTTGGGCTTAGAAAGCAATTGAGTGGAAAAGCCCTCTCTCAAGCAACTAAGGTAAAACTGTACAACACACTCATCATCCCAGTCCTGCTGTATGGTGCAGAAGCATGGACCCTGACAAAATCGGATGAACGTGCCTTAGGCTGTTTCGAGAGGAAAGTTCTTCGGGTCATCTTTGGCCCCGTGTGCATTGAAGGGGAATGGCGAAGAAGATACAACAGCGAACTTTACGGGTTGTACAACGACATGGACCTAGCCAGAAGAGTCAAGGTCCAGAGACTCAGATGGCTCGGCCATTTAGAGCGAATGGACAGCAATGTTCCGGCCCGGAAAGCCTTCGACACTATTCCCGAGGGACGTAGTAGGAGAGGAAGACCGCGACTCAGGTGGCGCACTCAAGTGGAAGAGGACCTCAATCAACTCGGAGTGCAAAACTGGAGACGACTAGCTAAGGATCGAGCTAGCTGGCGGAGCCTGTTGATTTAGGCCCAAGTCCACAACGGACTGTAGGGCCACCTTAAGTAAGTAAGTAAGATCTAGAAGAAGTGAAAACGGCATTATCATTGCTGAAATCCAACAAATCTGCTGAAGCAGATGACTTAGCCTCTAAGCTGTTCAAAGCAGAAGGTGACACGACCTGGATAGGAGTATTCACCAAATCTTCTGTAAGATATGGTCCGAAGCATACATAAGCCCGATGAATGGAACCTCAGCATTGTTTGTCTGATGCCGAAAAAGAGAGATCCTCTATAAACTGC
>CAKKXW010000003.1:72931937-72951047 GCA_920937365.1 Sphaerophoria rueppellii | reverse complement strand
GGAGAGGAGGATGCAGGGAGCCCTTATCACAGCTTCCGAAAGGCCCGGCCTCGTAACCACAGGTAAGCGAGATTTACTGGCTCGGTAAACTCAGAGAACTGGAACTGAGAAGACCGATCCAGGTACAGCAACATGTTGGGCATTTCAAGCGACAAATAGAAGAAGCGTTAAGGGGAAGTTACGTGTGCCCCGGTCTCTACTGGGCTTCTTGAAAGGAGAGCTTAGAAAGCAATTGAGTGGAAAAGCCCTCTCTCGAGCAACTAAGGTAAAACTGTACAACACACTCATCATCCCAGTCCTGCTGTTTGGTGCAGAAGCATGGACCCTGACAAAATCGGATGAACGTGCCTTAGGCTGTTTCGAGAGGAAAGTTCTTCGGGTCATCTCTGGCCCCGTGTGCATTGAAGGGGAATTGCGAAGAAGATAAACAGCGAACTTTACGGGTTGTACAACGACATGGACCTAGCCAGAAGAGTCAAGGTCAAGAGACTCAAATGGCTCGGTCATTTAGAGCGAATGGACACCAATGCTCCGGCCCGGAAAGCCTTCGACACTATTCCCGAGGGACGTAGGAGGAGAGGAAGACCGCGACTCAGGTGGCGCACTCAAGTGGAAGAGGACCTCAATCAACTCGGAGTGCAAAACTGGAGACGACTAGCTAAGGATCGAGCTAGCTGGCGGAGCCTGTTGATTTAGGCCCAAGTCCACAACGGACTGTAGCGCCACCTTAAGTAAGTAAGTAAGATCTAGAAGAAGTGAAAACGGCATTATCATTGCTGAAATCCAACAAATCTGCTGAAGCAGATGACTTAGCCTCCAAGCTGTTCAAAGCAGAAGGTGACACTACCTGGATAGGAGTATTCACCAAATCTTCTGTAAGATATGGTCCGAAGCATACATAAGCCCGATGAATGGAACCTCAGCATTGTTTGTCTGATGCCGAAAAAGAGAGATCCTCTATAAACTGCGCCTACTACAGAGGAATCAGCTTGTTTATGAGAACCTCTTTCACATAATACGTGAACGTCTGAAGCCTTTCGTCAACAATCTGATTGGTCCCTATCAGACCAGGAATCAGGCAGATCTTTGAACAAATCTATGAACTCCAAATTGATGCCCACCACTTTTTTATCGATTTTAATGTCACGAATAATAGAATCTGCGGAGACGAACTGTATAAGGCTATGTCTAGTTTTGGAGTCCCTGCCAAGCTCGTTTGCTTGTGCAAAATTGAGAACTCATGCAGCTTACGGCATCTTTCGATGTCAAAAAGGATTCAGAGAAAGGGATGCACTGTCATACGATTTTTTTAACATCGTTCTTGAGAGTTAATGTAAATAATGGTGTCAACGCCAGAGGTTTGGATACGCCGATGATATTGACAGAATGGGAAAAACAAAGAATGATGTTTAGTTAAGCGGTAAATGAGGCCAAGGAAAGACACCCAACAAACACTGCTCGGCTCATTAAGAACGTCAATCAAGACTCATATAACTTCGAGGTAGTAGAAGATTTTGTCTACCTAGGTTCTGCTATTAACAGGGGCAATAACATCAGCGTCGAGATATGGTGCAGGAGCATGCACCTTGAAAAAATAGGATGAATATGCCTCAGGCTGTTTTGAGAGGAAAATTCTTTGGGTCATGTTTGGCCCTGTGTGCATTGATGGGGAATGGAGAAGAAGATTCAACAGCGAAATTTACGGGTTGTACAACGAAATGGACCAAGCCAAAAGAGTCAAGGTTCAGAGACTCAGATGGCTTGTTCATTTAGAGCGGTCTCCAATGTTCCGGCCCGAAAAGCCTTCGACACTATTCCCGAGGGACATAGAAGGCGAGGAAGACCCCGACTCAGGTGGCGTACACAAGTGGAAGAGGACCTCAATCAACTTGGAGTGCAAAACTGGAGACAGCTAGCTAGGGACCGAGCTGACTTGCGCTGACTGTTGATTGAGGCCCAAGCCCACAACGGACTGTAGCGCCACCTTAAGTAAGTAAATAAGTAATAGCATTTTCCACTCAGACCATACGATAAGGGTTAATCCTTCGCTATACTTTGTTTATTTATTTGACAAAGGCAAAAAACTTAGGCCCCTCCGCAGTAAAAATCTGGCTACGGTCTTAAGTAAAAAGTAGATATCCAAATTTTGATTTTGGGTTCTTTTGCTTTGGATGTGGTTGGAAAGAGATTGGCAGATGCAAGCAAAGCATTAGATAGTCTGAAACCGACTTGAAATCGACTTTGAATGAGATGAGTTCTTAAACGAATATGCATGAGATTGAGGTTGTTTTCCTTTTTATTAAGATTCCAAAGTCGTTCCATTGATAAAAAGGATGTTTTATCTCATGTAGTCCGATTTACATTTAATTTACATATATGGAGATATACATATTTTGGTTCAATACAAACGTTTAAGGAGAGTTAAGGAAGTGTCGACAGCAAGTGAAAAGTAATTGCAACGATTGGTTGGAACAATTGCCTGTTCGACCTTCAAAAGCTTAAACATGGAAGCATGACCTTGAGATTTTCAGCAAAAAGTTCTTATGAGAATCTCATGGTCCTTGATATAAGCACTCACGCATAAAACGTCTGCGAGTTCGTGTATATTCCAGCAAGAATCACTTTGAGTTTATAAAAATTTCCAGAAACATGACAAAAACAAACTTTTCTTAGGACTCTCCTTCCAGCTCTACCAAAAACCTCTCAAACGAGTTATGTATGAACTTTTAGTTTTCGCGGAAAAAAGAACATTCCCACTTTGCATTAGGTACATGTGTTAACGGTACTTGAATGTTGAAACAAACATCATCTCGTCCTGACACAAAGTGGCAAGCAGTCCTTGTTTAATGCACACAGTATTCAAATGCAAACCCCTTCATTTTGGTGCTTACACGGAATTTACTGACGCCAACCGTTCTGCCATCAATGCCACTGCCACTGCTGTTGTCCGTTGGTGCATTTACCCTTTGTATAATAATTTGCAATGCAAAAAAAAATCAGGAAAAGCAAAAAATATTTTGCAATAACTTTTTCGGCAGAAAAGTTTTGTCCAAAATAAGTGTGGGTGTCAAATGATGACGACCAACCGACCCAATAATGGCGGTGGCGACGACGGGATGTGCGGGCAATGGCGACGGGATATCCTGATGCCGTCAGTAGAAACCGTTCGCCATTAAATATGGAATTTTATTTTCTCCATTCTTTTGAGCTGTAAAAAAAAAAATAAATTCGCATCCTGTTGTTGTGAAGGTAATATTGAAATTCTACATGATTTTAGGTCAAAGGTGGACTATAAAAATGCAAATATGAATTTTATTCTTAGTTAGAAATACTTTTCGCCACCACACATTGTGTCCAGGGGCGGATTGGAAACGGACTAATTTTCCTTATCCTCGAATAAAAAAATACATTCACAGGACTCAAGTAAATGCAACATTAATGCAAAAACTCTTTAAGAGATTTTTTCTTCAGCCGTACTACACGAATGTAAAATCTTTGCCTAGGTATGGACACTGTGATTCAATGGGGCAAAGTTGATTTGTTTCTTTTTTTCCCATTCTATAGAGTTTCGACCGTTTTGCCATAAGAATTCTTCAAGAGATTCTTTTTTTGTCCGTACTTCACGAATAATATGATCAAATTGGGTTTGAAACTTCTAATTTTAAAATTGATTGAGTCTCAGATGTTCGACAAAAAATAAAATATTATTCCCAAGGGGCCTATTGGTACAAATCCGCTCCCTGCCGACCTAAACCAAACTAAACATGTGTACTAGCTGTCTCGACCATGGTTCTGTGTTTAAGCTTTCTCATATTCCGCTTGCCCGTTTATTACATATTTGTGAAATCCGAAACACGGTTATTTTCTCTATTTTTATGTTTCGTTTGTGGAAATTAGTGCAACATAAACATTTCGTATATTTTAGTGAATTTTTCACCAAAAACCGAAAAAGCAGAAAAAAATTATGACTATTTTATGGGAGATTTCTCTGTTATCAGGAGTTATGAATGTTTGTTTTTAGTACCAACCGACACCCCCATGGCATATATGGTCAGAATACATGAAAGAGGTGTGTCAGTTATGGCCGTTGGTAATTCATAAAACTTTCAAACCGTAATTTCCTTGTGCGAGTTTAGAAAATATGAAAATGGTTGTGAAAACAGAAAATAAGAATCGCACACAAACCGCCAAAGGAGCAGAGAATTTAAGTGAGTTGTAGAAATTCTTGAGTGTGCGGCTATGAGGATTAAAAATAAAGAAACAATCTGTGAAGATTTTATTGCTAACCGTAAAACATGAAAAGAAAATTGTTGTGTTTTTTGGTTACTTTGTGAATGGAAGGTGCAATCAGTAGCTATTTGTTGTGCTTTAGTGGCAGAGTTTTAATCATATAACAACTATTTTTGAGGTACACTTTATTTGGCGTACAAAAACCGAAATGGCATAAATTACTTGTGATGGTATTTTAGATTTATAAAGCTGAGGTATGCTCAGGAAAGTTGTAACGAAGCGTTACATGCTCATCTTTTTTTTTTTTTTGTCTTTCACAAACAAACATGTGGCCACCAGCAGCATCGCCCATGTTAGCCATCAACAATAACAGCCGACACGATTTCCCACTCGTTCATATATTATTTTACCATCCGCACACATACAATTCACAGTTGGTCATCCCACGAAAAAGCATAAGGCAGCCTGCACGAAGCTACCAAAACACAGTCCGCCGTGGTGAGAATAACCAATCACAAATAACAAAAACCAGTCCGCCGCCGTGGTGAAAATAGTAATAGTAATAGTAGTTCAGTAGTTGAAACGCTAGGGTGGTGGAATAATAATAAACCACCTCGGAAAGAAGAATTACTATTTCCAAGTCAGTCGGTGTCTGATTGCGGAGTAGTTCAGATCGTTGACGTGGTAAGGGGTTTCACGGGTATTATTATTATCTGCTCGACGTTCAGCAGTAGAACGGAGCAGGTGGGCTCCGAGAGGTAATTTATTAAATAATTTACTATTCTGGAAGCTTCCCCCCACCAGTGGTAAGGGGTTTCAAGAGTATTAGGTTTATTTCTCGTGCCACCAGGGCCCTGTAACCCTGCTGTTTTGCGTGCCACCAGGGGCCGTACTAGTACCTGCAGATTCATCAGAGCTATTGCCTGCTGTTTTAGTGCTACTAGGGGCCAGTAACCCTGTTGTTTTGCGTGCCACCAGGGGCCGTACTAGTACCTGCAGATCCACCAGAGCTATTGCCTGCTGTTTTAGTGCTACCAGGGGCCAGTAATTCTGCTGTTTTGCGTGCCACCAGGGCCGTACTAGTACCTGCAGGTCCACCAGAGCTATAGCCTGCTGTTTAAGTGCTACCAGGGGCCATAAATCCTGCTGTTTTACCAGAACTATTGCCTGCTGTTTTAGTGCTACCAGAGGCCATTAATCCTGCTGTTTTGTGTGCCATCAGGGGCCATGCAGTACCTGCCGCTCACCAGTATTGCCGAATACTAATTATTCTTCTATGTATATTTCTAAGAGTCATACCAGGTCACCGTCACGCAAACCGCATGTACCCGACGAAACGGTTTACATTGAGCTAGAGGAATACCAGAACCTTACTAGAGACGCATAACATCCAGACCAAGAGGAGGTTACTTTTTACTCAAGTTAATATAAAATCTATTTATTATTTAAGGATATTAATAAACAATAAAGAAATTGTTGACCTTTTCACTGAAGTTTAGTGTTTTTCTTCAGAAAGGATTCTTGGCGATCCCACGAGCATAACCTCGGCTGGAAAGCAAAAAGCACATCACAAAGTCCAGGGTTTGTTAAATAAAATACAGAAATTTAACTTAAGGTCGTTTTTTTCGGTATTTTCTTATATTTTCTAAAGAATTCAATATTTAAGAATTGTCCGGGTGTCAAGGTACGTCTTCCGCAGATACTGGTACGGTATCCTTATAAGCAGCGAACATTCAGCATTGCAAGGGATAATCGCTGTAAGGAAAAAAACGGGTTTTTCACCACTTGACGTGCGCAATCGCGGTCGAAACGGGTACAATCGCCACAAAAGTGGGTAATTTACAGATAAACGGGTAAACTGCCACTACTTGACGTGGGTAATCGTGGTCGAAACCAGTACAATCCCCGCCAAAACGGGTATTCGCTAGATAAACGGGCCAATCGCCACCTAACGTGGACAATTGCAATCGAAACCGGTACAATGCCCGCCTAAATGGGTAATCGCCGTAAAACGAGTAAGTCGGCTTTAGACGAAGAAAATCGGGGTCGAAACCGGTATCTACAATCGTATCCAAAACGCGTAATTGCTAGATAAATTAGTTAATCGCCACTTGAAGTTGGTAATCGTGGTCAAAACTGGTACAATCGCCGCCGAAACAGGTATTTGCCACTTGATTGACGTGGTAAATCACAGTCGAAACCGGTACAGCCGAAACGGTTAATCCCCGTAAAGCAGGTTAATCGCTACTTGACATGGGTAATCGCAGTCGAAACTGGTATAATAACTTACCTTATTCCTTTGCTGGCTAACGGCGAACTGAATATTTCACAAGAAGCCTGTCACCAATATGATCCTTGTCCTTACTCCATGCCGGTCAACGTTAGACTGAGCTGTGCTCCACTCGTACACTTGTATTTATTCTACTACTTTTACTTTTCGACTTTTTTCGTTGTTTCCTTTGGCTTTACTACTAAACATTTTGGGAGAAACCAAATGTGAGCTATACTTGGGAAGAAGTTTAAAATTACTCTGCAAATGAAGTGTTCTTTCATCTCCATATGACTTTTATAGGTTTCGGCCTCGTTTGGTTGAGTGTGAACTTTATACTCGGCATAGTACAAAGATGGGTTTTGATTGTAATCTGAAGTGTGTTGTGATTGAATTTGCAATGCATTATTATAAGTTGTTGTATTCAGGGTATATTCGCGAGAAATGTTATTAAGAATCAACCCAAAACAAAAAGGCTGGTTCATATTGTTGTTCACATTACAAAAATCTGTTAACCCTCTTAAAAGAAGAATCAACTCAAAATATAAGGCGTTATTGTTGTCAAGAATGTCAAGAACAAGATACAGAAAATTTCGAAACAGCTGTGAAGAATTTCAAGGGCACACTTGTTCGACAAATTCATTTCGTTATTTGGAGAACATTAATTTTTCAATGTCTCGTTTCTAAAGGCACAATCAAGAGTTAACTACATGCGATCCATGATATAGCAAGACTGATAAAGTGTTTAATCCTGGAAATATCGTTTCAGAACTTAGCTTTCCTAGCCATCGAGTTTTTGAAGAATGAACACAAGAGCATGATGGTGCAACATGTTGCTGGTGTTTTTATTGACCAGCTGATTCAAGTTTGTAAAGCAAGTGTGCGGTTCCCGTTCAATTCGTGGCAACAGTTAACTTCAGGTGGTAGCCTCTTGGTAGCAGCGATACCACTTTACTGCAATTGCAGTAGATCTACTGCGATTTTCTCAAAAAACAAATCTACTGCCACTTAATTCAATCTACTGCACTTTTTCTTCTTTAGTTATAATAATTTCATTTGCTTCTGTGACAGAAATGAAAATCCAATATAACTTCAGCACAGCCATAATTTGTAAATGGCATTCGTGAAATTGCTTGAACGATTTCACTCACGTGAAAATCTGATCACAGAAATAACCTTCAACTAGATCGTTCAACGATTCATCAAAGTTTTCGTGCACGTTTCCTTTTTTGTTTATGGACAATAGTATGTTCTTTTAAGGTTTGGTCCTCTCTGTAAAAAACTACTTATAGAATGTGGGTATCCATTATGCTAACTCTCGCATAGTAGTGCTGCTCCGGAGAGAAAATGTTCAAAAATTATCAGGAGTTATTATAACATTCAAAACAAGAATCATCTAAACCATCATCGTCAACGATATTGTCTCAAATTTGCTTCACGTAAATTGATCATCCTCGCCTTGTTGAAAGGTTTTTTTTTAATGTATTTGAGAGCTACAGATACTTTCAAACTGTAGAGAAAAAGGTCATCGTACTCCACGTGTTTTACAATCGGCTCATGTTTTGTGTTTGTGTACTTCACCGGTATGACGCATTTGCAAGGAAGATATTGAGAGAACCTTATAATACAGATGTCGCTTCTCTTTTTTGTAGTACTCTTTAATAAAAATACCATGTAGCATGGCAGTAGAAATTAGGCTTTTTACACATATACTTCTTGACTCATGTTAATACACAGATATGATTTTATTGTAATTGACTTTCCAACGGTTGATATGAATGATTTGTTGTGGTAAAACCCGAACCAATAATAAACATTAATGAGCTCAATGCATACCACAACAGATTCCTATTTTCCATTTTTCACTCAAAGAAAGATCCCCCAGTTCTTGACAAAAAACCGAGAACATTTTTTTTTTATATAAAATTAATGGTATAGCATAAAATGTTTCATAAGATTCAACCGTGTTTTGAATTAAAAAAGAAATTGCTCTGAAATGTTTATTCTAGATGATACCTATTAAGCTTTCTTTCAATTTCGTTTGACGCTAATCGAGTTACAGAAAGCAAATTTCAATCTGAAAAAACGACATCGTCAGGACGATAGTGATTTTCAAAGTAACGTGAAGCGAGTCGATCGTCGAAACGATATCGTTTGACGACAATGGAGACCCGGAATGACCCTCCAAATAATAGCAAAAACAAGGAATAAATTGAATTTTACTCTACTTGTAAACATAAACATGTTTTGCATGGAAATTATGATAAATAAAAATATTACAGTCAAATGCTCGAAACTATCAGATTCTCCTCGATAAATCGAACGGAATTTGTGAAAAAAAAAATAAAATCTATTAATTTAGTATATTTTGTATGCATATTTATGTTTATGTTTTAATTTTTTTTTTGTGAAATAAGAAATCTACTGCGAAAATGTTTGATTTACTGCATTTTTTCAACTGTTTCACTGCTCAGTTTTACTTTTGAAGTGGTAACGCTGCTTGGTAGCCTCTACCAAGGTGAATTTATAGACACCCGTACGAGTGAATCCAATAATGTTCTGCCTTCAATGCCTTAAACTCCATTGTCATTATTGATTGATATGGTCTTCCAATGATGGTTTAAAAGTAAAACCTTTGGCAAGTATTTGGCAAGCACGGAAACCTACATCAACATTGATCCAAAAATGTCATTCTAATCTTATTGACTATTTCGGAAGTCAATATGCCGGTAGTCAATTGACCACCAACTTTTTTTTGAAAGAAATTGAAACTCTGGTTGTCATATTGACTACCGTGTTAGTCAATACGACAGCTCGGTAGTCAATACGAAATTTTGGTTGAAGGAAATTGACAACTGCGGAAGTCAATATGACGACTGTGGTAGTCAATATTGTTAGAATACTAATTTGATACTTGTTAATGTTTAACTTATTAATTTCTCTATGTGAAATATTTCATTCAACATAGTATTTAAGAAACTTTTTCCTTACTTTACTTCAAATTATAACTTCATTGAATAAACATTCAAAACCACATCGTTATTTTATCAAATATGATATCTGCGGAAGTCAAAATGACATTTGCGGTAGTGAATACTCCAACTATGGTAGTCAAAATGACAACTGCGGTAGTCAATATGACGAATTTTTTTGAAAAAATTTACTACCGGATAGTCAATAGAATAATTTTCGATTCTCAATCTCAGTAGTCAACAGGACAACCGTGCTAGTCAATTTCGTATTCGCTAGTTTCGCCAAATTTCAAGTTGACTATCGATGATTCTCAGTGGCGGATTAAACGTTGAGGGCGCCATAGGCAAGCATCCCATCGGCGCCCCTATATTATAAATATTTAGTACTATAGTTTGACCGAAATCGCTGCACCGCGTTGGAATGAGGAAGGAAAAAGAATCTAAGTTTACATGAGATCGATTAGTTCAAAAACACTTTAAGAAATTAGAAGGAAGCTAAGTCAACTGCGGAGTTAGCAAATCAAATAGGTAAACCTAGTTGACTCTGGTTGGAGTGGGAGTGGCTATCTAGATATTGTTGACTCACTTAGACCTCTTGGTCCATTGTGATACCGTGGGAGAGTAATGAACTTAAACAAACCATTTTGCACTTTTAATGAAGTTAGAGATACATACATCTTGTGTCGACCGTTTCCAGTTCACTGGTATTATCGTAGAAGGGATTACCAAGATAGTTATTCCTTCTATTGAAGAGTGCTGGACAATAACATAGAAGGTTTTGAACTATTTCCTCTTCCTCCTCGTTCATGCAGCTTCTACAGAAGTCGTCTTGATATAACTCCAACTGTGAAGATTATACTTTGTCTGCTCAGGAAGATCAAACCTTTTGACCGTTTCAGGTCTATACTTGGCTATATTTGTTTGGTGGTACCCTGTGACCATCTTTTGTTGATTCTAGAGCATATTGTTTGAGAAGATATTTGCATGTAGAATGTAGTAAGTGGAACTGTTCCGGACCGATTTTTATTTTAACAAAAGTGGCAAGTGTGGTTCGAGTTCATGAATTTGCTAGTTCAACAACAACGTATGAACTCGTACGTATGAATTAAATCTTCACAAATCCTCAATTGAGGATTTCCAGGCAAAACGGACATTTATTATTACCGCAACTCTTTTCTGCTCAAAATTGATATTGAAAATGGACTTCACAGTGTTCTCATAAAAAAGCAACAACAAAATGTAAAAAGTCCTGTTTTCATTCTGTTGTTTTTTTGTTTGTGAATTGTCAGCATCATCTCGCCTCAACACAATTAAGTTAAGACAAAAAATTAACTATGCCGTATCTTGAGCAACAATCCAGCAAGCGAGCATTCATCGCCCGGGCAATAAACCGACTTTTCGAAGCATAAAACTTTATGATTTCTTCTACTTCTTCTCGTTGCTCTTCACTCCCACGTTCTTCCTCACTGGGGCTGAAAAAGCATTGGTATAGGCTCGTCTACATGCGGCATGGAATGTTGTGTTGTTTATGATGAAGGCACATATCCGTATCCGTGTCTCTATAATGTCGGATCGTAGAATATTGAAGTCATGTGAAGTGGACTCAAGCATAAAGAAAATTCCTTCACATATTTCTTTTTCTCATTTTCGTTGTTGTTCCTTTTTATTTGTGTGTTTCTCGTGCTGTTTGGGCCAAGGAAGGATGTTATTGTTTTTCTACATTTTTTTCTTTGGAGTAGTTTATTCACCAGAACGAGAACCTATTATGCTTTGTGAATTAAAGAGGACGACTTGCCTCTACCCGGCCGTCCGGTCTACCATCATGGCTATATCGTGTCAGTTAATCCTTAATCCTTTTACGCCTTTTTGTGATTACTTGCAAGGCATTAAGTGGTATGCAGTCGTAAATTGCACTAAGTACATTCTCATTTTACTTTTGCCGGACAACTAGCTCCGGAAACCGAATGGAAAATCGATTTAATGTCTTTTTGCTAGGCGTTCTGTCGTCGTCGACCTACAATCTTCGTCGTCGAAATATAATTCGATGTGGGTGTTGTCGTTGTACTTAGAGAAAGACACCACCAAATCGATAATCAGCAGCCAGCAAGGAACCCTGTCTCTCGGCCTGACACACAAATAACCTGAACTATACGTGCGTCAGTTAATGCTTAGCACCTTTTTCAATCTCTTGAATAATTCAAAGTGTTCAATAAAAACAGGCCATTTGTGCGATGATAGGGCGGGCAATCCGATGGGTTTGTCGGTAGTATCTTGTATGTTATTTTCCCAGATGTGCTTTGATGTGGATTGCCCAGGCTGAATAAAGTACCTATCAGTATCCTTGATGCTGTACTTTAGTACTGTTCCAGCGGACTCCTTCGGAGTCAGCAGAATGTGAAAATTGTGTGTTTCCAATGAAGAAACAAAATACGAATAAATATAAAAGAAATCACAATGAATATGTATTCGAGTTTTGTTCAAATTGAGAAAATGTAATGTTATGTGTGATGGCAATGGTATGTGCTATCTCGTGTGAAATGTACTTACGAAGCGCTTTCGTCGCGCGATGCGGTGCGGTGTGGTGGGTGGATTCAAATTGGGTTGGAAGATTAAAACCATTAAGCTTTACTACACTTAAGTGAATATTTCATGTTTAATGTTATTTTTGTGTTGTTTTGTTGTGTTTCATTTCGTTAGTGGTGTTTTTTTTTTTGTACATTTTCTTTTTGCTCGAAAGCCATTTCGTTTGAATTTGGAATTGGTTTTGATCAGTCCTGCTTTTCGGATGTTAAGACACTTTTGTAGGGTTTATAATGTTGTGGGATGGGCTTTAATATGATGAACATTATACTTGAGACTTATGATATCTGATGCCACGAGGATTATTGGGTGACATTACCGTTATAGCCTGAATTCTAATACCCTTCATAAGTGCCGAATATAGGAAATGTACATCAAGAAGTATCATTCAATATTTTCGCTTTTTGAATATTTAGAATTTTTTGTAATAAGATTGCTTCAAAATTCAGAGTAAAGGTTTATAATTAGCGGCTAGGGCGGCAGCATACTATTGAATCTTAAGTTAAAAAGCCATTTCTGCGAATAAATAGAGAAACGTGAAGTGGCGACTGGCGACCCATGCAAATCATATAAGGAAAACGCATTCCGAGTCTATAAATCAAACCGCCAATGTTGTTCCAGTATCCAATGAAGTTGTGGGAGAAGTTTGGAGTAACCTTTTAACTACTCGCCACTTCGATTCTATTCGCTGCGTATGTGTACTTTTATCCGCAAGAAATGGATTTTCTGGATCGCTATGATTTACCTCACTTACTAATTAACATACTTAGATATAACCGGTTCCATGAACGATCTCTGTCTGCGACACTGCAGCCGTCGGGAACGTTCCTCGCATGCACACTCTTTAGTCACCAAGACCAAGCGCTCTGGCAACAGCAGTCACTTGGTCCTTGTTACGTAGGTTAGGTCTTCCTTGTCGTCCCTTGTAGTTTCGTTCTTGTCGTCCTGCATCCGGGCGCTACGAGCTGTTGCAATGGCTGGAGCGTTGTCGTCTATTTGCTCGGTGTGGCCGAAACAATGTATTCGAGTTTTCTTGGCTTTCTGGACTAAATCCATATCTTTTTACAGCTCGTATCTATAGTTCGTGGTTGAAGAAGATCATCCACTATCGTCACACATGGGACCGGAAATCCCTCGTTGAATTTTTTCTTTTTTACTCTTCGTCCAACACTCGGTATCGTAGACTAGTAAAATCAAAGTATTTCATAGCAGACACTAAATTTGTCTTTCGAGTGAGCGGTTTTGAATCCAGTTGTTTTGATAAGCCAAAGTAGCAGCTGTTCGCTTTGATAATTCTTCCTCCGATCTCCACTAAAGTGTCGTTTGTGGAATTAACGTTGGTTCCAAGGAAGGTTAACGCCTTTCCTTAAAAAATAAAAATAAATAGCTTACTCTCATCAACAATACTCTAGGTGCGTGTGAGGAATTGAGGGGACCTACAATTTAACTCCGATTCCGATAACGAAAAAATTGAGAAGCACTTTTTCATGACAGATGATACTCTTGGAAGTTTTGTCAGTTCTTCGCAAGAGGCAGTGCCATTGAAAGATGAAATAAAAACTATGGGCAAGAATAGGACTCGAACCCACGACGTTCTGCTTAGCAGCCAACGCACCTAACCACTAGGCTAGGCTACGGACACTACTACCCCTTTCCTTAAGTACCTCGAAATCGCTGCTACTAACAGTGAAGTTTTGTCCGAGGCAGTGAACAAATGTTATTTTCTTTGAAGATAGCATGTACTTTGTTTCTTCATTCACTTCAGGACCAACGAGCTCCTCCTGTTCTTCAATCGATGTGAATTTGTTGAAGATAGTGTTTTGCGTGCTCACACCTGTCTTGCATATTATCTGCTCCAGGACTATGTTCAAGAAATCACATGACACAGCGCATCTCCTTGTCTAAGACCCATGCTCTAGAAATCAATCATATGCTCTCCAGAAATCCGTTTGGATGGTGGTAGCGGTCATGGTCAACCATTTTTATTACTTCGACAGATTTCAAATGCCAACTTGAAACCTAAAACAGAGATTAGCGAAAGAGGATCGGAAATAAGGTGCAAAGAACCGCAATAAATAAAAAAAAAGCTCTGATCAGGGTATGGAGCTGTCAAAAAAACCCGTTTTTCTTTTTTAACTCAGACATATCTGAGCGCTCACCTTTTGTTTATTTTTTCGATCAGATTAGATGGCGTAACAAGTTACGTGCGTCCAACTTCATTTATTTTGTTCGTATCATGGTGGAAATGGCTGGCGAAGCAAGTTGTTCTTCCAATGAAGTAAAAATACAAAATTATTTTTGTCAGCTTCTCAATTTTTTTTCTGTGTGACATTTCCGTGCTCAGGTTTGTTTCTTTATTAACTCGGAAAGGTCTAAGCATACTCTGCTCAGACCGAGCTCGATGAGCCCAGGCTCTACTCCACAACCAACTTAGAGCTAAAAAAGAAAAACGCCTATTGACAGCTTGGTACACTGTCTGATGATGTCCATTTTAAGGGTATGTGCTGTCAATTTTTAGGGTATGTGCTGTCAAACTTTGACTGTGTTGTCAGTCGAGTTCAGGGGTGTATTATTTCTGTTCGTGATGGTAAGGCGCTACAATTCGTTGAGTGTGCGCGGTGGCTTTGAATAGTAATTCCATCGTGTTTCAAAACGTTTTTATTTGTTGGTTTGGTTGTATTACAGTAGGCGTAATAAACGTGATGAATTACGGATGAAAAATCAAGAAAATTTACTGGAAAATAAAAAAATTAAACATTAAAAACCGTGCAGTGAATCTTTAGTGTTAAAACACATTGCTTCCTAAAAAAGAATTGAGATTGAAAAAAAAAAGTTGAAGCAAAATCGATTAATCAAATTTCGCTTGGCGCCCCTGAGATTAACTATTCAACTGCAGACCAGCCCTGTTGTAATGTGTTTGTGTTTGTGAAACTCACACTAATTAGAAAAATGCTTCAATTCTTGTTCATAAGACCCATTCCTGTACTTCTTATTCAATGGTTTGTACGCATACCTACTTGCACGTGCAGTGCAATTTGACATCTGTCATTGACACCTACATAAAAGTTTTTTTTTTTTTTTTTGGCAAACCCATCTAATGTTAAGTAAGTAGGTATTACAAAAACAAACTTCTTACTCTGAATAAAATAGAATATCTATTTTCGTTCGACTCTCGAATATTTTGTGAATCTCTATCACGTTTTTCTCTCCAAATATCATGAATATTAATTTTTATATGCTTCGTGTATGAAAATAAAGAAATAATACTCGCATGATGCGACAGTTCGTAGTTTTATTAGGTTTGTTCGATGTGCGCTCTGGGTCGCTCTGTGACGCTCTAATTTCACCCTGAGTGAGCTGTTCCCAGTCGCTCTTTTTTCGCTCCGGTGCATTTCCACCGTGTTCGATGTGTATTCAGTGCTCGTGCTCTCACCAGGAGCACTCTGAATGGCCCCAAGTTTTTTTGGGGGCGAGAATTATGGAGCTGTTCCAATCAGCTGTTACTATACAGCTGAAAGAGAAAAAAAACAAAACAGAGCACTACTAAACGCGTTCGATGTGAAACCTAACCCAGAGAAATTTTTCAGTTTTTTGACAGCTCCGTTCACAGTATGACAAGCACCGGAACGCCCCGAGGCTGGTTACATCGAACAAACCTGTTGATCCATGGCGCTGAAAACACATGGAAATGGAAAGAGAAAAAACAACAAAAAGCAAAATGTCCAACGTCGCACAACTTTGGATAGGATGCGTTTTTTGGGAAATCCCTCTTTACACTGGAAAGATTTGCCAAAAAAAAAAAACACGCCTAATGACTGCGCTTTTTAAAATTGCTTGAGACTAGCTAAGAATACATTTTTGTTCCTTTTTGGTTATTAAAATTGTTATTTCTCTGAATTTCCTTTTCGATACAGTGAGGCTCTGTCGTCTGGGTACAACACCAAGACGACAAAGCCTCACCTTAAGTCCCACATTACATCCAACTTATGCTTACCTAGTTTCAAATTGCCACCATTAAATCGTGCGACCAAACTTAAACTTTATCCCCAATGACGGCAATAAATAAAACATAAAAATAATAAGACCTTTTGTTCGCTGATTGTAATCCTGCGAAAGCGTGAAAAAATAAAGAATTTGCACGAAAATAAATTTCAAATGAAACAAAAAAAATCCACGTGAAAGCTTACTGTACTGCCGTGTCGTTTGGTTGATATAGAGACTCGAATAGGAATAGGCCACTCCATACTTTTCTATTCTTATCGTTTGTTTTCCCTTTTTTGCTGAGTTTCACCCTCACAGAGATTTCAAAAAGTACAAAAGTCCTTCTAAGCTTACAAAGGGAAAAAAAGAAACACCGGGAATAGATGGTTGATACACAAGTCCTAACGCCGAGCATTTGGTTCTGGGAATGACTCCCTCTTGGACAACGCGGCGCGACGCATGGTTGGCAGGCACTGCATGGTGTTCCCATCGGATTTTTGAAATATACGCATAACCTTAGCTCCTCGAGTAGGTTTGTAGGTTCCTTCCTGCCCATTTCACAGGATATCCCACGTCCTCTCCAAGCCGCGCGCCGCCGGCGGTGGATTAATGACACCTCGTAAATCAGGGACCTCTCACTTTTCCTCTTATTTGGCTCGTTGAATGGGGGTGGTTCTAACGACTCTAAAAAAAAGTCAAGAACGACATGAAAAAGGGAAAAAAATAATCGTGGGAAATGAAAATGATAAATGCAATAACTTCCAAATGGTATCTGGCTTTGCAAACAAACGCAAAAGCAGAAAACACCTAGTCCTTGAAATGAAAGGGTACCCACTCACCTGGCAGAGCAGCGAGCGTTAGTGGATGCGGATCATACCAAAGTTGAGGGTGTATAAGACCACACGAAGCACAAAGTTGGCTCTAAGTTAATTCTTACGCTCGTTCGCTCACTTACTCCGGCTTGGCAATGGCCCATTGAGTGTGAAGGATTGTTCTCGCTAAAGTTTCCCTTGTGTTATTGCTTCATTTTGTTTTTTTTTTTGCTCGTTCGCATTTTTTTTTTCCAAGCTGTGAAAGTCCTGCCCACGTGGTTTTAATGGCACAACAAATGACTCCTAGTCTCCAAAATGGCTGTGCGAGAATTCTACCTACAACAACGACCACGACTTTGGCGTCGCTGACGCTCTGTAAGCATCATTAGCCGTGGTTTTCGCTGTTTTTTGTAATGGAAATTGGAGACTAAAACCTCCCCAGCCATTTGGCACATGAACTCCCGACGGGACGAGTCATGAGTCAGAACGACCTGAAAAAAATAAAAAAACAAATCTCGGTAACCAGAATTGCTTATAACCTAGTTAAGAGCAAATTATTGTGCATGCATGCAAGCAAGCTCCAATTCTCGGCTCTAATAAACCTTTAATGGAGTTGCTTAGGTACACTCTTACCTATCGCAACTTCTCTTGGCTGATTATGAATTCATTTGGAGTGGCTGAGAGTGTTCAGAAGGCATGTGCAAGGACGTGTACACAAGGTGCTTTGGCTGGGTTAGGATAGGAAAGTTTCTCAGAAAGCAGGTGCCAAAGTCTGCCTCCTCCACTTCCTGCTGTTTTATTTACAGATTGATTTAATTTTGAGTGAACTACCTGAGGATAGTATAGTTACTCTGTTTCGGTCTCTGTCTAAGTCCGTACGTCGTCGCTTGTCCGATTAGACGAACGGACTTCGAACTACCTTTGCCTTCCGCTGCGCTGCCGAACTCTACCACACCTTCTGGCTGCAGCAAGGATAATCGAAGAAGTTTTCAGCAAAGTTCTACACTTTTGGAATGTTTCCATCATCGGGCTTATGCTGATGATATGTTTCTATATCCTCTCTGATGTAAATATTCAGAGACTGCTTAAGCTTAACTTCGACTTCGGACAGGGCATGAGTAAGCTCCTCTTTACCTATTTGTTTTTAGGTTAAAAATATAATTGTTTTTCCAAGGGAAGCATAATCTTGCTTAAATGCACTCTAAGACTCTAATATTCATCCGTAACTCTGGCATAATATTTTGCTGCTTGTGTTGTGTTTCGCATTTCAAGTTTTCATCATCCTTTGTTTTCGAATAAGGACAAATCGATGCGTCATAGTCAAAGGAAGAAGAAACATTATTATTTTGAGGACAAGTGATGGAATCATATTTAAAGTTGAGACTTGTTTTGGAAGACACACAGTAGGTGCGTGTACAACTACAATAACCAGGATGTGATAATTTGATTTCATATAATTGCTTTGACCGAAGGATTTGAGATCTTTGTGAAAACTCGATAAACTCTCACTCTCTCTGTCTGTTGTCTGTTTGTTCTGTAAATTTGAAGGTTCGAAACCGGGTCAGGTGTGTGTTTGTATTTTTGTAGGTTAATTCGTTTGTGTTTTGTTGGAAATTTTGTTTTGAAATTTAATTAAACTCAATTTACACTATTTTCTTTTAAGAAAACGAAACGAGTTGAGTTTGATAATAATTCTTGAATATTGTTTGGTTATTTAATGAATAGAATTTATAGACGTGAACTGATCTCCTGAATCCCATATTCGATGTTAGGCCGTGTGCGAATTGGGTTAAGAAGTAGTTAAAACTTGACGTTTGGTTTAATTTTGACACTTTGCATTGAATAAAATGTTTAAAAAAAATAGACTAGCTGCGGAGCAGGTTAAAATATGACAGAACAGGATTGGTTAAGAATTCATCCACTTTTAACCACAGTTCATCCAATTCGCACACGGCCTTAAGGGGCCGACTCATAGAATCCGTCAATCCGTCAGCGTCAATGCGTACGTTGCTGCCAACGTATTTGCCGGATGGAACCGTCCCATAGAATACGTTGTAAACTTTGACAGTCTCATTTGTTTAGTATGAAAATTATTCCCAAAACCGCAAATTGAACAAACAAATTTAAAACAAAATATCAAAATCGTGTCAAAATTATTTTTTTGCACATAATTTTGATAATTCATTGCTTTTCCTTGTTGCTGTGGGAACACATTGAATTGACTTCTCGTCAAATTCAGTTGTCAACGGATCAACGGACGCAAAAA
>CAKKXW010000003.1:72904903-72930554 GCA_920937365.1 Sphaerophoria rueppellii | reverse complement strand
AGATCAATGTTAGTCTCTATCAGTAAAACAAGAGATGAAATATCTATATAAACTGTCCATATTAGCTGGACCGAAGCTGAGATCGCGGTGGATCAATGTTCGTCTCTATAGTTAAAACAAGCAGTGAACAAACAAACAAACATACTCCCGCTACTGTACCGAATTCTCGACTTGTCTTAGTTCGGCGACGAACGACGCATTGTGTTGCTAATGGGCGACTGCCATACAAATTTCTCATTTTTGACAGCTGTCAGATTAGTCGCCGGGCGACTGGCGATGCATTCTGTTCAGCTCTTAAGCCATGTCATCGCCCTCATACAAACAAACAAACAAGTGACGAACAAAATTGATATCTCTGCTTGTAACTAGGTGGCGCTAGAGTCGAAGCCAGGTCGATTATACCTGTCAAATATATCTATAAAGTAGAGAACAAAATGACTATCTCTGATTGTAACTAGATGGCGACAGCAAAAAATACCTCCTCGATAGTATTAGCCAAATGAATTTACAAATGTCGTTTTTAATTGGCAACCAGCTGAAGCACAGATTGAAATCAGAAGGGAAGTTCACTTTTTTTCAAAATCAGAATTGTCACTTTAGTTGAAAGCAATCAGAATCCTCTTTTTAACTTCCAGATTGCCAATATGTAATTAAAAAACGTCAAAAGAGAATAGAAACTTGGTCGAGAGTTGACCTTCTATCATCGCCTATTGCTTAGAATAGTTCGGTGGGTAAACTGTCATCTAAAGCGACATCGAATCGGGATTGTTTATCTGCATTATTGTAACTAACTGCATTAAATAAAAGTTTTGCAGAAGATTTCTCTCAATATACACAACAACAACTACCTCTATCTTCTCTAATGCGAGACCAACTTGTTCGTGCGTCTATGGAGATCATATTCATATTGTTGACAATCTTTGACGAGTGCGCTGTCCGATGTCGAACTTTCCAGTGAATTTATTTGCTCTTGAATTATTTGTATATGTACCTTTGTATAGTACTACCAAGATTGGTTTTCTGCTTGGTTTGACAGAACATACAATACAAACTTATGTAAAAAAAACTGCTTCTGTGAAAAATTCTCAAGATGGCACCACCATCGTTTTCCATCTTGAGACTACTCCCCAAATAGATATACAAAGCTTGAATCTATCTGGCGACGGCGAGCGACAGCCTGAAATGTCAAATAAATCCTGATTAACACGACAGTATTTTGACATCACACACAAAATGCGTTAGGCCCGCTCTTTTACTTTATCGGCAGTTTTTGTAAAAACTTTCAAAAATCGGGAGTGGGGATGAAATTATGTGATTTTCCCAAAAAGTGAAAGAAACCGTGACAGCCTAAATCTCCCAAATGCACAAAATTACGTCAAACGGCACAAAATTCAATGTACTTCTTATGGTTTGACAGAATTTACAAATACTGCCACAAGAAATTTTTGTGGCTAAAATCGGCAAATAGAGGAAATATTTTTCTCCTTCAAAAGTGACAGAACTTACAAAATTTGGGAGTAAGAGAACGGAAAAGTGGGAAAATATGCCAGTTCTAGGCAGTAAAAGAACAGACCTAATGTGATAGCGCTGAATAGTAGTTTGTTGTTAATAACAACACTTCTAGGCTCCCCTCGAAAAGGTTGAACTTTTGCTCAGGAAAATCAAATTAGAATTATGTGACATGGGCTGCTGGTCTTGTGAATTGCTTATACGAAAGTTGAATACAAATGGTTCCATTAAATTTCGGCTACACTAGCTCTTTCAGTCGCAGTAAAGAAAAGAAAAACTCTCTGACATTGACATCTGTCACTTTGCATGCTAATTCTGGCATTGAAACTAGTGACGTTCAATACTAATAATGATAAGTAGTGTTCCACCAGTTTTTCCGTTTAAACCAGTTTTTAACCCAATTCGCACACGTTTTTGCCAATGTATGTTACCTCAGTTCATATATATCCTCCACGCAAACGACACCTCTCACAGAATACCGAACCTAAAAACAGCAAAATAATTTCCCCCTAGACAATTCACTCCGAATCATAATATTCCTTCCTTTTCCAATTCCCATCGCAAAACCAACCAAATCAAACATACCCAAACTTCGAGACTCTCTCTTCATTATCCATCCCATTCGCATATTCGAATAAAATTTGACATTTCCATTTTCCCTTCCGAATTCGGAGTCAATTTCGGTTTTCGCTTTTCGATGGTGTTCGTCGGTCGTCTATCGTTTCAATTCGTGTAATATCAATTTAAAAAACTGTTTTTCTCCAATTTAATTAACATCTTGCGTCCAAATTTTAATTGAAATAAGTGCTTCCCAATCACTGCCGTGTTTTTCAAGTGCTAATTATTTCGAAAAACATTGAAATTTGTGTGAAAATAGATAAAAACAAAGTGAAGGAAGAAATTGTTTTATCTTCGTACATTTCGAATTCTGTGCAGCGCAGAGCAAAATCATTTTTTTCGTGGTAAAGGCGAATGCACTGTTTCCATCATCCATCACCCATTCCCTTTGTGTTTTAATGCATCCTTACTTCGAGTAAAAACACCTAATATTCTGTGTTATTTTAAGTTCAACTATGGTTCATGTGATTGTTTATTGAACATTTTTCCTATTTTCATCGATTTGTTTATTGCAAAATTGAAAGGAGGAAGTTAAATTTACTGTGAAAAAAGAAGAAAAATCTGGGTTTGGTACAGCAAAAGAAGATTCGCTCTGCGTGAAAGAGAAAATTGTAAAACTGACAGCTCTCAACACTAACACAAACGCATTAAACAGCAAAATCGATAAAATGTGTAGAGCAATTAATCAAAGTTCTGTTGTTTTGGGAGAATTGATAATTTTGTGTTCAAATTAATTTCCTAAATGTCTTTGAAAAGCTCAAAACAATTGCATTTTCCAATTTGTAAAAAATTACCTTTTTAGGCTTAGAGAAAAACATAAACACTTCGTGCCAATACACACAACAAAAGCGCACGTTTTTCGTATACGTACACAGTTACACACGAATACACGTGCTTCCAATAGCATTGTTTTTTATGTAGTGACAATAAGCGCCATGTTTGTGTACATACAATTGCGGCGAATTACTGGCTGGTTTGCTGAATTCGCCGATTTTCAGAGGTGTTTGCTCTTTGTTTTGCTTTTTGTTGTTGTTATCTTCTTTTTCTCCCATTCTGTCTTCTGTGTAATTTTGTTTTTGGAACCAGCCTGGCCTGGGTATTCTTGTTGAGTTCTGGGATTCGGGACAGAACAGAAAATAGATACATTTTTGCTTTTGGCTTATTCGATTTCGATTGCAGAAACCTTCTTCAAGGAGTGTTTTTTTTTTGGTTTGGACGATGGTCGATGTGGTAGCCGGCAGCGGCAGAGGAATGTTGATTCAGTGAGGCCGGACAGATTTCATCCAGAAATGGAATATGACTTGGGAGATTTAATTTTGGTTAAATTTGACTCGGAGTGCATGCGAAATGGCCAGGAACTGTAACTCAGTGCATGCGAGTTTCTTTCGACTTTTTTGTTGCAGAAGTTGGCAAACAGGATTCTATCAACTTGGGATGGTTTTTGCTTTGCCCTCGCATCGTCATCGTCATCGCTGGCTCCAATTGGATTTCGGTGTTTGTTATTTGTTTGTTTATTTTTCGGAGCCCTGTCCAAGTCATCGCTGGCCTGAAACTAAACTGGACAGAGGAGATGGCATTTCATTATTCATTGTTTGGTTGCGATTCTCTAATAAACTTTGTTCCTTTTTTGTTTTTTCCTTCGTTTTGTGGAGTGAGTCAGTCAATGGACTTGCAATTCGCTTAACGATGACGACAACGAGCCTCTATCGATTTTGCAAAAATGATTTTTCCTCTTTTTTGTATGCTTGGTGTGGGAAGAAGCGGAGGATGGGAACTTTGGGGAATTTGTTTCTAAGGCAAAGTGCTGTGGATGGGTTTAGGGCGTCGGCATTTCTTGGAGTGAAATTTTATTCATATGAGTAACTCGGGTTAGACATTGTTATTGACACCTCAGTCAGAGGAGGAAAATTGTGTATTTGCCGAGGGAGATTTTACGTGGTCGAGAAAATCTAGTTCTAGTCATTAAATTAGATTTTGAGTGGGAATTTTTATTTGGTTGGGGAATCAATAAATTGCATCTCTCAAAGTTGAATATTTTTTCCATGTTTTGATCGATGACGCGTATCAGTTTCGTAAGCAAATCTTCGAGCGTCCTAGTCTATGTTATCGGTGTTCCCATCTTCTTGGCAGAGTCCATTGAATATATTAAAAGGTCTGGGAATCAATGCGGATACCTTTCCGTTAATCAATCTGTTAAGCAATCCGGAAACATTGGTTGTGGTCAGCCTCAGCCTCAGCAGGCTGTTGTAGGCAGCTTAAAAGTCTAAACACAGCTGATATGTTGGGATGATAAATTCTACGTATTTTTCCGATTCAAGCTTAGGGTTATCAGGTTATCCTCGAAGTTTGATCAACTTGACTCTTATACCATCAGCTCCTGTGGTTTTGTTGTCTTTCAGTCGACTAATAGCCTTTTCAATGCTTGGTGCTTGCAGAAAAAGATTGGCGTAATTTCCTCCAGTATCAATGTCAATGTCTTTAGCGTAAACTGCAATATATTTCGATTGGGAGAACTTCTGCACCTAATTCGGTCCTCAATGTCTATCCTTTCTATTTCAAATGCAGCATTTCTAATCAGTCCCTGTGATCTGATGGAGCCTAAGACGGAGCTAGCAGCGCTAATGACATATATGTTGTCGTCCATTCGCTTTTCTTGGCTTTCTGGACTACATCCAAATCGTGCTCATACAGCTCCTACAGTTAGCGGTTGCACCTTCTTCTCCCTTTTTTACTCATCGCCCAGCACTCGGCGCCGGCCGTAGAGTAGGACTGGTAAAATCAAAGTTTTGTATAGCAGACACTTTGTTAGTTATTTTGCCAACCGAAGCAGCAGCAGTTCGCTAGGGTAATTCTTCTTCGGATCTCCACTAAGGTGTCGTTTGTGGGATTGATGTTTGTTCCAAGGAAGGTGAACTCCTTAACTACCTCGAAATTGCTGCTGCCAACAGTGACGTTTTGTCCTAGGCGGTGTTGCTTTGTTTGTTGATAGCATGTACTTTGTTTTGTCCTCATTAACTTCAAGGCCAACGAGTTTCGCCTCTTCTTCAATCGCTGTGAAGGTCTCTAGGATCGACCGATGATGTCTATGTCGTCCGCATAGCCTAGGAGCTGGGTGGATTTGTTGAAGATAGTTTTTTCCGTGCTCACACCTGCCTTGAGGACTATCTGCTCCAGGATTATGTTGAAGAAATCACATGACAGCGCATCTCCTTGTCTAAACCCTTCGAATGTTTGAAACAACCTGGATCAGCTGCACACTGCACTGCGTATTGTTAAGTGTCATGCGGCACAGGATACAGGAATAGAAACAATTTTACGTGAACACCTGGCGTGGAGCCCTTATTTCACGGTGGATTGAATCCACCCACACTGTCTTTGGAACAGTTTTTGCCATTTGTTAATTTTTAAGTTTTAAAAATTTCAATCATTGCGTCCCGCCACTGTCGCTTATGATTTTCCTTCAATCTCAATCATTAACGCAAGTACCAGTTTGGATACCAATAAGATTCCCATACTGGTTGATGTTTTTCTATCTATACAACTGAGCCCAGAAGCGATTAACTCAGTTACCGAGAACGAATCTCTCAACAACCACAGCCACTCTGAAACTCCCACAACGGGGCCTACCGCCACCGTAGTTGCCATCCATAGGTCCTATGAATGGGGCTTGCAACTACCCCATAGCACCAGTTTATTCAATAGACATGGAGGTCTTCCTATTGATTATATGTACTTTAATGAATAAGTTTAAGTACATTTTTCCAATAGGAAAAATTCCCAACTTCGTTGAGTTATGGCTCAATGGGAACACTGGTGTCCATTGTCATGCAGTCTATTACAAGTTACAGCCGCGATGAGCAAACCTGGAAGACTGCATGACTCATTACCATGTACCACCATCATAATTGAAATTACCAATATTCATTCTTTTCCTTTTCTATCATTTTAATATCAAGTACAGTCTCATTAATCATTATATTTATCAATTCCCTTATGATCATGCTACCTGTACAATGAAGCGTTCCTTCGCCCAGACCGAAGTCTGGTTTCCACCTTTTGCTCGGGATTCCGAATTCAGACGTCGCCATCATATGCTCTTGGCAGTGGATGATAGCGTAAGCAGCTTCGAAGCCGATGAAAAGATGGTGGGTTTCGACTTGCAATTCGTTAGTCTTTTCCAGGATCTGCCTCAGTGTGAATATTTGGTCTATCGTTGTTCTGCATGGCCTAAAGCCACACTGATACGTGCAGATTATTGTGTTGCAGAACGGTTTAAGACGCTCAACCAGTACTTTGGACAGTATTTTGTATGCAACATTAAGCAGGGATATACTTCGATAGTTTTTGCATGGCATACGATCGGCATTTTGAGCTTAAAGTGCTTACAAACATGACAAACACCTATATTTGATAAAAAGAAGTATTCAAAATAAAAGTACTTTAAAGTTTAAGAAAAAAATAAAAGTTTTTACCTTAGAAAACTCTTAAAAGTCTCCACTGTTCCTCACCAACGCCGCCAACCGACCGACGCCACCACAACATAAAAAATAAAAATAAAAAAAAAATTCAGCAACAACCAATTTATTACTTAACTCAATGAAAGAAAACGTATGCATGTACCTATTTGTCTTCAGCCATACATAACGGTATGTTTACCTTTTGCCAGCTAAAAACTTGTCTATTCTTTTTTCGGACGAGGGCAGTGTGTCGCGCTACCGCTGTCGGTACCCCTCTATGTGCTTGTCTAAAAGTTGTCGTCAAACAAAAAGATGAAAAAGCAAAAGAAAAAAAAGGAAAAAAAAACGACTGCCCCCACCTTTTGTTTACTCCAAAGCCATTGATACATTTTTTGTTATTTTTGTATTTATTTGTTTATGTGTTTTTTTAGAAGGTACTCTGCTTGTTTACCATCGTAAAATATTTCCTATGACTCGTGCTTTTGATTTGTCACTTGGTCACGCAGCCAAAAAAAAATATTTACTTTTGTTTTTGTGATTCCCTCTCACATGACAAGACGCTTTTAACTAAATTAACGTCACTGGAAAGAAAGAGAACATCGAGTGTCAATTACTTATTTGACATGATTGACATCTTTGAGAATAATTTATTAATTTCCTTGAACTGAAATGAATACGCTTCTTTACAGATGCACCCACCATCTGTGTGAGTGTGCCCTTTGACAGCTGTTCGTGTGTAAATATTTAACTCGAAAACAACATAGAGATTCAAGTGTTTCCACTTTTGTTTTCGCGCGGACTTGAAGGCCATCACACATCACACATTCCATTCACCTTTAAACGTCGTGTTAGTAGGTAATCCGACACGGGGAGGGTGTGAACACAAACAAACATAAAGGGCTTTGTTTGAATTTGTTGTTAAATCAATAGGCCGACTTCACGTTGGAGATGCTTCAATGAGTTTGCATTGATGCACGTGTTTGTTTGGCGGGTGCGAGGTTCTACTTAGGAATAATTGATACAAAAATATCGAGACAAAAATGTCAATCACAAGCACAACAATGGCGATGATGAGGGTACGACGAATTGAGTTGACTCTTGATTTTATTTGTCAATTAGACGGGTTTCATGAGTTTGGCAAATAAGTCAATCAATTTGTCGGAATTGGTTTGTGATTGGTGGGGTCGGAGTGGAAAAGAAGACGAATTGGTTCTTATTGAAATCGCCCTCTGAAGACATTTTAAGTCTGCAGACATCTTCAGATATTTCTTTGGGACCTAATTGAGACAGTTAGGGATTTGTCAAAGCTCCCAGACGATATTCAATGTAAAGGACCAGGGCTTAATTAGTTGGGATATATTTTAATCCCATTTAAGGCAGCCAAATACCCAAGTCCTTGATTATTTTACGAAAATTATGTAATTCCTCAGAAGTGTTTCAATTTCTTAAGGAATACAATCGAGACTCGTGCCCCATAGACAAACATTTCATCGACTCGAGTCAATGAAATTAATTCAATTCAATTCACAGCCTTTCCATCATTGTGTTAAGTGAATTATGCTCATTTGTTCACATTCTCGGAATTCGAAATAAAATTTGGAACGGTTTTGAAGGTGAGAAGACGGCATAGCACACATCATGGCTTTGAAATGTTTCTTGGAAGTAAAAATTACTTTTGCCGAATGTGTTCGGTTCGTGTCTCGTGTGTGATGTATGTAATTGAAATTATTCAATTGAGAATTTTAATTTCCTTTTATTTGATGAAGAGAAAGAATAGAAGAAGCAGAAGGTGTGCTACTGTCGAAAGGAGAATTGACAAATTATAAGGAGCGACATTGACGGATTTGTTGTTTAATTGGTATCGCAATTCAGTAACGTTCTGAATGTGTCTTCTCAAGGAAGCTGAACTGCTCTTAAAAATGCAAAACAAATTGAAAATGATTAAATTTTGTTCATGTAATATGGCCTTTAGGTAACAGCCTACATTTCCATTAATAATTATGAAACTCAAATTCTGTCATGTATGTGTCCTTGCAGTGAGCATTCTTTGACTTCAATTTTCAGTGACCTTGGTAATGGTTGCAGCCTTTAACTCGAACACTTCCTTGATGATATTTACCTTGAGTAGAGTACCTGGATTGTTTTCGGATTGTTGGTATGATAATGCTCCTACCAGTCCTAAGGAATCATATCGTAGTCCTAAAGCAGCCGATAGACATCGCCATGGGAATTTGATGTGTAGATCACAACAACATCTTGCGGCGTGGCAAGGTTGTCCATAACCAAGTCTTTGGTTACAACAAAACTAGAAGACTTTTCTCAGTTTTCTCAGCAAAGATAGGAATTTGACTTACTGTCGAAATTTTGACCAAGAAGCAGCTTTCAGTGTTCTTCCTTCATTCCTACGCTCGTTGACAATGACACTCCAGTTGTTAGCCCTCTCGCGAAAGCTTACTTTTTTGCTAGGCAGTTCGCCTCAAACTCTTCACTGCCAGAGAGTTTCATGACACCCCCAGTTCTTGAGCGCGTCAACATACCTCGCAATCACAAAGCTTCAGCAGTAGCTGAACTTAAAGCTATGTACTCAGCTCCACTTGAAGACGTGGCTACAGTTGGTTGCTTCTTGCTGCACCAAGATACAGAACTTCGCCTTCTTGCTTATTAAATTTAGTATAGAGGCAGTAGTCATGGTTTGATCTGTTGAATCCTAGTTGTATCATTCAATTTTTGGTTCCAGCAACGAAGCGATTGCTTCAATCCATAAATAGATTTTAAAAGTTTACAGGCTGTACCCTCTCTGGCTTTGACTCCTTCTGGTATTGCCAGATAAATGTCTTCTTTTAAGTCTCTATGAAGGAAAGCAGTTTTAATGTCAAACTGGTGAAAGTGGTATGTTCGGTACATACCGACCGCTAATACACTTTGCCACTGGTGCATAAGTTTCACCATAGTACACCCCAAACCGTTGCAGAAAACCTTTTGCTACAAGTCTAGCTTTGTATTTTCTTGGATTGCCATATTCGTCCACTTTTCTTCAAAAAACCCATTTAGTTTTAAGTTGTTTAGTGTGAGAAGGTACATCTACAATCTTCCATACGTTGTTTTTGGTGCATACCCCACCATGACAGATTTTCGACTTTTTGGATCAAGCTTCTTTGGGCACTGATTTGGAATCCACGCGTATGCCTTGCAACCAAATACCCTTTACTGCCTTAGTCCCAAACCACAATTCTGCTGGTGTTTTTGAGATCTCCAAAGAGCTTGTTCGACTGCGATTAATGGTATATACAGCAGCAAGTGCAGCTTCGTTCCACATATTCCTTGGAGCTCCGGATTCGATTAGCATAGCTCTGACTTTTTCCATGAGTGTTCTATTGAACCTCTCAGCGACACCATTCTGTTGAGGAGAATAAGCAATTGTTGGTTCAATCTGAATACCTTTTTGTTTGCACCAGTAAATTTGTTCTTTTGATAGGTATTCGCGTCCTTGGTCAACTGTCAGTTTTGAAATCGAGCTTCCAAAAATAGCGGTGGTCGTGGTCAAAGCTTCATACTCCTTGAATTTCGAAAATACATCAGACTTCTTCTTGATTGGGAAAATCATCGTAAAATGGCTGAAGTCATCGATGAAGGAAACAAAGTATCTTGAACCGTCAATCGCAATAGTATTGAAAGGACCACACACATCCGAATGTATCCTTTCTAGGGCTCGTTAAGCTCTACTGCGTGTTCCATTACACGGATTTCGTACTTGTTTTCCCTCAGCACACACGTCACAAAAATCAACTTTGAATTTTGGGTTGAAGTTTGGAATCATATTGCTCTTAAGTAGAACGTCGATGCCACAGCATGATTTGATCTTTTTCACATATGTCCGCTGCAAACTTCTTAACGACAACTTCGAGTTCATACAGATTTCCATTTAAACGAGCTGTTGCTATTAATTCCTCGGTCTTCAAAATTAATGCCTCTCTTCCACAGAATTTAGCTCCAGCATTCGTCAGTTTACTTACGGAAATAAAATTGTCTCGCAAATCAGGAACATACAGTACAACTTGTATTGTAAGATCGGTTCCTGTGTTGCTCACACCTTAAATAAAACCCATTTGTCTGGCCAACAAAGACTCATTGTCTTTAGCGACATTAATTTCAATTGGATTATTTAACTGTTCCAACTTTGAAAAGTACCATTTCTCGTTAGCAAGGTGGCGCTGGCCCCTGAATCCAATTTGAAAATAATCTTGTCGTTTTTGCTGATCTTGGTGTTGTCTCTGTCAGACATAAAACAAAAACTTTTTGTTTTGACAATTTGAACATCTTTTCCTGAATTGCCGTCTTTTGCAAGGTGCCCAATTTTGTTGCATTTGAAACACTTTCCGTTAAACTTTTTCTTTTTAAAATGTTTCTTTTTACTTGAAAAAGCTATTACTTCCTGGACGTCTTCTTCGTGTCGGTCATTAAGTTTTGTTTCTTCAGCTTTAAGCCTTTCTTTTGCCATTGAAAACGTTAGTTTGTCTTCATTCAAGTTTTGAAGTGCGGTAATTAATCGATCAAACATTTCGGGCAAAGAAAGAAATAATTGAGCAAGCATATCACCCTCTTTTAATTTTGCTCCTGATAGTTTCAGCTGACGAACCAAATTTTCGAAGGCCAAAAGATGGGACACCACTGAATACCCGTCCTTCATTCGTAATTTTGTTAATTGCTTTCGTACTAGCAATTGGTTTACAGTAGAAACATTGGCAAACGCTGAATTCAGACTTGCCCATATTTCTTTCGAAGTGTTCTTGTCTCTTACCTAGCTAAGAAAGTCTGAATGGATTAAATATCCCTCTTGAGAAATTCTAATATTTTCTCTTCATCTTCTGGAGGATCGTCTGTTAGAATGTCTAATAGATTCTTGGAATCCAGAAGAATTTTTATTCGGAATTGCCAATCGTCAAATCCGCAACCGTTAAACTGGAAAATGCCATGCGTAAAATCTTTCGAGTCGCCCATAACCTATTGTAATTAAACGCTCAGGATTCCAAAATGAAATAAAAAGAAAAATTTATTTAAAAAAACGATGTTTACAAAGTCGCAGTTAAAATCAGAATAAAAATATTTTCTGAGTGAAAATATTATTTTCAATAACATAACAAAACACGATTGCTTCATTTTCAATAAAAATACGTTCTGTCGGTATCGACAAATCCCCCCTGCGTTGGATTAAAAACATACTTTCGAACCGTTCATTCCAAGTTTTATTGAACCCACAATATAAATGTAGGTGTGCCGCAAGGCTCCGTTTCGTCTCAGATCCTTTTGCTCATTTTTATTGCCTGTTTCTTCTAATCGAATAAATTGTTTCGCTGACTTTGGATGTGGAACTGCAAGGGCAAAATATGATAAGCTCATTAAACTCTGACCTAAACAGAATTGTACAGTGGGGAATAAAAAACCATGTAGAGTTTAATGCTGCGAAATCCCAAAGCTGTCTTGCATCGTTAAAGTGAGATATACCCCCTTTGTCAGACCGAAAATCTCGAGATTCTCTGTGTGTGCATCACTGACCACCTTGTTTTGGAATGAGCACATATGCGATGTCGCCAAAAATGCCGCAAGATGTTTTGGTTTCATAAGACGATGCAAGCACTTTTTCTCCCCGTTTGATCTGGCTATGATCTTTAAGATATATATCTTAAGCTTGAGTACAATTCCCATCTCTGGGCTGGTGCTCCAGCCTGTTGGATGGTTGTACAAAAAAGAGCTCCTAGAATGATTGGTGAGAGGTTCAGTTAGGTTAGGTGATAAGGGGTGTGAATAGTGTGATCTGTTGCATACAAGGGGCCTACCCCTATAAAAATAAGATTTAGCATCGATGTTCTTTAAACTTGCCGATTAACGTAGACTGGCTTATTAACGAACCAGCCTGTTCTATATAAACATTTCCTCATGTTTGCCACTGAGACCTGCGCTTGATCATCCAGTTCCCCAACAAACCTGTTCCCGAAATGACGGAGTCGGTTTGTTTGGAGGTTTGGATAGTCACAGAGCAGGTGTTCAATGCTTTCCTATCTTGTTGGCCATTGTGCCAACGGCGCAATGACCCGTCACTCAGCGATAGAATATACCGAGTTTCCTTTTAATTAATGTTAGGCCATTTTTAGTGTTCTAGAGACTACGCAATCGTCCCTGGATTTTCAGGAGTTATTGATTTTCTCTTTTGATTTAAGGTCTATCTTCCTCGTGAGTACCCCAAAAATGGGGACAAATGGTCTTCTATCTGAATGGTCGCTACTACTTGTATCTGCTTCTGACCCTGCTTCGCCCCCTTCTATATTGCTAATGTTTGGTGACAGATACATTCACATTTTTTCGTGGCTCTCTCTTCTCTCGTTACTTCTACGGTAAGTGCTCTAGTGAAATATCCAGCTACATTACTACCCTTGAACAATTCAAATGCAATACCCGCACTTCCAGGAATGCAAAATCAGTTAACCCTCCAACCTAACTTCGGACATACTCACAAGTATAGAATGTGGAACTCTCTTCCACGCTCAGTCTTTCCCAATCATTGTAATGTTCAGGAATTCAAGACCAATCTACACCTCCTTTCCCACCCCTTCTCTTCTTCCTAATGCACTCACTGTGTCTCTGGCATAATAAGGGTATAAAAACCCCTTTAGTGGGTGCAAACTAAACAAAAAACTAGTCCCCCTTTAAGTTTTTATCGTATTCAGCGCTGTAATTAAGGCTGTTTTTTTTTACACATTTTTACTAAAATGTCATTTGTGGGGAGATGCCTAAGAAAAGGTACAACGGCTTCAAGTACAACTCTTTTTTTGTGCTACCCTGACTTTCGCTTAGTTTCAAACACATTCTTTCATACTTTGTTGTAGTTTTAAAATATTTTGTTTTGTCAATTAATGTCGTCCAAACATACCACTGTATTTCATTAGTCAGTCCAAAGTTCATTAACATTTGCTCCCCCGTTTTCCCATTCATACACTGATTGCTCTCTCTCTCCCTCTAGCCAATTAAAAAAATACTTTTTGACTTTGTCTACTTGGTCTACCTACATTCATTTTATACGATAACCTCAAAAGTTTTTATCAAACCAAAAAATTGTCTTCTTGTAATTTTGATAATGTCGATGATTCGTTTTCGTCTCTGTGTCTTCAATGTCAATTCAAGCTCAAAGAACAAAGGCTGAATTTCAATGAAAAGAGAAAAAAAGCATTTTGTTATTTTATTTTTACGTTTGTTTGTTTTGTAGGGTTTAGTTCTTTTTTGGCGCCAAAGTTTGTTCATCCGCCAATTGTTTGTATATTTTTTGCTGTGGTCGTTGTTGTTGTTTCTTCTATTTTTTCCGTTTCATCTCCAATGACAGAGACAAAGATGGAATCAAATGGAAATGATTAGAATTGACACAGATTTTATGTTGTTTACGGTATTGTTTTTGTTTTGTTTCTATTTGTGCGGTGCGGATACAAAAATATAGACAAAAAGCAAAAATTAAAACAAAGCGGATTCTCTTTTTTTTTTTACGTAGAATTAAATGTGAAAGTAGAGTTTTAGCTTTGTATGCATTCTTTTGCAATACAATTTGTTTTACTCTCATGTTTAACTTTTATTTATTTTTTTTTGTCAACAGTCTGAGTTGGTAAATGAGATCTAGATGAATTGACAATTTAATCTTTTATCGACAAATTGTTCAGTTATTCGTTTTTATGTCTCTATCAACTCCTGTTAACCAGAGTGTAGAAAAAAGACTAGTTGGAGAGTTTAAAGAAAAGACATTAGTTGTTAGTAATTATTATGTTTTGTTTGTGTTTGTTTTAGCACCACTTTCACAGTTGGTTGGTGTTTGTTATTCTCATTATTTTTAATAGTAATTGTAGAAATTGAGATGGAAAGGAAATCCCGTTAAGAGGTTTTGCGTAAGTGTCAACTTTTACTTGTCTGTTGGACCTAATTGTAAAGTAGTTTGAGGTGCTTAACAACTTGTTTCTCGATTGCTGCTTTTATGGCAGAAGGAAATGAAATTGAAACATTATTCAATTAATGAAAAGATTAGGTCATTAAGCCATAATATGCTCCCATTAAAAATAATATAGGACCATCGTTTAGTTATGTTTGAAGAGTTTGAAAGTAGCTTTGTTAAGTAAATAAATGTAAAGGGTTCCTCAAGACAGTGTCCTGGTACCTTTATTATAACAATAGTAATACTTACGTAGTAGTCTCCGTAGCGTAGTGGTTAGGTGGGTTGGCTTCTAATCAGAACGTCGTGGGTTCGACTCCTACTCGTGCCCAAAATTTTTATTTCATCTTACACGTGCACTGCCTCTTGCGAAGAACTGACAAAACTTCCAAGAGTATCATCTGTCTTGAAAAAGTGCTTCTCAACTTTGCCGTTCGGAACCGGCTTTACATTGTAGGTCCCCTCAATTCTTCACACGCACCCAGAGAATTGTTGATGAGATTAAGCCACTTAGGCCTTGGCTCTTCAAGAGTTATCGCGACACTCTATTTATTTTTATTTTTCAATACTTATTTCCACCTGAGTCGCAGTCTTCCTCTACTGCGACGTTCTTCCGGGTTGGATTCGAAGACTCTACGAGCCGGAGCATTATTTGCCATTCGCTCAACATGACTCAACCATCTAAGTCGTTGGACCTCAAATTTTCTGGCTTGGTCAGTGTCGCTGAATAGCTCGTATAGTTCGTGGTTGAATCTTCGTCTCCATTCTCTCGAAGCAGCAAAAAGCTTTTTCATCAGATGTTGTCATGGTCCATGTCTCTGCACCATACATGAGGACCGGGATGATGAGGGTTTTGTAGAGTGTCACTATAGTTGCTCAAGAGAGGACTTGATTACTCAATTGCCTTCGAAGTCCAAAGAAGCAGCGATTGGCAAGAGTGATTCTTCGTTTGATTTCAGCGCTGGTGCTGTTGTCTGAGTTGATTGCGGATCCCTATCCAATTATGTCAATGTCTTCTGTGTATTCTAGTTGCTAGACTGACTTTGGACTTGGTGTTGACGTTGGAGCTAATGTAGTTGAAGAAATCGCATGAAAACGCATCGCCCTGTCTAAAACCTTTTTTGACATTAAACTAGGGTTGCCAGATATGTTTGTATGGACTTTCCCGGACAAATGGGGACTGAAAAAAGAGTACACAATGAGGACAGAATAAACACACAAAAATTGCACACAAATATTTGAGTTCCTGAACCTTTTTTTTTTTTTAATTTGTAAGGACCTATTATCAAATCGAGGGTAAACTTTGAACCTCGGACTAACATAAAAACAATTTTACTCTGCAAAAAACGTAGATTTTTTCCCTTCGTAATAAAATATGTGATTGGGGTAAGACGTAAGATAAGTTTGCCTTACAATAAGGTCTATTCCTATAGAAGTAGATACTTAAAGAAATTCCTAGTTTTAACTAAAGAGTTCTTTCGTTGAGCCGTGGATTTGAATTGACCCTCGATTTTACAGCTGCGCAATGCATACGGAATGCAAACATTTTAAGGTCTGTTCTTTTACTTCCTAAAACTCCCGAAAACTCAATAAATTTCCCAAATTCTCACACTTTTATGTATTTTTACTAAAGTGTTTTGTAAGTTCTGTCACTTTTGAAGGAGAACAATATTTCCTCCGATCTTACACGCAAATCTTTCTTGCGGGAGATTTTATAAGTTCTGTCAAATCATTAGAATTACGATGTGAGATTTAATATTTAAGGAGAATTGCAAAATTTCATCCCCATTTCTCGAAATTTAACAGTTATTACAAAACTCCCGAAAAAGTGAAAGAACGGACCTAATGATGAATCTTTAAGTTTCGAACTTTTATTAAAACTACATTAACTTCTGCTTATCAATTGCTGTAAAGGGGGAATCACAAATTAAAAACATAACAAACAAGCTTATTCCCATTTATTCATACACGAAGTAACATAAAAATATAATTTGCGGTATCCGGAGACTAAAACGTACGTCAGTTTCGGATCTCCTTTTATCTCTGATTCTAACATACAAACAAATTAGTTTATTTTTTTTTTTGACATAAATGACAGCACATAAGTTGTGTTCGATTACTAATTTCGTATCTTAAGTATTAGACCTGTTCGTTCACTTTTTTTAGTATGGTTCGTTTTTTGATTAACTTTAAATTTTAATAGCATAAAAGTATATGGTTACTCAATGGATAAAAGAGTACAAACCCGGACAATTAACAAAAACTATCCCGGACGTCCCCCGCAGAGTGAAAAAAGAGTACATGTCCGGGAAAATCCGGACGGATGGAAACCCTACATTAAACGCGTCCGTTAGGTTATTTTATACCATGATGGAACAGCGTGAGTTTTTCTGGGATGCCAAAACAAGTCATAGTCCTTTATAGTTGCAATCTACAGACACTGTCATACGTGGCATTGAAATTGATGAAAAGGTGTTCTGCCATAGGGTGAAAATTTGATCGATGGCGGACTTTGCGGGTCTGAAGCCACATTGATAAGGATCTATCAGGTTTTTGACGAACGCTTCAAATGTCAAACAGTGCGGCAGACAAGATCTTGCAAGCGATGCCAAGGAGACTTTATACCTCTGTAGATGGTGCAGTTCAGGGGATCTCCTTTCTTGAGGATCGGGCATACGATGCACAGGTTCCATTCGTCGGGGGCATGCTTTCCTCCGACCAAATTTTGCAGATGAGCATGCACCAGCTCCTTACCAAATCATCTCCAGCTGCTGTGTACAGTTCGGCGGCTAGCCCGTCTGCTCCAGCGGCTTTGTTCGACTTAAGCTTAAATATCGCTATCTTCACTTCGTCCATGTCGGGTGGGTGGAATTGTTGGCCTTCTGCACCCAAATTGAGTGGTTCTGCATTGCTGGCGGAGTTTTGTTCGTCATCGCCATGATACAGCTTTGAGAAGTGATCTTACCATACCTTCAGCACTGACTGTGGTTCCTCTACGATGTTCCCATGATGGTCTCTTGAGAATTCGATTTGAGGTGTATAAGCCTTTGAGGTTTGTTTCACTTTTATGTAAAACTTTCGAACCTCGTTCCTGACATTCCTCCAATTCCTCGATCGCGCGCTTGTCATGCTCCTTTTTTTTTTCTTTCTGAGAAGTTTGTGCTTCTCTCTCATTTCTGCTCGTAGAGCTCACGAACTGCCCATATCCTTCTTTGCAGCACCGCTTTGTTTAGCTGCATGTGCACACGAGATGTGGGAAACGTGAACTTGTTACCCTAACGTCTCCCCCCGCAGCGAAGTCGATTAGCCTTAATCCGTTATCAAAGGTGGGGTCGTGTACGTTATGTCGTCCAATTACTTCATCAAAGATTTCTTCTCCACCCAGCTAAGCATTAAAATCTCCAAGGGCAAAACTATAGCATTGCTCATAAATGTTGTCGAGGAGCTCGTAGAACCTGTCTTTGGTGTGTTCATCCTTTTCCTCAGTGGGGGCGTAAGCGCAGATGAGGCTAATGTTGATGAATTTAGCCATGATGCGCTCATTCACTGAGTTGAAACTCAAGACCTTCTCCCTACAAATCCACATCCAAATAGTCGCTGATTCTGTTCCCGGTGACAGTCGCCGTAGATTATATCACAGTTGTTCATTTTACGTAAGCTCGGACCACCCCATCGCATTTCTTGGGTGGCAGTTATATCTGCTTTCTAGCAGTCAAAGGCTTCCGATAATTGCTCGGCTGCATGGTCTGTTAAGGGACCAAGTGCAAAACCGAAATTCGTTATCCTTAAATCGTTTGCGTGGGTCGTCATCACTAATTCCGTTCGTATCCGAGGCTTGTTGATGGTTCGGGACTAAAGTTTCTTTATGTGGCCGGACAGTCAACCTGACGCACGACACCCAACCTGGAGGGCCAGGTCTTTAGTTAAACTCTAAGACGAAGAGCCGGCCAAACCGCTCTTTATGGACCTGGGCTGCGAATATGCCGCAGTAGCCCTATATTCTGTTCACTAAGTAGTTCATCGTGACTGGAACTTTAGACGCCACCGTTGATTCAATCCTGGGAGTTCTTCCACTGCCGCCTGTTGAAAAGGTGGCATGCGTTATTGGGCGCATACCGCCTCCCCCCCCCCCTTTTTCTTTGCTGCCGCCAACAACTTCCCACTGGGGTTAAAACACAATCTTCGGTTGAGGTACTAGGCACCCGATGTTCACCATCGGGGAGGAGAAGAGTAAGAGTTGATAGACCGAGGTTACTGTGGACGCTTGAAAGGGCATTACAATAATAATGCTTTGCGATAATTTCGCAGCGTATTGATAATTCTACTTAAGGTCGTTCTTAGGTCGAACCAGGGCTTCAACCAACAAGCTTCTTCATTCAGCTCGGTCTCAAAATTTAATATTTAAAAACGTCAAAACTTAAATTACTTTGAATGAAAAGCTTGCCAAAAGCAGAACAATAAAAACTGCCACAAAATTACCAACAAATCCGCAAATTTGTTCAAAATACCCCAAACAATAATTTTAAAGATAATAATCCACTTCTCTTGAACAACATCACATCTTTAACAGGAAACATTCCAAATAAGCTTTGTTGAAAATTTCTTAAAACCAACTTTTCCTCGTAGTCATATACAAATGTACGTACATAAACACGCAAACAAGCTTGTACGAATGAAAGTAGTTGCACAATTTGTGCATATTTCGTTTTCGTATCCTTTCCGATTTAAAATGTCAACATTTACCAAGAACATGGCTAAGAAGCAAAGAAAAAGGAAGAAAAATTGTGTAGCAACAAACTAACATTGGTTTGACACTTATGTGCAGTCGTTGTACAGAATAAGGAAAACAAACATGAAATAGGAGTGTCAAATTTTCAAATGTATTTAAGGATAATGCAATTTTCGGTCATTTAACAGCAAAATCTCAAAGTAATGTGACACAATTTCGAGAGTGTGCATGCTTTTTGCATTTTCATAAAATTTTAAATAAATATGAAAAAATTGCAATGTAATTGGGTTGCTTGGAAATGTTTATGTAGGTTGTTCATACAAATAAGGAATGACTTTTAAATAAAGGGAAGATTTTAAAGAAGATGTTTTGGCAATGATTCAAGTTGGAACACAGAATCCCTGCTGGCTCTTTTTGAACAGATCTTTATAGCTGAACAAATTTTAATGAGATTTGAAAATTGAGATGTTTCTTTGATTTCGTTAATTTGTAACAAATATTGTGCAGTCTGTGCAACACATTGATTTTTGGGTCTGAAAATTAATTGAAGAGACCAAATGTCTAGAAATACTCATTACGGTCTTCCATCTCATCGGCCATTCGGCATTGTCTTTGTAACCGGAGGTCGATTTTCCGAGCTGAATTTGCAACCAACATCAGGACATTTAGTCTTCTTTACTATTCTCCCTAATTGCATAGAGGATCCAATATCCCTCGAAGAATTTTTGTTTCGACATATCGCAGTACTTTTTCTACTTAGTAGTAAGACTCTTTAAATCAGGAACGTTGCATATCACTTCTTCGAGTATCAAAGAAGCAGCTGTTCCACGGTTAATTAATCGCCGAAAGTGCGTCGATGAACACCTGACATACTCCAACACGTTTCATGCACTATGAAGGCCTCAAGTAAAGCTCTTTTAGGGTTGCCGATGGTGTCAATGAAGTTTGCTTATCAGGGGAGTGAGTTTGATCTGCTAAACATATTTTTTCCGCGTTACAAATGCCTTGATCACTATCTATTTCAGCACTGTGTAAATGAAATCATATAATGCCTTCTTATCTGAAAGCACCAATTCCAATTTTCCAAGACTGTGAAAGTTTTGGGCAATAATTTTGTGAATGTTTGAATGATATTTGATCTTAAGCATACATAGGTGCTTCACTGTTTCATCGCAGACAAATGCTAAAGATGTCAAGAAACAGATCCAGGGCACCCATATGACATCGTTGAGTCAACTGATTGTGTTATTGAGACCAGACCAAAGGGTGTGCAAAATGTCGATTGGGACACATCGCTTCTTGCATAAGCCAGAGGTCGTTCAAACTGGCCAATAAAGTCTCCAACCTGAGCTGATATCGTCAGAAAAGAGCCCAAAATCGAATAAGGCCCCAAATGCGAAGCGACGCAATTGGGCTTTCTAAGCTAATAATCCAAAATCTTTGTGCAGAATTCTCCTCTGGCTGGTGCGTGGTTTGATGAGTTGTTGAAATCGTGGGCTGAGTGTTTGAGTCTTACGCTCTCGAAGGTACACAAGCTCTCACGTCTAACGAACTGTTTGCAGAAAACTCTACATTCCTTGCGACGCGACGGAGGTATGAGACTGACTCCAGTTTTTGTAAGAAATAGGAACTGTTTATCTGTAAATGGGGCATAAGTAGTTCTGAAGGTAGTACAAGCCAACGGATTTGTGAACTTAAACCTTTTTGGTTGACTATATCTTCTTTACTAGACGCTGGGACTAGGTCTTTATTGCCTAGACTATAGTGTCGTATGTTTATCACCTGTGCTTCGGTGCTTTGGCTTTCTTCGTAAGGCCCTCCAGTAACACATCTTCCCCTAAACTCATCTTCAGGCACTTGTATTTTTTTTTTTTTTTGAACTCCGAATATTTTATTTGTATTTCGGCATGAATTAAACTTAACAGTGTCCAGTACTCCTTCTACAAGAACCCCCGTCCGTAGCATCGGTTCCGTAAACACCTCTTTTTTTGAGACCTTTCAGCTGAAAAGCTGCGGTCCGTCTTTGCTGTCTCGGAAGAATTTTCTTCTCTTGCAACTCTTGTTAGCCATTGCTAAATTTTTCCATCTGCCTCTTCACGTTCCTGCCCTGACCATCAACTCATTCCATGAATTCTTCTTCGAGGGAGGTTGAACACCTTTGGTGGTTTCGGCTACAAATTTCATGATGTCTGTGGAGAGTTTATTAACTAGTCTGTTCCTTTCTGGGGATGCCATTTCTTCTCATTTTACACTCGATTTCTAAGTTCAACGCTTCCAGGGCTCTTCCTGTCCGAGTTAGTGTTGAATGAAATTTGCTACTTGGAGAACGCTTAGTGTGTCCAAAGTGTTAAAAAAATATAAAAAAAATCTTCTTCAACTCTTACGCTCGTTGGTAATGACTGTTTGCCTCCAATCCTTCGCTGCCAGAGAGTGATTCTCCCAGTTCTTGAACGCGTCAATGATTCGATGTGACAAATCTTTTTTCGCATTCGGGATGTGTTGGGGTCCTTAAAGATATCAACGTTAGCTATTCGATCTCTCCTATTCTTCTGGGCTCGTTCCGAGCAGTTTGAAAACAGCATTTGTCCAGCCAATTCCAAAAAAAGGCGAATCTTCTTCTCCCTAAAAATATCGTCCGATTACACTTACCTACGTCCCTTCCTTCTAAGGTCAAGGAATCGTTGATAAACTATCAGCTCAAGAAATATCTCGAAGACCGAAAGCTTTTAAATGATGCCGGTCTTACCTCCTACCGCCGACCCCTTTGTACCCTCCTACCGCCGACCCCTTTATACCAAATTTTAAGGGAATGTTCGGGTAGCGGTGTAGAAGGGTTTTAAGTATTTTTTACAAAATCGACGAAGCTGTTCATGAGATATGGCCAGGGTAGCGGGTTGTGGTTTATGGGGTTGCATGGTAGAGCGGAAAAAAGATAGCGGGTAGTGGGAAGGGGATTGTTGGTAGTTTGTAGCGGGTAGAATGGAAACGGTGTAGTGGGGAACGGGATAGCGGGTAATGGGGTAGCGGGTAAAAATCGCGGATATCTAGGTAACTAGTAAAGAGTAACGGGGTATGGGGTAGTTGGACAATGGGGAAGCGGGTAGTGGTTGGGTAGCGGGGAACAAAAGTCTAGGTCTTTAATTTAAGGCAGTACGAAGTCATTCGGGCCAGCTGGTTTTCAAATAAAAATCTGAAAAACCCCCATTATTGCTTCCTCGTTACCTTCTTTTAAAAATCTACCAAACCCACTTAAGACATTTGCCAAAAAACAAGCCACCCAGAATTCTATTCCCCTCTCTTATCACATCCCACATTTTTGAACTCATTTGAACTTAAAATAACACTTTGTTCATCGAGAATAAACGAATTTCCTTCTATCAAGTGAAAACTAACAAAAGACCAAAAATAACAGTCACAATTTATCATAATTTGTTGTTGTTGTTTGTTTTGTGTGCGGACTGCGGAAAGGAAGACCAAAACGACACCAGACGAAAAAAAAAGAAAACAAAATCACCACATCCCCAAATGAACACATTTTTATTAATATAAAACGCAAAACCAAACAATAACAAAAACAAAACTAACGACTGTCGCTTTAGCTGTCGCGCTGAATCATCCACCAGGCAGCGAGCGAGCGCCAGTCAAGTTCCATTCCACTGCTGGAAACGCTCTTCTATGGAGCATTCCCCGCAGTGAACTCAATTAAAGTTATCAGTGCTCATCAATGCCTCCGATGAACCGAACAAACAGCCACAGCTAGCGACACAACTCGCTACTCGATTTCTTTTCGTTTATTTTTATTTGTTTTTGTTTTGAATCTTTTTTCCATCGTGCTTTGTTAATAATCGTGTTTTTTGTTCTCAGTGTGTGTCTCGTATTCTCCAGCAATTGAAAGAAATGAAATCATGCTGAAACCCCCAGTGTAGTTGTAAATCTTGAAAACAGACAGACGGAAATCAAACGCACAAGTTTAATCTCCTATTTAAAAACAAACCAGTGTAGGTACATTCAGAAAAGAAAGATACAAAAGTATCTCAGCGAAGAAAAACAAAAAAAAAGTGTCAAATATTTCAAAATGATTCTCGAATAGACTGTATCGTCCGCGAACCTTACGCCACCCCGTCGACATCGTCGTCGCCGTTTCGCCGGAAAGAGCGTTCCAAAATAAATACATCGAGTGTGAGTGCTTCCATATTTGTATAGAATTAACATTCTCGACTGTTTCTTTCGTCGAAACAAAATTTTAACAAAAACCTATCCCTACAACGAAGTCTTCGCCATCGATTTAAAGAAAATGTCTGCCCCTCGAAATATCATAATTCAATTGATTTTATTAATTTCGATTTATTGGTGGATTCCGATAACCAGAATCCATGTGATCGCCAATCCAACGTCAGCATCATCATCCTCTTCGTCGTCGTTTGTGCTATCGACTCTAGTTGGTGATGGCAATTCGGATATTGCATCTGTCCCAGATCCGGATATTACCGATGCAGTGACTGCCATCGATGAGGATGTCCCATCGGCCACAACTCAATTACCCTTCAATGACGCACCCGATGAGCCAGCATCAGTAATTCCATTTACATTGCCAGCAGCTAAGCCAGCACCAGCAGCATCAGGAGAAACATCCGCTGACGCACCAGTACCAGAATTAATTCCACTGCCAGTGCCATCGTCAGCAGATTCCAGTCCAGCGGCAGTTGTGCCAAATGATACATTGACGTTGACAACATCGTCGTCGATGCCAAATCAAGGCAGACCGCCACTTGTCGACAAAGATGATTACGGTAATTACTATATAGAAATGTTGTATAATGTAATTTATTAGGTGGGTTATGATAGAAATGTAGATTTTGTTGTTAATTAATATTCCCTGTGCCTGTGGGTGGATGGGATAGGAGAGTTACAGCAGTAAGCTTTAATTCTGGATTGATGCAACATCAGCAACAGCACTTTCCATGTGACCTGAATTGATGCAAATTCATATGCACTCGCAGTCGTAACTTGTATATTCATTGGATGAAACGAACAAATCCGTTGCATTATTATTATTAAAATTCTTAGATGCACTTGGGTACGTGGACGTGGGTAGAGAGTTCTCAAAATAAATTTGTTGGGTAAACACTCGGGTTCCTATTTGACTGTCAGATTGTTTCTTCTAAGTCGGGTTCACTGAATTGTTGGTTTTCATCGTGTCTGATAAATAGCTACTGCCTGACGGCCTGACAACAGGATTTTGTTCGTCGTTGCCGTTATAAAGTCTACAGAAGTGGTCTTCCCAAATCCTCATTATTGACTGCGATTTTACTATGACGTTCCCTTGTTTATCTCCGCAGGCATCGGTTCTTGGTTGATGACCTTGAGCCAGCTGGTTAACCTTCCAATTAGACCTCCGACCTTCATTCCTGCTGTTGGCTCTCACACCATCCTTGATCTGACGCTTCTCATGCTCATTCTTTTTTCTCCTGAGAAGCGGTCTATCTATTTTTTGCTCGTAGAGCTCTTCTTGTCCTTCTATGCAGCGCCGCTTTGTATGCCTCCTGCTTGGCTGCATGGGCCTGTCCCCATTCCTCGTCAAACCAGAAGTTTCTCTTTGGCGGCTGTGAAATCTAGGCAATGTTGCCACTGGGCTTCGGTGCTTGTTGTTGGCGGCTTAGGACTTCTAAAGAGGTTACTTGACTTACTTACTCGATCAGAGAAGGATCTGGCGATATCTTGCGATTCTAGCCGTCCAACGTCGAAATTTCTCAAATTTCCTTGTTTTTGCCCTTGTCGGCATATTCGCAGCACTACCTTGGCTACGTAGCTTTGTAGTGTCCGTAGCTTAGTGGTTAGGTGCGTTGGCTGCTAAACAGAACGTCGTGGGTTCGAATCCTACTGGGGCCCAAAGTTTTTATTTCATCTTTCACGGACACTGCCTCTTGCGAAGAATTGACAAAATTTCCAAGAGTATCATCTGTCATGAAAAAGTGCTTCTCAGCTTGGCCGTTCGGAATCGGCGTAAAATTGTAGGTCCCCTCAATTCTTCACACGCACCCAGAGAATTGTTGATGAGAGTAAGCCACTTAGGCCTTGGCTCTTCAAGAGCTGTCGCGCCACTCTATTTATTTTTTTTTACCTTGGCTACGACGGGGTAGTGGTCTGAGTCGTTGTTGGCTCCTCGGAAAGTTGGAACATCTAGCATGCCGTACAAGTGCCTTCCGAAGATCACAATGTGATCAATCTGGTTGACGCGTTGATTGATCAGGAGATCTCCATTCCATTTTTTTTTATTTATCTCACCGCGCTGTCGAGAACTTCTCGGTTCCGGATTCACCGAATGAGAGTAGTTGTTAAGAGACCCACGCACACTTCTTAACTCCCCTGGATGTT
>CAKKXW010000003.1:72884067-72897115 GCA_920937365.1 Sphaerophoria rueppellii | reverse complement strand
AACCACCGTGAAATTGGGTTCAGTCAATTTATGTGTCGAAGAAGTCATAAGATTGTTCACCCTTTCCAGCAAGAGTCTTGAAGTAATGTAAGGTTTGTCTGTCTTTTTCCAAATTTCTATCGGCTGCCCCTTTTGACCTGAAGTACCTAGGAACTTTGATATCGTATTCCTTTTCCTGGAAAGTTTATCTTCTTCTTCCAACATTTTCCTTAGCCGAAACCACCGTGAAATTGGGTTCAGTCAATTTATATGTCGCTTCGTTCGTTTAAGACTACAGTGCACAGTTTAATGCTGAATGTTTGTTTTAAAGCGCTCAAGAGTTAAAGGTTGGATCTGCATAAACACGGTCTTTCGCGTAGCCCCACAAAAAAAAAGTCCAGCGGTGTCAAATCGTGTGATCTTGGTGGCAAGTTGATATCGCCACGATGAGAAATTAAACGGCCAGGAAATGTCTCTTGCAATAAAGCCATATTCGCTCGAGTTATGTGGCATGTGGCAACGTCAAGAAATAAAAATAAAAGTCGGTTATCGTTATAACCATGACGCTCCGAATGGACGGTTACAGTCGTTCCATCGTCGTTTTCGACGAAGTAAAGTCCAATCACACCTTCGGACCTAAGGGCGCACCAAATAGTGACTTTTTGTAGATGTAATGGCCTCTCTTCAATTACTTGAGGATTTTCTGAACCCCAAACCCCAGAACAATTTTGTTTACCCACCGAATGAGAAATTTTCTTCGTCGCTCAACAAAATTTTGTTCGAAAAATCGTAGTCCAACCCTGTTGTTCGAGCACCAATTCGACGTATCAACGACGTTGTAAATGGTCAGCTGGCTTCAGTTGTTGTGTGAGGTGGACTTTAAATGAATGTAAGTGTAAATTCAAATGCAAAATACGACATAATGTGCCGTAAGACAGTCGTAGTTCCTGAGAACGACGCGACGAGGAATCGACACATTCGGGTCTTCGGCAACACTTTCACTTACAGCAGCGATATTTTCAGTGGTACGAGCGAAACGATTATGCACAGGCCTTACAATATCTGTTACCAATCCAGTCTCTTCAAATTTTTCACAATTTTGTCAATTGCTTGCGCAGTTGGACATAATCTTCTCGTTAAGCACGGTATGTGGCTGTGGCCAATTTTGTAGTAAGTTTTAACAATTTTTATGCATTGTGCGATCCATTTTCGTAAATGTCAGACTTTCAACTTAAAAAATAAAATTGGTTAACCAACTTAGTTTGACAGATGTCGAATTGCAGCCCTATACTTTTGAAATGGAGAACATTATGTGTAAGTGAAAAAAAGAAGCCACATTGGTGGACTTTAGATATAGACTCACTCAGAAGAAAGTGTAGAAAATTCGTTCAAAGAGCAAATCGTAAAAGTGTTTTTTGTCTGATTTTCAACTTTGGAACTGATTTGGAACTGAGCAAATCTTAGTGATCTTCCTGGCGGTCTTTCTATGGTACAATATAAGAGGCATTGGAAGCCTTTAGACTACGAAAAATTCTTTCAACAATTCCAGTGATGTCCAGCTGTCTGGAAAAGCAAATGGTTCCTGGACAAATTCGGGTGTAGAATCGCTCATCTTGCTACTGAAAACTCATTTTCCTAGTAGCTCTCGAACTTGGAACAATCAGTTATGTTCAAATATTGCTGCATCAAACCCAAAAAGGTTTAATCATAAGAGACAAACAAATGTGGTCTTTCAATAGCTCCGAACCATTCAAATCTGCAGGGCTAGATAACAAAATACCAGTTGAACTCCAAAAAGCCTCGAATATCATCACACTTATCTTTGCTGTACATTTCGTACAATAGCTGCCTAAAGATCTCAGTTCATAAATCTGTCATGATTCCTTTCCAAGACCTTAGAAGAAGACTGATTGATAACTATCTATGAGCAAGTTTTTTTTTACAAGACTTTCGTCTAGGTTTCAACAGGCAAATCGGTGAAAACAGCACTACGCACCTCCTTCCATTATGGTGTCCTTCCTTGATATATGTAGAAGGTGGTTTTAAAAACGTGGACACATCTGCACTTTCATCTCTGAACGCAGAAAAAGCTGACAAGCAAAATTATCAACTCAAAACCGTTTAGCAATGGTATGCCGGAAGGCGGTGTCCTATCCCCGCTACTCTGGAACTTGGTAGTAAATGAAATTCTAACCGGTATGGATCTGGATGCTGAGAGTCTCAGAGTGATTGTGGATGTATAGCAACGACCAGTTAGAATTTTAGCTGTTTCAGGAAACCATCATAGTAGCTTAAAGGAACTTGCAAAATGCCGCAAATTAAAAGCCTACGATGGGCCACTGCTATCGAAAAACATATCTTCGAAACTTCTCACTCTAAACTGAGTTTGTTTCTCTTTATTCGAGTTTATTTTCTTTCAAAATGTTAAAAGTTTAATGAATTAAGCAATTCTCATTCATTCACTCCCTTGTAGTCCTAAAGAGGTATCTCCGTTTTTTTATACACTTCAACTTGATCTGTTTTAAATTCAATCATCATTCAAACTCAACAAAACATATCCTCTCCATTTTGTAACTTTTTTTTCCTTTTCCTTTGTGAGAATGAATTTGCAACATTTGAAGTGTAGTGAATTCTTATCCTGGTTGGAAAACAAATGCGCCCCAGACACACACAAAAAAAAAGCAAAGAAAAAAGCGATAGAACCAGAGACTGATCTAAAATGGAAATGTATTTGCTTTTTATCCATTTTTCTTCCATCATTTCTTTGATGCTGTTACATCCATCCATCCATTCATCCACAAAAACATCCAAATTCCGGGATGAAGATAGGAGACGAAAAGATTTAATGGAGGTCTAAAGCCATACAAATGTGAATATATTTTCACATTTTTTATACTCACGCTTTTTGTTTTCACTCCGACATTCTTTTCTTTTTCATTTTTCGGAGTGCAAGAAAATAAAATCGGAAATTAATGGAAAAAAGAAAAATTGATACCGGAAAAGGGAGCCAGCAAAGCTTCTCAACCGACACGGAATGGTTGTCTTCAATTTGACCGGTGTGTGGCGGTAGTGCAGCATCAGTGTCTGTAGACAGAGTTTTTGCATACAAAAAAAAAAAAAAACAACAACGAAATTTGAATTTATTAAACTATGCTCTGACTTACAAAACAAAAGTCGAAGAATTCTCTCTTTTTTGTTGTTTTTATAAAACAGCAAGTTGCATTTGGAATTACCAACACCGCCGCTGGCTGGCTATCATGGTATCCTAACCTCACAACTAACTATCACAGACGATCTATATCGTGATGGCGTCCTAGTTTTCCCCTTTCATCGTCATCGTCGGTTTGGTGCTCCCGCATTTTACCAAGAACCCCCTTCGAGGATGGTTCGTTTGTTACTTAATTGATTTTCCTCCAGGACACACTGTGGACTCTTCTTTTCTTCCTGATTTTGTCTGTCGATTGGTAACCTCCACTTCTATTCACATATTTCCATTTCAATGCTATTCGAGCTGATCCAATATTTTTCCCTGGGCCATGATAACAAATAAGAAGAAAACAACAACAACAACAAAAAAGAAGTCAAACCAACCGTAAAAGAATGGAAATTTATTGAATTGAATAAATTCATCGTGTGGTCCTATAGTGGCACTGGTCCTGACTAAGTCCTTCTTTGTCTCTTCGAATTGAAGGAAAACTACAAAAAAAAAAAGGATTCGGAGGACACTCCTTCAATTCTATAAATGTATGCAAACAAGAAGCCACTAGGATTCGATTGTAGGTCGTAGTTTGAGAATATTGGCTTCTGTTAGCCCGGTTCTTCCGGTTAGGGAAACGAGACTCGCCTCCGGACCCTCATTTTTCTTTGCCTACGACTTCTTCGACTTGAGTTCGATTGGATTCGACATGAACTAGGTTTATAGGAAAACAAATTCCGGCATTTAAGAGCCTCGCACAAACAGAAATAGGAAAATAGCCAATTGTACACCAGAGTAGGGACTGCTTAAGTATAAAATATGGAAAATACAGTGGGGTCTGATTAACAACGAGAAATCTGAAAAATTAAGTCTCAGGACAATATGCGATTTGCAGCACATTTAAAACTTTCTTAAGTTTTTGAAGAAAATCTAACATCTTAATATCCTACAATAGGTTTGATCGAAATCCATTGCGCTGTTTTCGATTAAGAAACTCTATTTTTTGACGAAAATCAAGCCTCCATAATTCCACTGTCTTAACTTTAAAAAGAAAAAAAAATTCTTTAATTTTTTTCACATAAAATTATTCCAACCCCACTGTCATGCCTGCAGGAAATTTGATTGAGCAGCGGCAATTTGCAAGATAATCGCCAGAGACATGCACAGTAAAGAGTACTTCGCTGGTCTAGAATATAGCTTTGCCCTCAGGCTTAATTTCCAATCACCATCATCATCATCTTCATGATGATCATCATCATCCAGCATAGAGCCAATACCGTTTAGGATTAGTTCATTGCAAGGGATATGCATTAAATCGTCTTAAGGATTGTCCTTGGCAAAATGGCAATGTTCCTTGAAGACCTATACACAGTATAGAGACTGAAGATTGCCTTGTGTCCTTTGTGTGTTGTGTCTTATGTGTCGCCTTCAGGCATAGAATCATCGTATCGGTGTAATCATTTCCATCTCAATTCACATTTGCACAATTCTCCCTCTCCGTCTTGGTTTAGCTTTAAAGCCTTTTTCCATTTATAAAGTTTATTCCACATAAATGTGTAGCTTCTCTTGGCTAGATATGTGTTCATTTGAACGTAGGAGTTGTTTAAAGAAGATGTCAAGAACGGAAAAAGGATTCACAAGTGTCTGCAAGTGTCTAGTAGTTTTGTCCATCGAAGACAATGAATATCCATTGGCTTGCTATTTTCGGATCTTTTTCCTCTTTTTTGTGTCAAAAACTGGAAAACTTTAAACAACAAGAGTTGAGAATTGAACGAGCATCGGAATAGTTTAATGATATCTGTGGGCAAGACAGTTGAGAGACAGAAGCTATTTGTTCCTTTATTTTCGTATTAAATTTGCTTTTCGGAATCGTCCTTGGACGTTAATAGTTCTGTCTGGATATGAAGATTTTGTAGTTTGTTTTTGAAGTGAGTGGAGAGAAACACTTTCATCAATAATTGGCTCGTCGTTCATTAGTAATACCCTTAGGCTTACTGGCATCAATGTGTCTTGCATTTAGTTTGCACTGAAAAAAGTAAGCATGTTGTATCATCAAACTGACTGAGTTACATAGGTATGCCATTTTTTTACAAAGAATTATTACTATTCTTTGCTCATTGAATTTTTCTCCATGCATAAAAAGACGGCTTTAATATTCGTATTACAAAAATACTCCGAAAATTTGTGTATTTTAGACTCACCAATTTATTGTCCTATTAAAGCAATTCTGCGAAAAATCTGCTAATACTAATATCGAAACCTTACTCCATCAACGTTGAAGATAATATTTCTATCAAGTTCTCTTAGTGAAGTTCTATAATTAATTTTATAAATTGCTTCAAAATATTCCGAAAACCAATTCTATCTCCTCAAAAAATTGATAAACGTGTTATCCGATGATATTGGAAGTTATATAACTCTTGAAATATTACATACATTCTCAACTTTTCATCAAGCCAGATTTTGATTTTTGTATCAATGTTACTGGATAAAAAAATAACTCCGAAAATAATGTAGGTATTTGTGTGTTCTGTTGGTCATTTTTCATAGAATCCGCTGATTTTAATGTCTTAGTACTTGTTGTACTGGCAGTAAAAAACTGCCAAATTCTATTGTAGTTTTGCTGCTACTCTAGTCAATAACAACTACTCCGAAAACATCAATTGTGTATCTTATAGATTATTTACTCACTTTAGGGCCTTAGCAAATTTAAATAACTGCTTCGTTGATGCTTTAAAAGTACTCCGAAAATATAACGAAAAATACGGTTGGAAGGCTAAAGAATTAAAAACATTCCGAAAATAGCGTTGCCATGTAGTTTTTTTTTTTTGGAAGTCACTTTTCTAGATTATGTCTACCCTTCCGCTAGGTAATTTAATGCCGATGTCTCTTGGGGTATGACAGAGATTGTTGAATTTAAAAACACTCCGAAAATAGCAGCTTAGTTTGTGCTAAAAGTTGGAAGTAGGTCCACGCGGTCGTCGACGCGGATACCAGTAGGCTTGCTATCTCCGCAAAACAAGCGCAAACTTGAATTCACTTCAGAGCAGTGATTTACGCTTCATAAGCGCAACTCTATAGGGAGTTTCTGCGTCATTTCGTGACAATCGACGAAATATGGGACCCATGGTTAAATTAGTGGACGTCAGCCGAAAAAACGTACTCCATAGAAGGGCGAGGCTGATCCATCGACTGAAGAGGTGAGGTAGTGAAAACATCGCTGCCCCTTACCCTTAAACTAATTTGTATCGAATCAATTCACTCAACTGCAATATTTTTGGTTTTACACCCTCAAAAGAGAACCTTTACAAATCATTGCAACAAATTGGATTCCACTCAAAACCCAACATGCCACAATAATTCATCATTTACCCAATCAAATTGTTCAAAATAGCTAACCCTAATAAGTAAACATCTCAAAGCCGGATCCAATTCAATTATAAGTACAAATGTGCCCATAGTTTCGATTATTCTTGAAATCACCGATTCAAAACAATTAATTTATCGATTACACTTCACGTGTCAATTAAATGACATTAACCATACATTCGAGATGTCAAAATGCCAAGCAAAATCTATTAAACTGTTAAGCACGTATGCGTGAACAACGCATAGTCACCAGAAGAACACTTCATTTGCTTTATTTGAATTTAGTCAAACAACATAAATTTGTTGAAGCAATAAACCTTGCGTCTTTGTGGTAAAGGTTTGTGACTTTGCTTCCTTTCCTGATGGGAAATGAAATTTATTTGTTTCAGTATTTCAATGTTTCAATTAAATTATCACTTCCAGAGCTTTGTGAACGTCAAAGCAAGAGGTTTTGTGTCGGAATCACGTTCAAGTAATTATGAACGGATAATAATCTTAATCACGTAACAAATTGATAGAGAACTGGAGTAAAATTACTTAGTGAGTGAGGGCTGAGACCTTCAATTACAAGGGCTATCATTTCTGTGTCACTTTGAATAAAACATGAGAATTTGTTGTTAAATTAAAAGAAACTGGAGACTGAGCTCGCTGGAGAGGTTTGTTGGTTGAACGCTTGGTGCGACCCGGACCTTGTCTGCAGATCCTTAAGTGAACGTGATAAATAAAAATTGGAAATCAAGCACTGACTACACTCTTAGAAGATTCAACTCCAGTCAATAACTAACCTTTGTCGAAATTTCAATTTTCTAACTTAAATTCTACGACTTAAGCTCGTTATCTGAGTTGTTTAACCCGTTTGGCAAGCTATTTATTCATCTAGTAATCAAAAACAAATGTAAGTACCATTTAATAACTTTTGATTATCAGGATTGTCAATTTTTTATACTTAAATTGTTGATGACACAATTTAATTACTTTAATATATTTGAGGGCTTATACCCACATAACAGCAATTAGAATCGAGCTATCCTGTTATGACATCAGCAATGTCGGTCAGCAGTAAATTTATGACACGATAGTACTTCTGTCACAGATAAACCGCAAAGACCGGGTGTACCCAGTTAGTGGTTGCATTTGATGCATGATGATGGGGCACTAAATCAAATATAACTGCATTGGTCAAAAGCTTGTCTGTGTAATTGTGGGGAGAAATAACCTTTTATTTGAATAATGGTGTTTTAGGAGAGCCGGTTTTTTTGTTTTTCTGAAAAACCACAAGTGTAGGGTTTTTGGGGGAAAAATGATGTATGAAATTTGATTGAAGGCCATTTGTTTATGTTCGTCACATCAATTAATTAAGTTCGGAACTCATTTATTTATTTAATTAGCAGTTGATTTGGCACTGAAAGTAGGTTTTGTTTGTTCATTTTAATATATTGTTAATCAGATATTGCTGATTGATTGTTTGTGAGTGTTTCAGCAGGGTTAATCAATTAAGGACAATCGCTCAGTAACTTGTTTCTATAAACGGTGGTAGATTGAAAATTTCCCCGAAATGTTGACAATCTTCTTTTTGGAATTCTGTTTCTGTTTTTTTGTAATAAAGGTAAATTAAATTCAATATTTTCGGGTGGAGCAATAATACTTCTTTAAAAAAAAATATGATTCTGAGCTTTCCTAACAAATTAACATCAATCTTTTTGTTGGAATTTGAAAGTAAATTGGCTTGAAAGAAAAACTGACAAAGCAAAGGGTTTTTCAATAGGGATAGTTCTCTTGAATAAAACATAAACGGTTTTGGATATCAATGAAATCCTTTATTCCTGTGGAAGTACATTTGATTCCATGATGTATGGAACTCGATTTCTTTTGCATGTCCACCGCGGGCACGCTTGCAGAAGTCCAGACGCTGAACCCAATTTTCGACGGTTTTCAAGCATAAATCGGCCGATACTGCTACAATTTCACGTTCGATATTCGTACGAAGTTCATCAATCGTTGCTAGCTTGTTGGCATAAACCATAGATTTGACGTAGCCCCACAGGAAATAGTCTAACGGCGTTAAATCGCATGAACGAGGCAGCCAATTCACAGGTCCATTTCTGGAGATAATGCCCTCATCGAACTTCCTTCTCAATAATTCGATTGTTTGGCCCGCTGTGTGACATGTGGCACCGTCCTGTTGAAACCACATATCTTCCAAGTCCATATCATCCAATTCATTCCAAAAATAATCGGTTAGCATTGAGCGGTAACGATTCCCATTCACAGTAACATGCCGGTCTTGATCATCACGGCAGAAGTACGGCGCAATGACACCACCAGCATGTAAACCGCACCAAACAGTGATTTTTTCGGGATGTAATGGTGCCTCGTGAAGCGCATGTGGATTGCTGCCTGACCAATAATGCATATTTTGCTTAGTGACGAAGCCATCCAGCCAGAAATGAGCCTCATCGCTGAAGATGATTTTTCGAGGAAAATCCGGATCATTTTCAAGTTGTTGCTCAGCCCAATGCACGAACATACGACGCTTCTGGTGATCAAGCGGCTTCAGTTCTTGCGTCAATTTGAGCTTGTAAGGATGTAGGCAAAGATAATTTCGCGAAATTCGCCACAACGACGTCACAGAGATGCCCAACGCTTGAGAACGACGTGTGAGAGACTGATTTAGGTCTTCCGCAATTGATGCGCTAGGGGCAGCAATATTCTCGACACTACGGGCACTTCTTTGTCTCACTGGTACGGGAACATTTTGTACTGAGCCTGTGGATTCATATTTTTCCACTACACTCAATTGTTGATCTGGCAGGACGATTATGACGACCATAAATTGTACGTAGCGCTCTTAAAGTGTTGACCACTGACTCCGAACTTCGGTAGTAAATTTTAATAATTTCGACTCATTGTTGGATCGTATACTTTTCCATGATGAAATGGCAAACCTAACTGAAGAGAAATGTCAAGAGAACGGGATATATGGCGTCGTTTGCTGTCCCTATCGGTCTACTTATGTAGCGTCCCTATTGAAAAACCCTTTACTTTGTCTGCAGAAGGAAAACAAAATATTTCAATATCTTAGTCTCATTTTAACTGGATGATGGATGGAACTGGAGCTCATAGACTCGATGGCAGAGATTTAAGCCGATGCGTTATAATGATGAGAGGGCAATTACTTTTTCGCCAAGTTGAACCTTTTTTTTTTTTTTTAATTCGGTTTCAAATAGGCCCAATTGTTCAGTAAAGAACAGTCCTGAGATCATTTAGCCCTTCTCCAAAAAGTCCATCTCAACGGACTGTAGATCCCAAAAGCGTGGTAATACAACTCCGAAGAACCAAAATGTAAAAGTCTTACACTTTTCAATAATTAATTAGGTGCGTGCAAGGAAATCGAGGTGATCTGCAGTCTTATGCTAATTCCGAATGGTTGAGTTGCACTTTTCAGTGACAGATGATACTCCTTAAAGGCCTATCAGCACTTCGCAATAGGCAACAACCATGAAAGCTGAAATAACAACATTTAAGGCAAGAAGAAGATTTCACCCCATGACTTCTTAGTACAACAATTCTTATTTTTACTTTCCTTTCATATATCTTGTTTTATTCCGTGCTAGTATGTCCTTGTTGTCGAAGGTATCATAGCTCATAGGTACACTCCAAAGCTCTAAACTAACGATGTGTTTGATGTTGGGTTCGCAGAATTGTCATCGGAATTCAAAATTTGTTAAGGTATTATTAAAATCAAAGGCCTAATAAATGCTGATGTCCTTGCATTTGCAGGTACCAGCTGTTTATGTTACCTTCCTTTCTCCTTAATTCGCGTTCATTATGGGAAGGTAAGTTCAATGAAATTGCCAATACCGGCTAAATCGGTGGATGTTCTATTCTTTCGGAGATGGTATTATAAAGCGATGACTTCCTCGGTTCTTCGTGCTTCTTTTTTCTTATTTGATCAAACTTTGTAACACAAAAGGTACATTTTTCTTCATTAGGCGTACTGTGAGGTACTTTTTGTCTGAGGCTGAGGTTAGCTCGCCGATCTTTCCAGGGAATAGTCAAATTTTTTATGCTTAATTGTTAATTCTGTTAGTTCTGATTCGGTGTTGTTGGTTTATTTATATGCGCCATGGTCTCCTAATGTTATTCCGCTGGATAAGCCGAATATAGGGTTTAGCTTTACTGGAGTTAAGGTTAAGAAGAATGACTTCGTTAGTATATGTTAGTATATGTGAGTATATGTGCTGTCATCAACCGAATTTCCTATTGTTGGTTGGCAACTGATCGTTCCGGGTTCGTTTTACAACTGATTTTTGCTCTTGGTAGCAGCAGGTATTTACTGCGCAAAGTATTCTAATCGGCGAGCGTGCGGCAACTGATGTTATTAATGAGACGCTTTTGGGGCGTCCACTGATGTTTACTAATGTAGACTGACGGCAATTGATGAATATTGCGATTTTGTTTGTTTTTTCATACCACGAACCGGAGTCATATCATCGGATCTAAGAATTCGTAACTAGTCATTATAGTACACACGCGGTATAGAGCTTCATTTGGCTTGGGGAGAATTTTTCGACCACAGATGATAACAGAATTTAACCGCCACTTTATTCATCCTACGCTAACGCGATGATTGAACACTACGGCGTATGCGTGTTATTTGATATCCTTTATTATATTTCAACTCTCAAATTTGCCTAGCTTGGAACCCAATTAAGTCTAATGTATTGAATTGTATATGAAGGTATTCAGCATGAGACACTGCAGCATTCCATCCGCAACGGTCCCTCGCATGCACTCTCCAGTCACCTAAACCAAGCGCTATGGCATCCACAGTCTCCAAATCCCTCTGCAGTGGGATCGGTCTTCGTTGACAAACCTGAGGATGCGATGAGAAGACATTCTTGGCTGGAACGTTGTCGTCCATTCGCTCAATGAGGCCGAGCGAGTACAATCATCTTTTCTTGTCTCTATATCCACATCTTAGTACAGCTCGTACAGGACGCGGTTGAACATTCTTCTCCATTCGCCATCGTCGCATACGGAACCGGAAATCCGTCGAAGAATTGTTCTTTCGAAAGTGCCCCTTTTTTTAACTTATCGTCCAGCACTCGGCGCCGTAGGTAAAATCGATGTCTTAACTCAGTTGTTTTGGCAAACCAAAATAGCAGCGGTTCGCTAAAGATATCTTTTGTCTGATACTTTATGGGATTGATGTTTCTTCCAAGGTAGGACATCCTTAACTACTTCGAAATTGCTGCTACCAACAGTGACGCGGTGGACAGATGTACTTTGCTTTGTACTTCGTTTTGTCCTGATTCACTTCGAGACCAACGAGTTTCGCCTGTTCTCAAGCACAGCTCTCTTGGATCGACCGATTATGTATATGTCGTCCGCATAGCCTAGGAGCTGGGTGGATTTGTTAAAGATAGTGTTTTCCGTGCTCATATCTGACTTGCACTCTATTTGCTCCTGGACAATGTTGAAAAAATCATGGACTAGCTTATCCAATCATAAGTCAAGCTATCGTCAGCAAAGAATAACGAATGTATGTACGTTTTGGTCCATCAATTTACCGCCAAGCAGGACTGCAAAAAAGAAGCAAAAAACTCAACTGACCAGTGCATCATCTGCAGGTTGTGTTCTCTTGTTCAACATCTCCAGAGCTCCTCCACCTATCACATCGAAAGGTGACTTAAAATCAATAAAATTAACTATAACATTTTTTGCTTTGTACATAGGTTTTTGAGTCCATGCATACACCTAGAAACATTTCTTTAAATATTATTGTTTGATTTCACATTGGGTAGCTGTTTTCGGACAAGTTGGATAAGTTCCAGTGAATCTTTGCCTAGGGACACTCTCCCTTTTCCAAGTGTAATGCTTGTGGACCTCGACACTCTTGCAAACTGGTAACTCAAACAGTCATATCGAAATGCTAAAAGGACCAATAACCTCTTTAATGAACCCGTGAAATTGATTGATATTTATTGTACATTACAGCTACATTCACAGACGTGTTACTATTTTGAGCCACAAATTATTATTATTGGTCTCACTTCCTGTTGTTGTTTTCAACATCTCCCATAAATTCTCCCTTACTTAACCACTAAACAACCTCTATCATCATCATTAACGCCAAACCTTATGTGTGAAATAACCATTCCAATCCCGATTTCATGTTTCATCCAACGCTCAAAATCCTTCCTTGTTTACCATAAATTACTCAGGCAATTTCTCAAACCAAATTAAAATTTGTCAGTTGATTGATTAATGTCAAAATCAGCGCCATTACAAATTATCAAAAAAACAAAACAAAAATATTACCCTAGTACCTGCCTTACTGACATGACAAACCTAACATGAAAATCCCTCGTTAAATTAAAATAAATTTTCCCAAAAAAAAAAAAAATAAAATAAACATTACCAATAAAGTGTGTATTCCAAACCGCAATTACTACTACTATCTCCAACAAATCACCAATTCATTCCCTCTTAAATACCCTC
>CAKKXW010000003.1:72857206-72876961 GCA_920937365.1 Sphaerophoria rueppellii | reverse complement strand
CGCGGAGTTCTGTAACAAGATTCTGAACCGAAACCCAATTATAAAAGTTGACCGTTTCGAAAATGCTTTTAATGGAAAGTAGATGGAAGTTTGGAGGAAAAAGTAAATCGAGTTCTTTTCTTTTTTTGTCTGCTTCTAGCTCTGTTTTTTTTAAATTGAAACCTTGTCAGTGGCATGTGTTCCGATGATGAGCATCAAGAAGAAGTTCATTAATTAGATTCTGATAAAGTTTTTTTTCGTTTGTCTTGTTTAATGGGTATGTGTGTGGTTAGTTTTGGGAGTGATTGGAAAGTTAAAGCTTCTCGGTTCAGATGGATAAAAATTCGATTATGGTTCCGCAATGGTTTGTATTTCTCAACCGAATGCTCTTAAAATAATGAAGCATGGCTACAAGTCTTAATTGGTGTTCTAAAATTTGTTTGTTCTGGAAAATCTTCGATTTACTTAAAATAAAGGGAGGTGGTTTTTGAATACTTCTTACATAAACTTTTCAACTTTATAATGAGAAGAAAACAGAGTTCTATTGTGATCGCGTTTGTGTAGTTTAGCTTAGAATGCAATCCCTGTACTAAACAGTTCCGCCAATTTTGGTAGGTACCAGAGATTAAAATGAGTATGTTTGAACAGTTCGAACACGTCCAACTTTTTCTTGTGTGCTTGTTCATACTCGTTCGTTTGCAACCCTTATTTATGAATAAATTGATTCATAAGTAAAAAGGCTTGTAAGTCCAAATCTCAAACAAACCAAACAATATTTCTCGATTTACTTACAAGCGCCATGAATAATGGAGTGGTGATTGTAAGCGATTCTACTTTCAATCAGTAAACTCGTTTGAACTAGTTTGAAATAAGGGATGACTTGTAAATAATTTTACTCATGAATAAAAAAACTCGAAATAACTTGTTTGATGGTTGACTCAGTTTGATCAAACTCGTTTTTTTTGAGTAAATACCCGAAACTTACAAGCAATACTTGACTCATTTTAATCTCTGGTAGGTACATAACAACTTTTACCTCTATAGAGACCCGGGAAGGACAGCTCCACTACTCATGTGTCATCCTCATCATCCCACTTGTTAACATAATTCACCAGGTGCCTCTCGAACTCACATTTTTTTTTACTTCATTACTGGCTAGATCTTTTACGCAGTTCTTGGTTACATGCTTTCAAATACCCTATCAAACCCTATTTTTATTTACCTAAATAAAATTCACGATTTCATTCAATGGTATTATCTGGAGGCAAATTTAGAGAAAATCGTAGGAGAAATTAACATTCGCATTCTTAAAATTCACACTCAATGTTCGAGCAAAAATTCATATGAGGGTTTTGAACCCAACTGATGATTATGACACACTGTGGCGTATGAATACTTTCCTTTTATATATTTGTTTTCCATTAGTGCTGTGAGTTTTAAAATTTCATATACTACTAGCTGACCTTGCAGACTTCATACTGTCATAAATAAAAGACCTAGACCTTTGCACCTCGCTATCCAACCACTACCCGCTACCCCATTATCACACTACCCCTATCGGCTAGTCCTTACCCGCTTTTCATCCATCCGCGATTTATACTCTTTACCCACATTTTTATTACCTGGTATCCCGTTACCCACTACACCTTTACCACTCTACCCGCCACCCACTACTCGCAATGCGCTATCCGCTACAGGCTACACTGCAGCTCACTATCCTGTTTCCGTGCTACCCGCTAAACCACTACCCGCTACCCTGGCCATATCTTATGAAAAGCGTCGCCGATTTTGTATAAAATACTTTAAATCCATAAACACCACACCATAAAAAAAAAATTTAAAAAAATAATGTTCGGGGTGAACCACCCTTAACACTAAGGGGTGCCAAAAATTAGCTATAAACCTATTCTCATACCTATTCAATATACTTGTGAAATTGCATCAAAAACGGTCAAACCGTTTCAGAGGTGTACAATCACTAAATCTGTGACATACGAATTTTATAAATTTGATATTCGGCTTGTTTAAATAATGCAATGATTTTCAGTTTCATATCTTACGCTTATTTTGTATGATAAAACAACGTTTATCGGGTTAGCTAGTAAGATAAAAAGCAACTTGTAGCTGTCTGCCGCTTCTAATTTACCTCCCTATCAATTTTGAGCCAGTTCAGCCGTTTGTAGAAATTATGTATGGGTAAGCTTGTTGGAAAAAAAGTGACCTATAGCCATCCCCTGGTTCCAAGCTACCAACCCATCAAACTGAGTAAAATCAGCTCAGTTGTACTTACATAGTACGTCTATGACAAAGCAACGTTTACAAGGTCAGCTAGTAAGATAAAAAACATCTTATCGCCGTCCCCTGGTTCTAAGCTATCTCCTTATCAATTTTGAGCCAAATCGGTTCAGCCGTTCTTAGAATTTTTTTATTTATATGACAAAACAACGTTTACGTAGGAGGAAAAAAAAATCATTTAAATCGGTCCAGCGATTTAGGAAGAGTTCTGTGGCATACAGTCGTTCTTAAGAATATATAGCAAAATAATGTTTGCGAGGTAAGCAAGTAGGACAAAAAGTATTTTATAGCTGTCTCGTGGTTCTAAGCTAATTCCGCTCCAACTATGAGCCAAATCAGTTCAGAAAAACAACGTTTACCGGGTCAGCAAGTGAAAGCAATGAAAAGCATAATGCATAGACAGTACAGTAGTATTGTATATATACAAATAAACCACACAAATTACTTTCCAAGTCAATATGATAGTGCGCGGCAAACTATACACCAATCTCTTCACAAATCACATCGCACACATCAAATCCCGAAGAACAACTTCCTTGTTTATTCGAAATAAAACACACACAAGTCAGTAATTAAATTTACACCTGAACAAAGTTGCTTACAGTAGCTCTTATTTCCCAGAAAGTAAATCTAATTCTTCTTTACTTTTATTTAATTAATGTTTGGTTAAAACGTAAAATTGTTTTGCGGTTTAAAGGAATTTCACGTTTATTAAAATATTTGCTTCAAAATTTGTGTTTATTCAAAATGGAAAGGTACGAAGCCAAATATGCATAAATGTTCTCTTGTTTGCTTTACCTAATTAGTTTTTATTCCGAATGTTGTGTTTTATTTTGAAATTTTTTTTAGAGAGCGAGAGAGATCGAGATATAAAAAGAATTAAACTACTGTCACTGTCGGTCGTGATGTATTTCCACTTTTGTTCAGAATTTTTTTCGGCTGTGACAATAATTATTTTGGTTGTTTTGTTTTCGTGTGATATATGTACCTTTATGTTGTTGTAACATTTGTGGAAATCAAATTAAATATTCATTTGAAGACAGTGGCAATGCGGTATTTCTTTCTCTTGAGGGATTAAGGTGTATAATTTATTCATTTTAACCACACAAGATTCGTTACGAAAATACATGATGAATGGGTTTTCACAAATTTTGCATGTGTCTGTCGTTTTTTTCTTTTGGAATTCTAATTAGAAAATCACGAAAGCTTTTGTTTAAACGTAACCGACGACTGCGGTATGAAAACTTAATGTTAAATTGGGAGAAAAATTAGGTAATCAAGGTGTGATTTTGACTGGAAAATGAAGGTTGAAAAGTGTTAATTGGTTAGTGTTACTGTTACGTTACGCTACGCCCTACGTATTTGTACAGGACAGAAGAGAGGGCTGCAAAACTATAAACCGCGTAGTTGTAAATGGTTTGAATACTTAAGTCGTTGAGACATGTATTGGAGAGGTCTTCTGCTACTCCAATGACTTTTTAAATGTTTAGAATAAGGAGTTTTAAGAAATTTTGACATTTTAGTAGCAGTAGTTATAATAACACTAATAGGTTAATGCGACTGCTTCGAGGAACCAAGGTTTAAGTGGATTACACTCTTTAACTTGAAATGCTTATGAAGAATCGAAGGCACCTTCAACTTTTTTTTTTTTTTTGTGACGAATGATTCTCTTAAAAACTTTGTCAGTACATTCCAAAAGGCAGTACCCATAATAGATCTAATAAGAACATTTTATTTGCGTTTGCGGTTCGAAACCGCACCTTCTTTGTTACTGTTGTTACTGGTTAAGCTACGGGTACAGCAGGAATCATACGGGTATATTAAGGCGTCCTAGAAAGTGTAAAAGTTCTCAGAACTTTTTGCTTAATAAATAATAACAATCTGAAACAATGTGCATTGAGTCATCGAAAACCAATTGTATATCACTTGCTGATTAAATATTTGATTGGTGAGAAAAAATGTGCAAAAACACCTTGTCTTGTGAAGAAGCTTGGGTATTGATCAATAAAAAAAAAAAAACCACAGAAACAGCACTAAAAGACAAACAAATGACTTACAAAAAAGAAGAGAGAAACGTACACAAATTTCTTGCAAGTTTTTCTCACAATTCATACTCACTTCCTTCGGAAAATATTATAAGTATGAATCGTCAAAGTCCTAAGCCGCCAACATCAAGTATCGGAGACCAGTGGCAACATTGCCAGAAAGAAGTTAGAGATGCCGCTTCTATTATGCTAAGTTTCACTCAGCCACCTAAACGAAACCCCAGGTTTGACGAAGAATGCAGGCAGGCCCATGCAGCCAAGCGGGAGGCTTACAAAACGGCGAGCTCTACGAGCAAAAGAGGAGAGAGGAACGACGGCTTCACAAGAGAATAAAGAGAGCATTAGAAGCGTCAGATCGAGGATGTAAAGTGAGCCAACAACAGGAATGATGTTCGGAGGTTTTATCGGAAGGTAAAAAAGCTGGCTCAAGGTCATCGAGCAAGAACCAATGCCTGCAGAGATAAGCAAGGGAACCTCATAGTAGACGCACTCAATGCTGGGGATTTGGAAAAACCACTTCTGTAGACTGTAAAACGGCGACGACGAACAAAGTCCCGCCGTCAGATAGGAGCCTTTCATCGGACACGATGATAGGCAACAATTCCGTGATCCCGACCTAGAAGAAGTGAAAACGGCAATATCACGCCTTAAATCTAACAAAGCCGCTGCGCTGGAGCCGATGATCTAGCTGCTGAGCTGTTCATAGCAGCAGGCGACGAGATAGAAAGGAGCATGCACCAAATCATCTGTAAGATATGGTCAGAGGAATGCATGCCCGATGAATGGAACCTCAGCATTGTTTGCCCGATCCTGAAAAAGGGGATCCTCTAAACTCCGCAAACTACAGAGGAATCAGCCTTCTTACAAGATCCTGTCTGCCGTACTGATTGTTCTTTTTCAATGTGGCTTCAGACCAAAAAAGTCAACCATCATCCGATCCTGGAAAAAAACCTATGAACTCCAAATCGATACCCACCAACTTTTCATCGATTTTAAGGCCGCGTATGACAGCACCTACAGTGACGAACTGTAAAAAGCTATCTAGTTTTGGCATCCCTACCAAGCTCGTTCGCTTCTGCAAAATGACGATGCAGAACTCACGCTGCACCATCAAACGCCCAGATCAGACAAAGATTAACTCTTGCTAATCGGTGTGTCTTTGGGCTAAGAAAGCAATTGAGTGAAAAAGCCCTTTCTCGAGCAACTAAGGTAAAACTGTATAACATCCTCATCATCCCAGTCCTGCAGAAGCATGAACGTTAACAAAACCGGATGAAAGTGCCTGGGGCTGTTTCAAGAGGAAAGGTATTCAGGTCATTTTTGGCCCCGTGTGCATTGGTGGGGAATGGAGAAGAAGATTCAACAGCGAACCTTACGGGTTGTACAACTACACGGACCTAGCCAGAAAGTTTAAGGTCCAGAGACTCAGATGACTCTGTCATTTAGAGCGGATGGACACCAATGCTCCGGACCGGAAAGCCTTCGACACTATTCCCGAGCAACGTAGAAGGAGAGGAAGACTGCGACTCAGGTGGCGCCCACAAGTGGAAGGGGTTTTCAATCTACTTGGAGTGCGAAACTGGAGACAGCTAGCTAGGGAACGAGCTGGTTGGCGTAAACTGTTGATTGAGGCCCAATTCCACAACGGACTGTAGACCCACCTTAAGTAAGTAAGCAAGTCTTCCAACCAAGTAGAACAACGATATAATGTATTAACCATCGCGGAGAGAGACAATTTTGCTTTATCATTTCAATCTAACAAAATTTAACTTACCAACCCCAATAAAATAAAAAATTGAAATGTCATCTCCAATAGACAATGCCGACCTTTTCCATTCCCCACTCCTCACAAATTATGGTCTCCAAAATTTTTGTAATTTTATCTTTCGTGCCTTTTTTGTATTTTCACTTCCGAGAAATGTAACTTTATTTGACCCTCGTTGGATAATGCGTCAAAAAAGCAGATGACCCATTTTAAAATCCGAGACATCTTTTCGCCCAAAGTCTTGATCTTGATTTGTGTCTGTGAATTATTTTTGTTTTTCTTTCAACAACATCCCAAAGAAACCTTAGCGGTGCTTCCTAGAATTAATGTTGACCCTTGCCCAAAAAAAAACGTCAAAACAATACTCCCACAGCTACTTAAAGCTTAGCGTTACATTGAAACTTATTCTAACTCAATACTTCGACTTTCGTTAAAGCTTAACCTTTCCCAGGAGTTGCATTTGGTAATTTAGTATCCAATCGTTACAAAAACAAAAAGAATACTGTCATAAAGATTAAAAGACTAAAAAAAAGGTTTTAAGAAAACAAGAAACATTTTTTCTCCTTTGTAAATAATCCACCTTTAGCCGTTCATTTGTTGGAAGCCATAAGAAACAAAAGCACTTTCGCTCAAAAAGACGTCAAGACCATACACGCACACACTCCCACGAAGAACACAAATTATAAACCCTTGTTTTCGAATACATTGTGTGTGACTTAACCCTAAAAAAGTACAGCAAGACTCAGTGAGAAAAAAAAGAAAACATGAAAATCCCGGAAATAAATAAGTTTTCAAAAAACGAAAAAAAACCTATTGTGAGAGATGTTTTCCCAGTAGTTCATTCCATTGTTTCAGTGATAATGTTTCTACACGCTCGCTCAAGTCTGCTTTCTATTCTTATATTTGACAGCCTCCTGGGCTGGTGTGGTTCCTTTTAAAAATACACTCTCGACGGCTCAAGCTTTTGTATGGGAGAGTCGAATGGCATTATTGTTTTGTTTTGTTTTATTTGTGTGATGAAGGGGTTAGACGTTTTTTTTTCTTGTCTTATTTTGTTTTCACTTGAAAAGAGTATTTGTCGGAAAGAACGAACGAACCTTCAGCAGATTGTTTTTCCAGCTGTCCGAATTTATTCGTTTGTGACTGGACTGGATGGTGTATGTTTGGGGGCGGACGTGTGGCTGAGCGGCCGGATAAAGAAAGCAATGTCTTTCTTTTAGTCCCAATGGGATAGAGAGGGAATCTGATGGTTTATGGTTCATTTGGGATACTTTTCCATTTTTATTTATCCATTCACACTGGAAGTGACGTAGGTAAGCAATTTCGAAAGAGAAATATCATTTTAGCCATTCGCTCGACTTCAGTTTAAATCCTGTCTAGATCCATCCGGGTAACATCTAGTTGTACATTTAGGAGGATGTTCTTTTTAAAGTTACAGTGCTGTGGAACAAAATGTTGGAAAGGAAAAATTGACTTTTTATCCTGACAGGCAATATATATACTTAAGAAGATGTAACAAGGCTTGAGGGTACATTCGCCTATTTCACTGGCTTATGCAGGCGGAATTGGGAGGAACCCTTGAGTTTTAGAAACTCATTTATCCAAGTGGAGCAGGCGTCTGTAGAAAACGTAGAAGAACAACTTTTAAGGTAGAGGAGCACAAGATCGAGGAAGTGCGATCCTTCAATATCTTTAGGTCAGTGAAGCAGCGAATAAGAATGTGGAAAAGAAATGCGCGGGAAGCTTATAGAATTATGTTTGGTAGGCTTGGTATACCTAGCTGCCGGGGTATATTAAAGAAAGAGGCTCGGAACGGACCCTGCTTTGGCTTAGATGATCAGCCAGATCGAAAATGATGATGATGAGAAAAAGATGTCTTGATGCCTATCTTGTTTTCTTAACAATTTTTCACATTTCTGTGTCAAGGTCTCAGATAATTCATCCGACGAACATCATAGGTCCGCAATCGAACGATGAAAGCTCGCCCAAAGTAATACAGTTTGACAAAAGCAGCTCAGGGCGACCTGTCAAAGATTAAGAAAAGTAGTAATTTACATATAATCTATACAGATTATTATCAGGCATTCGAATATCAAGGAAGAGCTCAACCACTGTTCAATTTAAGACATTAAGAAAATGTTTTTGCATCAATGTTTGTTTACCAGGACAAAGAACTCCCGCTTTGTGGTTATGCCCCTTACCAGAACCTGGTGATTTTAGCCAGTAAAAAATGGATACCAGCTTACACCTCTCCTCTACATCAAGAATTAAGAGCAAATAGGCCCTAGAGTGAGCACAGTATTTGAGTTTCTAGCCAAATAGTTCAAGTCTATGATAGGTTTCACTTTAAGCCAAAAACCTGGAGGAACTATTTTCTAAGGATTCCTCTGTATCCAGCTCTGTTGATGACGTGAAAATGAATACTGGGGTATAGCAGATCTATTCTCTGAGGACCTATATTTTGATAGTCCTACCTTCGCGCTGCAAGGAGGAGTTTTGAACCCAGTTGTTTTCCCAAACCGCAGCAGCAGCGGTTCGCTAGGGTAATTCTTCTTCGGGTCTCAACTAAGGTGTCGTTTGTGGGATCGATGTTTGTTCCAATAACTCCTTAACTATCTCGAAATTGCTGATATCAAGTGACGTCTGTCCTAATTCAAGAATAACGAATTTCGCCTGTTTTTCAATCGCTGTGAAAACCTCAATCAAAGCTCTCTTGGATCGACCGATGATTTCTATGTCGTTCGCATAGCCCAGGGCTGGGAGGATTTGTTGAAGATAGTGTGTTCCGTGCTCACACCTCCCTTGCGGAATATCTGCTCAAGGACTATGTTGAAGAAGTCACATGGTCACATGACAGCGCATCTCCTTGCCTAAACCCTGCGCATGTTTGAACCAACTCGGATGAGCTGTAACCCATTTGCACACTGCACTGCGTATTGTTAAGCGTCATGCGCCACAGCTGGATCAGTTTGTTCGGGATCACGAATTTAGACAACACAATCATTAGCTCTTGGCGGTGTATGCTATCATATGCAGCTTTGAAGTTGATGAAAAGATGGTGGGTTTCGACTTGAAATGCGTTGGTCTTTTTTAGGATCCGCCTCAGTGTGAATATTTGGTCTATTGCTGTTCTGCCACACCGGTACGTGCCGATACTTGTTTTGCAGAACGGTTTAAGGCGCTCACACAGAACGTTGGATAGGATTTTGTATGCAACATAAAGCACGGATAGACCTCGGTAGTTTTTGCATGACATAGGATCGCCTTTTTAGTAGATGTGGCATATGGAGCTTATCGACCAGTCAGTGCACATGCATTCTTCCTGCCACACTTTGTTGATGGTTCAAGAAACAGCCTATTGTAATCAAGTTAAAGCGCTGTAATAGCTCGTCGGTAAACAACCTTTGAGGCTCACATGCTAAGTTGTTTCATGCAAAGTTTGTAGCAAACTTGGTATGTAAACTGTCCTTAAACGCCAATAAGCTTCTATGAGCTTAATGCGATCTCCTATCTGAATATTCATTCGATCTACATCATACATCACTAAACCAGCTAATAAGTTGGTAAAATTAGCATTGCTGTACAACTCTATCAAGTCTTGGACTTTACCACGTTTATACAGATGAGTTAGAAGGGTAAGAAAACCCATTCGATGACATTTTTCTAAATTCCTTATCTTGTGTAAAAGTCCATGATTTCTACTACAAAAATTTTTAGTTATTAGGGATCCAGCCAACATTGCTGATGCCTCAAGCATCGGATACGCTTACTTCCGACCACACCTTACAGACTTCAGCGGCTGCATTTGATCAAAGCTGTGATATCACTGTGTCACTAGTTTTCACAATTTTAATAATGAATATCTTAAAACACAATTTTTCTGCACAGCACTGTAATTTCTATTTTAAAGAAAAAATACGTGATTTTCATTACCGAACTCTTAACAATCCTTTCTATTGGCTTTCTTTCTATTCCAAAAACTCAACTGGACTTCGGACTGACAGAAAGACAACACAATAAGCTGTCCTTCGCCTTAAAGACATCTCAACTAATTATCCTTATTTTCACTATTTCCAGAAAGAAACAGAAAAGAAGTATAAAACATTTCTATTTTTATTTGCTTTTGTCTCTAAGTCAGCAGGCTCTTAAGGCGGAAAACCATGTTGTCGTTGTTCGTCAGAGATTCGACTTTTAATTGGTTCATGTGCTTGAATTTTTAATTTCATTTTCTAAGTTAGCCTTGTTAGCTTTTGATGTACTAGTTGGAACGACTTTTATCATGAGATTGACGAAGAAGCTGGATAAACATTATCCATCATCATATGTTGTGTGTAAGCGAGAAGTTTTAAAGAGTGTTGTTAAGTTTGATGAAACGTACGCGAGAAGAAAATTAGTTTGTTTTAGTTTATTTGAGATTCTGAAGTTTTCTTTATAGTTTAGCTTTAAGCCCATCAAAGTTTCAATGTTGTCTATCACACTCTTAAGGTGATGGCTATTTGTGTAGCAAAGAAAGCTTAAGCACGTTCGTTTGTTTGCTTTTCACTCGTAGAGCATCATGTGGACTAGTTAACATAGAACAATCTATGAAACATTGATGGTTGAAAACGAAGAGTTGAGAGATTGATAGGTACGAAATGTTTGGAAAGTGTTCCGTTCTTCCACGTTCATACAAAAACAGTAATGAAAACTATGCTATCGTAAAAGTAACATTTTGAAGTTTTGAGGTGGTGAAATAAAGTCGAAATGTTAGGTGCCCTGGTTTTTGTTATAGTCCAGCGAAAATTTGCTCTGGTTAAGAACTATTTAACCAACTCGCCGGAGTCTTACTTAACTGCAGCGATACCCAAAAAGATTGAGGACTGTCTTTAAAGTTAAATTTAAGACTGACAGTATTGAGGTTACTTTTTTTGGACAATATTTACAGCTTCAAAGCTCAAAAACACTACGCTAAAATGACAATCTAATGTTCCCAACAGGTAAGCCAATGTTGTCAATGCATCCAGGAATTTTGACAACATTTTCAAAGGCTTTTTGCCTTAACTCTACAGTCTGAAGCATCTACCATGGAATAAAATGGCTGCCGAGGCACGTCCGAATTTAATGCACTATGTTGCCGCTAATATGAACTCATATGAAGAGCAAACGATGAAAATCAGAAAGAGAGTCGGAGACAAAACGGAACCCTGAGGCACACCATGTTTTCGGTAACATAATCTATCCAACCGGAAGCCGTTTAACAGCATAAAGAAGCTTCCGTTCCTGAAGCCAATTCCTTGATTTGAAAATTAATCAGCATTTCTGCGATCTTCGAAAGAAGTTGTGTACCTGCGCAAAAAGTCGGTAGTAAGAGGGAGTGGAAGATTCAACTTCTTTTTTTTTTGGTGTGGACGTTACAGAGCTTTGGTCTTCGGCATTTTCTTTAAGTGAAACTAGTGACTCTGCTAGTCATACAAAGATACCTGAACTGCGTTATCGTTGATTTTCCCGCCTCCCATCCAACGTTCCAACAAAGCTCTTGTTCAAAGAAATAAATATGAGAATACGGTTTATTCCCTTCTTTGCACACAATTCACCACCAAATTCACTGAGCGCAACATATGTTAATTACAAATTAACATAGCTACTCGTGTTAACAGTCACACCATCCTCTACTCAAATCATAAAGCATTTTATCGTCTGCGACGAACTTTGCAGTAAAATGTAACAAACGAGCATTCATCATTAAAACACGTACATTATTCGCGACATACACAGAGTTGAAGCGGAACAGAAAAAGGGAAATCCTTCCTTGTCTCATGTTTTATGAATGACATTGACTAACAGTATGAGAACACGCCTCTTATGGAAAAATTAGTAATTCTGAAAACTTTTTGGATTGAATTGAAGAAGAGACAGCCTTAGTCCCTCTCGTAGAGGCAGGGAACCTGTCTCGTTTAATACTGTGACAATAAAAGCCGGTCGGTCCCTATCTTCACTTCATTTAACCAAATCCACATCATACATCATCATCATCATCAAAACGTGCGTATAGACTTTTCATATTGTTCTCGCATTTGAAATTGTGTGATCTATCTGCGTTTTCGCGAGAAACAGTCAGTCCTAGGGGGATGAAAGTTCGATGGAGTAAAAGGAATAAAAATCCTCCACTTTAGACATCAACTTTAGACTTAATCAATGTCACGTTCAGTTGAAGGTTTTTTTTTCCTTTATTTTCACCTTTGTTAAAAGAGCAACATCTTCAGGCAGGGATACTTGAAAGCGGTGAAGATTTGATTAACACTTCATTTCCTTGCTGATCCTTTGAAATTTCTTTCCCTTTGTTTTTCTGCTTTTGACATGAGTAGTTGAAATGAAGGTTAACCCTTAATAATGACCTCACTGAAGTTGTGACTTAATGAACACTTGTCTCATGAGGTTAGGTGTTCTGTTCATCAATTGATAACCGAGTGTCTGGCCATATTTACAATCTATCACCTGAAAGCTTCAGAAGCCAAAACTTCGTGTCAAATCTGAAGAAATACGTCTGAGAAATAGTTGTAAACAATGTTAGCTTGCGTCTGCATAACGTTTGCATTACGAACTTTGACAGTTTATAGCGGCCATGTTGTTGAAGATGCATCTGTCAAATTGGCTGTCATCTATGCAATTTGTTTTGCCAAACCAGCATGGTCGAATATAGCTTTCAAAAACACGTGCAAATGCCTCCGCCGCGCTATAAACAAGGAACTGGATAACCAGTGTCTTAAGTAGAGCTTGAATTTCGAAGGCTTCGTTTGGCTTGCCATCAGTCTTTAGTGCGGTTTCTCTTTGCATCCAAATTTTACTGTGATTGTCTTGTATTTCAGAAGAGCAATTAAATTGCAAATTGACGAACTTTACTTAAAAACAAGCTTTTTCTAAAACCTCGATAAAAAAATAAAAAACTAACAAAAACCAATTTTCTTATCTTTGCAGTTCCCAGTGCTCCTCAAAATCTAACAGTCTTGGACGTAACATCAACAACAATCACCTTATCCTGGTTAGTTCCGAAAAATCAAAATGGCATCATCAATGGCTATCATGTTTTCCATTTGCATGAAAACCAAACTGGAGTTGGTATCGCCCGAGCAAGCGAAGGACCAGTGGTTACTTTTGTGATGGACAAATTGAGTGAGTACCTATACAATATTTTTGTCACCTTAGATTGTTATTTTAAACTTAAAGTCTGAACTTCTGTAATTAGAAAATAGGTAAATAAAAAAGGCCATAAATATTAATAGGACGACAAGACTAGAAAAACCCACTAATTGACTGGCAATTAAAAACCACTCACTTTAAAATCGTTGACACTTTGAGCCATTTTTGACTTTCGAACGACAACAAAAAACGAGAGTGTCTAACTGCCTAGTGCCTACGTTTAACCATCAGCAAAACCTTTAACAACCAAACCAATACACAAACACAATTACAAACACTTTGAATTGTCATATCTGTCATTCTTATTCTTGAAAGTAATTTAACAATTTATGTTCCCCCATGGCAGCGTACCTTCTTCGTTTGCTTAAGAAAGTGTAATAAATTATGTAATTACCTTTTCGTGTCGAAGTTGGTTAAGGAATAGGCTGTCGAAGTGGTGCGAGGGAAAAAAAAGAAATTATGTTTCGGGCAATCTATGCGTTGCTTTGCGTTACGACGCACGTTTCTGTGCTGTTCGCAACCGTCAGGCTTAAAAGCAGTCTCAAGAAAGACAGGTGCTTTTGCAGGAATGTTAAGCGAGTAGCTGAAAATAACATCTGCCATCATTACACTGAAAAAAAGTCTTAATTTAAAAGTTCAAATACGTCGCGCATTTACCTAATATTGTGCCTTTAGTAGTAATTTAGAAGCTAGGTTGCATTAGTGGCACAATACATTCAGCTGTTACTACGGAGACAGACCTAAGGTTGTATCACTTGGAACGCTCTTTTAAGAGGTCTTTTTTCCTAACCGCTTTCTCGATCTTTATAAATGAAGTTTGCTTTGGAGTCCTGTCCATGCCTCTGATTAGGTTACTCAGTCAGTATATTTCAGCTGCAAATGTCATTTATTCTGAAAATAACATCTGCCATCATTACACTGAAAAAAATTCTTAATTTAAAAGTTCAAATACGTCGCGCATTTACCTAATATTGTGCCTATAGTAGTAATTTAGAAGCTAGGTTGCATTAGTGACACATTCAGCTGTGACTACGGAGACGGACCTAAGGTTGCATCACTTGGAATGCTCTTTTAAGAAGTCCCTATTTGTTACCGCTTTCTCTTTATAAATGACGTTAATTGTTCTGTAGTGTACTTAGTAGGTCTGTCCATGCCCTTGTCGAGATTGCACTTGCAAACCTAATCAGTCTATATATTTCAGCTGCAAATGTCATTTATTCTGGCAATCCTGTCTTAAGTGGCTTATACTAAGTGTAGCAATCAATAGACCCTAGGTAGCCAATCGGAAATGTAAACACATTCTATAGATAAGTATAGAATATATGTGGAATCATTCGTTTTTCAGTTTGAAAAAATACATAAAACACATACAGAAATGTCTCTGTCTTTAATTTTTTTCGAAGCTTTGCCACTTTTGTAGTCGGTTGATTATGACGATGATAGTTATCGCTAAAAGTGGCGGTTTTGTAAGTTTTTTGTCAACCGATACGTCTTTTGTTAATAGCAAGATTTTAATCTAACAGCCGAGCCGACGGAAAATTAACTTTCAAAGACAACATAAACAACTATTGATCAATACATAAAATCTAATACAATATTCAATGAGTATTGGTGGAATAATATTTTTTGCGAAAACAAACACTACTCATTCCAACTTTCATTGCCTTATTTCGAAGATGGCATTGGCTCAGTTCCAGATAAAGTTATAACGAAGCGTTACAATCGATCGATTATGTTCGACATAATTCAGGAGCAGATCCGTGAAAAAAGTGCAAAAATTTGACCAACGCGCCCTTGATAAATAACCTACAGCTATCCGCCCCTAGAAAGTACCGAAAATAACAAGAGAATGCAACCACCAAAAACTACCGAATACAACAAAACAATTAAACAACACGAAATCATGTGATACGCATTTGGTTTGTGTGAAAAATGCATGAGATGAGAGTTTTCGTGATTCAGTTCAGTTCAGTTTTTGTTCCGTTTCGGTAGAGTGGCACATCTTGTTTAAAGGAAAGTCTGAGAGGCTTGCATTAGCAGCATACCAAACACTTTATGAGGTCAGGCAAGGCAAGGCACCATTTGTAGAGCTGCCCATTTTTCTTCTTCTTCGATCCACTCTCTCTGAGTGTTTCAAGGACAGGGCGAAAGCCGAAGCTTGAGAATTGCCACTGTAAGGAGCTCAGATCAACTGCTTGTAAAAGTTCTAAGGGAATTCTGTAAACTACTACTGCTTTGTTCTCTTTTAATAAAAAAAAAAAAAATGGTTTGTAAAAGTAATTAAGATCAAGATCGGAGTGGTCCTTATCCTAACATAGTAAGGTAGTAAAGAATACTACCACCAAGTGTAGCAGCTGTGTAATTAAGCCCAAAAAACCCTTGATATATGGTGTCCTGATCTTCAGATCGCTTACTGTTGCCTGCAGGAAAACATCACATGCTGATCGACTCTCGCCCAGCTTAAAATGTTATTCTCCTGCAGATCTCAGTGATTGTTTCCTTAATATTTTCTTAAGTTATCAGAATTGCAGTTAGCTACGCCCCTAGTCTCCCAAGTTGGTCGCTTGGACGCCCAAGTTGGTCGGTTGGACGCCAAAGTTATTCGCTTGAACGCCCAAGTTGGTCGAGGTAATCACAAGCTAAGTATTCCACATGATATACATATGATCTTCCTTTGCACCAAGGATAAAGTTTGATTCGAAAAATTTCTGGACCGTTGTCTACTCAGGTTCCTTACCTACTTAGTTATGCCTCATCCAACAAACGTCTCCAGCCAGCTCGGTCCCTAGCTAGCTGTCTCCAGTTTCGCACACCAAGTTGGTTCAAGTCTTCTACCGATGACGTCCTTCCGGTTTGGATTCGAAGACTCTACGAGCCGGAGCATTATTTTCCATTCGCTCTACATGTCCCAACCATCTAAGTCGTTGGACCTTAACTCTTCTGGCTAGGTTAGTGTCGTTGTACACCTCGTAAAGTTCTTGGTTGAATCTTCGTCTCCATTCTCCATTTATGCAGACAGGACCAAAAATCACTCAAAAAATTTTTCTCTCAAAGCATCCCAAAGCATTTTCATCAGATGTTGTCACGGTCCATGTCTCTGCACCATACATGAGGACTGGGATGATGAGGGTTTTGTAGAGTGTCACTTTAGATGCTCGGGAGAGGACTTTACAACTCAATTGCCTTCTAGGTCCAAAGAAGCAGCGATTGACAAGAGTATTTCTTCGTCTGATTTCAGCGCTGGTGTTGTTGTCTGAGTTGATAGCGGATCCCAGGTAGAGAAAGTCCTTAACTACCTTGAAGTTAAATCTGTCTATGTTGACGTTTGCTCCAAGACGTCGATGTTGGTAGTCCTATCTTGTCGACAGCATTAACTTGGTCTAGCCCTCGTTAACCTCGACCCATCTTCCTGGCCTCCGTCTCAAGACTCACGAACGCTCCACTGTTATCACGCTGTGTTCTTCCAATTATGTCAATGTCTTCTGCGTATCCTAGTAGCTACACGGACTTTGGATTTGGTGTTGACGTTGGAGTTTTGCACAATCTTTTCAAGAATGATGTTGCAGAAATCGCATGATAACGCATCGCCTTGTCTAAATCCTTTTTTGACATCAAAACCGTCCGTTAGGTTTTTTCCGACCATGATGGGACAGCGTGAGTTTTCATTGTCATCTTACACAGACGGACGAGTTTTTCTGGGATGCTAAAACTAGACATTGCTGTCATACGCGACCTTGAAATCGATGAAAGGTGGTAGTTATCGATTTGAAGTTCCTGCGTCTTCTCCAAGATCTGCCGTAGGGTGAATATTTGATCGATGGTGGACTTTCCGGGTCTGAAGCCACTCTGATAAGGACCTATCAGGCAGACAAGATCTTATACGTGATGTTAAGGAGACTTATACCTCTGTAGTTGGTGCAGTTCAGGGGATCTCCTTTTTTGAGAATCGGGCTTAGGATGCTGAGGTTCCATTAATGGGGCATGCTTTCCTCCGCCTTCCTCTACAGCTGTAGATATCGCTATCTTCACTTCGTCCATGTCGGACGGGTGGAATTGTTGGCCTTCTGCACCCAAATTGAATGGTTCTGTATTGCTAGCGAAGTTTTGCTCGTCATCGCCATTATACAGCTTGGAAAAGTGGTCTTTTCATATCCTTAGCACTGACTGCGGTTCTACTACGATGTTCCCATGATGGTCTCTACAGGCTTCAGTTCGGGGTGTTTAAGCCCTGGCTGTTGTAACATCCCTCTATCTCCTCGATCGCGCGCTTCTCATGCTCCTTTTTTTTTCTTTCTGAGAAGTTTATGCTCCTCTCTCCTTTTCTGCTCATAGAGCTCACGAGCTGCTCGTGTCCTTCTTTGCAGCACCGCTTTGTATGCTTCTTGTATAGCTGCATGTTCTCGCCTGCTCAGGTTCCATTTATCTTATAACCAACTTTCGTTACTAGAGACACAAAACCACCAACTTCCTTGAAACCAGATCACACAACACAACACACATTCTGGAAATTATCCTCTTGAAATCCGTCATGCAATTGGCAAAAGATTTATTTCCGTGTAACTAACGACATAAATCTGTCATTTTAATTTATTCATTTACCCAGCAATTAGATTTTAATGAAGTGTATATACTCAACACACAGATTGGCAAACAAATGAACTACCTACCTGTCAAAAGGATGAACGATATGCCTTTGTTTCATCCTACTCCTTCAAACACACCGTCAAAACAGTCACAAACTGTTCGTGTAGTTTAATTACAGAACTATCCTCTTGGGCGATAGATAGTTGGATGACACGACATGAAAATCTTTACCCATAAATAGTCATGAAATTTTAAAAAGGATATAGTATATTCTCAACGCCAGCACCGCTAAAGGGTTTTCCAATCAAAACCATTCCTCTCACAGAAAGGGTAACACACAAGTCCCTTGGCAAAATAAAAGCCAAATGACTTATTGAATATTCACTTTTGCGATAGAGAGGCTTGTTAATTTTAATCACACATAATGTCCTTTCATTATTTGTTAAGCCAAGGGATTGTCCTTTGGTATAACACCAAAACAAGCAAAACAATAGCAATTTTCCGAAACTGTTGTTCTTTGGGGGAAAATCTGGGATTTTCTTTCGCACAATAGACAGACCCTTCAGGCCATCGGCCATAATCAAATTAATACTAAATCAACAAATATCACCAAAGGACAAAAGGACTTTATTATGTTGCAAAATTTAATAGTTCTCGGTTTCGATCTTTAGATTGAAACGAAGTCTTTAAAGTCATACAGGGCTGCTCCTGCTGCTGCTGCTGATGCTGATGGGGATTGGTTGAGTGATTCGTTGACTGGTTGAACGCGCAGCAAGGACCTTCTCTTATGTTTACTGTGAAAATGGTGATTAAAATTCCTAGTGCCCGAGTTATACAAGTTAATGCACTGGTAGAATGCCTTTTCCAAGGCATGTAACACTGCAAGTTCTCTGCTATTCTATGTGTAATGCTAAGGGAATTCTTGTAGTAATTCCGGTCTTAAGATGGAACAATAACATTTTGTTATTATGCGCTTACGGACTTCTGACTGTTATTTGTGTGTTGGGAAGTATTCTGTTCAATATTTTGGACAATTGGGGATTATTATTATGATTTGCTTCGGAATCAGGGAATGCATTTGTTTTGTTTTGAACGAAAATTTCGGCATATCAATGATGGAGAGCAGGAATTTATCAGCTTGATGAAATACTCTCTGAGAACATGTATATCCTAAGGGGTTATAATTATGCATGGTGATGGTAAATCATTTAGATTTTTGGAGTACCAATGGTTATAAGGATAAATGTTGTTATCGGTGGGAATTTTAATGTTTTGGAGAATTAAAAACAGAAAATCAGAATTAAACAGGTTATGGTTGAAATTTGAAATTATATGAGGGCTGCCAAGTCTACCGCAAAAATACCTTAACTAATTCCTTTCAATATAATGAAGTATCTATAATTAGTTTTTGAGGAATGTATACTGTATAAATGAATGATGTTACGCTGATAAGTCAATAATTGGTCAGTGGCATATTAAATGAGTTATAAGAATTCTGTTGCGTGGTTCACAGCTTCGATCGTAGCGAAAACTGAATCATTGGATTTGTATGGCACCAAGTCCCTTGGCAGCAACTGTTGTTTCTGACTTACTGACTCAAGGTGGTGCTACAGGCCGTTGGGCATTAACCAAGAGTCTTCGCTAGACTGTCTCCAGTTCTACCCTCCAAGTTTATTTGTTTATTTGTCAATCAGAATTATTCTTACAGACTTGAATCAATACAGCTTTAAGATAAATAAATATGTTTATAATAACAGAAATTGAAAATAAATAAATACATGTATGTACAATACAAATAATATAATGATAACAAAATTTACAAATTGAGAGTTTAAACAACATTAACTAAATACTAAGTCAAAAGCGATGCTAGCTTCGACACTTGGTGCGTTGTCTTAAGAATATTGAGTA
>CAKKXW010000003.1:72838109-72851635 GCA_920937365.1 Sphaerophoria rueppellii | reverse complement strand
GCTTTGGCGCCCACGCATAAATTTCAATCGAGTCTTTTAATGCAATCACTAGGAACTTTATGCTTTCGTATTTAACTATTTTGAAATGTACAGCACCTTGAAGATCTTCGACATTAATCCAACCATTGCGTCGTTTTACTTGATCTGATAGACCATCGCTTCTTCTTTCCAGAAATTGTTACCAAGATGTTCTGTCCTTCGAGCACTTCCATTTGTTGGAATCGGCGACGACAGATCAATTGATAGACCTTTCCTTGTCCCGAACGATCGAGCAACATTAAACCATTTTCAGTTCCTATCAGAATTTATTTGGGGTTCCGTAGGCGACGTTTATTCTGCCACATCCTACTGTCCGTGGGAGTGGTAGGACATTAAGAAGAATTTATTTTGTAAGCTTTTTACAACACATTGATGAAAGTTTAACAGAGTTCGAGTTAAATTCTCATTTAAAAGTTTAATCAGCTATCACTATGCGTATCACGAGTTTTTCACTTCTGCAAATGCCTTTGGTTCATTTTAATTTAAAGTCAATTGACTGGATATTGTCAATTCCTCAGTGAAAATTTATAAAAAACAAATTACACATTCTTTATTTTTTCAATTAAGTACAAAAAAAAAGGAATTCAACTCCAGTTGCCACCTTCAAAAGGATTAAATTTACCTGTCACGAAATTGTGTATGCTCAGCAAAGAACTTTTCCTTCCGCTGGTCACATTTGCACAAAGGACGGCCGACGATGACGATGGATTTCTTTTGTTTACATTTAAATCAACATGTTCAACAGAAAACAAAAAACCAGAAATGAAAAACAAAAATAAGGCTTTCTCTCAAAGCTGGTACGAAAATCCAGCGTAATAACTTTATACGGTAAAATGAAAAAAAAAATCCATAATAATCCATACATTTTCGAGCTATTAACTTTCAGGCGGGCATTGCGTTGCGGCTTTGGGTTTTCCATGTTTTCGTGTTTTAATTTTTTTTTCATAAATTTTTACTCTTTCTTTTAACCACCCGCCGAGTTTCCCCACAGTGCGAAAAAGTGTATGCATACACTGCGTCGCCAGTTTGTTGAGGAAAGTGTTTTTTTTTTTTTTTTTTGAATGTTTTTAATTGGTTTTTTGTGGCATGGTTCACGCACTGACGACTGACCATTCAGGACTTAACGAAAAGGATCTTCAGTGAATTACAAACAGAAAAAAATGTTTTCATCCTTTGGTTCGTAGGACGGTACTTTGCACTTTGCCAGCAATAAGAAACGGAAAAATAATTTACATGAAATTTAAGGAAGTTACTCGCGGGTGGTACAAGTTACGAACACAGTGGTTCGCATTTTTGATATATCCGACAAGTAATTTGTATAAAATAGTTCAGTTAAACTTCGGGGGGCACAGGTGTCAAATATTCCACACAAAGGTGTTATTTTTGCATGTTCCATCATTACTCCATAAAAAAATGCATATGAATTTTGAACATACCCTCTATAGGTCAAGATAAAGGGTTTAAATGCTATATTCGAAACAAGAATTGCGCTAGATGATTTGAAACAGCCAATAGTGCGCCATTGAGCGCTAGATTTTCCGATAGACTGTGTATTCATCAGTCCACCAGAGTCTACAAAAATGTATTCTTGACCTTTTCTTCGAACATGTCCCTTTACGACTAAGGTTTTTCTTAGTGATGTGCCGAACCGTAAATTTTGTAAACCGAGTTAACTCGAGTTGGTTTTTTTGCAAACCGAGTTGCAACTCGGTTTGCCCAACTCGAGTTGAACGAATCCAACTCGGTTTGCCAATTCGGTTTGCAACTCGGTTTGCAACTCGGTTTGCAACTCGGTTTGCCAACTCGGTTTGAGAATTCGGTTCGCCAACTCGGTTTGCAACTCGGTTTGCCAACTCGGTTTGAAAATTCGGTTCGCCAAGTCGGTTTGCAGATCGGTTTGCCAACTCGGTTTGAAACTTACAAAAAAAAAAAAAACGAAAATAACAGGTTTTTAATCCGTCAAAATCTCTGCCATCCACTGATAAAAGTTGAATGTCAACGGCTCAATAGAAAGATAAGGTACGAATCTAGGTCGCTAGAGGAATATTTCGTTCAAAATTGCCCCGGATTGCCCCGAAAATCGCTCTAGAAAACATACAAAAAAAACGAAAATACCAAGTTTTTAATCCGTCAAAATCTCTGCCATCCGTTGATAAAAGTTGAATGCCAATAGGCCAGTTCCACCTAACAACATCTCACTGAGATCTCAGAGATCTCAGAAAATTTTTAGGTGGAACAAAAAATCTCAGCTGAGAATTGAGATTTCTGAGATGAAAATATTTTGGATTCGATTTCTCACTCAGCTATTTTGGCGTGATTGACATATGCACAACAACAATTTGTAAGGAAACCATTTTATCTCAATGAGAACTGAGAATTTTGTTCCACCTAATGATTTTGCCTCAGTCAAAGTGACATTGAGATCTCAGTGAGATGTTGTTAGGTGGAACTGGCCTAATGGCTCAACAGAGAGATAAGGTACGAATCTAAGTCGCTAGAGGGATATTTCGTTCTAAATGTTTACGGATTGTCCCGAAAATCGCTCTAGAAAGCATAAAAAAAAACCGAAATTACCAGGTTTTTAATCCGCCAAAATCTCTGCCATCCGCTAATGAAAGTTGAATGTCAATGGCTCAATAGAAAGATTAGGTACGATTCAAGATCGCTATATATATTTCGTTCTGAATAATACCGGATATTCCCGAAAACCGGTCTAGAAAACACATAAAAAATGGAATAATTAGGTTTTTATCAATTCCATCCGCTGATAATAAAATTCTACCACTTGGTAATTAATTGCCCTTATGTATAATATTTAAACTCAAAACTAAAAAAAAAACACAAAATTAGAAGCAAGTAAACTAGGTTTTTTTTTATCAATTGCCTAGTAGGCGAATCGGGTTGCTGAACCTAATTGGCAAACCGATTTGGCGAACCGAATTTTCAATCCGAGTTGGCGAACCGAATTTCAAACCGAGTTGGCAAACCGAGTTGGTAAACTGAGTTGCAAACCGAGTTGGCAACCGAGCTGCAAACCGAGTTGCAAACCGAGTTGCAAACCAAGTTGCAAACCGAGTTGCAAACCGAGTTGGCAAACCGAGTTGGCGAACCGAGTTGGCGAACCGAGTTGGACCGTTCAACTCGAGTTGGCAAACCGAGTTAGCTAACTCGAGTTGAAGAAAAAACAAACCGAGTTAACTCGAGTTAGGGCTAACTCGAGTTGACTCGAGCTAGCAAACCGAGTTGACCCATCACTAGTTTTTCTCACGAACGAAAAAATCAATGAGGTCAGACTGCTTTTAACAAAAAACCAACCTTAAGGTTTCAGTCAGTAAAGGTTAGTCCTTACAGTTAACAGTAGCAGTTAAATAAGACTTTTGGATCTAAAGAGCTTTGAAACACCTGGAAGGTTCTGCTATGAAGGAGCCGTCAAACAACAAAGCTCCATATTTTTATCATCTTTTACAACTCACGCATGATAATAGAAGAACTTAACAATTCCAAATTCGTTCCTTGTGTTTGATAGCAAAAAAAATTCATCTCCTGTTCGATCTGGATTGGAGTGGTTGTTTCAAAACATATCTTGATAGGACTTGGTGATAATAGCCTTTTTTAATGTTCTAGAGCTAAGGATTGTTTTTTTCCCAAGTTGAAGTTCTGTAGACAAAATGTGGTGTTACATGCCTAAAGAGGACACTCAGAGTATGTGAGGTGCTCTTTGAATGCTTCAGATTGATCTGTACTACGTTAAGAATTTCGCTTACAAAGTTGTTTTTGCGCTTCAAACTTCGGACGATTTTTCGACATCTTTTTACCCGGGGATGTCTTTTTACAATGGCCTATGTAATTTTTCTCCATCTACTTTCCATTTCCATGAAGCACAAACATTTTGGCCTCGTCCTCGCCATCAAACTTGATTACCTTCCAACTGTGCATCGATCATCTCGTATAATCCTTAAAATGTCTGTCGCGTGCATTCTCTTCAATCTTGACAATTTATTAGAAGGAAGTGCCTCAATTTGGACTCTTATCGACTCAGTTGACACTTCAGTCTCACTTTTATCTCCTCCCATATAACTGCCACTGAGATTATCTACAAATAGAGACGATTTCACGAGTGATTTGAATAGAATATCTTCTGCTGTGAGTTTCAAATTGGGTTTTCGAATTCTATATTTCAACTTACCATCCAAAATGTTCGTTGTACCTTTATACTTTCTGGTTTCCGATTTACGGTTCAATGATTTCAATTTCTGGTTTTTAACAGCACAGCGCGAGTATTACGGGTGAATTGTTTGAAGGGAGGAATGCAACTGGCTATTTTTCTAGAGCACTTACCGAGGAAGTAGCGATAATACAGAGAGAGAGAGAGAGGACTGACGCAGTGTCTCTCTCACCAATCATTCGTAGGGCTCCATTTTGAATACCATTTAAGAGGCTTTAGTATGAAGGTGGAGCACCAGCGCAGATATAAGAGAGAGTCTTAAGAAACCCAAACATCTTGCGGTACATTTGGCGGTATCGCATATGTGCTCATTCCATAAAATGATGTTCGGTTTCATTGATGGATAGTGTCAAGGAGGGCTTATCTCGCTTTAACGAAACAAGACAGCATTGGGTTTTCGAAGCATTAAACTCTACAATGGTCAGAGTTTAATGATCTTATCATATTTTGCTGTTGCAGTTCCACATCCAAAAAGGAGGGATATAAGCCTAGAAACGAATAAGAAAAGCGAAACAATTGATTGGATTATAAGTTACAGGCAAGAGATCATTTATAAAAATGAGAAAGAGGGTCGGAGACAAAACGGAGCCCTGGGGCACACCAGCATTTATTTTGTGGATCTGTCCAGTAGAATTTGAATTGAACGGTTCGAAAGAAAGTTTCTTATCTAACGTAGTAGGGATTCATCAATACCGAAGGCACGCATTTTCGATAAAAGAGCAAGATGCCAGACATTATCAAATGCCTTTGAAATATCAGTTGCAACAATCTTACTTTCTCCAAAATGACGGGAGCACTTGTTTCACTGTTCGGTGAGATAGAGATAGACCATGAGATCACTAGTGGACCTGTTGCTACGAAAGTCGTACTGCCGGTCATTAAGAAGCTTTCGGTTTTCGAGATATCAGCGTTTCCTTGATCTTATCTTAGAAAGAAGGGACGTTAGTGTATTCGGACGATAATTGGAGGGAGAGGAGGATTCGCCTTTTCTGGGCTTAGCCTGGACAAATGCTGTTTTCCAACTGCTTGCAACGAGCCCAGAAGAATAGGATATATGAAAAAGCTTACGAAGCGGATTTATGTAGGTTGAGATCTTTTAGAACTCTCTCCACAACACGGGTTCGGAATTGAAGAACGACTCTTACGATTTTCTTCTTGAGAAAATTAAAACTTTTGATTTTTGTCCAAAAAAATTGTATGGTGTCTTCCCATACAAACCTCTAATTTCCAAATTTGAAATCAATCGAACTAGTGGTTAAGGCTGTAGCCCTGTAGGTACGTTTACATTCAGACAGACATACAGACGGACGGAATGCGGGACCAACTTTCGAGTCGTAGTGTAGTATAAATTCTCTGCAAAATAGAACTTCAAAATTTTACTTTGAGCTACTATCCCAAGAGAAATATGTAGTGTTCAAGGTGCTCCATGTCCTTGCACTTGTCGCCCCCGCCTTTGAACGCCACAATCGTCCTTCCACATAGCTTTGACAAAAACAAGTTTTTTTCGATATCCAGCAAATGACATACAGCGTTGATCCTGCATAAAGTGCGACTATACGAGTTCGTGTTCGCGTAGTTCGCAGTTCTCAGCTCTCGCTCTGCGAGAAAGTCCCTTTTGAATTGGTTATAAATTAAATCCTGTCAGCGTGCCGTAATTTATTTCCAGACATCAATTTTATTTCACTTGGGGACATTTTTTATTAATTAAAATAAAGGAATTTCATTTTGTTGATATATAAAAAATGAGAATGAGTGAAGTCGAAAAGGGCCACAGCAGCATCAGGGGCAGGCGTGGGAGAGCAACGGGATTAAAATTGTTTGACCCGAAAAAGTCCACCCACTCCTCACGCTTCACATTGTTCTACTAATTACATTTCGATTCAGGATTTCACTTATACATAAAAATATATGCAAGGATGATTTTTTTGTCTGTCCAGTCTGCATTTAAGTTGGAAATTAAAAATAATTCAGCGAGAGTCGAGCACGGTACAAGTGAGTCAATTTATTATTCTGCGTTTAACGATGGCGGTGATGGGGATGCACATTAAGTTTAAAAAAGGGGGGCTCTGAACAAAAACCAAACCAAACCCTTGAAAACGAGGCAACGCTGATACACCGAACAAATTGCAAGCAATATTGCGGTCATTTGTGTCGGACTCATCATAAATGACAAGTCGACCTGCCATTAATATTGTTTGTAATGATGGCCGCCAAACTGTAATCGCATTAATTAGAACAGTCACCCCTTCGTCCTTCTTTGTGATGTTGCCATTATTGTTATATTAATTATTACTATTTGTTTGTTTACGAAAAAAAAAATTAAAATTTTCCTTTTTTTATTTTTTTGCAGAACCATTCACCGAATATAGAATCAATGTTAAAGCCTATACAATCGCACATGAAGGCGAATCGACAGAACCCATTCGTCAGCGAACCGATGTCAGTGGTCCGAGTTCACCGATTGTTGTGAATCTTACATGCCATTCACAGGATTCGATTACAATTCGATGGAGGCGTCCGTTGGAATTTCAGAAATCGATTGATTTTTATATAATTAAAGCGCGGGTTGTCGGACAGGAGACACATCGTGATATTAGAATAAATGCTTCGGACAAGGAACTCGAAACTGCGGTGAGTAAATATTTTTGTTTTCTTTTTTTTTTACAAAGCAACAGCACTATCTAAGTTCAACATAAATTTTGAGTCTGAAATCCCTCCTCCTAACAGAAATCCCAAAAAAAACTGATTGGAAGAAATTCAGTCAAGAACATAATTAGCATGAAACTGCGTAACACACCGAGTCGGTGTCCAGAGTCCGTAGCAGAGTCTAGGTAGCATTTGCCACGGCTTTCAAAGTGCCCAATTAAATAGAGACGTAAATCACACCCTACGTGGTGGAATGAAGAATTGTCTAGCCTCAGGAAAAAAACTAGTGTGATCTTTAACATTTGCCACAAACACAAATTCTACTAACCGTACAAAGACTGTCTAAAAGCCTATAATCGAGCCATTGCCAATTCTAAAGCTGGAAGGATAACTTCCACTCAATTGAAAACATAAAACAAACTGCCAGGCTAAGTAGGGTTCTATCGAAAGACCATTGCTCTCCTTCTTTTCTTAAAAAGTCTGGCGATTTCTCGGCAGCCTCTCCTGCAGAGTCCCTGGAACTACTGTTGGCGACGCATTTTCTGGGTTGTGAGAATAGAAACCCTCAAACGCTTATTTATAATGACTTGTGGACGGCTGGCGTAGAACACATCGATAGCATTATAACCAAAGAAAATATTTCCCCATACAACTCTATAAGCCTCGAAAGCATAATGCAGATCATGCATCAGAAAAGCAATTTCTGATAACTCTATGGCTGGAGTTGATCTTTAAAGGATGTCTCTGTCGATGGTCGACAGGTGAGAGCACGAATCCACGAAGGATTTTAGACCAATAAGACTTACCTGCTTCGTGATTAAGACAATGGAGCGCATTCCCGATTACCATATCAGAGGCATTCTTGACTTATGTCCTTTTGATGGTTCCCAACACGCCTACCTTAAAGGCAAGTCTAAGGAGACAGCTCTACATTAGGTAGTGCGTACAGTTGAAAAAACCATACATTTACTTTCGCTACTTTCTTAGTCACTGAAGGAGCCTTCAACAACGTCTTAATAGAATCCATTCAAGAATCACTGGTTAAACGGGGTGTAGAGCACTACATGCGAAATTGGATCGCATCCATGCTCAGTGATAGTAGGATTCAAGCTACTTTCGGCAACGCTAACTTGAACCCAAAAGGGTGTTCTGTACCCCCTTCTTTGGCTTTTAGTCGTTAATAAAATTCTTGTTAAACTGGAGAGATGTGGCGTAAAGGCTGTTACTTACGCAGATGATTTGATGGTATTGGTATCAGGAAAGTTTACTTGCGTGATTAGTGAGATTACAGACGTGGCATTGCTAAAAGTAAACAACTGGGCTAAAAGCTGTTGCTTAGGTGTCAGCAAAAGCAAATCTGAAGTGATGCTCTTTACTACCAAAACAATGTTACCTCCCTTCACACGCCTTCGCCTCAACGGTGAAACCCTTTCCTTGTTTTCCAGCGCTAGATATTTTGGAGTAATGCTCGACTCAAAGCTCAAGTGGAAACTTAATATTGAAGAAAGGGTGAAGAAAGTCAGCATAGCTTTCTATGACTGTAGTGAAACCTTTGGAAAGAAATGGGGTTTGCAATCGAGGATAATTTTGTGGACGTTTACATTCGTAGTACGTCCAATGTTAACCTAAGGCCAGCACTTATCGTCTACAATATAACAAAATTATAAATGGGTTCAAAGAACCGCTAGTGTGGGGTCCACTGGAGCTTTGGGCTTATGTCCGTCGGACGCCTTAAAAGTTTTTCTTTACCTCTTACAAATATACTTGCACATCAAATATTTAGTATCTTGCAGCGCGTTGAGACTTAGTGAATCGAATAGTTAGCATTCTAAATCCTATGGTCATAGTAATATTACTAACCTCATCTCAGTGGCCGTCTTTTCGATATCGACTACTGCACCTCTACTGTGTACCTCAGTGCGTATCTTAAAGTTATCATACCATCCCGAAAGGCTTCGACAATTCTATTTTCACTGGCGGCTCAAAGATGGAGTGTGAGCTTGATGCAGCAATTTTATCCGAGTATTTAAATGTCTCCAGGTCTTTTCGGCTTCCTGACTTTACTAGTGTCTTTCAAGCTGAACTACTCGCGATAAAGGAATCATGCAAATTACTGAAGCTAGATCCAAATCAAAAACGCAATACGGCTTTCTTTTCGAAGAGTCAGGAGGCTATTCAAGCGATTGGCTCGCCCAAATCATCATCCAAATTATTTCAAAAATGCCCAAGTAAGCTCGCGAGCATGAACATTGGACTCAGGGTCACTCTTGTCTGGGTTCCGGGTCAGAGTGGCATAGAGGGGCTGACGAGCTGCCTAGGCAAGGATCAGCCCTTCATAGTTCACTCGGAAAGAGTCAACAATCGTCTTGTTGCTTTGAAGGACAAGATCTCAATTTTTTTGTTGAATCAAATAACAGGTGGAGTAGCCTAACCAACTGTATCTTACCTAGAAAGATATGGCACACCTACAATAAATTACCAACTAATAACCTTATTTGCAGACCCATAGACAGGGTTGCTGCAACATGCACCGGGCACTTGTCTATTGGAGAACACGCATCTAAGGTGGGCATTATCCACAATACTTTCTGTCGTAGTTATGGGGACCAACGAGAAAAGGAAACTATTCTCCGCTTCGTGTGTAAGTGTCTTGCCCTAGTCAAAACGAGGCCAAATCATTGGGAAAGTCCTTCTTAAATGACCTTGATGAGCTTTTCGAACTGAAGATCAAAGATTTGAGACGTATTTTAAACTGATTGTTAAAGTTCCCCTTCCAACTTGGGATCACCAGCTAGCGAACTCTGACTGAACGATGTTATATTTCACACTTAATGTCATGTCAAGCAAATTGTTTGTTTGACTTTCATTTCTTCACATGAAGACAAAAGACGTTTATGTTCTTCAAATTCAATTACATATTTGCCAATTCGGTCAATTTTGCATCTGCTAAAATGCAATCTCACAAGGTAAAACTTTTGCCAAATGTTTTTGTGGCTGAAAAGAAAGACGCCAACAGAAATACAATAACTTTTTTGTTTTTAAAAAGTCTATAACCAATTTCAGCAACATACAAAAGGCTAGTGACAAACAACTGCAATACGTCAATAAATCCTTAAAAAGAAGTTCTGCTCGACTCGCTCTAAATCCTACACCTGCAAAAATTGTGTTCAAAAACAAAAAAGAAGATAAAAAATGACAGGACGAAAATACACAAAATTTATTTTGTGTGCTGTCTGTTGAAGGCCCATTCAGTTCGAGGATCATTGGATGGCCTCATTTTTTATTATTGTTATGTTCCAATCTTTGTACTTTCGTCGTGTTTTTTAGTTATTTAAAAATAAAAAGAAAAAAACATCAAACCAACGCCAATTCTAAAAGTTCGCAAATTTGAAAGTAGAAAAACCCTTCTACTCCTAGAAAATGCATAAACAAACACGATGGTTGATGTTTATTTTCCAAAAACAGCATCAGATATTACAATTTTCTAGTTGGTACCTTCATACACTCTGGTTCCGAAGGTTAGAATCAACATAAAAGCCACTCAATTCTTTATTTTGAATGTCCTTTAAAAAATCCTAATCACAATTTTCCGATCTGCAGTGTAAACACAAAGAATTGAACTATCCAAGTTGGCAACGAAACATCGCAAACGTCAGTGCCGCCGCCATCATTCAACGTTGCCAATAAAATAAAATTAAATGTTCTCTGACATAAAATTCCAATACTGCGATGCCAGACCCATTCCAGACATCAATTCAACCTCTCTATACTCAAATATATAAGAGACGATTAGACAGACGCGTCATAGAACATTGATTGTGCCATCTAGCAGGAGAACATGTCGATTAAATATCAACAACAATCTCATTCGAGTGTGTCGTCTACTTGAGTTTTTGATTGGAATTGGAAATATTCAGCGAAGCGCGGGCCATTTTCTTCCATTAAATTATTCTCCAATAAAAGAATATCAAGTGGAAACAGTATTTCGATGTTTTTTTTTCGACTTGGTTGTGTTTTTGTTTGCTTTAAGAATATTAAGAGAATATTTTCTTTGAAAATAGATTTCACTTAATATTTTTGATATAAAAAAATGCGACCTCAAAATTAAACTACAAAAAAAAGATGTCTGACTTAAATTAGGTGCAAAGTCGGGTTAGTGTTCAATCTTCATTTATGCGAATTTAATTTCAAAGGCATTTGATAGAGTTTGGCATCAGGCTCTCATATAGAAAATGCATTCATTCGCCCACGAAGAATCCCTGCTTCGTTGGATAAGTTATAATCTTTCAGACCGCTCAATAAATGTGACACCATAAAAAAAGGCGGTGTGCCGCAGGTTTCCATATTATCTCAGACACTCTTTCTCATTTTGATTAATGATCTGCTGAGTGAAACTACTAATCCACTTTCTTGTTTCCGCTGATGATAGGAGAGAGTAACTTTTCATATTCATTTCTTGACTCACAACCCTGCGCTGAAAATGTAATTCTGTCTTCTGTCGTTATATTCCACTTGGCAACTATCCATAAAGTGCAATTGTATCGAAGATACTGACAATCTTGAAATTTCACAAACTACTTCTGGGCACGTGTTGCAATGAAATATTTAAGCCTTCTGGATAGTATTCGAAAATTATAAAAATTTACATGAAACATATTTTTTTTTACAATAATACTTACAGAGTCATGCTTTAGCATTTTCAAAAGCCAAAATTCTATTCTTTAATATTTTGTTTAAATTAAATTGTTCGAATGAATAGTTTTTGAAAAATTATTTTTCAAAGCCAAAATTTTGAAAAAAAAAATCATTTTAAACGCTTTTTTCACGTAATTAAGTATTATTTTTCCCACAGTACACAGAATACAAGGTATTATATTCCCGATTTTCTTCCCCCAATGTTCGCGCATATGTCACATTTCAGAGACCGATATGTCAAAATACAATAAAATTTGTTGTTGTCTTATCGGCATTCCTTTTTGTGGCTTTTCTCACTTCTGTCATCTTGGTCTCTGAGAGATGCGCAATATAATACCTTGTATTCTGTGTACTGTGATTTTTTCCTTCTCTTCAATTACTTAAATTAAAAAAAAAAAATTTTTAATTTTTTTTTTCACAATTTTAACTTTATTCATTCGAACAACTTGATTTCAAACAATATTAAAGCATAGATTTTCCTTTCATAACCGAGGCTGTCGGGTTTGTGGTTTTGGGTTTTTTTGCAGAGCGATGTTAACAGCCCCATGGCTTACCTTACTTAGAAGGGACTAGTCTCACCATATTAGCCGGGTTTTCTAAACCCGTTTCCAGCGTCCGCCTCGTGGACGTGGAGGCTAGATAAGATGTTCGTTCTAGTTGGCTGGCAGCTGACCCTCCTTCTCATACGATTTTGTTCTTATCTCGACCCAACAACCCTAAGTAAATGTAAAAGTCTGTACGGTATCGGCAGTTTTTGCGTGATGAGCCGTTTTTGAGATATCTAAATGTTTTATAAACCCAAAAAGTACTACAAAAATGGATCTCATTTCCGATTCTTTTGTTATTGAAGAATATATTTTAAATTATATCTTGGAATGCAATATCACTAAGCATAATGTTATATACAATTGTGCTAAATTTTAACAAAATCGGTAAAGCCAAAATGAAGATATAGGGGAATAATAAAAAAATCAGTTGTAAAGTCCCAAGTGTTGGAATTTCACTTCGATACAGGGCGAGTAAGGGGTATACATAGGGTTTTTCAATAGGGACGCTACAAAAGTTTTCTTAAATAAAACAAAAACGGTTTTGGATATCAATGAAATCCTTTATTCCTGTGGAAGTACATTTGATTCCATGATGTATGGAACTCGATTTCTTTTGCATGTCCACCGCGGGCACGCTTGCAGAAGTCCAGACGCTGAACCCAATTTTCGACGGTTTTCAAGCATAAATCGGCCGATATACTGCTGCAATTTCACGTTCGATATTCGTATAAAGTTCATCAATCGTCGCTGGCTTGTTGGCATAAATCATAGATTTGACGTAGCCTAACAGGAAATAGTCTAACGGCGTTATATCGTATGAACGAGGCGGCCAATTCACATGTCCATTTCTGGAGATAATGCGCTCATCGAACTCCGTTCTCAATAATTCGATTGTTTGGCCCGCTGTGTGACATGTGGCAACATCCTGTTGAAACCACATATCGTCCAAGTCCATATCATCCAATTCATTCCAAAAATAATCGGTTACCATTGAGCGGTAGCGATTCCCATTCACAGTAACGTGCCGGTCTTGATCATCACGGAAGAAGTACGGCCCAATGACACCACCAGCATGTAAACCGCACCAAACATTGATTTTTTCGGGATGTAATGGTGCCTCGTGAAGCACATGTGGATTACTGCCTGACCAATAACATATATTTTGCTTATTGACGAAGCCATCCAGCCAGAAATGAGCCTCATCGCTGAAGATGATTTTTCGATGAAAATCCGGATCATTTTCAAGTAGTTGCTCAGCCCAATTCACGAAGGCACTACTAGTTCTGGCCGTGCAATGACACTTACCCTTAGCGATGGCGAGTTACCATTGGCTAATAAAAACCTTACTTAACCTACTATACCTGAACCTGCTA
>CAKKXW010000003.1:72804221-72818581 GCA_920937365.1 Sphaerophoria rueppellii | reverse complement strand
ACTTTTATATCTTAAGTAGGATTGTAACGGTAACGAAAAACATGTGCACTTATATATACTCATTAAGGTTACATAAGTACAGGTTACAAAAGAAACGTTAGCTACTGCTTACTTGTATTACTTTATACTGAAAATTGCTTTTGTACCATCACGTTGCTTTCGTTACTCTGAGCGTTACCTTCAACCAGGCAAGTGGTTATTAGTTGAAAGAAAAAAGAAGAAAATATTTGGAGTGATTTTTCGAGTAACTGGTTGAGATTTAAACAAACATGTTACTTCTCAACATATTTTTGTTAATAATGTAACGTTTACTAATACGAGAATGAAACACATGAATAAAAGTTACATTATTGCGGGCAAGCCCTTGTATACTTTTCGGTATGTTAATAACGAATACGAGAAACGATATGGATATGAATGTTTTGTTTATCGTTTCAGTAACGACTACATACAGCTCGTTACAGATTCAGGCTATTAGTGCAAGGGAAAGATTTCAAAGTAACACTGAAAAGTTGTTAGTATGTTATGTAAAGGGTTTTTCAATAGGGACGCTACAATAGTAGACCAATAGGAACAGCAAACGATACCATATTTTTTCCCGCTCTTCTGATATTTCCCTTCAGTAACGTTTGCCATTTCATCATGAAAAGGTATACGATCTAACAACGAGTCGAAACTATTAAAATTTACTACCGAAATTCGGAGTCAGTGGTCAACACTTTAAGAGCGCTACGTACAATTTATGGTCGTCATTATCGTCCTGCCAGATCAACAATTGAGCGTCTAGTGGAAAAATTCGATTCCACAGGCTCAGTACAAAATCTTCCCGTGCCAGTGAGACAAAGAAGTGCCCGTAGTGTCGAGAATATTGCTGCCGCTAGCGCATCAATTGCGGAAGACCCAAATCAGTCTCTCACACGTCGTTCTAGAGCGTTGGGCATCTCTGTGACGTCGTTGTGGCGAATTTCGCGAAAAGATCTTGGCCTACATCCTTACAAGATCAAATTGACGCAAGAACTGAAGCCGCTTGATCACCAGAAGCGTCGTATGTTCGTGAATTGGGCTGAGCAACAACTTGAAAATGATCCGGATTTTCATCGAAAAATCATCTTCAGCGATGAGGCTCATTTCTGGCTGGATGGCTTCGTCAATAGGCAAAATATGCGTTATTGGTTAGGCAGCAATCCACATGTGCTTCACGAGGCAACATTACATCCCGAAAAAATCACTGTTTGCTGCGGTTTACATGCTGGTGGTGTCATTGGGCCGTACTTCTTCCGTGATGATTAAGACCGGCACGTTACTGTGAATGGGAATCGCTACCGCTTAATGCTAACCGATTATTTTTGGAATGAATTGGATGATATGGACTTGGACGATATGTGTTTTCAACAGGACGGTGCCACATGTCACACAGCGGGCCTAACAATCGAATTATTGAGAACGAAGTTCGATGAGCGCATTATCTCCAGAAGTGGACCTGTGAATTGGCCGCCTCGTTCATGCGATTTAACGCCGTTAGACTATTTCCTGTGGGGCTACGTCATATCTATGGTTTATGCCAACAAGCCATCGAACTTGAAATTGCAGCAGTATCGGCCGACTTATGTTTGAAAACCATCGAAAATTGGGTGCAGACTTCTGCAAGCGTGCCCGTGGTGGCCATGCAAAAGAGTTCGAGAATTTAATTGATATCCAAAACCGTTTTTGTTTTATTTAATAAAACTTTTGTAGCGTCCCTATTGAAAAACCCTTTATAATTAAAATATTCATCGAGTCTCGACTGTTTGAATTCGTCTTTTTTCCTTGTTGCCATTTTGATTGTAATTTTGATCGTTAAAATGTTAAACAATAAATGTTGGCCTTACATTTTTTGTCACAAACTCTAACAATGTCATTTATTTAAAACCGTTATTGTTTAAAAAGGGTGGCTCTAAAAACAAAAGTATTATCACAATTTTTGTAGAAAATTTAACAATGTACAAACTTATCCCTTCAATTTTTTTAGGAGCTCTCACCGTTTCAGATATACACCCAAAATAAATTTGCCTCACCTTTGACCTCAGAGTAAAAAGAAGCGCTTTCGTTCAGTTGTATCCATACATGATGAAATTTAGTTTACCAGAATATGTGTATAGTATGAGTATAAAGAAATTAGTATTTGCATTTATATAATTTACACTCTCTTCTGTCAGTTAATTTTCCGTAATTTTTTGTTTTGTTTTTTTTTTCTTTGATAATTTGCACCCACTTAAGGGATATTTTATACCCTTTTTATGCCAGAGACACAGTGAGTGCATTAGGAAGAATGGAAGGGGTTGGAAAGGAGATTTCGGTGCACATTGGTCTTAAATTCTTGAACATTGTAGTGACTGGGAAAGACAGAGTGTGGAAGAGAGTTCCACATTTGCGTAGTACGGCTAAAGAATGATTGCCTATACTTGAGAGTACGTCCGAAGTTGAGCTCGAGGGTAAATTGATGGGCATTCCTAGAAGCGCGAGTATTACAGGCGAATTGTTTGAGGGGAGGAATGCAACTGGCTATTTCACTAGAGCAATTTCCGTAAAAGTAGCGATAAAACAAGGCGAGACACGCTACGTTACGACGGTGGTCTAAAGTGGTGAATGCGTCAGTGATCTCTCTATCAGCAATCATTCTTACAGCTCTTTTTTTGAATTCCATCAAAGAGGCTTGAGTAAGTAGCTGGAGCACTAGCCCAGAGATGTGAATTGTACTCAAGCTTTGGACGGATATAGGTTTTATAGATAATAGCCAGATCAAACGGGAAGACAAATATCTTGCACCGTCTTAAGAAACCCAAACATCTTGCGGCATTTTTGGCGACATCGCGCATGTGCTCGGACCACAAGAGGTGATCAGTGATGCACATACCGAGAATCTCGAGATGTTCGGTCTCATTGATGCAAATGCCATTCATGGACAGTGGCAGGGGGGGTATATCTCGCTTCAAGGATACCAGACAGCATTGAGTTTTCAAAGCATTAAAGGCTACACGGTTCTTAATTCCCCATTGGACAATGCTGTTAAGTCAGAGTTTAATGAACTTATCATATTTTGCCGTTGCAGTTCCACATCCGAAGAGGAGGGATGTGAATCTGGAAACGAATATGAAAAGCTAAGGATACTATCGTCAGCGAAACAATTTATTGGATTAGAAGTAACAGATAAGAGATCATTAATAAAAATGATAAAAAGGGTCGGAGACAAAACGCAGCCCTGGGGCACACCAGCATTTATATTGTGGGTTTCAGACTTGAAACCGTACAATACAACTTGTATTGAACGTTTCGAAAGAAAGTTTCTAATCCAACGAAGAAGGGATTCATCGATACCGAAGGCACGCATTTTCGATAAAAGAGCAAGATGCCAGACTTTTCAATTGCTTTCAAGAAGCACCGCTTTTGATGTGGATTAAAGTAATAAGGTTGTTTTTACAAATGTATGTAACCACCCTCGCGCTAGGCTAGTTGCCGTCGAGGGTCTCTTTTAAACTTTGAAAATTTATTGCGGCCATCTTTTTGAAGTTACATCAGTCAAAATGGCTGTCATTTATTTAGTCTGCTTTGCTAAATAACCAGTGACTGATAATGCTCTCAATGATGTTCGTTTCTGGATCAATGAATACGTCACCACAAATTTGAAAAACCCAGAAATAATAAATCCACTGCATAACCAACCAGCCATGTTCGAGATAGAAGAAGGATTTGATTACGCTCCAAGCCCTGGAGCTATCTACCTGTTGAAGAAACAGGAACTAAAGGGAAGAATTATGGACCGGATGCGATGAGATTGGACACAAGTGGAACGTTGGACGTTCTATCGGCTAGGCAGAGGAAGTCCATACAGATCCTCTTCGATGAAATCGAGAAGACGACCAGTAATAGGAAATACAAGGAGGAGACTCTCAAAAAAGAAACGCAAGTCCTAGAAGCGAATTCGATCGCGATATCTCTCCAAGTTCCACCCGGAAGTGTCTCTAGCTTGTCCAGCGTGCCGCCAGAATAAATTGCCACACATGCCGTAAATTATCAGTAAACGAACGAAAATCTACGAAGTTATGAATACGGAAAGGAAATGGGGTTTAAAATTTGCCGCCTCCGGAAACGACTTAGAATTTATCGAAAGGATTTAAGAATTAGCTACGAAATTAGCTACGATTCCTATCCAGATGATCTGATTAAAACTTATCCCGAAATCATGCGGGGTAAGGCGTTGGAATGGTTCCGCATAATCAGAAGGTGGTTGGACTTTCATGAAGTTTTCTTAAGCTATTTCTTACCTCCGCGATTTATTTACAAATTGGAGGACGAAATTCTAAGTAAGGGACAAGAGCCTAGAGGGAAGGCCCGAAAGTGCATACATTTTATACAGCAATGAATTCACCGACACTCTTAGATGCAGATTTCCGAAAGTATAGACCGTGTTACGAGAGCTTGAGGTAAAAATTAAAAAAAAAAAAACGAAGGGATTTCGAAGACCTGGAACGATTTATGAAACTGATTAGAATCGAAACCCGAATGAAAGCAACCAGGTGCATCAGCATCAGCCTCTAATGACATGCCACCAGAGCAACGACCATAGGCCAGCATTCCCACCAGCCCAGTTAGATCGGTGCAAGCAACGAGGGCACTCCAAGAGAAACTGCCAACGCCCTTTTCACCTGTTCTGCTCATACTGTGGTGAAGACGATCGCCTCTCAAGTGTTCGACTTATAATGACATCGATAGACCTTGGAAACGAATAAAGGGGTACGATTTTATTTGAATCGAAAGGTGAGAAGCGTTTAATGAAAGATCATGTCGGCTAGTCCATTTAAACACCACAAGAGCGTTTGCCTGTCTTGAGAAGTGTTCAGCAAGTTGTGTTAGATGTCAACGAAGGGTCAATCAAAGGTTTCGCTTGACGTCTTGAGTGCTACCGAGGGCATTTAAGCTAGTTATTTCTGCTTAAGTGAACATCTTATAGTTGTATTTTTTTATTTAATTTTTGTATATGGAAAACATTGACGAACCCGGCAATCGAAGTCGTACAAAAAAACATTATTTTACTAAATTCCAAATTGTTGAGAAAATTTTTTCCATGTTTAAACCTAATCAAGTGAATTGCACTTTTAAACGTTACGTGACCTGCTTAATGAATACTGTACAGTGTATATATTACATGCATGGCAACCATAAAACCATTTTTTTTCTTTTTGAAAATCTTTATCATTTATTGAGATATCTGATGTTATACATGCAATAAAAAAAAAGAAACAAGAAAAAAGTTAATTGAACAAAAAAATGGAGAGATTTAAGGTGTTAATGAAATATTCAGCGAAACAATTTTGAGATATACGAAAGTGTGATAATTAATTTCGGTCATAATCTTCTTGTGATAAGAGCGTGTAGGTGCTCATTGTAAAACATTGAATAGGGTATACTTGCAAGCCGAAAGTTGAAACATCTGTTTGCAATTATTTGTTAATAATAGCGACATCGGTTATATACTCAGTTCAGTTTCAACTTCAGAGATAAGCGTGCATTTTGGCATTTTATAAGAGGAGGCGCATGTGACTCCCCAAATGTCAATACCATCGAAGTTGCAGATTGCACTTATCCAACTCGAATTTCCCCTTTTCTCAACATTTCGTTTATTGATATTGCAATATAATTTGCATTTACACAACCAGTTGAAGTACGTTCTATTTACACAAAAAGGTATATTTGATTCTGTGCAATATTGTTCAGCAAAAAGACTTCAGTTTCCATAAAGCGTTTACACACACGAGTGGAAAGTGTCACTTCAATAAAATGCTACAATTTATCGTGCATCTTATTGATGCTTTAGCTGAACAAATATTTACTCCAGTTAACATCTTGCGTAAACATTCACAACTGCACAGACTTTAAAATGAAAACATAAGACGACACGGCCGACAACGTGGGAGTAAAAACATGATTTCAGCAAAGATTTCTTAGAAGGCGTGTGTTCTCAATGATGAAAGGATGAAAGGATTGCAATTTTACCCTAGCAAAAAGTTACACTTTTCAAAAACACAAAAAAGTCCCAGCAGACAGCCTTCATCGAATACCCGACTTACTCCTGTTTTATTCATGAAATGAATTTTGAGGAATTAAAAATAGAAATTCATTCGAAACCAATGACCAAGACCGACCATTTCCCATCGGTGAGGTAGGGTTCGGTGGGGTTCGCTACGGTGAAGTGCGAAGCCAGGAATCACGGCATTGAATTTCAAAAAATTAAAAATTGAAATGAAAATTTAATTGACATGAAAGGATTTGTGCGGTCTTTGTTTTTAATGGCAAAGTCTTTATCTGGATTTCATCCTTGCCTTCGTTCTATTCTTCGGTTTGGTTTTTCGGTTTTCGGATTTTTTGTTTTTTGTTTTGTTTTTGAGGTTTTTTGAAACAACCAACAACCGCGCCACGGTGCTAATTAGGAAATGAAACTTTTCTGTTTAATTTTCGCTAAACCAAAGTTTTTCGTTGGATTTTACTAATTTCTTTCTTCGGTTTTACTCTATTTTCGTTTTGAGAAAAGATAAGAGAATGAATGAATTGAATTGAATTGAACTGAACTGAACTGAAACGGCTGTTGGAAATTGATTTTTATTTTTTTTTTTACTCCGCCAACCGCACTGGCTGTAAAGTATTTATTTTTGTTTAAGCCAACAAGTAAAAAGGTCAAAATAACTTTTATATTAATAAAAGATCCAAACTTGTTGGCGGATTAAATTTTCATTGGTTTTGATGATGGTTTCGGTCAGCAGCCAGATTTTTACTTTTTCTTCTCATTGGGATTCTTTGTTTTCCTTTTTTCTTAATTAAAAATGATTTCTTTACTCATTTGGAGGAGGGTTTCGCTTTAGCAAACTGGAAAAGGTTTAAATGTGATTTGTCAATATTTTGCACTCTATTGGATTTGTTGAATGGAATAAGTTTTTAAGTAATTTTTGCATTATGGGGCCTTTGAATGTTCATAAAAGTTGGGTGAGTCCATTTACTTTTCTCAAAAGACTTTTTTGTATTTAATGACTCTATTCAGATGCTTTTGAAGTCAATCGGAAGAGACAGAAATAGAAATTCTTTTGAAAAATTATTGACTGATGGTTTTTATGGCTTAACCAAAACTCCGAATTCTTTCCATTTTTTCCATAAGAGCCGACCTTAAGAAGCTGTCTACAAACTGCAACTTCATATGCAGCAGCTGTAAAAAATCAACAAATTCGACACATCTGAGATCACAGTTCGTAAGGGGAATCCGAGACAACGACATTCGAGAACGCCTTTTGCAACAGGATGCGGTAAGACCTTCGATGACGCAGTTCAACTTGCACTATCAATAGAATCTTCTAAAATTGAAAGCAAGGAGATTAGAAACCAATACCAAGTTAATCAGGTAAAAAATGATTACAAATCGTTTAAGAAACCGAATTCAAACAAAAAAGGTTACACTACGACTAATAAATCACATCCCAAGTTTGAGAAATTGAAAGGTAAGTGCTTCAAATGTGGTAAGTCAAGCCACAAAGCAAATTCATGTCCGAGTAAAAATTTGAAATGTCACAAATGTAAGAAAAGCGAACACGTCCAAGAAGTTTGTTTCAGCGATAAAATTGTTGAAAGTCGTATTATCGCCCAGCTTAACCAATTTGAGACAAACCCATTAACACAAAAAGAAATTCAGAGAGAGATATTAAAAGACTCAGATTGCAGACAATATTACAATGCACTACAGAAAGGCGGAAAATTACCGAATGGAGAATCTGAGGGAAAATTTTCATTAGAAAACAATTGCATTTTCAATGGAATAAGAGTCATGATACCAAAATCTCTTCAGAAAAGAATCCTTGATGAGCTTCATACTGGTCATTTAGGCATAGTACGCATGAAAGCTTTAGCACGAAGCTATGTCTGGTGGAAAGGTATCGACAAGGACATTGAAGCTGTACCTAAAAGCTGCCGTGCTTGTTGCAAAAACAGTAACAACACAGTCAAAGAGAAACCACATCCTTGGGAATATCCGTCATCACTTTGGCAGAGAGTGCACATAGATTATGCTGGACCATTTATGAACTCTTATTTACTCATCGTAGTTGATGCTTATACTAAATGGTCGGAAGCCATTCCTACGCAAACTACAAGCTCCACTAAAACAATTAAAATACTGCGAGATATTTTTGCTAGATTTGGTTTACCTCTCACCTTAGTTTCAGACAATGGCTCAAATTTCTCATCCCACGAATTTAAAGAGATTACGAAATCTAATGGTATACGTCACATATTTTGCGCTCCATATCACCCGTCTTCAAACGGACAAGCAGAACGTTACGTTGCCACTATCAAAGATGGATTAAGACACATGTTAAACGAAGACGGCAACTTAAACCTCAAACTTTGACGATTTTTAATGCAATACCGAAAAACACCTAACGCAACAACCGGTATTTTTCCAGCTGTTCAAAAGAACAATCCGAACAAGAATTGATTTAGTCAAGACTGATATAACCTCACATGTCATCGATAAACAAGATCTGCATAAGGAACCAGTTCAAGCTCGGTTTTACAACAACAAATCTTGCAAGTGGAAATTTGGCAGAATAACAAGACAAATAGGAAGTAGAATCTATGAAGTTATTATCGACAACGAAAAGCATATCCGACATGTTGATCAACTTCGAAGAACCAATTGTGAAATATCAAATGAAAAAAAAAATTAAAATGTTACCGATAATAATATCACGACAAACCGACGACAAACAAACGAGACAAGACATGCTGACCCACCAGAAACTAAATCCTCAGAAACAGCTCTAAACCAACCAGCTGCTACTCAACAATCACCAGATATGTCAATTGCACCATTACCTACCATACCTTCGCTATCAGGACATGAAACAATCATCACTGATGAGCCACCAACATCGTCACAATCATCACCAACAGCTACAAGCACCACACCACTAAAAGAAAATGTTGATTCGCAGAGAAGTAAGCATGAGATTGTAGCACCTAGTCCGAGGCGATCTAATCGAGTCAGGAGAGCACCAAATCGTCTTGGTTTTTAAGGGGAAGATAGTTATTATATATATTATTCACCATGTTAAATTAATTAACATATATAAATAACTGTTATTACTTGTTCCATTGATTTATAAACTCAACTCAGTTCATTGTTTTGTCAATCATATATTCTTTGTATTCTCGATCTAATTATACTTTTCGAAAACACTCATTTTATATTCATCTATCATAGTACGCTTTTCAAGCAACATCTTATTATATTAAAAATCCTATGAATTAAATAAACTTTTATATATAAAAGAACTTTCTTATTACTATACTTAATTACATAATTAGTATATGGAAAAACCACTCGACCATCAGAATACACAACAGTTAGGGGGCTGACAGTTGATGTCGTTACCTTCACATTTTTATCAATACAATAACCCTTGAGTATTGCTACTCAAGCTAATAAGAACCTATGTTTTCAGAGGCATTGACGGAATGTTAGTATTTGGAGTACTAAAGGAACGTTACTTAGATACGGGTATTTGTTTCAGTAACGAATGCAGAAATATAACTTAGAGTATAATGTCCTTTATCGTCTGATCCAAATTAGAATATTCTGCTGTGGCAGGAAAATTTTTTTTTTTTTTTTTTTATAATAAGCAAGCACTCAAGGGGTTCTGTTCTCTTTCTATGCCAAAGCACAGTGCGAGCGTAAGGTAAAATGGGATAGACGTAGAGGGTATAGGATGAGGTGTCGGTTAACATTGGCTTTAAATTCCTGCACATTGCAATGACTGGGGAAGACAGAGTGTGGAAGAGAGTTCCACATTCGCGTAGAACGGTTAAAGAACGATTCTCTGAACATGACCGTACGAACGAAAATGAGATCGAGGGTGAACTGATGGGCATTCATGGAGGCGCGGGTATTACGGTTGAAGATCTTAAGGGGAAGAATGCAACTTGCTTCTTCTCTATGGCATATACCGTTGAAATAACGACAGGAGAGGGTGAGGCATGAGACATTACGTCGGTGTTGCGGTCACCAATCATCTTAAATGCTCTGCTCTGGATGCTGTCCAAAGGACTTAAATAGGTTGCTGGCGCACCAGCCCAAGCGTGTGAGTTGTACTCAAGCTTTGGACATATATATGTTTTATGGATGGTTGCCAGATCAGAAGGGGAAACAATTCTTGCATCTTCTTAAGAAACTTAAACATCTTGCGGCATTTTTGGCGACATCGCATATGTGATCATTCCATATGAAGTAGTCGGTGGTGTACGTACAGAGAATATCGAGATGTTCGGTTTCATCGATGCAAGTGCCACTCATGGACATTGGCATGGGGGGTTTATCTCGCTTCAACGATACAGAGACAGCATTGAGTTTTCGAAGCATTAAACTCAACGCGGTTTTTTAATCCCCATTGTACAATGCTGTTTAAGTCAGAGTTTAATGAGCTTATCATCCGCAGAGGAGATATGTGAGTCTGGGAACGAATATGTAAAGCTAAGTGTACTATCGTCAGCGAAACTGTGAATTGGATTAGAAGTTGCAGACAAGAAATCATTAATGAAAATGCGAAAGAGGGTCGGAGACAAAACGGAGCCCTGAGGCACACTAGCATTTATATTGTGGGTTTCAGACTTGAAACCGTCCAACACAACTTGTATAGAACGGTTCGAAAGAAAGTTTCTAATCCAACGAAGGAGGGAATCATCGATACCGAAAGCACGCATTTTCGATAGAGAGCCTGGTGCCAAACTCTATCAATTGGCTTTAAAATATCAAGTGCAACAATTTTACTTTCTCCTAAACGATGTATAGATTTGTTCCACTGTTCGGTGAGATATGCCATCAAATTACCTGTAGACCTGTTGATGTGAAAGCCGTATTGCCAGTTATTAAGAAGCTTTCGTTCTTGAAGATATTTCTTAAGCTGATAATTTTTCAGCGTTTCCATGACCTTAGAAAGAAGGGACGTTCGTGCAATCGGACGATAATTAGAGGGAGAGAAGGATTCGCCTTTTTGGGTATATGCTGGACAAATGCTGTTTTCCAACTATACGGAACGAGCCCAGAAGAATAGGACAGATGGAAAAGCTTACGCAAGGGTTTTGCCAGCGTTGAAGAACACCTCTTCCAAAATCAAACGGCAAAAGAAATGGAAGAAACAAAAAGCGATGTAACGAAAGTAACGTAATGGGAAACTACACTTTTTCCTTTTCTCTTCAACTATTTGAAACAGTTGTAGTTTGAATGTTGAGAAATCGGAGTTTCTTAGTACAAGCAAGGAGGGTATTTGATTTGATGATCAAGAAAATTAGTTATACAATAATTAAAGAACATGTTATTTTTTTATTTCGAATGGAAAATCCGTTTTCGAGACATCGCATTTTGATAAAATAAAATTGTCTACACTCATGTATTCATACTCTTTTTCGTGTTTATCTTATATACAAAATTCTCGTGTCACAATGTTCGTTCCCGTACTCCTCCGAAACAGCTTGTCCGATTCTCATGAAATTTTGGTGGTCCACCATTAATTTTGTTTGTGTTTTTTTTTATTTTTTTATGATACATCACACTAAAATACATGAAACCTAAATTTTTCAGCCCTCCATGATCAACTCTTATTTCTTATTTATTAATTAAAAAATAATAATTTTTCCTTGGCAAGAATTTTATTTTTGTTTTTTTCATGACTTAGAAGCGGGGTAGTCGGTAGCGGGTAGTGGGTAGCAATTACTGTTGTAGCGGGTAGCGTTTAGAAGTATTGTATATAAGGAAGTGGGGAAGCGATGAACAGGGTAACGGGATAGCGTGTAGAGGGTTGTATGGGAGCGGGTAGTAGGTAGCGATTGCCGGTTAAGCGGGTAGCGTGTGTAAGTATAGGGTAGCGGGTAGTTGAGTAGCTGGTAACACGGTATCTGGGTATAACGGGGTAGCGGGTAGACGGTACTGGAGAAGCGTAGAGTGAGTAACGGGTGGTACGGTTGCGGGCTACAAAAGTCTAGGTCTTTTTATATCGATTGAGGCAGTACGAAGTCTGTCGAGTGAGCTAGTTTAATATATACTCGGCGCCACGATTAACTGCCCACCTTTTTTCAAGTGGTAATTTTGCCGGTTTTTTTAAATTGTAAGGATGTCAAACACATATGAATTGATTCTTTTTTGAACAGAAAAGTATTTCTATCCCAAGAAAAGATTAAATTTACACCTACGAATTTTCATAATTCGCATTTTGTGTGAAGAGTCACCCGTTTGTCCAACATTTAATACAAGTGTTTTATAGTTAACGAGACAACACAATGGACTCTTACACAAATTATTCTTTGATGAATAACGGTTAAGCGGTAAACGGTAAAACGGTTAAGGAAATAACACGAACCACCGTGAAATATGTTGTCAGGTGGTTCCGGAAAACAGTACCTTATACGCGAAGACCGGAACAAGGACTCGAAAGGTGTATTTTCGCTAGAGATGACGAATTTATTGTTACAACTGTCCGAAAAAACAGGACTACTCACTGTAACTTTTATTTTGTTCAGTAAAACAAGTAAACAAATAAAATGTGTACAGGACGACTCCGTTCTCGAAATTCAAATGCGTTGATTCTTTATTCATGGGGTTTCACATTCGAAAACATGTTTATCAACTTGTCGTGTTGACAGATTTGTGTAAATTTAACCCACTTTAATATTAAATGACATTTCTTCGCAGGCAAACTCTTCACACAGCAGCTGTTCGACACCATTGTGATGTGACATTTGCGTTTATAACCTCACTATTATTTTTTATTTTCATTTATTGTTTTCAACAATTTCAATACAGAACATTAAAAAAATATATAGTCAATGCACATCTGCACATCGTTATTAATTATTATCGACAAATTTCAAAGTGGCCCGTTACTTATAACGCTGAGTGTAGTTAATAATAAAAAAATACAAAACGGCAAAAATATAATCATTACTACAAAGTGCTGTGCTAGATCGGAGAGGTCGAATGCTAGGTTCATGTTCACATGTTCAAGTTCAAAGAGATGATATGAGAAGTATGTCTTGGAATTTCTATCACTTTCTATGAACATGTAGGGCCCAAACCAACGAATTGTCCTGGATGAATTGAATGTAAGAAGAATAAAATTCAAGGACATTTGAAGAAAACTGACCAAACATTTCGAATCCTAACTGCATCATGTGCTTGCTTCGAGATGTTAATTCTTAAAACAGAAGATACTCCCAGTCCAAACGTATACAGAGTTGATGGCCGAACTGAGAGAACTCGCTTTTGTCTTCCGCGAAGCATACTGCATACGTTAAAGCATGTAGTTGCAGTAAGCGCCCAATTCGACTTAACATTCCATAGGTCTGGTAACTTAGGACAGCAAGTATGCATCTGGCTTATTATCCTGTGCAACAGTTTTTGACAACAAATTTTATTTTTAGGTAACAAAATTATACAAAATTCTTTTAAGAAAAGTTCATTCCTTCTATTTTTCTCGACCGAAATGTACCTGCAATCGAAGACTTTCAAAACAACTGTCTACACCAAGTTTTGGAAAGCAAACATCGAAACCCTTTTTCAATATGAAAATGTCTGTCCTTTCATAGAGAGTTTATGGTAGACTTAAAGTGAATTAAAAGTTTGAATAAGAAAAATATGAAAGGGTAAAAAATATAATAAGTTTATATATTTTACATCTTGTCTACAAAAAAAAAAAAAAAAAAAAACTGCAAACGACAACCGTCAAAAACTTTCAAATCACAAAACTATACCAACATTTCCTTCTTGGATCTTATGTGTGTGTTGTTTGTGTATGGTACGGCTTCAGTGCGGTGTGATGGACTGATTGAAAAAAAAAAAAACATCTCCCGAAACTAAAGTGATGCTAAGAGATTCCGCATCCATGTGACAATTTGTCAAAAAAAAAAAAACAAATAACAACCATCACGATGATGATGACGACCGACGAAAGGATGATTCCCGTCTATCTTACGAACACACACACACGCAGTTCGTGGCTTGTTTGCTTTTTATTAAAAAAAAAAAAAGGAGAGTTACAGTGCTCACTCAACTCTGTGGTATCTATTTCATGCACAGTCGTATTTTTAATAAACTTTTTCCATCTCTCTGATAGGGCTAGATATCTTTGGTTGCCTCTTTATGCTTGACGCACACACACACAAGCATTCTATCTGCCCTTAGTAGGAAAGCAGCCAGCAGTAGTAGTAGCACTACCAACAATAAACAAAAAAAAAAAAACTGTTTAACAGTGTACCTACGCCTTAGAGAATCGTAGTGAAATCAAAGCCCTCTA
>CAKKXW010000003.1:72744038-72775522 GCA_920937365.1 Sphaerophoria rueppellii | reverse complement strand
GGTGTAATACACATATATACTTTTGTTGATCATGTTACTTCGTCTGCGCAAATATTCGTAATCCAATACAATTTGATTAGTGTCTTTAACGAAGTAGTGCTTGATCAAGAACATCTTACGCTTAATAACTTTGAGCAACCAATTCAATTGTGGCAATGCTTTATTCGCAAAACGTTTGTGTACATAGATGTGCCAGTTCAATTTTAAAGCATTCATACATCAAAACAACGTTTGCCGGGTCAGCTAGTTCAAATATAATTTCGTATCTTCACTGACATTTTATTTTCGATCGAATAAAAATATTTGTCACAATTCTCAGACGAAATTATATTGATCATTTTTTTTTTGGAGTGCGAAATATAAAATTTTTTAGCATTTTTGACATTTGAACCATTTGTGATTTGAAAAGTATACATTTTATTTTTGCTAAACCTTCTACCCTAAAACCTCTTACATTAAGAGAAAAAATTAGGAAAATCGGTCAACCAGTGTGCCCAGTTAGCGAACGAACACAAAAATTAGGTTGTTCTTTTATATATATAGACGAGGACAATAGGAATCAAACATTCTGAATTTCTATTGGAGATCAATTTGAATTTGCGGATATAGCTTACAAAAAATTGTACTTTATTTACTTACAATTTACATTTATATAGTGGAATAGTAAGTAAAGAAGTGAAAAATGCTAAAAAGTGGGTCAAGATTATTTACACAACAACATTTCAGACATTTTGACAAGATTGATACACGTAGATTTTACGGAAGTGATCATATCAGGATCCAAAGTTTTCCCGATAAGGGCAGTGATGAAGAACTTTCGCAAGAAGAAAATCAAGTCAATATTCCAATGGGAACACCGTTGGAGTCTGATATGTCTCACTGGGATTCCAAAGACGACATACCATTATTTCAAATACAGCAAGATATGGTGGAACCTCCCTCCAGAGGAAGACGGAACGAAAAACCCCGTTGGCGAGATGAGTTTTTAGAAAATGAGCAGAAAGGCCTCCACACATCACTGCAAAAGAAATCCCGCAGTTTATTGGAAGGTGTCTTTACATGTCCGTAGTCCAGTTACCATTTATACGGACTTAATTGAATGAGTGTTTGGGGCGCCCAAAGATTGAAAATGTGATGACTTGCAATTGGTTCGAGGAAATCAAACGATTCCTTCATTTCAATTCAAATTCAATACAAGTCCCCATAAATCGTCCTGGCTATGATCCTCTGCACAAAATACGGCAATTCTTGGAACAAATAAGACAAAGGCTACAAGAGGGAAGAATATTTGGCAGTGGACGAACAAATCATTCCAACTAAAAACAGATCTTCAATGTGCGAATAAAATCCAAAGAAACCACACAAATGGGGATATAAAAGTTTTGTTCTAAGTGGTAGCTCCGGATTCAGCTATGATTTTGAGCTGTATACTAGAGCACAAGGCAATTAACCATTGTCTGAAGTTCGACGTTACAACAGAAAGGAACAAGTTTCAAATAAGGTCGAAAAAAATGTTACCACCGATTTTTTTTTCCACAACTGTTATTTGTTAGCGGTTAACACTTGGTTGCGTTATTGAAGCAATCTTCCCTCTTCTGAGACCTGGTTGCCCCTGGTGGATTTCAAGTGCGCTATTGCTGAAGGTTTTGTGCCGTAGCGAGAAGCAAAAAATCCTGAATTCATAAAAAAAAAATCATGGAACCAATACTCGAAATATTTTCTTCTTTCTTCTTTCACCTAATAATAACTTGCCTGGTTGAAGGTAACGCTCAGAGTAACGAAAGCAACGTGATGGTACAAAAGCAATTTACAGTATAAAGTAATACAAGTAAGCAGTAGCTAACGTTTCTTTTGTAACCTGTACTTATGTAACCTTAATGAGTATATATAAGTGCACATGTTTTTCGTTACCGTTACAATCCTACTTAAGATATAAAAGTGGTGGGAAGGTAATGGCAATTTTGTAATTTTTTAAACATTTCAAATCTTTGACATAAACCAAATATAACGATGGTAGAAAGGTTTAAGAAAGTGGACCTACTAACCTGAATACCAAATACAACAAATTTTATGTTAAAGGAGTTTCAATTACAAAAAAAGATCTAATTCTAAATGTGCCTAATCAAATGACCCGCACTGTACGAACACTCCCCGAGTTTAATAATAATTATTTTTTATTATCAACCGCTGTGTGCTAGTTCATTGATATACAAATGTGCTTATGTATATAAACATTCTTAGATAAGTATACTTCTAGCTAGGAAGTCCCATCACCCCATCCCTTCTTCACAGTTAGGCAACTAACTTCAAGTATGTTATGTATCTAGAACTACTACGTCGGTCGTCCTACGTAGCCACTTTAAGAGAGCCTCCATCGCAATATTTTGTCGTGACGAGTTTTCCTTCTAATCGAATACTGTTTTTTGCTGTGTAAACACGCGGACGAGTCAAGCATTTACTGTTCGGTGGTTTATTTTTTTTTTTTCGAGTATATGAGAACATTGTTTGAGAAAGAATTTTACCCAGTAACCTAAACATTTGTGTAAATATCGTTGGATAATAGCAAAAATTCTACGAGACAATCCGGCGGTCTTATGTCAAGTTTTGGCCCTCACTCGGTACAAAAGCACTCTTGTCGTACTTACTCGTGTTCAGTGTTTTTCTTTTTTTTTCGAATTTTTGTATCTAGTCGTCGTCGTTCAAATCTCTGATTATGGTCGATGATAGGAGAAGAATCTGAGTCTAATATCGTTTGATTTGAAATTCTCGTGAGTTCTAGAGTTAAGAAAATTATGTCAAAGCTGAAACGGAGAAGTCATCCCAAGTCGGGAAATTGGTTTACGTAAGTTCGTTGCAAATCGTGTTGTTATTTTCTGGTGTTCAATTGAATTCAGATCATATATTTGCGTTCTATCTACCCTGCAAATGCTAGGAGGAATCACTAATGACTTCATCATCGTCATCTAATCATCATCAAAGTTGTCTCCGTGCCCTGTCTCGTCGTCGTCGTCATCTACATATTTAATTTAATTCAGTTCAGTTTATTCAAATCAAAATCAAATTTTGTTGTGTGAACTAGTATCTAATTTCTGTGTCATTCCGTATCGAAGAAAGATTAAAAAGCGATTTGTTTCACTTTTTATGGCCGACCTTAATTTGCAATAACAACAAAATAAGTGAAGGAAAAAAACAAACTGATGAAATGGAAAGTTTGACATAATTTACGCAGTGCGTCTTTTTTTTTGCCGTTTGTTTATTTTCAGTAAACTACGTCGTCGTCACTTATTTTGTTTTAGTTTTTTGTAACTATTTCGCTTTCGTGCCAATATTGTAAGACGGAATGTGTTTTTTTTTTTTTCTGAGGAACCACCCTCACCTCGTGGCTGTAATATATCTCGTTCGCTATATTTTTCGATGACACGATAGGAATTTCGAAGAGGGAGAGAATTGGATCTGAAATGAAAAGAAAAGTGATTTGTGAGCTTGAAAGTGTTTGCTGGAAAAAAAAAAATCGCCGTCATGTCCAGAAATTAAAGAATATTTTTGTTTTTTTTATTTCGAATGATATAATGTAAAATGTAAACATCTAATTTTAGAACAAAGGTATTTCATCAATCAAGAAACTAAACAGAACCTTGAAACCGAGAAAGCCGGCAATTCGTGTTGTGGTAGTGGCAGCGATGCGCACTAAATTTCGTTGTTTGTTTATTCATGGCCAAGGTCAGATTTTGTAATTTATTGAAATAATTGTAGAAAGGGACAAAAATAAGATACGAAATAATCAAATTTTTTTTTAAAGTTGAAGCCTTGATGAAAAGTGATTGACAGAATAATGCAAAATAAAAAATGTGTTTCACTACTCCCCATAACTTCTTACTTACTTTTACTTACTTATGGTGGCGCTATAGTCCAGGTCGGACCAGGGCCTCGCCCAACAAATTTCTCCAGCTAGCTCGGTCCAACTAGCTAGCTGTCTCGGCTTGTTGGTTTAGGTCCTCTACCACCTGTGTGCTGCACCGGAGTCGCGGTCTTCCTCTTCTACCAAGGACGAAGACTCTACGAGCTGGAACATTATTTTTCATTCGCTAAACATGACCCAACCATTGGACCTTAACTTTTTCTGGCTAGGTCAGTGTCGCTGTACAGCTTGTACAGTTCTTGGTTGAATCTTCGTCTCCATTCTCCATTAACGCAGAAAGAACCAAAAATCACTCGAAGAATTATTCTCTCAAAGCAGCACAAAAAGTTTTCATCAGATGTTGTCATGCATCTGCACAATACAAGAGGACCGGGTTGATAAGGGTTTTGTAGAGTGTCACTTTAGTTGCTCGGGAGAGAACTTTACTACTCAATTGCCTTCTAAGTCCAAGGAAGCAGCGATTGGCAAGAGTTATTCTTCGTTTGATTTCAGCGCTGGTGTTGTTGTCTGAGTTGATAGCGGATCCCAGGTAGACAAAGTCCTTAACTTCCTCGTTTGCTCCAAGACGTCGATGTTGGTAGTCCTTTCTTGTCGACAGCATTATCTTGGTCTTGTCCTCGTTAACCGCTAGACCCATCCTCCTGGCCTCCGTCTCAAGACTCACAAACGCTCCAGTAACATCACACTGCGTTCTTCCAACTATGTCAATGTCGTCTGCGTATCCTAGTAGCTGGACGGACTTTTGAAAGATTGTACCTCTGGTGTTGACGTTGGAGCTTTGCACAATCTTTTCAAGAATGATGTTGAAGAAATCGCATGACAACACATCGCCTTATCTAAAACCTTTTTTGATATCAAAAGCGTCCGTAAGGTTTTTTCTGACCATGGTGGAACAGCGTGAGTTTTCCATTGTTATCTTACATAGACAGACGAGTTTTTCTGCGAAGCCAAAACCAGACATTGCTTTATACAGTTGGTCTCTACAGACGATGTCATACGCGGCCTTGAAATCGATGAAAAGGTGGTAAGTATCGATTTGAAGTTCCTGGGTCTTTTCCAAAATCTGCCGTAGGCTGAATATTTGATCGATGGTGGACTTTCCGGGTCTAAGGCCACACTGATAAGGAACTATCAGGTTGTTGACGAAGGGCTTCAAACGTTAACACAGCACGGCAGACAAGATCTTGTAGGCGTGGTTAAGGAGCATATGGTGCTGAGGTTCCATTCATCGGGCATGTTTTCCTCCGACTAAATTTTGCACATGAGCTGGTGCATAATCCTTACCAAATCAGAACCGATAACTCTTTGGACTTCCTTATTTTCGAAGAATTAAAGAGCTCGATGAGGCAGGTTTCCGATCTTGTGTCAATTAAACCTTGTAAGCGTGTTAATTCAAATCTTTTTATTGAAAATATACATACGATGTCGAATCAAAGTTGACAGCTCTTCTGCCACATCGAGGGACACAGCAATATTTTCTACAACGAACTAGGCGAGAATGGACAGATGTTTAGGCGCACATTCCCTACAGATCCGATTTCCTAAAATCTGGTCGATTGCGGTGACCGAAGAAGAAAGTATGACGTTGGACGGCTAAAATAGCAAGAATTTCCTCATACGCTTCAATTAAAGTCTGAAATGTTGTATTAGCTCAGTAAAGCACTGTAAATACTTTTCTGCTTTTCTTTACTTTTTTTTAAGAATTCCGTAAGGCTAAACACACACTGAAGCGGACAAAACGTCTTTTTGTCTTAAGACATAAGTGTTTTAATTTCTTTGTAAAAAATCAGGGAAATTAAAACACTTATGAAATTTTTTTGGTATGAAACATTAAAAAGACATTGTATATAAAAGTGTTGACGAAATTTCCAAAAAAATTCGTTGAGCCGTTTTTGAAAAATCTAGAAAAAAGTGTTATTAACCCAAAAAGTACTACAAAAATGGATCTCTTTTCCGATTTTCTTGTTATTGAAAAATATATTTTAAATAATATCTTGGAATATCACTAAGGATAATGTTAAGTACAATATTGCAAAATTTTAACAAAATCGGTAAAGCCGAAATGTAGATATAAGGGAATAATAAAAAAAATCAGCCGCAAAATCCCAAGTAATAGAATTTCAGTTCGATACAGAGCCAGTAAAGGGTATTGATAAAAATCTGAAAAAAAATAGAGGATTTTTGTTATTTATTTGGAGAAATTGAGCGGATGTCTTCATTAATCTTATCTTAAGGACCACCCTAATGTACATGCCTTGCATAAGTATAACCGCACCCGGAAAAATGCATTTAAAAGAAAACCTACAATAGGAGTGACTCCTTACTATTTTTTTATTGAGTTGCATCACTGATCAAGCAAATTGAGAAGAAAACAAAGTACCGTTATTTCCTCTCCTGGTGTTTTAAAATTAAAAACAGATTTTAATGTATTGCAAAAATATAACCGCATTTATTGTTTTTTGTTTTTTCTTTGTTTTAAGTTCATTTTTAACAAAAAAAATAATGTGCAATTTTGTTGCTCCTATTTTCCACCAATCTTAGAATTCTTTTTGGCATACTATTTACTAGATTTTTCAATATGGAGTCGTCTAAAGCGTTCTTCTGTCACAACTGCCACTCGCAGCTCAGCAACACTAGCAAATTGCTTATTATGGGCATAAATTTTGCGAGTTAAAATTCCCCAAAGATTTTCGATGGGGTTGCAATCTGGAGAATGCGACGGCCACTCCATCAAATTAATGTTTTTCGCTTCCTTTTGGAAAAAAACTTTTTCTCTTTCCTCAAATCGTGCCAATATCCGCTAAAACCATCTGGTCCATTGAGATTTAACTTTTTTCATCACTAAAAATAACCTTATGAAAAACATTCATTCCAGTATACCATTTGGAATAACGAGATTTTAGTGTTGATTAATAGAAAGTAATTTACGGTTTTCTAATCCCGATTTATGTTTTGGCGGGCAAATTCCAATCTTTTTTATTTGTGGGCTGGTGTTTAATTTGGAGCTAGCACCATTTTTCCCCGAACAATCACTCCACTGCTTTTTAAAGCACGAGAAACGGTAGAAACCGAAACTCTTAAACCCAATTCGTTACGAAATTCCGACAAAGAATGCACCGAATTGGATGCAGCATTGATTAAACGCCTCTTGTCGCGGCGTGTCAGCTTATGCGGACGCCCGGGTCTTATTTTTGTCCCATAAGATTCTGGATGTTTTAAAAAATTTCGAACGACACGATCCGATCGTGAAATTCGTCTTCCAATAGCCCTAAGACTTAGGCTGCTTGACCGAAATGCAAGATTTTACCTTTTCAATTTTGCTTAAATGCGTACCACGAGGCATTGTTGATTTTTACTTGAAAGCACTTGACTGAATGCAGCTTCAAAGAGATTTGAAATGTGCGGTTATATTTTTTTTATTTTCTTCTCAATTTGCTTGATCAGTGATGTAACTCAATAAAATAGTAGTAAGGAGTCACTCCTATTGTATGTTTTCTTTTAAATGCATTTTTTCGGGTTCGGTTATACTTATTCAAGGCACTTATATTGTACATACACATGTAATTCCAAATGTTTGTCTGTTTCTCGATAAATGTGTTTGTGCCATATATAGAGGAATAAAGAAGCAAAATAAAAATCAAGATAGGGAAAACGCGACCTAATTTTTTTCGATTTTTGTTTTGTTTGTTTTGCCGATGACAAAACACACCGAATGCGACAAAGACAAAACATTTTGTCTCTGTCGTCCTCAGTGTGGGGACACGACACGAAAAAAAAGACGTTTTGTCCGCTTCGGTGTGTTTATAGCCTAAGGAAAATGTCGTACACGGAATCTTCGCATTTTGAGTCTAACTATCTGTAATGTCAGTCCGGTTGGGGTCATCAAGTCTATTCTTAAACTTCTAGTTTAAGTTTTTAGTCTATAAGTCAATGCATCGATTGTTTGATGCACCAGGTTAGTGTTTATCGTGGCGATTAACGCCTCCAATTCTGGGAACTGTTTTTTAAGGTTTTTCAGGCCACGTCACAGTGTCAATTTTCTATTAAATGGATAAACGTTAGGGTGCTCAATATACCCTGGCATCCATTCCGGACTTAATATGGTCTTCAAATCGAGAACATCCTTATAAGAGTCTGTTCGTGATTGTGATTTTCTGCAGATAGATCAATGAAACTATGGTTCTAAGAGACGGTGCTGCCGATGAACTCTCCTATGCAAGAGTTTAGTTGTACTCACAGATCAGTTTCAGATCTTTTATAGGCAGAGCAACTAAACATCTCTTCCTCTGTGTAACCCTTTTAGAAGAACCTTTAAAAAATTCCACACACGTCGATCCAAATAAAACGATTTTCCTTCTTAAATAACTCAATCGCCTCTTCGATATAACTTTTTAATTGCTTTCATTTTTTCAAATATTTCCCTTCCAGACAGAATACGTGTTTCCATCATAAACCCGTTTTTAATAGAACCAAATTCATACATTTTCCTTCCCAAAACCTATTGAATAAAATATTTTCCCTATTTTGAATTAATTATCCTCTTCGATTAGGGTTTTCATAGTATGTACTCTATTCACAGGCACAGGGAAAAAAATAAGGAAAATAAAACTCATTTTAATACCTCGCCCAATAACCAATTTCTTGACCCTTGCTTAGCTCTATCAATGCCTAACCAACTCAAAGGCACTTCCTTATTCTTCGTTTAAACTTTTCAAATTTTAGCATTTTCTTATCCTCCTTTTTTTGTTGGTTTGGAATAAATTTGATATGGAAAAAAAACTGTTCCATGTGTATGCAAATAATAATCCCCCAAACACACCACACAAGGAAAAGGTAAACTGAATTAAACTTAACCCTCTCATTCTTTGTTTTTTTTTTTTTGTTGCTTTTATCAATCCCATGTGCAGAACATCCTTAAAAAATATTTTCCATCTCGTCTGAAAGGTAGCTTCTTATTTTTAACAAGCGTTAAATTTTCCGACCAAAAACGATCAACTTTAAACGAGAAAAAAAAGGCTTTATCCCAACTTAAACCAAACTCTCACATCCACCCACCCCCCTTGAAGCTTATTTTCTTTTCCAATATTTATGTAAATTCTGGCTCCTCTCATGAAAATATTCCGCATCTTGCATACAATTCTTCGGGAAATTCAGGTACGAGCCCGATATCCTCGATTCCTTGAATCTAAAATAACAAACTCTTCATAGAAACTCACCTCCCCTCCCATACCCCTACAAAAAAAAGAACAATATAGTCTGCCAATGAATTCAACTATTTCCGTTGAAAGTTTCGTAGTTTTTGGTATTTCTGAATCCTTCAAGGATCTTCTTATCTTCTTGCATTTTCTATAAGCTGCAACATGCGTTGCAGCGCCATCATGCGGCCATCCTGATGCATTGCTGTGTTTTTGGGGTATTTTTGAGGATTTTCCGAGTAACAACAAAACAATCATCAAAGCTCCACCCGATTGTTAGTAACTTTGCTTATTTTTTGAGAGATTTTGCAATTAAGTTTTAACACTTAAATATTATTTGAATAGCACTTAATAGTATTAGGTTGATTCAGAGAGGGCGCTGGACCAGCAGAAACTTTCTGACCGCACCTCGAGGGCTTTGGGAATAAAAGTAAAGTTTGTTGAAAAGTCTTCTTTGTGTTGATTTCTTATTTCTCTGACAATATTGAGGGCGTGTGGGTGTGGTGTCGGTCTTTGGCGGCAAACACAAAGAGGCCGGCCGGGTTGATTTTATGTACCTAAGCACTATAGCAGGTCCTGGATGAGTGGAAAGGCTGGGGATATAGATGAACGAGGTTTGAGCATTAAGTGTGTACATTTTAACTTCGTCGATGCATTAAGAATAAGATTGTGATGGGGCGATGGCAATGGCGCCCGAGCAAGGATCAAGCAATTGAGGCTGAGTTTGTTGGGTTTTGTTGAGCCAATTGCATTTGCACAGAGTTCTGTTCGGGGATTTGGGATAGGTTGTTTTTTAATTTTTCCTTAATATAATTTGAGATCTCCTTTTAAGTTTTGCCGCATCCAGACTCTCGGGTTCTTGTTTCTATGGATTTTTTTTTGGTTCTTGTGAATTATTGAAGCATGGGTGAATAATTCTTTTTTTTTTTTTTATTCCGTGATGGGAATAGCTTAATGGAATTATTAAGAATTGTTAAGATAGAGAGATGAACTCAGGGAGTTTCCTTTGAGTTTTTGAGAAATTTTATGAGTCTGAGGCCAAAGTTTAAGTTGAAAGTTTTGTTTGATTTCTTTGTGAGAATTTTATTTACGTTTTTAGAAATTTTTCTTTTCTCTCCAAAGGAGATAAAAAACGTTATTTGAAAGGTTCGGAATAGCAAACTCACTTAATTTGATGAAGTCCGTCGCCATCAGGAGATTTAAAAGTGAAGAAAGCGAAGGAAATGAAATTATAAACTGAGTTGATTTTTTTCCTGTGGTCATAAAAAACTACCCTCCAATCTTCATCCAGTTCTGTGCCAAGCTTGCTTTAAGGAACTATACTGTCAATGCATTCTGTTTCGCCGTCCGATTGGAAGCCTTTCTGAGGTGGACCACTTTCATGTCACAACCATCGCCATCATAGCGCTTAGACCTTGACACTATTTGGTCCTTGCAGATCTTAACTCAACATGTGATTATGTCGAATAAACCGAATCGCTTTGTCTAAAACTAGTTGCGCCATAAAATGCATCCCTGAGTATATTTCCAACCACGTTGGAGCAGATCGAGTTCCAAATTATCATTTATTGTCTTTCGTTACGAAATAGTAGTGTCGATGGACGTCTTTAGTCTTAAGTCACACTGAAATGGACCTGTTGACGAATGATCAGACGTTCACAAAGTAGGTACTGGAAAAAAGATCTTGTAGGCGATATTCGTTTCCCTAGGGTTTTTGTAGCCATGAGACTCTACTTGTTTTGAAGACCTACTTCCTCCCAGACACGTTTGGCGTCTAAACGAGTGGATGCTTAACTCAGCGGCACACTTATCTACCCATTTTCAAATCAATCATCAGAAGAAAAGTACATCTCAGTTACAGAAATCCAAATCATTAGGGAACCGCCTTTATACCTGACGATGCATGGAGCCAGCCTCTCATTTTATTCGAATTTCATGCGTGACATGAACGAACTTCTTTCACCTTCATTCCAAGGTGACTTGCGAGTAGGTGTGGAACCCTAGCTGGTCTAAAAGACTCCAAAAATTAGTTTTCCTTGTATCCTCACAATAAAATCGTTGTTACGGTTGATTGAGGTCCTCTTCCACTTGTGTGCGCCACCTGAGTCGCGGTCTCTCTCTCCTTCTACGTCCCTCGGGAATAGTGTCGAAGGCTTTCCAGGCCGGAACATCGGTGTCCATCCGCTCTAAATGATCGAGCCATCTGAGTCTCTGGACCTTGACCCTTCTGGCTAGGTCCATGTCGTTGTACAACCCGTAAAGTTCGCTATGGTATCTTCTTCGCCATTCCCCTTCAATGCACACGGGGCCAAAGATGACCCGAAGAACTTTCCTCTCGAAACAGCCTTAGGCACTTTCATCCGATTTTGCCAGGGTCCATGCTTCCGCACCATACAGCAGGACTTTTCCACTCAATTGCTTTCTTTGCCCAAAGAAACAGCGATTAGCAAGAGTTATTCTTCGTCTCCATCGTCGATATGATTACTAAAATGATTATTTTGGGAATGAAAATTTTATACCGAATAGGCTCAAAAGCATCAAACCCAAGGAAAAGTCATGGTTTGATTCAAGCTGTAAGGAGTTTATCAGAGAAAAAGAAGTAAAGTTCCGGTGTTTTAAAGCCAACCCAACCGAGGAAAACCGGAACAAGTTTAAACAAGCCAGGAAGGCTTGCAAAGCCCATATTCGGCGGACCAAATTTTTACATGACCAAACATTGAGGCAAGAAATACTGCATTGTCCCAAAGGCAGTAAGAATTTTTGGTCATTTTTAAAAAAATATGAAGAAGTCTTCTTCTTCCTCGGTCCCTGCGCTCGTTGACAATGACACTCCAGTTGTTAACTCTCTCGCGAAAGCTAACCGCTACTGTTCTGAAGAGGTATTCTTCCACGCTGCCAAAACCCCTGCGTAAGCTTTTCCATCTATCCTATTCTTCTAGACTCGTTCCGAGTAGTTGGAAAACAGCATTTGTCCAGGCTAAACCAAGAAAAGGCGAATCCTTCTCTCCCTCTAATTATCGTCCGATTGCACTAACGTCCCTTCTTTCTAAGGTCATGGAAAAGCTGATTAATTATCAGCTCAAGAAATATCTCGAAGACCGAAGCTTCTTAATGACCGGCAATACGGCTTCGCAGCAACAGACAGTGGTGAGGCAGCTATTGCGATAGCTGCTATTAATCACTCTGCTATTCCACTGAGCAGTGAGCAGGAGTGATTGCTCTTCAATGTTACTGCTATACTGTTCACTGCTCTTTAAACTGTTCAGTGATTAAATGAGCAGTGAGCAGAATAGCAGTGAGCAGAAAAGCAGTGAGCAGAAAAGCAGTGAGCAAAAAAGCAGTGAGCAAAATAGCAATGAACAGAAAAGCAGTGAGCAGGATGGCAGTGAGCAGTAAAATACTGGAATAATACCCCAATGCTTTATTGAATGATCCAAATTCGGTATTGCTTTCAAGTGGAGAGTAGAGTGAAGATTTATTTCTCTGAATTTTGTTTTTTTTTTTTGAGAAAATCTTCACTTTTCCCTTCACTTAAAACCAATACCGAATGTGTACCTATATTATTTCATTACTCAACGGCGCACTTCCACCCTGCTCATTACTTTTCTGTTCATTGCCATTCTGCTCACTGCTCAGTGCTCATCTGTTCAATTGCTATTCTGCTCACTGCTTTTCTGCTCACTGTTTTTCTGCTCAATGCTTTTCTGCTCATCTACTCACTGCTCATTTATAAGAGTAGAAAATAGAGCAGAGAAGCTGTAAGACAGTAAGAAATGACAAATGAGCAGAAAAGCAGTGAGCAGAAAGCCTCTCGCAAGAGGCAGTGACCAATACCATTATAATTTTCCCATCATTTTCCTTAAATAATGAAAAAATGTGTGCAGGTATATCTGATAGTGTAAACAAATTTTTGTAAGAATATGTACAATTGTCGGTCCTTTTTCAATATAAACTGCTCATTTAAGAGTGATCAAATAGCTGCTACTTTAAACTGCTCTTTTTGTAAACTGCTCACAGTGATCACTGCTCATTAAAAATCACTCTTAAGAACATCTCTAGCAACAGATCCACTGGTGATCTGATTGTTTATCTCACCGAACAGTGGAACAAATCTTTACATCGTTTTGGAGAAAGCAAGATCGTTGCATTTGATATTTCAAAGGCATTTGATAAAGTCTGGCATATTGCTGTCTTATCTAAAATCGAGATTTCGAGACTCACATTCCTCCTCTTCAGTTGTGGAACTGCAACGGCAAAATATGATAAACTCATTAAACTCTGACTTACACAGCAGTGTACAATGAGGTTTGGGCTGGTACTCCAGTGACGAACTTAAGTCTTCTTGCAGTATACAGAACATCGACGTATAATGTTTCATGCCTCACCCTCTTTTACCGTTACTTCAACGGTATATGCTCTAGTGAAATAGCCAGTTGCATTCCTCCCCTCCCCCCTTCCTCCCCTTAAGATATTCAATCTCCAAATATGCCCATCAGTTCACTCTCGAGCCGAACTTCGGACGAACGGCCATGTTCAGAGAATCGTTCTTTAACTGCACTACGCGAATGTGGAACTCTCTTCCACACTCTGTCTTCTCCAGTCACTGCAATGTGATCCTTTTGTTTCAATTGGGATTTCTTTACGAATATAACTAATACAGTTAAACCAGATAAAAAAAAACCCTTACCTTCCTTTCTTTTACTCTCCAAGTCTATGGATTTTAAATGCGACTTCAAACAAAGAAATATTTAAATCCGCCAACTTTTTTGTGTCAATCGATAGTTTCAAAACTATAACTAGCATCTGCATCATTTGCACAATTTCACAGTTGAATGATTTTTCATTTATTTTCACAGGAATTACATCCAAACAATATTTAAAATTAAAATTATTCCTAAACACACACTAGCACACAAAATAAAAATATATTCAACAAATAAATGCAAATTAGCTTTGAAAACCTTCCAAAGGACATAATTCAAACATGCAAAGTACATTTGGCTGGTTGTAAAAGTTATAACCGCAGGCTGCACACAAAATGCGTTTTAGAACTTAATTAGAATTTATTACTTAAATTAATTTTGTAATTTTTATTTTTTGTGTTTGGTCGCTCTAATTGGAATATTTTATCACTTATGTCACTCTTTATTTTTTTAGAGTAGATTAGATATGAAGTAAGGGCTAAGCTAAAATTAAATTAAATTTACAAAAAAATGTTATAGCCACAGGCGAAAAAATATATTTTTAACCAAATGTGCCCATTAAATCAGTTCACGGTCATTTAAATCAGTGCTTAAAAGTTGCCATAAATAAAACCAGTGGATTTGTTGTTGACAAGGCTTGACAGAATTAAATTATTGATTTAGTACTTCCAGGATATACAATTTTTGAAATTTTGTTGGCACTAACTACATTAAATTCAATACCTCATTTTTGGGTTGAAGGCAGTGTTGCTTTCATTGTGGGATGGTTACACATAATTACTTTGACAAAGGACTTGATTCCTATTTTTATCTTTTGATGCAGAAACATCACAGACATAGGCCTTACCAAGCCTCATCAATACATTAGAAATTTGCACCCATTTAAAAGACCGCTTACACATAACAAGGTGGTTGTATAAATTTTCATACAACCACATTGTGTGAATGCAATCCAAAGTATAAGAATTCTAATGGAGAAACAGCAGGGGCTGAATTACGGAATCCGTTATCGAATAATACGATACTGAATTGTGTGTGTTTGGCATTACCTCTCACGATATCGAGCTTCTAGTACAATAATTTAAATTCTCTGCTCAGCTATCGAGCGTTATTTCATTCGACACACAAACACCTCACTGATGGCAGGAACTCTCTGAGAAAAAAATTCAATTGTACTAGTTAAGTTATTTTATTATGAAATTCCTTGCCAATAATCTATTTTGGTCAAGATTTTAAGCTTCATGGCTTCATCAATCACGTCCTCTGTTAAAAGCCAAACTGTGTTTATTTCATATAAAAAAATTATATTTCTTCCTTTGCAATTTCGCTCAAGTTTGTTTTTTTTTTATTTTTCACACCTTTCAAAATTCCTTCAAAACAAATAGAGACTCGATAAAACTACTACATTTTTTTATTCTTAAACGTTACGTGGCCTATCGAATGTCTTAATCCCAATGAGGTTACTCGTTCGTTCGATAACTGATGAGACTCACTCACTCGATAACGGATGCCGTAATTCGGCGCCAGGATTCCTACAAGGATTTGCATATCGTTTTGGTTGTTTTTAAAAGAACAATCGATCAAAAGCCACGAGATGATAAAGAGGGCCCTCAGGGCACGACTAGTTCCAAAAATGTGTGCAGATAAATATGTGATTTATTATACTGAAGTAAGCCCTGCGCTACAGTCCGTTGTGGACTTGGGCCTCAGTCTCCGCCAGCCAGCTCGGTCCCTAGCTAGCTGTCTCCAGTTTTGCACTCCAAGTTGATTGATGTCCTCTTCCACTTGTGTGCGCCACCTGAGTCGCGGTCTCCCTCTCCTTCTAGTGTCGAAGGCTTTCTGGGCCGGAGCATTGGTGTCCATCCGCTCTAAATGATCGAGCCACCTGAGTCTCTGGACCCGTAACCTGTAAAGTTCGCTGTTATATCTTCTTCGCCATTCCCCTTCAATGCACACGGGGCGAAAGATTACTCTTACAACTTTCCTCTCGCAACAGCCTAAGGCACATTCATCCGATTATTTCAGAGTCCCGATCCATGCTTCTGCACCATGAAGCAGGACTTGGATGATGAGGGTATTATAGAGTAATATAGTTTTACCTAAGTACATCGAGAGAGGGCTTTTCCACTCAATTGCTTTCTTAGCCCAAAGAAACATCGATTAGCAAGAGTTATTCTTCATCTGATCTCGGCGCTTGTGTTATTGCCCATATTGATAGCGGAGCCTAGGTAGACAATATCCTCTTCTACCTCGACGTTGTATGCGTATATTGTGACGTTCTATCCGAGCCGTCGGTGTTGGGTGTTCTCCTCGAAGACACCATATAAATACTTCGTTTTTCCCTTATTTATACCCATTTTTCCAGCATCTGCCTCAATTCTCACAGAAGGCGCCATTGTCGTCAATATCATTGGGGTACGTGAGAAGTTGAATAGACTTTTAGATAATACGTCTGGTGTTGACGGTAAAGTTTTGCACTATATTCTCAAGAACGACGTTAAAGAAATCGCACGACAGTGCATCGCCTTGTCTTAACCCTTTTTTGACATCGAAAGATTCCGTAAGCTCGTTGCCAACCTTGATGGAACAGCGTGAGTTCCCATCGTCATTTTGCACAAGCGAACGAGCTTAGCAGGAATGCCGAAACTAGACACCGTTTTATACAGTTCGTCTCTATAGATGCTGTCACACGTGGCCTTAACATCGATGAAAAGGTTGTGGGTATCGACTTGGAGTTCATAGGTTTTTTCCAGAACGCAGCAACGTGAAAATTTGGTCGATGGTTGCCTTTCCTCACATTGATAAGGACCAACCACATTGTTGACGAAAGGCTTCAGACGTTCACATATTACGGCAGAGAGAATCTTGTAGGCGATGTTAAGTAGACTGATTCCTCTGTAGTTGGTGCAGTTTAGAGGTTCTCCCTTTTTCAGGATCGGGCAAACAATGCTGAGGTTCCATTCATCGGGCATGTATTCCTCTGACCATATCTTACAGATACTTTGGTGCATACTCCTATCTAGCTAATCGCCTGCTGCTCGGCAGCTAGACCATCTGCTCCAGCGGCTTTGTTGGTTATCAGCCGTGATATTGCCGTTTTTACTTCTTCTAGGTCGGGTTCACAGGATTGTTGGCTATCATCGTGTCCGATGAAAGGCTCCTGTCTGACGACGGTGTTTTGTTCGTCGTCGCCGTTATAGAGTCTACAGAGTTGGTCTTTCCTAATTCTCAGCATGATCTGCGATTCTACTATGATGTTCCTGCAGGTTCCTGCTTGAATACCTCTAACCAGCTGTTTTACCTTGCGATAAAACCTCCGAACTTCATTCCTGATGTTCAATTCAATTCAATTCAATTCAAGTGCCCACCTGTTTTACAGAGATTACCCGTTTAAACGGTGACTACCTAATTCTAAAGTTTCAATTTTTAATAATGTTGTTACCAGGCTGTATAATGAATATGTTCCAATTGTTACAAAAGAATTTAAGTTTAAAAAGTGCCCTTGGTTTAATGAAAACATAAAGGCTATGATTAGAGAAAGAGAATGTTTGTTCCGGAGGTTTAAAAGTAACAGAATAGAATATAATAGGAGACAATATAAAGTTGCTCGAAATAAAGTTATTTCTCTTATTCGTAACTCCAAGCGAGAATTTATTTAATTGAAGCTTGATCCGTCTCTCGGCTCTAAGAACTTATGGAATAATTTGAAAAAACTTGGTGTTAAAGAAGACAAAAATGAAAACAAATGTCCTTTTAGTGCCCAAGCTATGTCTCATGTCTTGATCCCCCCATTTTCCGGTTCATGTATTCCTCATGATTTGTTTGATGTTTCTGATGATCGAAATACCTTTTCATTTGTCTGTATTAGTCCTTATGAGTTATTTTGTTCAATTAAGTCAGTAAAATCAAACTCCATTGGTCCTGACGATATTTCGCCAAAGTTCTTAAAGCTTATACTCCCTATCGTAGCTAGTCATCTTCTTCATGTAATAAATTTTTCTATTTATAGTGCTCAATTTCCTGATGCGTGGAAAAATGCTAATATAATACCAGTCCCTAAAAAACCCAATCCTTCTAATGCTTCTGATTTCAGGCCTATCAGTATATTATGTTTCTTGTGTAAAGTATTTGAAAAAATTATTCACGACCAAATCCAAGCCCATATAACTGAAAGCAATTTGCTATCACAGTGGCAATCCGGGTTTCGCAGCAAACACAGCTGTGAGTCCGCGGTAGTTAAAGTTACTTCGGATTTTAGATTTGCGCTTGATTCTGATAAATTTGGTGTCATTGTATTACTTGACTTTTCTTAAGCGTTCGACTGTATTGATCATTCCATCCTTCTATCTAAACTTAAGGTGAAATATAATTTTTCTAGCACCTCGCTTAGGCTCATGAGCAACTATTTATTGAATCGAACCCAACGGATAAAAACAGATGTGGGTACTTGTGATCCTATTATAATCAACACGGGTATACCGCAGGGTCCGCTTTTATTTTCTTTATTCATTAATGACCTTCCCTCTGTAATTAAAAACAACCAAATTCATTTATATGCAGATGATGTTGTACTATACATCTTTCGTCCAATTGGTCTGATGGAGGTTGGTATAGTAAGGTTAAATGAAGATCTTAGTAACGTTCTCACATGGTCGAAAAACAATTCGATAAAACTTAATCCAGCTAAATCTGTCGCCATGCTATGTTCTAGGGACGAGTTAAGTTTTGAAGATGTTCCCCCTGTAATTCTTGACAATGAAAGAATAGCATATGTAAGTGATGCTAAATATCTTGCGTATAAAATAAATAGTAGGTTAAGCTGTTGTGGAGCAATCTCAGATACTATAAAGAAAATTTATTTTGGTCTGCGATCTTTGAGATCTTCCTCTGAGTTACTATCCTCTGACATTAAAAAATACCTATTTAAGTCGTTGATTTTGCCATACTTTACTTTTAACTGTTCAGTCTATCCGGTTCTTGATTGTCAATGTAAGCGTAAGCTATATGTTGCTTTTAATGATTGTGTTCGTTTTGTATGTGGTATTCAGAGACATAATAGTGTATCCCATTTACATCATTTCCTGGTTGGTATGAGTTTTGAGAATTACTTGAGATTTAGACTTATTCTAAGGTTTCATAATGTCGTCCACAATAGATGCCCTGCATATCTAAGTGAATTGGTCCAGTTGGCCAATTCTCAGCGAGGATTGAAATTAATTTCACCGCGTTTTTCGCACATCATAGCTGAACGCTCCTTCTACGTGTCTGCAGTTCGTTTGTGGAATTTACTTCCAAACGAATTGCAGAATATAGCCTCACCTTTCGCTTTTAAGAGGAAATTATATTTGCACTACTCAAATCTATAAAATAGAATATTTATTTGCTAGATTTATATTATTCATTAAATTAATCTATTATATATGTTCATATTGCTTAAAAATACTTTTTTATCCTTCTTTACTGTGCCTAATGTATTTATCAAAATGTAAATGAAATCGAATTTATTACTGTTAAAATCGTTAACTGTGCATATTCTGGATACTCTAAAAGATTTATACCTTAATGTATCATAGTTAGCTTTAAATTTTATTGAAATAAATTGTAATTGAAATTGAAACCTATTTCGAGGGATATTTTCCGCGTCAGGTGACGACTATCCGTTTCGGGGAATATACCGTACCAGCATTCGTGAAAAACTCCACTGAAGTGACCTCAGCTGTTAATTTAAGATACCATCACAAGCTATTGATCTGGCTTATTGGAAAAGGCTCATTACCACAAATATAGGTACTATGAACAATCAAATTTTCGAATACTTCATAAAGATAAAGTACTTTATAGTCTACCAATTTTTAACAAATTACGATATACTTAAAGGTTGAGCATTTAACCCAAACGACTAACTTATCTACTTATTCAGAGGGTACGCCAAATATGTTATCAAAATAGTGCAATCAGTTCTTCTTGGTTTGTTATTCTCTCCGCCTACAGTGTGTGTGTTAAAAATTATACAATAACAATATCAAAATGAAAATAAAAACAAGAATCCCAAGTGTAACCACGCCATAAACGTCCTGACAGATGTATTTCATACGATTAATGCCATGCCCCAAGTAGGGTCATTAAATCCGCCGGATAAACACATTTTTTAAATAGATTCTTGCAATATGTTTATGCGTGCCCACTCTTCCGGATTCACGCAATTGTCAAACTTATATGACCATAAGTACTGTCACTTGTTATTCTATATTCATTTATGAAATTGATATTCAACATCCATAAGAGAGGACGAGTGTGTAGCAACATCATATCCTTGTGTGGCAATACAACACCCATCATGTCCTTATATGACTTAAAGGAGACACACACACAAAAACAGAGGAACAAAACAAAAATCCAATCATCAAAAGTTAAGGTCATGTTATTTCACCATTTCCGTCACGTTTTAACGGCTTCAACAACAATATCAGACAGCCAAAAAAAAATTCATATAAAAATGAAATAAGAAATCCCAAGTCTTTTCCCATAAAGATTGTCGTCGTTTCGGCAAATATCGCGGCGACACACGAAGAAGACGGCCGTCATAAGAGAACGATTTACTTGATGTCTCATAAAAATAATAAAGTTAACCAAGTATGTGGATTTCATCTTAAATTTCCCATCTGACCCTTGACATCAGAAAAAAAAAAAAACGTATGACTATGATAAAGAATATGGAAACAAGGACATCACGAAGACAGGCCGACGACGACGACAGATTCGAATGTCATATTAAATAGTAATATATTCACTCGTATATTTTTGATATATCCTGAGGCAACTAACATAAAAATAAAATGAATAAAAAAAGCTATAAATAACAGGGGGAAAGGCTGCTAACTGAAAATTCATGTCAAAGATTGTTGATTTTTGTTGGGCTTTAGGGTGACCGTGAGTACCAAAATTTGGTATTTCTTGAAAACTTAATGTTTGTCGCATCGAAATTGATAAGAATTCAACTCATACTTGTTATTTAAAGAAATCAAATTCTAGTTGAAATCCAGGAAGATTGGATTCATTCAAAATAAGCCGCGTTGGTAACCAAAAGTGGTTGACATATTTCTTGATCGTATTTTAATAATAAATTCATATATGATCAAATCCTTTGATGGTATTCCACTATTCGCCATTTTCTTATATCGATAATATGTTTTCCCTTTTCCTAACGTCAATAGATTGAATATCCTTGTTGATATCTGATATGTTTATACTCCTGACATCTTGTGATTCTTGTTAAAGCACATTCTTTTATGTTCATTTTCAATATTCACAAAAAATCATTTAAATCTTGTCGTTGTCGCCGCCTTTTATTCGTCGAGGATTCGATGAGTTTTTTGAACGGCTTACATTTATGAACTATCAAAATTTCGTGGAAGGAGTTAGTATATGCGTCGCCAAAAAAGTAATTGCTCTTCGACTCGATATTTGATGGGCTTAAAATATGTAACGGGTCGTTCATTGGTATCCATTACTTTTTGAGTTTTTTTTTAAATTTTTCAGATACTAGTCGACCGAGGTCTTATGTTTATCAATTTTATGAACATGTTTACAACAACTTTCAGGCATGTTTGCTGATTTGTGGAATGTGAACACCACTGTGAACCCACCTTAATTCTGAGTGACATTTCTGACATTGCTTCCCGAACAAACCCTGCTGCTAAGCAGAACGTCGTGGGTTCGAGTCCTACTCGTGCCCATAGTTTTTATCTCATCTTTCCCGGGCACTGCCTCTTGCGAAGAACTGACAAAACTTCAAAGAGTATCAATCTGTCATGAAAAAGTGCTTCTCAACTTTGCCGTTCGGAATCGGCGTTAAATTGTAGGTCAATTCTTCACACGCACCTAGAGAATTGTTGATGAGAGTAAGTCACTTAGGCCTTGGCTTGTTTTTGTTTTACTAACGTCACTTATTTTTACTTTAATTTATTGATTTAAATAATTTCGGTCAGACCGATTTTAACCTATGGCAGTTATGATTGGTGGAAAGCAATGCATGAAACCCTAATTAAAGTATAAAGAATGGCTTGCATTAGTACAAGTGGTTTGATGAGAACTATACCCCAATTGCGGCCTTAGAAGCAATCCTCAAAATACCCCCATTGATTTATTTGTTCGAGAATCAGCAGCAAATAGCGCCTTCGACTCAGTTAAACCAGTATCTGGAAAACAAGCCAGAGTGGCCACGATGCGATTCTGACAAAATACGTAGATAACAACATCTGCACAGATTATATAACCTCTTACTTAGATTTTAACAAATCTTTTAGTACCAGCTTCCCCAATAGGCTTGATTGGAAAATAATGTGCCCTACACTTATGACACGACTTTTACCATCTTCATTGATGGTTCAAAAATGAACACAGGAGTAGGTGCAGGTTTCTACTCGGAAAGCCTCAGTCTTATTTATTTATTTATTTATTTATGAAGCTAAATTCTAACTTACAGTTAAAGAAACAAAATTATGTCTTAAAGCAAAATTAAAAATACAATAATGCAATACATTATTATATACAAAATGTAAAAATTATCATTGATTATTATTATAAAACATAGTTCGCAAGCTAATATTAGTTGTGATGTTGTGTATTTGATGAGTTAAGTTGTAATTGTCATTGTAAATATTGTTTTTTTGACAATAAACATAAAACATAAATAGGATCGACGTGTTTCAAGAGTTGGTAAGTCAATTAGTTTAAATCTGGAATGGTAGGGAGGTAGATTTATGGGATCTTGCCAACCTAATCCTCTAAGAGCAAACCGCAGAAACCTTTTTTGAATTTGTTCAATTCTATTTATATGACAATTGTACTGGGGAGACCATACCTGACAAGCGTACTCAACAACAGGTCTAACAAATGAAATATAAAGTTGTTTAATAACAAAAGGGTCGTAAAATTGACGAGATTCTCTCTTTATCCAACCTAGTAGTGAATTTGCTTTAGTGCAAATTAGGTGAATGTTGTCCAGTTTCTTATCAAGTAGCACTCCAAGTACACTGACTTCCTCGACAATAGACAAACTTGAACCCAGAAAACTGTAATCATATGTTAAAGTCGACAACTTACGGGTAAAGCTTATAGCTTTACATTTTTCAACAATCAATATTAAACAATTTTTATTACACCAAGAAAAAAAAGCGTCAAGGTCTTTTTGGAGCTTTTGACAGTCGTTATTGTTAGAAACAGATTTGAAAATAGTTACATCGTCAGCATACATTAAACATTTAGAATATTGAAAAACAGAAGGGAGGTCATTAATGAATAATGTGAAAAGAAGAGGCCCCAGGTGGCTACCTTGAGGAACACCAGAATTTACAATGAAATATTGAGACTCAACATTTTCAAAGCGCACTGCATTTGGTCTGTGGCTCAAGTAAGAATGAAGCCAAAGTATTAATTTGTTGCTTAGTCCCAATTTATTCAGCTTTTTAAGTAAAACTCTGTGAGAAAGCTTATCAAAAACTTTGATAAAGTCAGTTATAATGCAGTCTGTTTGTCTTTTATTTTTAAAATCGTCAATACAATGCTCTGTCAATTCAGTTAAAAGAGTAATAGTAGATCGTCCTTTCAAAAAACCGTGTTGATTTGAAACAATCAAAGATTTTGTCCAGAAAGATAGTGTTTTACAAATAATAGCTTCAAAAAGTTTTGGAATAACTGATAGTTTGGCTATGGGTCTATAATTTTCGATTTTATCTTTCTTGCCTTTTTTGTGTAAAGGAATACCTAATAAAAGACATTTTCCAAACCATGGGAAATTTACATGAAAACAAAGAATAATTAAAAAGAAATGACAATGGTACACATAAGTGACTTACACACTTTTTTAAGATGGAGACAGCTAAATCAGATGTAAATTTAACGATATCGTCAATGCTTATGTCAAAATGTATATCAGTCAAGATCAGTCTTGACAAATCATTCAGGCACCCCGATCTTAGCGGCGTCTTCTTAGCTTAGATCTTAGCAGTGAAAAACGTTGCTAAATATATTAAATCCATTATGGCGATATCACGCACGGACATCACTTTTTTTCATTTATAGCCAAGCAGCAATAAAAGCTATCACTGTGCCACTTTTACCAAGCCGAAGCTTGTTTCTTGTTTGCTGCGAAGAGCTAAAGGTTCTTGTTACACAGCATAATCCGATAATCCGTCGAAGATTTTTTGTTTTCGAAAGTGCCCTTATCGTCCAGCACTTGGCGCCGCCGTAGAGTAGGACCAGTAAAGTCAGAGTTTTGTATAGAAGACACTTTATCTTTCGGGTGAGGAGTTTTGAATCCAGTTGTTTTGCCCAATGGAAGCAGCAGCGGCTCGCTATGGTATTTTTTATTCGGATCTCCACTAAGGTGTTGTTTGTCTGATATATATTCGTTCCAAAGTAGGTGAACTCCTTAAGTACCTCGAAATCGCTGCTACCAACAGTGACTTTTTTCCTAGGCGGTGGACAGATGTTGGTTTGTTTGTTGATAGTATGTACTTTGTTTTGTCCTCATTCACTTCAAGACCAACAAGTTTCGCCTGTTCTTCAATCGCTGTGAAGGCCTCAAGCACAGCTCTCTGGGATCGACCGATGAGGTCAATGTCGTCCGCATAGCCTAGGAGCTGAGTGGATTTGTACGATTTTGACGTCGTATTCTGTACAGGTTCCGTAGGCTAGGCTCTTCATCATCATCGGTAGAAGCGTGTACACTTATTATACTGATGTTTTGTAGTGTGACCTTGACAGCCAGGCGATCACTAATTGGCTTGAACTTCATGACTTTCGATCTAAGCCGATTTCCAACGACTAATCCGCATCCAAATATGTGCATTCCATGATGACAGCTGTTATAAATGTCGAAATTTTTTTCTCTTCATTGTCCCTGTTCCTATCCTATCCATGGTATTTTTTGGATCGCAGTAATGTCTGCCTTATACTGCGTGAGGATAGATTCAAGTTTTTGAGTGTAGAGTGTTCTTACGTTCCAGATACAAACTCTCAATGTATAGTCCGTTGCCGTTCCGGGTCTGGTTACCATTAGACGGGGGTCATTATCCAAGGCTACTATCTCTCTCATAACTTCTTTGTTTTTAGTTGTTAGCTCCTCGCACTAACCTGCACATTTGTAGGGCGATTAGTTAAGTGCTTCTGTTTCTCCGTTTTGCTCTCGCGCTTATAAGATTCGCAAGTTATATCTATAGTGATATAACCATTACTCGGTGGTTACCAGTTGGAGGTAAAGCAAGCACTTGGTGTGTATGTAAAAATACGGCATATGCCCCCAGATCCTACAACACTCAACCACCGAGAGCATAAAGATACTGTTCACTTTCTCTGCCATTGTCCTTCACTCTGTCTTATTAGGAAGAAAACTCTAAACAACTTCTTCTTTAACGAACTAGAAGAACTATCCGAACTGTCAGGCAAAAGCCTACTGATTACTGAACCTCTGAGTGGCTTGACGAACCACACGATTCATAGGTTAATATATTTCAAGAAGTTAAAATAATTCAGGGTATCACAATGTATCTACTTACTGTCAGCCCAGAAGACCTAACCTAACCCAACCTTAAACAATTTTGGTGTAGAATATTTAAATATTATCACATCTGCACAAAAAATTCTTTCGTTTGATTTTTAATTATTTATGCCCCTTCGGTTTCTGTAGTTTAAATAGTTTTAACCGTTTTATCATATGATGATGATGATGACGAGCGCCACGAATTGGATGGAGTGAAGGACTCGTCGCAGGTATTCCGGACCAGACTGCTTTCAAAATTGTTGAAGTATTTTACGAAATTGGGCCTTTTTATCAAAATCCAAATCCTGCACATTGTGATTCAGTCAGCACAATCGACCAAATGTGTCCACAATCAGGAGAATTGTTCTCAATTCCAACGTACCTGGTCTATCCGCCCAATGCCGTGTTGGGCTTAGCACATAATTTACATAGATCTTTCTCTATCATAATAAAAATAAAAATAATAAATAATTTGAAACTATTGACATCGTGTATTTTTATAACTTTTCAATAACGTCTCGAAACTTTTCAATCTGTAAGAAGAAAGTAATCCTTCGTTTCCGGTCTCAAGAGCAGAAAGAACAGTAAACAATTCTTTCAAGGACACAAGCTTTAAGCACTGATTGTAGATAATATCATTTATCTCATATTTATATCTTTGTCTCTATAATCTCCCATAAATCGAAGAAAACAATTTAATATGAGCTGATTTTTTCCCATTTCAACGAATCAAGCATCTTCTTACTTAGCTTAACGATGCAATATTGTAAATTTCCGTTCGTATGACCCAATTGGGTAACTAGAGAATAAACTGCAACAAACTTTTTCCTCTGATGCTGATTTACAAACAAAGCATTTACTTGAACGCACAGCAACCCAACTACAGACAATCTCCACCCACCAATCATCCTTACTTGGATCCTTCGGGGTCTTATGATAGCTCGCAAGTTTCAAGTTTCACCCTCCATTGCTCATCGTTTTCTCGGAAAATTTCACTACAATAAGTCCCTCGCACTTGGTATGAGTATATTGTGTTGTACAATGTATTTCAACATTCGATAAACTCCTTATGTGCTTAATAAAAATTAGATGCAAAAGGCGAATCTTCTACGAAACGGATACAACCAAAACAACAAATTCCAAGAAAACAGCAAATAACGCAACGTTGCACATAAAAGGGAAAACGGATATCAGCGACATGTGATGGAAAAGAATTCAGACAAAAAATACAAAATTTACTTTTCACTGGCATCACGCACTCGAAAATTTCCTCCCAACAGAATGCAAGACATTACCTATACAACAACTGCTATTCGATTTCTCCAACAAAGTTTAAGGCTTAAAACACACCGAAGCGGAAAAAACGTCTTTTTGTCTGATAACAAAAAATCGTATCTTTGTGTTCATGGCTCTTATGAGGCAACACACACCGAAAAAGACACGACACGACAAAAAGTCTTGTCCACTAGTCGGTTGCAGTAAATACATGGGGTTGTATAGGAGCGGACAAAGATAAGACATTTTGTCTTTGTCGGCTTCGGTGCGGTGGTGTAGAATACGACACGACTTTTTGTCGAAAGACAAAAAGACATTTTGTCCGCTTCGGTGTGTGTTAAACCTAAAGAAAATATAACACACACACAATTGCAAATTGAATGCATTTTTTCCAAGAAACAGAAACAAAATTAATATCCTGCGAAAATGTAATCCTTTTGAATGTTGTTTAGTTTCCTTTTGGCTGTTTAACTTTAAACGGCAACTACCTACCCCACTATATGAGCTCCCAAATTGAAGGAGGAAAGAGGAGACAAAAATGAACAAGAAGAATTCGAGATTTTTAGTTTTTTTTTTTGTTCATGTGTTTCGCTGATAAACAACGATTGTGCACAATTTCGAGTGCTTTCTTCAGTTCCTTAACTAGGAACACATTTGGCCCCAGGGACGTTACAGTGAAATAGTTTGCTTTGTTTAGTTGACAAAATTTGTATCATGCATCAAAATGCGACTGACTGTGATACAAATTCCAGAAAATTCGATTGAGACATACACGCTATAATCCAATAAGACAAACATTGCAGTCGTAAAAAATGTCAGAAATGTCGTAAATGGAAGGTTGTAACAACACCAGAAGAGTCGACTAAAGTGAGACGAGTATGATAGCAGCTTATTGCATTTAAACAGAACTACGAAATCGGCCCAGTAGTTGTTTCTTTCTAAATCAATAAGATTACACTCACATCTGCTACCCTCTCAAAATCGTGAAATTCAGCATCATACCTTTAATGGCAGAGCTCATATGAGCTCTTTTCACTTTGTTGTCAACAACCTTTTTCCTAGATGACGGTTTGAGCGAAGAGGAGGTTAATAATGGTGAGACACGAATTCGACTCCTGAGTCGAACAGTTTATAGTGCAGAGACCTCGCCCTCAACACATCATCGTCGGCCTGGCTCATCAAGTTTCTGCCTTCATATGCTCCAAAAGCAGAATCCGGTCCTGGTCCCTGGCCTCCTTCATTAAGTTCTTACATTTATACACTGATTAGTGATTATTTACCGACACCATCCAGTTTTCCAACCCAAGACTACGCCATTCTTGCAGTGTTAATTTGGTTTGTCACGCAGCTAATGACTGTCCGGGACAGTTCCACTTCTTTGTCATCTTTGTTTTTTTTTTTTTGTCATCATTTCTGCCAAATGTTGTCTCCCAAACCTTCCTTCCTCATAACCGGGCCAACTATTCTCCGTAAAACTTTCTTCTGAAAAGGAGTTAAAAATTCATAGTGCCTTTTACTTAGTACTCTGTAAGTGAAATACTGGTATAAATTTCGTCTAACACAGTTGCAGTTTCGACTTAATGTCAAGATTTTTGTATTTTGCGTCTTGAAAGTAGGTTCTGTTGGCCCGCGTATTTTCCCTTTCATATTGCCACTACTGACACGGGGTAGTAAAAGTATCGCACAACTTCGAACTCGTGCTCTTGTACTTGAACAGTCGTTGTTCTGACAACGTTTTCTGGTTCAACATAACATAAATCAATATATGGGAAAATACCAGAGCGAATTAAAAACCGGGGTCAACATTAACTCAAAAACTAGGCCTACTCTAAAGTGACATCGATCTATTGCGAAGAGTCAAAGGCCCAACGACAAAGCTGACTTGGTAATGTAGGGAGAATAAATGGCAATGCTTCGATTCGGAAAAGGACTGATTAAACTCATGTCAAAAGTTGACGAATGAGAATTTTAGACTCAGTTGGAACACAGAGGTGACAGAGGGCATCAACCAAATCCGAGAATAGTAGCTAGGGATCAAGTTGGCTGGAGATGCTTATTTGATGCCTTTCAGCATTGTATCGAAATCGAAATAAAAAGTGTATCGAAATGTACTTTTTGGCGAGAGAGCCAGCGCGTTGAATTGTATTTAAAGATTGCATGCATTTCAGTGCCAAAATATTAAAAATTCTTGCCTTCGTGAAGAACTATTTCAAAAATGTTGGCTGATATCTAGAATGAGCTTGTGGATTGCATCCAGAAATGCTGCTGCTGCCACATTTAGAGCCAAGTTCAAATGGTGACACACGCAAGCGTTTTTCACTAGATTTGCTTACGCCGCCGCGCCGTTATGTTTTCCTCAAAAACCATAGAAATGATCAGTGACATTTAAAAGTGCTGCCAAACTAGCAGTTTTATTGACATGCAACAAATGAGTTCGTTCAGAAAAAAAGGGAACTTGGTAATTTGGATTTTGGTAAGAAAAATATCAGAATTAAAGAAGTACATAAGTGTATTGAATTAAGTAAAAGTGTGTTTGTGTACATAAGAAGAGCAAGAGGCGAGTGCATTCAAAACGACTTTTGTAACCCAGACATAACCCTGAAGATTTTTTCTCCAATCGTCTGTAGAAGAGATTGAAAACAATTTCTTTTGGCAGTTTTTTGCTCATCGTGAGTCACTGTGCAATTGTGCTCCTCATTTATGAAACCAAATTACACGTCCTCGAAAATATTATGGAAAAAACAAAAAAATGCATCTTTGCCAGATTTTAAATCCTCAGGGCAATAAGAATAAGCGGGTTGCCTCCTCCACCAAACATACTTGCCAAATAAAGTAATTTTAATACATTTGGTTATTTTTTTCTGTTTGTTTGATATGCGGGTTATTACAGAGAAAAGTTCAGCAAAAAAAAACTAGTACATTTTCCAGAAAATTAAATTAAAAACTTTATTTGAAGTTTGCATGCATGCAGCAGACAAATTGCATTACATTTCGCTTATATGAGCTTAAATGCGCCATGTGTGGCCTTCTCAAGGGATTTCATTTAAGTTCTTCTTCCCATGTGTGTCATACATTCCTTTTTTTCAAATTTTATTTTAAATCATGTTTGGGTTCAATTTTTATTTTTTATAACAGACAAAAAGTTAATTTAAAAACAATTAACTTTTTGTTTATTAGAAGACAAAAAATTACATTTCCAACTTGACTATCGCTGATTTCCGAAACGGAGTCATAATTCAAATATTTAGTAGCTTTTAAAATTCATAAATTTTACCCGCATATAAAATATTTGTTTGCACTCCATGCGTCGCGTCGCGTCGCGTCGGTCGGTGCCTCGATTTGGGAGCTACGAACTATTTCCCAGAGGGTTGTTTGTTTTTGGTTTTTGTTTTTGTTTGATGAAATTGTTTTGGGACACCTGTTTTTGTGGTGTTCCCATACGTGTGTGTGTTCTTGGTGGTTCATATGATATTAACCCCAATTAGTGGAGAGTTATTTCCCGCGGGAAATTAAAGTTAAATTCATAATTTGCAAGAACTAATTTTATTTGTCGAATGCATGCAAAGTGCAAATTTGGTGTTTTTCCCGGTGTTGTTGTTTTTGGTGTCATTTTCTTTTTTTAGTTCACAACTTTTGTAAACAATTTTAATCAAATTATGGCTGATGTGACTGTGACTGGGGGTGATAAATTGGCAGTTCAGATGGGATCAATATTGAAACAAAATACTAAATTGATTATAATCTTGTTTAGAACTATTAGGTTTCTGATTCTTTTCAAAATTAAATTATGATTTGAGTCGGAAGGGAGGGAAAACAATTTGTCGACATTTTGTTATTTTTGATTATGAATGTTGATTATTTTTTTAAAAGCTTAATTGCAACTTATTCCTTCTACACAATTAACATATTAATGGCATTTGAACACAAATGTATCTGGCATTTGTTTTTTTTCTGTATTGACAATGTACGTCAATATTATTGCTTGTATTTGGGTCCTTTCATGATTCACATTGTGCTGGAAATAAAGGGTTTTCCAATAAGAGATGTTATTTTGAATAGCCCGCTATTTCGGTAGCTGTCACTTTTGAAGCTGTCATTTTTTGACATTTGACAAGTAGAAACTAGGCCCTTTAAAAAAAATTGGAACGATACACGCTTCAACAACGCATTGAAATTATTGAAATTCACTATAAAAATGATGAAAATCTGGCAGAGACAGTTCATAAAACTAACACATTTTTGGGTCGTCGTGAAGCACCTTGTCGGACCGCAATTTGGTGGACAAATTCGAGTGATGTGAAGAATAAAACCCGTGCACGTCGCTCAAGAACAACTGAGAATATTGCTGTTGTAGCCCAAAGTGTTGAAGAAAACCCAGATTTGTTAATTTCTCCTCGTTCTTTGGATTTAGGCATTCCACAAACGTCATTACACCGTATTTTGCATAAAGACTTGGGTCTTAAGGCTTATAAAGTTCAGTTAACACAAGAACTCAAGCCGGCTGATCATCAACAACGTCGTGTCTTTGCTGATTGGGTCCTTGAAATGCTTGAAAATGATCCGGAATTTAATCGAAAAATCATCTTGACACCTCGTAGGCTACGTCCACAAGCAAATCTGTCGCATCTGGGGCTCGGAAAACCCAAGAGTTACTGTTGAAAAGCCTCTTCATCCTCAACGCGTGACTGTTTGGTTGGGGTTTATGGTCCGGCGGCATCATTGGACCTTACTTTTTCGAAAATGGGCTGTAGCAACAGTTACGGTCAATGGATTGCGCTATCGAGAGATGATAAATTATTTTTTATGGCCGGAATTAGATGGTATTGATCTGGACAATGTTTACTTTCAAC
>CAKKXW010000003.1:72726530-72738398 GCA_920937365.1 Sphaerophoria rueppellii | reverse complement strand
TCTCATCAAAACATTGCCCCTTCGCCTATACCCATCTGCATGACCCATCGTGTCCCCCCATCACCAAACCCATCACAACATCTCCAAATAGGGATAGCTGATAGCTAACTCCGTCATGCGTCAGACGTCCCGGTCTAACTATTTCTAACTATTCCCAACTCTACTCAGGAGGTGAGTTGAAAATGGTTGATGTGTCAAAGTCTTTTTTTTTCTGTTTAATGGTGTTTTTTAATGACTATCAATCAGGAGTAAAAAAAACATTCTGTTCGTGAATTTTTTACCGTTCGTCTTCAATTAAAAATATTTAATTTCAAAAATATAAAGAAAACTAGCTGGCCCTGCAGACTGCGTACTGCCTCAATCGATAGTCGATAGGGATAAACCTCTACAACACTACCCAAACCACTACCCCCCTGTGCTACCCAGTACGTCTACCCATATCCGCTTCCCCGTTACAAAACTACTCTGTTACCCGCTACCAATTATTTCTACACGCTTACCGTTACACCATTAGTCAGAAACCCACTAATTATTACCCGCAACCCGCAACCAATTTTTTTTTTTTTTTTGCATTTCAATTTTTCCATTGGCTTACCAGTTCCCCATCACAAATTTTCCGGTTTCCCTTTGAAAACCAGCGAGTTTTCCGAGTTCCTTTCTAAAACCCATTTCTAAATTTTCCAGTTTTCCATTTGAAAACCACTGCACCTAATATTACATGGAACTTTCCCTTTGAAAACCAATGAGTTTTCCGAGTTTCATTCGAAACATTTTGAAATTTTCCAGTTTTCCATTTGAAATTTTCCAGTTTTCCACTTGAAAACAAATGCATCCACTGTTTCATGTATTTTTCCCTTTGAAAACCATTGAGTTTTCTAAGTTCCATTCGAAAACCCATTTTGAAATTTTCCAGTTTTCCACAGGCAATTTTCCAGTTTTCCATTTGAAAACCAATGCATCCACAATTTCATGCATTTTTTCATATGAAAACCAATAAGTTTTCCGAGATTTACATCAAGAACTTTCTATTCCATTCAAAAACCCATTTTGAAAATTCAAAGCAAATAAAATCTAATTTCCGACCTTTGTTTGGTTTTTCCAGTTTTCCCACTCTCCCATGAGGTTTTTCCAATTTTTTTTTTCACATAAATCATCACTGAATGCAACATTATCAACCTTGAAAATTTTACAAATATCTGTTGGGCCATTTCGGAGTCTATAAGAGACATACAAACAAACACACATCCATTTTTATATATATAGAGATGAGGTTCCCCTTACAAATTTTAAAGCTTCACGAGTCAAACTGAAAATCCTCAGTCACTACGAGGAGATACACACCAAGGAAATGATCGCATTTCCAAGTGGCTTAAAATTCAGCACCAATTTCAAGAATCATTCTCTCACCGGTCACTGCAATCCGCAAACACTCCTATTTCAACTGCAACTGCTTGGCGACTTGCAGGCTGCCAAAACAGTCAGCGTCTACGTTCGGTTAGTTTACAAAAAGTCATCGAAAAACTCGAGGACATGGACATGGTTTTGGAGGATAAGTTGGCCACTGCCTATGAGCATAATGATTGTCGAACGTCAGTCCGCAGGAACGGCAAATGGAAGTTGCTCTGCATGAGAAGAAATTTACGCAGCGGTGAATGGAGCTGACTGAGGAGAAAATTACGAAGATCACAGGAGAAAAGGACAATTCGGAGAGGAAGCTCAATGACGCATAAGGAAAACCCAAATCAATAATTGAAGGACGAAATCGGCATACATATTTGAATTCATTATTTTTATGTTTGTCTGTCAGCAATAAAAAATGTTTAATTAGTTTTGGAGAATAAAGACTTTTTTCGTTTATTTATATAAAATCACGAACTAGATATTGGTATTGAGAGTTTTTCACTGAATCTGGTAGCCGCAATTAGGAGAATATCAGGAGCTGGCTTACTTGGAACAGCTTGAAGATTTCTTTATGGAGGGTGGTCTTCAGTCTCTTTCTCTTTTCTTTTCTTGCTGTGGGTTGTTCAAAAATAAATAAATATTTTCTCATCTTAATTGGCTTTAAAATCTTACCATATCAAGATCATTCTTGAATTTTTGAAATAAATTTAGAGCAACAAAAATTGTAATGATCAAAAGAAAAGTAAATTGTAACCTCAAAAGATTTTTGTTTTTTTTTTTTCTTGTTTGACAGATCAACCAAACCTAATGGCGTTTTTAATTGGCAATCTGGAAGTAAAAAAAAGCATTCTGAAAGCGTTCAATTGGGCAAAAGTGACAGTTCTGATTCTGAAAAGAAGAGAATTTCCCTTCTGATTTCAAGAACAGAATGCTTCTTTTTCGATTCCAGATTGCCAACTAAAAACGCCATAACTAAAAAGCGTTTTTGGATGATTCCAACTATTTCAACTATGACTCAACCATTTTCTTTTTGACATAAAAACTATAGTCAACTATCGTCAGGGCAAAAACGCACTTCTGGCCTATTATTTCGTTTCAAATGTCAAATGACAGAAAAAAAAAGCTAAATTCTAAATTGTTCAAAAGCCATTTGACGCCTAAAGTAATTCAAGTAGCTAGTAACGTAACTTTTGTAACGGGTCCTTTCCATCTTACAGTTTCTATCAGCGCAGCAAGTGCCGCATCACCCGAAAATTCCTAAACGTAAAATCAATTAAACTACAATTCCAACCATCTAATCAGGTCACGAGACACTCTACTTAAAAGCAACATAACCTTAACACGGACATCTACCAGCTTGTCCCATATATTAACCTTCTGTGTTCAGTCTTCGATTAAGAGATGAGCTTTTTTCCAATTCAATTTTTATTTAGCTAGCAAACCAACATAACGTGTTTCCTCCCTTAGGATTTTCTCAAATTGTTCATTTCAGGTGAACCAACCTAATGACGCTTTAAAATCCAATGTTTTACTTCACACCCTGATTGTCATCCAGAAACAAGATGAAAGAAACAAAATCTTTTAATCCCCTATTCTCGATACACGTTCGGCCAGTAAACCGCGCCCAATCGTTTCCAATCGTCATGTTTCAAGTCGACATTCGACACCCACATCCTCATCACCCATCGTCATTCTCATAATCGTTAAATTTTATTTCTATTCATTTCCGTATGATTTTAATGTTTCTCTTTTCATTTTCGATTTCTTTTCAAAAGCAGGAAGTGCTTCCATGCAGCATACTACTACCTAGACGATCCGCCTCATCATCCATCCGTACCACAGGTTGACTGGGAAGTTCCCGTCGAGATTGGCGGCGAAATACGTGCCGCTGTGCCCGTAAATGAGTTCAGCAAGCATGTTGCCTCGCTTCATGCCGATGGCGACATTGGCTTTAGTCGAGAATATGAAGCCATTCAGAACGAGTGCATATCCGACGACCTGCCTTGCGAGCACTCTCAGCATCCGGAGAACAAACGTAAAAATCGTTATCTCAACATAACTGCATGTAAGTTAAAAGCTACAAAAAAAAAAGAAACAAGAAAATGGCTTACAGTTAGAAAACTAATCGATTCTTTCCAGATGACCACAGCCGAGTGCATCTCCATCCAACGCCAGGCCAAAAGAAGAACCTCGATTATATTAATGCCAATTTCATTGACGGCTACCAGAAGACCCGGGCATTTATCGGCACCCAAGGACCATTGCCGGATACATTTGATTGCTTTTGGCGTATGATTTGGGAGCAACGGGTGGCGATTATTGTCATGATAACGAATTTGGTAGAGCGAGGACGTCGCAAGTGCGATATGTATTGGCCAAAGGATGGCGTCGAAACGTACGGAGTTATTCAAGTGAAACTGATTGAGGAGGAAGTTATGTCCACGTATACGGTGCGAACGTTGCAGATTAAGCATCTCAAGGTGAGTTTTATTGACGTTCGTCGTTCTTCGGACAGGTTCCGTTCGGAATGGGCATAGAATTGTAGGCCCACTCAATTCCTTACACACATTCAAGACCACTTAAGTCTTAAGCGGTGTCATTTTTATTTCTCAATTGTCACTAAATGTGGTTTCTTTCCAGCTTAAAAAGAAGAAACAATCGAATGCGGAAAAAATCGTCTACCAATACCATTACACGAATTGGCCAGATCACGGAACACCCGACCATCCACTGCCAGTATTAAATTTTGTTAAGAAATCCTCAGCTGCCAATCCGCCAGATGCAGGTCCAATAGTTGTCCATTGCAGGTAAGTGACACTTCTTATTGTACATCCCCCAAGTATGTCTTCATTAACATTGCCTCTTTGTTTTTTTACAGCGCTGGAGTTGGCCGCACTGGGACATACATCGTTTTAGATGCCATGCTCAAGCAAATCCAACAAAAAGGAGTCGTCAATGTATTCGGCTTCCTGCGACACATTCGCGTACAGCGAAATTTCCTCGTCCAAACCGAGGAGCAGTATATATTCCTGCACGATGCACTGGTCGAGGCCATTGCCAGCGGGGAAACCAATCTGCGTGCCGATCAAATCGAAGAGCTTAAAAATCTCACCACCTACCTAGAGAATCAGTACAAGAATATCATTCAATTCCAAACAAAGGATATACACATCGCATCGGCGATGAAGCAAGTGAACTCAATCAAGAATCGTGGTGCCATATTCCCGATTGAAAGTAGTCGGGTGCATTTGACGCCGAAGCCCGGCGAAGAGGGTAGTGATTATATAAATGCGTCGTGGCTACATGGCTTCCGACGATTGAGAGATTTTATTGTCACTCAACATCCAATGTCGCACACTGTTAAGGACTTCTGGCAAATGGTGTGGGATCACAATGCGCAGACAATTGTCTTGCTATCATCGTTAGATGAGATTGTAAGGATTGTTATTTTCTTCTTTTTTTTTGTGAGAAATGGATTGACTTTGGTTCTTTTTTCTTTTAGAATTTTGCGCAATTTTGGCCAGATGACACGACGCCCATCGAAAGCGATTATTATCGCGTAAAATTCTTGAGTAAGACCAACAAAAGCGACTACGTGAGTCGAGATTTTGTCATACAATCAATACAGGACGATTATGAGCTAAGCGTGAAGATGCTGCATTGTCCCAGTTGGCCAGAAATGACCAATCCAAATAGTATTTACGATTTTATTGTGGACGTGCACGAGAGATGTAGCGACTACAGAAATGGACCAATTGTTGTTGTCGATAGGTGAGTGTCAGTCTTTCTCCTTTCATTTGAAATAATAGGGTCTTAAGATTTAAATAGCTTTGCTACGAACGAATGTCCACTATCGCAGAGTGATGAGCTGTGTCATTTGAAGTGAGACGTGTTTTCATGCATTTCCTCATTGCAGCAACACCTGCATGTGTCATTCTCATTTCTTCTTATAATCGAATGACTCTTTATGTTGTTGGTTAGAGTGTTTGTCTGGATTTTGCTGACTCACTTAGACCCTTAGCGTCCAGTGAATTGAAATATTAAATAAACTGTTAAGTGCTATTCATGCAACTAGAGAAACATCTTATGTCAATCGTTGCCAGCTTACTGGTTCTGTCAAAGAAGGAGTTAACGAATCAGGTATTTGTGCTGTTGGAGAGTGTCTGACATGTACAAAGGAGGTGTTGGACTGTTTCTTCTTCTTCCTCGTCCATACAACTTCTACAGAATTCATTTGTTTAGACTCCCAGCCTCATGGCATGTCTTCCTATGAGGCAGTGCCCTGTTATGTCCCGAATTATGGGGCTTCTGTTTTGTCTGCTCATGGAAATCAAGCACTTCGACAGCTTCGAGTCTAAGCTGGGCCATGTTTGATGGCAGAAGTGTGCCGAGTTATCTTCCAGTGGTCCACCTTCTTCCCGACGCACGCTTTATATACTCAACATAGACTTTGCGGTTTTACAATAGGCTTTTCCTTTTTGTTCTATCCCTAATCATCTGAAAAGTTGATTTTATTTATCCTCAATTGCTTGTCCTTCGGGCCCTCTCCCAATTCATGAAGGATCTCAACCTGAGACACTGCAGCCTTCCATCGGAAACGATTCCTGGCATCCGCAATTGACTTCGTCCTTGTAATTTATGTTCGGTCTTCCTTCACATCTCCAACCTGGGGGCTAGGATGGGAAGACTTTCTTGGCTGGGGCTTTGTCGTCCATTCGCTCGAAGCGGCCAAGCCAATGCTCCAGGCTTTCTGGACTACATCCAAATCTTCGTACAGCTCGTACAGTTCGCGGTTAAACCTTATTCTCCATTTGCCATTTTCGTAAACGGGACCGGAGAATTTTTTTTTCGAAAGTGTCCAATGTCAATTCCCCTTATCATCCAACTCTCGGTGCCGTAGAGTAGGACTGCTAAACGCAGCAGACACTTTTTCTTTCAAGTGAGGATTTTTGAACCCAGTTGTTTTGCCAAACCGAAGTAGCAGGGTTCGCTAGGGTAATTCTTAGTCGGATCTCCACTAAGGTGGCGTTTGTGATTCCAAAGCTGGTGAACTCCTAAATTACTAAAAAATTGCTGATACCAACAGTGAGAGGTAGTGTCCGTAGCTTAGTGGTTAGGTGCGTTGGCTGCTAAGCAGAACGTCGTGGGTTCGAATCCTACTCGGGCCCAAAGTTTTTATTTCATCTTTCATGGACACTGCCTCTTGCGAAGAAGTGACAAAACTTCCAAGAGTATCCTCTGTCATGAAAAAGTGCTTCTCAACTTTGCCGTTCGGAATCGGCGTAAAATTGTAGGTCCCCTCAATTCTTCACACGCACCTAGAGAATTGTTGATGAGAGTAAGCCACTTAGGCTTTGGCTCTTCAAGAGCTGTCGCGCCACTCTATTTATTTTATAACAGTGAGTTTTGTCCTAGGTGGTAGACAGATGTTTTATTGTTTGTACTTGTTTTGTCCTCATTCACTTCAAGACCAACGAGTTTCGCCTGTTCTTCAATCGCTGTGAAGGCCTCAAGCACAACTTCCTTGGATTGACCGATGATGTCAATGTCGTCCGCATAGCCTAGGAACTGGGTGGATTTGTTGAAAATAGTCTATTCCGTGCTCACGCCTGCCTTGCGGACTATCTGCTCCAGAACTATGCTGAAAAAGTCACATCACAGCGCATCTCCTTGTCTAAGCCCTTCGCATGTTTGAAACAACTTGGTTGAGCTGTTACCCATTTGCACACTACACTGCGTTGCGTATTTTTAAGCGTCATGCGGCACAGCTGAATCAGTTTTTTTGGGATCCTGAATTCAGACATCGCTATCATAAGCTCTTGGCGGTGGATGCTATCATACACAGCTTTAAAGTCGTTGAAAAGATGGTGGGTTTTGACTTGAAATTCGTTGATCTTTTCTAGGATCTGCCTCAGTGTGAATATGTGGTCTATCGTTGTTCTGCCTGGCCTAAGGCTAAGGCCACACTGGTACGTGCCGATTATTGTGTTGCAGAACGGTTTAAGACGCTCACACAGTACGTTGGATAGGATTTTGTATGCAGGGATTCGCCGCGGTAGTTTTTGCATGACATAGGATCGCCTTTTTTGTAGCTGGGGCATATGGAGATTATCGACCAGTCAGTGGGCATGCATTCTTCCTCCCACACTTTGTTGATGACCTTCTTCATCCGGTTCATCTAAACACCTCCTCAATATTTAAAAAATTTCCGCAGGTTTGCCATCCGACCCAGCGCACTTGTTATTTTTTAGCTTTTGGAAGGCCCAGAACATCTTCTGTGCTGAGGGCTGGGACAGGGTCGTCATTGACTAGTCCTGCTTCTCTTTCGTCATTGGCTCTCTCGACACTATGCGCATTCAGCAGCTGTTGGGAGTGCTACTTGAAAACATCTACAATTCTATGTGCTTCGTTGACAAGGTTTCCTTCACTGATTCGAAGAGCTTGTTTCCCGGTTCTGAAGTCAGAAGCTGCTGCCTTCGACTTTTTAAAGAAATTTCGGGTGTTGTTCTTGGTCCGTTACTCTTCTAGATCTTTGAACCGAAAAAATGCGGATGGTCTCTCCGGCCTTCACATTTTCTTCGAAAGCGTTGCTTTGTTCCCTTCACACAACTTTGGACTAAGAATTTTGTTATTGTAGATACAATCGAATTATTGCTCCAAGGCCCTTCGGAAAGAGCGGGCATCGATCGCAATGATAAGTCTGGTTGTTGGAGATTCCAATGATACGGAAACTCTTGTAAAAGTGCGTTTGTTTTATTGGACTCCACATCCTTCTATCTTTGATCTTACCTACAATTTTCCCTCTTGGTGGACCGCAGATCTTCCTATGGTCACTGTGTGAGGATAAAGATCGGCAGTTAAAAGTGTTGTGTCCTCTTGAATGCACACTTTTCATAATTGCAGTTTAAGTTTTGTAGTGTCCGTAGCTTAGTGGTTAGGTGCGTTGGCTGCTAAGCAGAACGTCGTGGGTTCGAGTCTTACTCGTGCCCACAGTTATAATTTCATCTTTCAAGGGCACGGCATCTTGCGAAGAACTGACAAAACTACCAAGAGTATCAATCTGTCATGAAAAAAGTGCTTCTCAATTTTGCCGTTCGGAATCGGCGTTTAACTGTAGGTCAATTCTCAATTCCTCACACGCACCCAGAGAATTGTTGATGAGAGTAAGCCACTTAGTCCTTGGCTCTTCAAGAGCTGTCACGCCACTCTATTTATTTATAGTTTAAGTTTTGACAGTTAGTTTCCTGCTTAGATCAATGTAGACTAACTTTAAGGATGTAGAGTTATTGATTCATGTGAAACTAACAATATAACTCAATCTACCTTCAGATACGGCGGTGCACAAGCATGTACATTCTGTGCGATCTCATCACTATCCATCGAAATGGAATATTGCAACACAGCCAACATCTATCAATATGCAAAATTGTATCACAACAAAAGGCCGGGCGTATGGACGTCTAGCGAAGACATCCGCCTTATCTACAACATCTTATCATATTTGCCACGTAATTTACAACTACTCAAACGCACTGCCTTGCGTACAGAATTCGAAGATGTTACGACGGCAACGCCGGATCTATACAGTAAAATCTGTAGCAATGGTAATATTAGTACTAGCTTAAAAAATTCAAATACCCTAACTAACATTAATAATACAAATAAAAATGCTGCATTAACTACATTAATAAATGGTGATGTTACAACAACTCTAACAACAACAACAACGAATCCCCAAACAATCATTCCACAATCAACAACAATGGATGAAAATGCTGGTGATGGTATTACTAACACAATTTTAATTACTGAAACGTCATCAATTGACAATTCAAATGATGATAATCGTGATGGTGATGGCAATGCTTTGAATCCTAATGGTAATGTCAATTTAAATTCTTAATTTTGTTAACAAACAAAAAAAGCTGTAACGGATGCTCAAAGCTTAGATATCGTAGGATAAACAAATAAATTATTTTAGTTTAACAAATTTAACACAACAACAAAAATATTCCTAAGTATAAATTTATATAAATAAAAAAACACAAAAATAAATTTACACAAAAAAAAATAAATAGTATAGCAGCTCACACACCCATTCATCCGCAGCTATAAATAGCATAATTATGGAATTCCTTTAAACAATAAACATTCTCTTCTATGTTCCTCTGGTTTCTTTTGATTTACCTTTTTAACACTTTCTATTCATAAACTTAATATAAAAAAAAAACAAATATTATATATGTATTTTTATGTGTAAGAAGTTCAACAATACATCACAATCTTGGAGGTCATTGAACCTCCAGGAGAAAAAAAATTATAAGCGCACCCTTTTACGAATTAAACAAAACTGTAGCTAAAATAAACAACACAAAAAAGAAAATAGTTATAAACAATTTATACGAGACGAAACGGTGATGAGATTGCATGAAATTAATTTAGTTGTTTTTTTTATTAGATTTACGTAATTATTTTATTAAATATAAAATTTATGTGTATAAATGTGACAATGTGATTTTTGTGCGTGTGTAAGTGTGTTTTTTCGTCTGTCCGTCTGTCTGTGAATGATTTTTTGTTTGTTCATTTCCGTCCCCAAATTAATTTATCAAAATTCATTGAGAAAATTGTAAATTGTAAAAAAAAACAAATTAAATATAAAAAAATGTATTTATCGAAAATTATTTAAGAAAAATAAAATTACAGAAAATCCTTGTGTGCTTGTTTGAATCTGTAATCAATTGATAAATTTTGTAAATATTTTCTAAGTTAAAAAATAAAATATAAATTTACGTTAAATACTCTCCCTCTGTCTCTCCATTATTATAATTTCCAAAAGCAGCTAAAGTGAAAACAAAAGTGAATTGTACATTATAGAAAAAATATATAAGAAACAAAAAATAAACACATAAATATATTATATATATAAATAGATGAAAAAAAACATATTTAAAGACTGGTTTTGTACACTTTTTACATAATTATTATGATTATTATTAAATTTAAATTAATTATTAATTATATTTAAAAATTAATGGAAATATAACTACACACAGATTGTAAAGAAAAATGCTTAAGTAAAATAACGTATTTTAAACATCATTTTGATTTTTTTATCGAAAATCGTATAAGGTACTTTTGTTTCTTATTTAAGATTTCTCAAATTTGGTAACTAAGTTTTATGCTTTGCTTTGTTTGTGTTTTGTATTTAACATTTTTTCTGTATTACCTAAATAATGAGAGTGTATAGATAAAATACATAAAAATATTATAATTAAAATTATGCATCTCCGAAGACAACAAAAATATTATTATTAAAAAAAAAATTATTAATAAACTTTTAAAATATTTCAAGTATTAAAATATGTTGCGTTTGTTTTTATGTTTATTTTTCTTGAGTTAGTGATTTTATTTCTGTTACTATTATTCATATTCAAATTGCTTTGAAACTTCGATTTTTTTCTTCTTGCTTTAATTTGCTGTTAATTTCAATACACAACATTTCAAGTCAAATCTTACAATAGCTAGCTGTCTTCAGTTTTGCACTCTTAGTTGATTGAGGTCCTCTTCCACATGAGTGCGCCACCTGTGTCGCGGTCTTCCTCTCCTCCTACGTCCATCCGCTCTAAATGACCGAGCCAGCGGCGACGTGTGCCTGTAAAATGTAGTCGTTCAAACCCAAAATGCCCCTACATTACTGCTGCTCTATTTTAAGCTTGACAAATTAACTTTTGGCCACAATCCAAATAATTAATTTGACTTATGATATACTGCACCAAAGGTCTTGAATGCATAGAGAGAAGCAATGTGGGTACACGATTTCAAATGCTTATAAAAGCTATCGCTCAAATGGTTCAAATCCGAAAATCCAATGATGTTTGGCCTTATCGCTTCTAGGGAGTAAATGTGACCAACAAAACAGACTGTTCATTTTCTTGCAACCGGTAATGTGAACGTATCTTATTAGTTTCTACATAAAAACTTCGAACAATTTCCTTCCGTCCTGTTTTTTTTTTTTTTTTTTTTTTTTTGTTACACATTTTTGTAACAAGGGAGTTGGTCTTTCTGAGTTTATTATTACTTTTTTTTTTCTTTTAAATTTAGCTGAAAGAATGGTTTGTTAATTAGTTTTTCTATAACGCAATAAAATTTCAAACTATTTTCACTGATTGAAGATGTCTATTTAACGAATTATGCCGCACAATGAATAAACTAAAGAAAATTATCCTTTATACTTGCAAAACAAAAGTCAGCTCAACGCAAATACACATTCCAAAATTCAAAAACTATGCTGGGCTAGTCTCATTTCCTTCATTCCATTATTCAAACAGAAAAAAAGCTTTCCTCTTTCCAAACTGATTTGAACACAATCATGAACATGATCGTCCGTCTGTTTCATTTATCATATTCAAAAACTACCCACTTTTCTCATTTCCAAAATTCTGTGTATTCATTCAAAAAAAGCTCTAC
>CAKKXW010000003.1:72696863-72719940 GCA_920937365.1 Sphaerophoria rueppellii | reverse complement strand
GTTAATAGGGAAAATTTTTATTACTCAAAAGGCTAAATCTAAGCTTTTGGGCAAAACTTTAAAAGGTCAAAAGGTGAACTTTTGGTTACGTAAGTGTTAAAGTAAGTTAAACTTTTGGTATAAAAATGGATGTGTGTTTTTTTGTATGTCTTTTATAGACTCCGAAATGGCCCAACAGATATCTGTGAAATTTTCATGGTTGATACTGTTGTATTCAGTGATGATTTCTGTAAAAAAAAATATTGGAAAAACTTCATGGAAGAGTGGGAAAACTGGAAAAATGGAATTTTTTGGTTCAAAATTTTAAAAATAGAAAGTTCTCATTGGTTTTCAAATTGAATGAAATTGTGAATGCATTGGTTTTCAAGTGGAAAACTGGAAAATTTCAAAACGGGTTTTCGAATCTAAATCGGAAAACTCATTATTTTTAAAAGGGATAATTGCATGTAATTGAAGATGCATTGGTTTTCAAATGGAAAACTGGAAACATTTCAAAATGGGTTTGGTTTTTCAAGTGAAAAACTTTAGAATTTCAAAAAAGGCATTAGAAATTTGGCAAATTTCAAAATAGGTTTTCGATTTTAAAATAAAAAGTTCTCGATGTTTCCATCAGAAATTTCATTGGTTATCAAAGGGAAAAATGAATAATTTTGGATTTTGCACTCGGACAACTCTGCGAGAGCACGAAGAACTTCATGATCTAAAATCAAGTTTTTGCATAGAATTTTAGTTGCATTATTGGTATGTTTGTATATCCTTTAGCGACTCTTAGTCCGCTCAATCCTCAATGCATTCCTTATAAAACTTTCACTGTACGTTCAGCCTTTATAAAAACAACATTTTGGGAAAGTCTTACAAGAAAGTTAAAGTAAAAGGGGGACAATCGAAAGCTGCATCGAATTTTGATTTTTGTGAAATAGTCAAAACACACCGGAAGTACGAACATTTGTTGAATTTTCAACGAAATTTGAAATAATTAAAGTAGAATGTTAGTTTTTCTCTATTTCAATTGGATTCAAGCAAATCACATTGCATTTTAGCAATATCTTTGTTAATTGTAATTATTCTAAAGTTGCTCTGAGGGGTGGCAAGCCGAAGTTCGCAGGGTCGGCTAGTCAGTTAATATTTCTAAAAAGAAGATATTACCTGAAATTTGCAGAATTGTATTTAGCTTAAACAGTGGAATAGTGAATTTCGAGAGACGTAATACTATCAAAGTATTAGAGTTTGTATTCATATACATATGTAAACGCATCTATCTTTAAAATACTGCAAAACATATGAAAATATATTTTATGGACATTTTAGAAAAGAACATAATTTACCGAGAATCCTTTTCGTAAGTATCGCAGGAGCCTTACACTTTTCCGTATGTAATTTTGTTATTTTTTCCATAAAAATCGTTTTGGAACCGTTAACTTACTTACTCATCGTCGTAATTAACAATAACTCTACTTTTGAGGTTGTTCAAAATAACAATAACAATTGATACAAAAAAAGCCAAAAGTTCTCAAACAAAAAGTTAAAAGAAGCGTAAAAAAAAAACACGTATACGCCCGAGTGTACATATGAAGCTGTCATAATTTTGTATATACATACAAATTGATCAGCACAAAAATCGTGAACTGCACACTGCCGATTCTGTCTCAATTCTCACAAGGGCGCTATTGACATCACGCTGTGTTCTTCCCATTATATCAATATCATCGACGTACGCGAGAAGTTGAACAGAGTTTTTGAAAATAGTGCCTCTGGTGTTGACGGTGGAGTTCTGCACTATCTTCTCAAGAACGATGTTAAAGAAATCGCACGACATGACAGAGCATCGCCTTGTCTGAATCTTTTTTTGACATCGAAAGATTCCGTAAGCTCGTTGCCAACCTTGATGGAGCAGCGTGAGTTCTCCATCATCATTTTGCACAAGCGAAATGGCTTGGCAGGCATGCCAAAACTAGACATAGCTTTATACAGTTCGTCTCTGTAGACGATGTCATACTTACTTACTTAAGGTGGCGCTACAGTCCGTTGTGGACTTGGACCTCAATCAACAGCTCGCTAGCCTTAGCTAGCTCGATCCTTAGCTAGTCGTCTCCAGTTTTGCACTCCGAGTTGATTGAGGTCCTCTTCCACTTGAGTTCGCCACCTGAGTCGCGGTCTTCCTCTCCTCCGACAATGTCATACGGGGCCTTTAAATCGATGCAAAAGTAGTTGGTATCGATTTGGAGTTATTCTGTTTTTTGTTACTAGCGCCGAATTTGTTGATAAAGTTCTAGTCTTTAAAACTCGGTTTAGTGAAATCTTAGAACTCTAGTGTTTTCAATAAAGAATTTTTCATTAGGCCCAGAGAGACCTATCATTTAAGTTTCGTGTTTTCTTCAATAGAACTTGACAGGACCCGCAACATCAGCTGGAAAACAAAAAGCAAACACAATAACTGTCCCAGGATTTTATTTTTAACTGTAAATATGCTGTGCTTTATTTTTTATTTCTTCCGCTACAAAACGACTCTCATTCATTAATCATAAAAGGAAGTCTCTTTTATGATCATATATCTCCTGAGGAACAGCCTCTTCGTGTTGCTGGTCCTATAAAAGAAAAACATCGAATTATTGAGAAAACATCCAGCGACCAATCTCTGAACACAACAAAAAATTCAAAATCCAAAAATCAAACAAGAACAGTTTTAAGGGATATGGAATAAATTAAGATATTCATTTTTATTAGATAAAAAAAAGAAAACACCACGAGGACGATTCAAAAATGTGCACTCGACAAGGATATACACAAAAATAACACAACAACAACTATTTACTGCATCGTCAAGTCATAATACGGGGTGTCCTTGCACCGAACCAGTACCGCATCCGTAATCATTTGATTCCATTCACTGGAATACATCGAAAAGTCAGCTTTCCTAAATAGATTTACTTTGTTCTGCGTCGGAATATTTGAGCAAAGATAGTAATTAATGGCAATTTCGGTCAGTTCGGCATGGTAGTTCTTCATCGACCACTCAAGGACACTTTGGCAGTTCGTCTCGTCCAATAAGTAAACCATAACGCTGAAAATGACTTTCTCCAGCTCGGGGATGATATAAACGCGAGACAATTCAAAAGCCTCGATTGCCGATTTGTACTTTTTCACAGGTGGAATGTTGGGGATTTTCTTGAGCGAACGCAGTTCAACGAGATTGAGGAAATATCGCAGACCCGACGCTGAATAGGTTTTCAAGTGGATCTCACCTTCGTTGCCCTCACGGAAGTCACTGTTCAACATCGAATGAAAGACTTCACTCACATCCGAGAGGAGTTTCTTGTTAAAGCCCACCGACACCTCTTCGTCGTTTTGATGAACAATGAACTTCATATCGACATCGAATGATCCTTGAGATGGATTTTCCTCGTCAAAGATTTGCTCGCAATCAAAGGATTCCTTATCGCTGTCGGGGATGGCAATGTCAAGAGTGTTTTGGCTCATCGATGTTAGGGCATCGACGGCTTCTTCGGTGAATTCGCTATCCTCGGAGAGGATCATATTGATGAGGGTGAAGAGGACGCTACCGTCGGTGAGCAAATGATATAGAAATCGATGGGTTCGGATTACGAATGCAACTGCAATAGAGGCTCTTTTTTGGCTGACATCATCGGATCGCAGCAGTCGATTGAGTTCACCTCGGCCATAGTTCGTCTCTCCAACATTCGTAAGGGTCTCTAGGAAGCCGATTCCGCCATTTTTCAACTGAAATGGAGACAAAGGTTTTTAGTATTATTGTTGGGGCTGCACTCACTATACTCACCTCATGGACTTTGGTCATCTTGAAGAGCTTATGCGCCAGTCCCAGTTTAATAATTTGAGCAAAGAATTGACTTTCGCTGAAAAAAAGGACAAATCTCGATTAGATTCTTCATAAATTATTTTCCACTTACGACAAAATATTCGTCAGTGATCCGCAGAAACAATTATTGAGTCCAAAAGTGTTGATAGCTTCTATGAGGGTGAACAAGGTCTCCTGCTTGCTTAGTTCTGATCCTTTATTGATTAATAGCGTCACTCGGTAGATGAGATTCTCAATGATGTCGATTGTACTGGTATTTCCGGTTTTTGGCAATTTGAGTGGGGGAACATCTTGGCTCTCATCTTCGTCGTCTTCCTTGTCTAAGGCATTATCTTCTAAACTATTTTCTGACTTACAAGCTATGTCCAACAGTTTCATAATATCGGAATTCTGTGGATCAGTCTTAAGGGTTTCATCGTCATCGATGCCTTCGTCGTCACTGCACACTGGCGAGTAGGTTTCCGATTCGGAGTCGTCCATTTCTGTTGAATGTTGTTTGTGATAAGTGGGTGACATTTACTTTTGTTGTTTTGAAGAATATTTACCGGAAGTAGCTTTAAAACTACCACCAACTGGCGACATTCCTCGGGAACTGCATGGACTTGATGGGGAGACATTGGAACGAGGTGAACTGCACGGGGAGTCATAGTCGTATATGGAGTCATCGCGAAGTTTTTGAGACTGAAATGTAAGATTTACATAAAGTCGCAGCTGATTGTTAAACAATTCTTATGCCCATACGCTGCCTGGAATAATAAATTCTATCGACTCACCTTACAAGCAGATTCTGAAGAATTTTCGGGCAGTTTTCTCTTTTTCGACGTGTTTTTCCGTTCCTCTCGTTTCCTCTTCCTATAGTCGTCATCACTATGCAAATAGGCGTCCAGTTCATTTATCAAAATCCCCACCAATCCTTCACGGAGCATCAGGGCCATGCTGATGTTGTCATATTGGAAGTTATTTAGGACATAAAAGATCTAGAATGAGATCAATGAAAGGTTATAATCAAATCTTTAAAAATATCACATTTTGCTAACCGATGAAATTTCTGTATGCGACTTTGACGACTTAGCAATCTCCAAGAGCTTCCCAATGGCTCCAGACCGTCGGATTTTCGAACGATTGCATGCGTCTCCCGAAAGCATACAAATCACATTGATGCAATGTCGAATTTCGCTCTCCGAAAGGGGTTTGACTACAATCAGTCGAAAAAAATGGAGAATTATAACTGTAAACGATCAAAGTGTGGAGATACAAACCCATATTTCGGCAGATGAGCAGCTCACAAGCGGCTACAATGGCATCAGCAGCTCCCAAGGCATGAATTGCGCCAACACCTTTAGAGAAGTTTGAAAGAATCTTCAGAGCAGTCGCGCGATATGGGTTTTCTTCTGAGGCAAAGAAAACCACAGCCGCAAGACTATTGCTTCTATTGACAGCCTGTGGACAGAATCAACCACTCATTAGAACGAATTTTGAAACTAATAGTCAATAACTCACCTCCCATGCTTGAAAATTTAAGTTCTTCTCAGAGATTATCAGCAAACACTTGAGGATCTCACTGGCCAGTTCGACGTTTGACTTGTCCGCAGGCATTATGTAATCTGTGCAGATTTTGGTGTTCTTCAAATTGGCCATATCGAAGATATCACTACGAGGACCTTCCAAGTTACGAGCTACTTCCTCAAAGTACTTCTCCCGATGTTGATTCCTTTTGAGACCGCCTAGCTTCTGTGGAATCTCTAACACTGGTTCGGGAATCTCTTTGTTCTTCATAACACTCACCAGAGTTTTGAGCACCAAAGTGAAGCCATCCGACACGAGGAAGTGTTTAAAAAATTGTTCGTCGGCTACAAGGAAGCGACATGCCCGGAAGCACATAGTCTGTGTCTGGATGTCAACATTCTCCTCGATTATTTGGCAGGTTGCTGAAGCAATAGCTGGGCAGTGTGTAGAGAGCAACTTTGTGTTATCGACTTTGGCCAGGTTTCCAAGAAGCCTACAAGCACGGCACTGAATCAGAGCATTTGGGATACTTTTCAGTATCGTTGCCAATGGAATGGCGATCTTATTATCCAGAGCCTTTGTAAAACATATAAACAATGAGCTTTTTGTTCTCTCGTCTTCCAAAATAAGTTTGAACTCACCTCTTTACAGCAATCGACATTTGTACAGCAATTTCCCAAAATACTCAAGACAACTTCCAGAATTTGTTCGTGTGGCTTATTGAGGAATCGTACCATTGGCGGAATGCCATTGCATTCATGGAACAATACAATACCGTCACGGTCTTTGACCAAATCCGTCCTTAGCTTGACCAAACCTTTGAGTGTGACATTTTTGTCTGTGGAATTCTTGAGTACATCGAGGATATGTGAAACTATTTCACGGTTCATTTTGACGACTGTGAACTGTAATTTGTAATTACAAGACACTTTAACTTAATGGAATTTATTCAATATGTTTTCAATAAAAATTTAATAACAAAACTCAGAAAATTTACCACAAAATTGTTCTTTGGCAGAACTGAAGCTGTGGAATTGTGCGAAATGAATGAAAATATGACAGTTCTGTGAGAAAAACTCTAGTGGTTGATAGGTGGCGGTAGTAACTGTTATAAGCAGAGTTGCCATGTGATGGGAAAAATTAACGGACAGTTATTTGAAGTTGCTTTTGAATAATCTTGTTTCTGTTACAACAATTTGATACCAAATTGAACAAAATAAATCCTACTCGAAGAAAGTCAAGGCAGCATCAAAAGAGAAGGTGTTAGGTATCCGCGTATTAATTTAAGGCAATTACTGGGGTTGTGTTTTCATTGGAAGGCCTAGAGCAAATTCATTGGTCTTTTCCAAGATCTGCCTCAGTGTAATTTGTAATTACAAGACACTTTAACTTAATGGAATTTATTCAATATGTTTTCAATAAAAATTTAATAACAAAACTCAGAAAATTTACCACAAAATTGTTCTTTGGCAGAACTGAAGCTGTGGAATTGTGCGAAATGAATGAAAATATGACAGTTCTGTGAGAAAAACTCTAGTGGTTGATAGGTGGCGGTAGTAACTGTTATAAGCAGAGTTGCCATGTGATGGGAAAAATTAACGGACAGTTATTTGAAGTTGCTTTTGAATAATCTTGTTTCTGTTACAACAATTTGATACCAAATTGAACAAAATAAATCCTACTCGAAGAAAGTCAAGGCAGCATCAAAAGAGAAGGTGTTAGGTATCCGCGTATTAATTTAAGGCAATTACTGGGGTTGTGTTTTCATTGGAAGGCCTAGAGCAAATTCATTGGTCTTTTCCAAGATCTGCCTCAGTGTGAATATTTGGTCTACCGTTGTTCTGCCTGGCCTAAAGCCACACTGGTACGTGCTGATTATTGTGTTGCAGAGGTTTAAGACGCTCACACAGTACGTTGGATAAGCAGGGATATGCCACGGTATTTTTTGCATGACAATGGATCGCCTTTCTTGTAGATGGGGCATATGGAGCTTATCGACCAGTCAGTGGGCATGCATTCTTCCTACCACACTTTCTTGTTGACCTGGTGCATGCGGGTCTTCAAAAACCTCCTCTATATTTGAAGAGTTCCACAGGTATGCCATCCGACCCGGCGGACTTGCTATTTTTTAGCTTTTGGATGGCTCCTTCTACCTCTTCTGCGATGGGGGCTGGGACTGGGTCTTCATTGACTGGTCTTGCATCTCTTTCGTCATTGGCTCGCTCGACATTTTGCGCATTTAGCATCTGTTGGAAGTGCTGCTAGAAAACATCTACAATTCCCTGTGCTTCGGTGACTAGGTTTACTTCACTGTTTCGAAGAGCCTGTGTCCCGGTTCTGAAACCAGAAACTAATTGCTTCGACCTTTTAAAGAAACGCTGGGTGTTGTTCTCGGCCCGAGACTCTTCTAGATCTTTGAACTGAGAAACTGCGAATGCTCTTTTCTTCCTTCGCAGGGTCTTTTTCTCATTTCTCCTTTTTGTTCGATACTCTTCTCTTGCTGCTTTTGTTTTCCGTTGCAGCATCGGCAAACGTGCATTTACCGTCTCTCTTTTCAATAACGCGCACTCATCATCATACCACGGGTTCTTTTTAGGGGTCGGTTGGTAACCTATGGTGGTCTCGGCTACATTTTTTATTATTGCGCGATATTGGTTCGACAAGGTGTTGGCATCTGTGGTATTTGGAAGGACGGCGGAGAGTCGCTCACTCAGGCGCTCACTGTAGTCTCTGACTGTAGTGCTAAGGCAACCGATGTTGAACTTCTTTCTTGGGGCCGCACGTATTTTTTTGTCGTTTGATAGTCGAACTCTAAATTTAGCCACTACCATAAAGTGGTCAGAGTCGACAATTGCTCCCCGTAAAGTGCACACGTTCAAGATATTGGGTGCGTGACTTGCGCCGATTAGCACATGGTCGATTTGGTTGGTGGTTCCACCACCCGGAGATCGCCAGGTACTGTGTTGATCGTCTTGGAAACCAAGTGCTACCTATCAACGTATAACGAGCTGCAGCAAAGTCGATTAGTCGGAAAGCCGTTATCTATTGTAACTTCGTGGAGGCAGTGCTTTCCAACTAATCCGCCAAAGCGGCTTCCTTCCCGATTTTTGCATTGAAATCTCCTAGTACGATTTTGACGTCGTACTCTGGACAGGCTCCGTAGGCTCTATCCAGGAGGTCGTAAAAATCCTCCTTGTTTGACTCCTCAGCATCATCGGTAGGGGTGTGTTCACATATTATACTTATGTTTTGTAGTGTGGCCTTGATGCGGATTACAGCCAGGCGATCACTTATTGGCTTGAAATCCATGACTTTCGATCTAAGCCGATTTCCAACGACTAATGCGCATCCAAATATGTGCATTCTTTGATGACAGCTGTAATAAATGTCGCAATTTTTTTCTATTCCCTGTCCCTGATCCTAACCATCGTATTTTCTGGATCGCAGTAATGTCTGCCTTATATTGCGTGAGGATAGATTAAAGTTTTTGAGTTGAAGCTGGAGTGTAGAGTGTTCTTACGTTCCAGGAACAAACTCTCAATGCATAGTCCGTTGTCGTTCCGGGTCTGGTTACCATAAGAGGGGGGTCATTATTAGAGGCTGGTGTCTCTCTCATAACTGTCAAGTTTCTTACTGTGGAGGGGTTGTTAACCGATCGCACTAACCACCACATTAGTTGGGCCGTTGATTAGGTGTTTCTGTTTCTCCGTTTTGTACCCGCGCTTACAAGTTTCGCAAGTTATATCTTGTAACGAAGCGTTACAAATTTCAGCTACCACTCACCAAAACCGTCAATAAAATAAACAAACCATACCCATACGACCGACCGTGGGGAAAATTAAATTTGAATTCAAATTACAAATACTCACCCTGCCCATGCCTTCCGCAATCATGACAACGCTCATGCAATGGCTCCATATGTTCTTACTATACGCACATACACACCATGCATACATTTCTTTATCCCATACCAGCCGACCGAACATTAAGAATGCATTCAAGTGATCACCCGACCCGCCCATGCAATCATCAATCAGCAGCTCACGACAGCGCCTATGCGTTGAATCGATATGTTTGTACTATACGTACACACACCATGCATACATTTCATGATCCCATACCAGCCGACCGATGATTAAAGAATGCATGCATTTAGTTCATTCCCTTTCTTTTAATTCACACTAGGTTTTCACACAAAAATTAACAAGGGGAAGTGAAATTTCAATGCAAAGGAGGTTTTTCTTTCTTCTGTGTGTCTGGTACCAATCCCGTGTACTAAGAAGAAGTAAACCGCCGGGAAGCAAGCTGCCTACACTTTGTGTATACTAGCTTCGCCTTCTAAACCGGAAATTTTTGGCCTAAAATTTATATTTATTTTGCTCGTCGAAGATCCACTTCTTCTAAGTGTACCTCCGACTAGGAAAGGCTTCTCCTGACCTGTTTTTTTTTTTTTTATTTTGCCGGACCGATTTTGCCTGTTAATTCTGTGGCTGCCCTTCTTCTAAGCGCACCACAGACAGAGAGCTGCCGAGTCGGGGACAGTTCGACCGTTTATTCCTTAGCTTGGTGCTAGGGACAGTAGCAGCATTTTGAGATCTGCTGTTTATTCTTCGCTCCACTCCCTCTGGGTGTATCGAGGACAGAAAATCCGTCTTTTTGCCTGGTTATTCTGTGGCTGCCCTACTTTTAAGCGCACCACAGACAGAGAGCTGCCGAGTTGGGGACAGTTCAACCGTTTATTCCTTAGCTTGGTGCTGGGGACAGAAGCAGCATTTTGAGATCTGCTGTTTATTCTTCGCTCCACTCCCTCAGAGTGTATCGAGGACAGAAAATCCGTCTTTTGCCTGTTTATTCTGTGGCTGCCCTTCTTCTAAGCGCACCACAGACAGAGAGCTGTCAAGTCGGGGACAGTTCAACCGTTTATTCCTTAGCTTGGTACTAGGGACAGGAGCAGCATTTTGAGATCTGCTCATTTATTATAAGACCGTATTATAAGAAATTATCTGATTAAGAATTATTATTGTATGTAGATTGTAAGCTGTATATGCAATACTTTGTTATTTTAGATCGTAAGAAAACTTTAATAAAATTTGATACAACATCGAAAAGATTGGTCATTATTGGAAGTTTGAGACCTCTCGACCCAAGTTTTATTTGCTTTCTTTGGGATCGACCCTGGACACCCTGAGCTTACCTCAGCAATAAATAAAAAAGCATCACAATCTAGAGATATAACCAGTACCCGGTGGTTACCACGAGGAGGTAAAGTAAGCACTTGGTGTGTAGGAAAAGTTACAGCAAACGCCCCCAGATCCTACAACACCCAACCACCACTTATAGCGTTTTTTTTTGGTCATCCGGAACTGTTCCGAACGATTCTGAAATCGTTCACTTGGCACAAGATGACAGTTCTTGTTCTGGATAGGACAGAAAAACGATTCCGAATTTGAAGTCAGAATCAAAAACAGAATCACGCATACATGCACACATTTTCACATACGTACTCGCCGCCATGTTTACAAATAAGGAAAATAAAAACAATGTCATATCATCTGCAATTCTGCATATGATGTTTTACAAATACATAGACATTCAACCATTAGAAGCAAGAATGTGTTTGCATGTTCGTTCGGTATCCGGAATCTGACAGTTCTGTGTACCAATTCCGGATTACCAAAAAAAAAAACGCTATTATTCTACTATATAGAGTGATAGAGATAAAGAGTGTATACTCATTACAATATGTAGATACTTAGAGCATTTTGAAGGAAAGCCGGTATAATCCCGTATGGTCCCGCTGATTTGGACGAGTTGATTGCCCAGATTATCTTCGCTATGTAACAACGTGATCTAGGTCTGATTCTGAATAAGAAGGTTCCAGGGTGTTCAATTGCATGTAATCGGAATTTTCAGTTTCCATGAATGTTCTACAAAAAAAAAAAAAACAGAACTGAATGGAACAAAAAATACAACTTCTCGTTAGATAAAAATGAATTTCAAAAAGCACCCTCGCCTCGTAGGAAAAATTACTCTCTATTGAAATCACCAGGCCTGCATTCTCCCATGCATCAAGTCCTAACGGCAAAAACAAAAACTGATAAATGAATAAAGTTTTTTTTTATAATTTTTTGTGTAACTCTTTCACCAACCTATCGTTAGAATGTGAAAAATTCGCTCAAGCCATAGGATGTAACGAAACAAACAAAAAAGGTTGATGTTTCTGAAATAAGCTGCAAAATATTGCATTCCGAGTTCTTTGAATTGAAGCAGAGCTTTAACAGCGTCATCATTTTGTTTAGTCAAACTTTTTAACTCATTAAAGAGATTGCACATCGCTGTTGTTATGTCCTTGACCTTCCACCTTGCACTCAATTGATAAACACATACATAAAATAAATAGGGTCACTTGCAACTAAAATTGAAATCAAAATCCAACGGTTGAGCCCAAACGCTACCGCACTGCACATTGATTTATTCCTCCTCTACATGAGTTTCCTATAATCAGCTCAACCAAAACAAACCAAATAAAAAACAAAAAACATAATAAAAGCTAACATATGTGGGCCAAATTGATAAAATGCTCATTAAATTAGAAATAAAACGAAAAATCGAAACTTGTTTTTGTAATTACTTAACTTCGCGCCCTATCCATTGTGACTCCTCGCATTTACCCACTCATTTCAAGCCGAAATTAAACAATTTTTTTTTTGTACATTGATACAAAAATAGAAAAAAAGTAAACACAAATGTTTATAATTATTTCAAACACGTCTTAAAAACATTCAATATTATCTACTGTCGTCATAAATAAAGACCTGACCTGGAATGCCGCCGCGCCGCTCCGATGAGTAAGGCAACAGTGGATTGATTCTCTTACATGACAAACGTGAAATTGAGTTTTAATAAGTAACTTAATTATTTAAACAAACCATCCACCAAGTAAGTCCCTGTCCACTGGCCCTGTGTGCAATTTAGAGAGCTTCTCAAAATTTTCGGACGGAAGTAACATTCGTTTTACGATGGGGTTCCTTATGAAAGAAACTGGACAACTAAAATAGAAGACGTTACTTCATTCAAAACAGCAAACAGATTTTTCGCATTTAGATATCCCATAAGTCTTGCATAAAAGTCGAATAAAGGTTACACGCACGACATGAGAACAATTCCCAACATAATTTTTCGATTGTCCCCCCATTTACCAAATCCCACTGTCTGACTGGCGAACTGAATTTGACTTAAATTCTGTTCCATAGAACTTCCAATTTATTGCCGAAACTTTAAGAATGCAAATAAAGACCGCACTTGTTGTAAATATTCATAAAGCAAATAAACAAAGTTTAAATAGGTTTACAATTGTCTTGACAGTTTGTTCGATGTCCCCGGTCGGGCGGCTGGTATGGTTTTGTGTTTTTGTTTCACTATAGGTGTTTACAGTTTAAAAGGCTATAACTTTCGCTTTTTGAATGAGTCAAAATGTTCCTTTGTTTATTTGCTTCGAAGGTGGGTGAGGGTTAAACTTCAACCTACTCCTCCTTATTCGAGGAGAATAATAAATGGTTGTCGAATTTTTCATTCAAGCGATTTGGTCTGAATTGCTCAAAAAATTGTTTTGTCTTCTTATTTTTATTTCTTAAGTCTGGAAACAATCCGTTTTGGAATTGTACATTGACGTATGAAGTACCTACCCATACCTTTACATGGCGCATTCAGAGGTTTATATTTTATGTTTTTTTTTTAGATGCTATTTTACAAATTGGACATCTAAGAAGTTATTCAATTTTCCGTTCGATTTATTGTCAAATGTTACTGTGAGTTAAGTTCAATTCCAGTGTAAATTTGGAATAAAGAAAAAAAGATATTTTTTTGAAGTTCTATTGATCTGTATCAATGATGATGAAAGCTTCTTACTTACTTACTTCTGGCGGGGCTACAGTCCAGGTCGGATAAGGGGCCTCACCCAACAAACTTCTCCAGCCAGCTCGGTCCATAGCTAGCTGAGCTGTCTCCAGTCTCGCACGCCAAGTTGGTTCAGGTCCTCCTGTGTGCTCCACTTGAGTCGCTGTCTTCTTCTTCTGCGACGTCCTTCCGGGTTGAATTCGAAGACTCTACGAGCCGGGGCATTGTTTTCCGTTCGCTCTACATGTCCCAACCATCTAAGTCATTGGACCTTAACTTTTCTGGCTAGGTCAGTGTCGCTGTACAGCTTGTACAGTCCCTGGTTAAAAACTCGTCTCCCTTCTCCATTAATGCAACAAATACCAAATATCACTCGAAGAATTTTTCTCTCAAAGCAGCCCAAAGCGTTTTCATCAGATGTTGTCATGATCCATGCATCTGCACCATACATGAGGACCGGGATGATAAGGGTTTTGTAGAGTGTCATTTTAGTTGTTCGAGAGAGGACTTTACCACTCAATTGACTTCTAAGTCCGCAAAGAAGCAGCGATTGGCAAGAGTGATTCTTCCTTTGATTTCAGCGCTGGTGTTGTTGTCTGAGTTGATAGCGGATCCTAGGTAGAAAAAGTCCTTAACTACCTCGAAGTCAGATCTGTCAATGTTGACGTTTGCTCCAAGACGTCGATGTTTGTAGTCCTTTCTTGTCGACAGCATTAAATTGGTCTTGCCCTCTTTAACCGCTAGACCCATCTTCCTGGGCTCCATCTCAAGACTCACAAACGCTCCACTGACATCACGCTGTGTTCTTCCAATTATGTCAATGTCGTCTGCGTATCCAAGTAGCTGAACTTTTGAAAGTGCCTCAGGTGCTGACGTTTGAGTTTCGCACATAATCTTTTCATGAATGAGGTGAAGAAATCGCATGACAACGCATCGCCTTGTCTAAACCCTTTTATGACATCAAAAGCGTTCGTAAAGTTTTTTCCGACCATGATCGAGCGTGAGTTTTCCATTGTCATCTTACACAGACGGACGAGTTTTTCTGCGATTAGGTAAAGGATGAAGGATTTAAAAGGAGATGCCGGTGAATATTGGTTTTGAATTCTTGAAAATTACAAGGACTAGGGAAGACGGAGTGAGGAAAAGAGTTCCAAATTCGCGTAGTACGGCTGAAGAACGGGCATTCCTGTAGGCGCGGGTATAATGGTTAAATATCTTAAGAGGAGGAACGCAACTGGCTATTTCACTAGAGCATACAACGTTGAAAAATCGGTAGGGTGAGACATGAGACATTTCGTCGATGTTCTAAAGATGTAAATAACTCAACGATGGTATTGTTACCAATCATTTTTATGGTCTTTTTTGGATATTGTCCAGAAGACTTAAGTACGTCACTGGAGCACCAGCCCCGACGTGAGAGTTGTTCTCAAGCTTAGGACGTATGTAGGTTTTGTAGATGATAGCCAGATCAGAAGGGGATAAACATTTCATATGTGCTTATTCCACAAAAGACGGTCAGTGATGCACATACCGAGAATATCGAGATGTTTGGTATCATTGATGCAAGTGCCACTCATGGGCAGTGGCAGGGGAGGTATGTATTTATTTCTCGCTTTTACGATACAAGACAGTATTGAGTTTCCGAAGCATTAAACTCTACGCGATTTTGTATTCCCCATTGTACAATTCTGTTTAAGTCAGAGTTTAATGAGCTTACCATATATGTGGGTCTGGAATCGAAAAAGAAAAGCTTAGGGTACTATCGTCAGTGAAACTATTTATTGGATAAGAAGTAACAGACAAGAGACCATTTATGAAAATTAGAAAGAGGGTCGGAGACAAAACGGAGCCCTGGGGTACACCAGCATTTATATTGTGGGTTTCAGACTTCAATCCGTCCAATAAAACTTTTATTGAACAGTTCGAATGAAAGTTTCTAATCCAAAAAAGAATGGATTCATCGATACCAAAGGCACGCATTTTCGATAAAAGAGCAAGATGCCAGACTTTCTTCAAAACGATGTAAAGATCCGTTCCACTGCTCGGTGAAATAAGCCATCAGATCACCAGTGAACCTCTTGCTGCGAAAGTCGTACTGCCAGTAGTGCCAGTCATTAAGAAGCTTTCGGTCTTCAAGATATTTCTTGAGTTGATAGTTTATCAGCGTTTCCATGACCTTAGAAAGAAGGGACGTAAGTACAATCGGTCGATAATTGGAAGGAGAAGAAGATTCGCATTTTTTTGTTATTGCCTGGACAAATGCTGTTTTCCAACTGCTCGGAACCAGCCCAGAAGAATAGGATAGATGGAAAAGCTTACGCAAGGGTTTTGCCAGTGTGGAAGAACACCTCTTAAGAATAATAGCGGGGATATGTATATTGAGATCCTTTAGGACTCTCGCCACAGCACGAGTGTGGAAGAATATTTGACCCATAGAATCATATTGACGCGCTCAAGAACAGACGGAGTCATGACACTCTCTAGCAGTGAAGAGTTGGCGGCTAGCTTTCACGAGAGAGCTAACAACTAGAGTGTCATTGTAAACGGTGAGACCATGGTGGGGAAAGAATAATGGGACTAAAGCTATACCCATGACTGAGAAATTCAATAGGATCGGAATTTCACCTACTTGGGTTTCACTTAGAGCCAAAACAGCTGGATGAAAAGTCCTCAAAAAGCTTTACTCTGCTGGGATCACAGACGTCCCGGACATACAAGTTGAGTGTTAATTCTTTGGAAAAATCTTCCCAAAAAATAATTGGCAACAATAATGAGCCCGCAAATCTAAAAAAAATCACCAGCGTGAGTTTTTCAATTTATCCCTTTCTTGTTGGCTCGTTGTCGTTACTTTTAGTTTGAAAACAACATTTGTCCATCCAATTCTCAAAACCGTAATAACGGCTTTCAGGCATGTAGGTAGATATTCGGGATACCCATCAGTAAACTGCCAAATGCGTATAAATTGTTTGGCTATATATTACGCAAATGTATTAATGCACTCTGTGTGCCTGTGCTGCGACTGCGATATGAAAAAGGAATAAAAACTTGTTGAGTGTTTAGTTAAGAGTTTTCTTCTCTCATACGAATTTTCTGTTTAAAAGCTTTTCTAGTTTTTCCTAATAAATCAAATATTTTGAAATCATTTGGTTAAATGTTATCATTTATTTTTTCACAGCAAACATAAAGAATCTATAAACTTTGACGTGCATTGTGCAAGCACCAAGCTCTAAAAGGCCCTTTTAATACTGTTACTCAATATACCTAAATATTTTCTCAATCTTTCGTAAAATCTCGTTACGACAGTTTACGAGTCATTAAAATCTGATTATTGAAGAAAATCTTTAAAGCAAATAATCAAAATTTACATCGTAAATCTTCCAAAAGAAACAAAAAAGAAGTTCAATTTCACTTCATTCAAAAACATGGGGTTTCCGTGGCATACCTTCATCGTTAATTATTATAGCAAAAGAATATAAACGGAACGGCCCGCATGGCTTCTGATTATGTTTACATGCGAATGTAAACTATTTTGATCTGGGAGCAAGAGTATTAAAATTTCTTTTCTATTGTGTACGACTGATTTAGGAAGCTATAGCCACTTAACGTATCAGTGCAAAATAAGTTCCATTGAACTCATGGCTTGTATTTATCTTGAGTGTATATAAACAGTACTGAAATAAATATAACCGGAGTTTTAATTTGCTTATATTACCTACTTTAAGTGAGAACTTTTTGAATGGATATTTCGTGTGAAAATCAAAACATTGTCTTGTGGGTATGAAATTCTTGTAGTAGTTTTATTGTTGTGAACAATTTTTGAAAATGAATTTACGGTACAAAATAGGTTGGTCACATAAATTAACATAAAAAATTACAAGATACACACAATATTAGTAGGTGAATAGGTACCATGTGGCATGTGAACACAAATTAAGAGGTCAATATGGTTTAACAATATTCTCATACAACGTAAAATCAATTTACAGAGCAAGAGCTTCGCAACAGCTAGCCGATGTATTGTATGTCAATTTATGGAGATCACGTGGTGTTTGTCAAATGGGGTTTTACAAGAAAACAATATTACATTTAAGCCTGGAGGCTGCCGAATTTTCAGTCATTACTAAATCGACTAAATATTGATATATTTCTACCACTACTCAAGCCTGATCAGGATCACAATAAGCTTAGTATCAAGGTTTAAGCATCGACTCGGATCACTATCTTGTTGGTTTGGTATGGGGTTCCAAGGGCGGAAGACAGAGGGTACCAGCTTCTCTGGCGCAACATCAACAGAAGACCTCAATGAAGAGTAAAGAGTAAGCCCTGAAACCAGAGGCCGGGCTTGGAAGAGAAGTAGACAAGCCTCGAAAACTATGTCATAGTACTGCCAGATCCACCTGAGGGTAAAATCGCAGAGTTTGGCGCAACTGTATTGATGATGAATGCAAGCTAGCGTCTGCAAAGCGAGCAATGCTGTAATCTCATCTACAAAGGAATATAAGAGGCTCAGGAAAGATAAAAAAAATGTATACAGACAGAAATATTGTTATAAAATAGGATGGCGCCACAGCTCTTGAAGAGCCAAGGCCTAAGTGGCTTACTCTCATATGCTCTGAGTGCATATGAAAAATTGAGGGGACCTACAGTTTAATGCCGATTCCGAACGGCAAAGCTGAGAAGCACTGTTTTCATGACAAATTGATACCCTTGTAAGTTTTGGGCACGAGTAAGATTCGAACACACAACGTTCTGCTTAGCAGCCAACGCACATGACCACTAAGCCACAGAGATTGTAGAAAATATTGTTAATGAAATTGAAATAACCACACCAATCGCAGAATTTTAACCAATCTGACCTAAACATTACGAATTACGAAAGGAGAGTGCGATCTGAACAAAGATCCTTAAAGCATTTTGGAGCGATCATTATTAAGGAATTATTGCTCAACGGTCAGCTTCTCGACGAAATGATGGTTCCACTATTCCAAAATGACAATTATTGTGTAGTGCAGTCATCAAGCATTGAGGAATTCAAAAAGAATTCAAATTCAAGGAAAGTTGCGAAAACGCTACGCCACACTTTGTTCATCAAAACACCTCCTCCATTTTAAAGAATTCCATAGGTATGCCATTCGTCCGCCTGGTCTTGATATTTATTAGCTTTTGGATAACTCTTTCTATCTCTTCTATTCTGGGGCTTGGGACTAGGTCTCTTGTCTTTCGTCACTGGCTCATTCAACATTAAGCGCATTCAGCAGCTGTAAGTGGTGCTTGAATGCATCTGCTATTCTTCTATTTCAAAGAGTTTATTGCTTCGACCTTTTAAAGAATCGTCGGGCGTCACTCTTCGAGATCTTTTAGCTATGAAGCTGCTAATGCTCTTTTCTTTTTTTCGCAGAGTCTTTTTCCCTTTTCTCCTTGTTCGGTTTTCTTCTCTTTCTGCTCTTGTTTTCCATTGCAGCATCTGCAAACTTGCCTCTTCCGTATCTCTTTTCAATAACGCGCATTCTTCATCTTACCACGGGTTTTTTCGATGGTAGCTGGTAACCTATGGTGGGCTCGGCTGCATTTTTAATTATTACGCGATATTGGTTCCACAAGGTGTTGACGTCCGTGGCATTTAGGAGTACGGTGGAGAGTGTTTCTCTCAGGTGCTCATTATTATACGAGGCTCTACTTTTGTTAGCTTCCCGCACTACTTAATGTGCAGGGCCGTTATTTAAGTGATGTTGTTTCTCCGTGTGCACTCGCGCTTACAAGGTTTGCAAGTTTATCTTAGAGATATAACTAGTATCCGGTGGTTACCGAGTCGAGGAATAGGGAAATATACAGCTTGCATCCCCGGATCCTACAACACCCGACCATATCGGAAAGAGTTACCATTACAAAAATTAATTGTAGAATAAAGGCTCTTGTAAACGATTGCGATTTATATATCGTTTCTTGTTTTTTTTTCTAATTACATGTTGCTTTTGTCTATTTTCTTCCTATTTTGCAACGTTGCAACCTCAATCAGAGGTGATCGACAGTCGTAGACTATAAGAGAGTTTGTGGAGTCCGACGTAAGAGATTTGAGAGCGACTTGGCTATTCGATAGGATAGGTACGTATATCCTTGTAAGATATAAAGTTTTCTTTGAGCCAGGATAATGCCTCTTTTATCGCCATTACTTCTGCCTGGAACACACTACATTGATCGGGAAGTCTTTATGATGGACTGAGATTCACTTGTTTTGAGCAGATACCACTTCCAACGCCGTAGTCAGTCTTTGAACCATCTGTATAGAAGTGTATCGAACAAGTAAATAAATAAAAACTTTACCGAATAGGCAGCTAATTTTGAAATTTCATTATAAGAACCGCCTCTTCATACACAAAAGTATCTGAATCAATCATTTCCGGATTTCAAATTCATTCTGTCCCTTAAGAAGAATGCATAATACCCACACAACTTAAGTATAAGTTAAGTTTAAGCTAACTTTTTCATAACTTTCATGAATCTACGAAAAGAATCTCAAAAGTATCTTTCCTTTAATAAGTTCAATTACCTTATTCAAAAATAGATCAAAAGTTCAAAAACCGATTCCATGGTCTTCGCAAATTATACCTTTTCTAACAAAATTAGGTATATGAGTCCCTTTATGAGAATGAGGATAATGTGATACTTTTTTACGTGAAAAAAAGTTTTGGTTTCCTTTTCTGATAAGGATTTCGCATGGCCGGCCGTAGGTATAATATATTGAAACATGCTCTGGGCTCTGAGGATTAATTTCCAAAGTAGCATCACTGCACTATAAAAAATAACCCTTTACAATACCTAATCACATGTTTCTTTTTGGTTTAAGTCAATAGTCTGCTTTCGCCGGAGCGCCGCGCCGCGCCACACCACCGCCGCCACCGCACCGCCACCAATGCTGGCCAACAAACAACAAACTTGAATTAAAACATTTTCATGCAATCATGCTTATGGATACCAGTCTCTCTTCATTGCAAGACAAAGTAGCACTCGTGCACGACGCACTGCCAAATGAATTTAATCGGACTTCAATACGACATAATTTGAGACTGTGAACCACTTAGGGCAGATACAGACGAGTGTGATGCATCAAATTATAGGGCCATTTGTCTTTATGCTATTTAGGCTTACATCTTTGCTGTTCATGCAATTTTGGTTAACAGAACATAACTAGCTATTATCTTTCTTCAGGGACATCAATTTTTGTCGAAATACATTCGTCATAAAAACCAATTGCCCTACAAACCCTGAACATTCAACTTTCTAGTGAATTCGGAAATTGGTAAACAAAATCAGAAACATGAGAAAAATAATAACACAATTGCACATGGTATTGGCACGTTAGTAACATTCAAGATTAAAAATTCGGTTTAGAAAAGGTTTCTTTTTTCATTTAAATTAATCAAATTTAACAACAAATTAGCCTGAAAACAACTTATTTTTGTTAGTTAATTTTTTTTAAGCCAGAAGGCTTTCATCCTCAAACTATCCTTACCTATCAACTTCATTTCTGGTATGTAAGCAAGCATAATCGTCAATTTTGGAATGAATTCAATTCTCATGACTCTCAAAAAATCCTGTTTTGTGAGGTTAAGATAATGCTGAAGGCGTCTTTTTTGTAAAACCGAAACCATTCTTGGGCTCTATATGAGAATTCACAAAAAAACGCCAATGTTGAAGACAAATCTTTCTTACATTTGTTTTTTATGGAGCCTTCTTTCAAGCAACTGAAGTCCCCGTGTCATTATATATAGGGCAGAGAATGAGGACGTCAACATCGATAAAAAGATCAAGTCCAAAGACTTTGATGGCTAGATCATGAAGATCGAATTAAACGTGACTCACTGCTATGCGAAATGTATTCTTGTGACTATCGTGGGAACCTTACTTGCTATGTTTGCGTGAGCTGGGCTAGGTGCTTCGGAATGGGGTTTTTCTTGTTCCCTGATGGACAATCGTAACACAAAAAAAAGTTAATCATACCAAGATTTTAAACTAAACATATGGACTGCGGACGGACAACTTTTCTTTTCATCATGTTGTTGGAGTGATAGATGGTCTCTCGGAGTGTTGATTTCCTCCCCAATCATCGTTGAAGACGGCTCGCGCACTCTTATGGTTGATGAGCTGTCCCTAATCAGATTTGATTAAATTACACTAGATTTATTGGGAACTTTTTGATCTCTTATTCGAAGTATAAAAATAAGCGGGATGGATCTTGAACGGCAATATCACGGCTAAAATCAAACAAAGCCGCTGGAGCAGATGGTCTAGCTGCCAAGTTGTACCATGCACCAAATCATCTGTAAGATTTGGTCGGAAGAATACATGCCCGATGAATGGAACCTCAGCATTGTTTGCCCGATCCTGAAAAAGAGAGATCCTCTAAACTGCGCCAACTACAGAGGAATCAGTCTAATTAACATCGCATACAAGATCTTCAGTGCCATAATATGTGAACGTCTGAAGCCTTTCGTCAAAAATCTGATTGGTCCTTATCAATGTGGCTTCAGACCAGGAAAGTCAACCTTCGACCAAATTTTCACTTTGCAGCAGATCCTAGAAAAAACCAATGAACTCCAAATCACCTTTTAATCGATTTTAAGGAAGCGTATGACAATTGACAGCATGTACAGAGACGAACTGTATAAGACTATGTCTAGTGATGGTATCCCTGCCAAGCTCGTTCGATTGTGCAAAATGACGATGTAGAACTCACGCTGTGCCATGAAGGTTGGCAACGATCTTACGGAATCTTTCGTTGTCAAAAAAGGATTTAGACAAGGCGATGCACTGTCATGCGATCTGTACCATCGTTCTTGAGAATATAGTGCAAAACTCCGTCGTCAACACCAGTGGAACTATCTTCCAAAAGTCTGTTTAACTTCTCGCGTACGCCGATGATATTGATATAATGGGAACAACAAAAGCGTGGCGCCTTTGTGAGAATTGAGACAGAAGCTGCACAAACACTGACGGCTCGGATAAAATGTCACAATAGACGCATACAACTTCGAGGTTGTAGAGATGTTTGACTACCTAGGCTCCGCTATTAACACGGGCAATAACACCAGCGCCGAGATAAGACGAAGAATAATTCTTGCTAATCGCTGTTTCCTTGGGCTAAGAAAGCAATTGAGTGGAAAAGCCCACTCTCCAGCAACTAGGGTAAAATTATACAACACCCTAATCATCCCAGTCCTGCTGTATGGTGCAGAAGCACGGACCTTGACAAAATCAGGTAACGGGTAAATGTGCCTTAGGCTGTTTCGAGAGGAAAGTTCTTCGGATCAACTTTGGCCCCGTGTGCATTGACGAAGAATGAAGAAGAAGATACAACAGCGACCTTTACGGGTTGTACAACGACGTTGACCTAGGCAAAATGTTGAGATTAAAAGTCTACTTTGTCAATTTATACTTTATAATATTAATAATTAAGTTAACTAGGATTTTGTTTCTTATGAAAATAATTTTTCTTTTCGTCAGTTCTGTTACAATATTCGTTCAATAAACAACTTATTAATTTAATAAGCAACTCATCAAGTTCATTTATTCTTAAGGAACTTTTCTTATCTGGTTATGGGCCCAGGATCGTTACTCCTGGAAATTTAAATTAAATTATTCAAAAAAAATTGATATAATTGCAATAGTAAGTTTTCTTCCAGCCTTGAGCAAAAGAGAAACATGGAAACTGAAACTGCACGCATCGTCAAACTTAAAGGAATTGAAAACTGGTCAATCTGGAAATTTCAAGTTCGAATTTCGCTGATTTCCAATGATTCTTGGGATGTTGTGAATGGCACATATCCTATTCCTTCTACTGAT
>CAKKXW010000003.1:72658195-72671887 GCA_920937365.1 Sphaerophoria rueppellii | reverse complement strand
ACCTTGCGACAACCCAAGCCACGACAACACTGACAATGAATGTCACATTTGCACATTCCAAGTTGATGTAGCATCAAGAAATGCAAAGGACATTCGCGAAGCACAACTGGAGGACGCGTTTATTAAAGGCATCATCGATTAATTCGAGGAAAATAATGAAAAGGTAACAAGATGGATATCGCGTGGGTTTCTATTAAATGATGGCATTCTATATAGATATTCTCCAGAATCAGACGCCGAAGACGCACAACTTGTGATCCCTACTAAAGAACGAGATGCCATTCTGAAACATTATCACGATGAATCAACCTCGGGCCATTTTGTCATCGATCGCACCTTAGCACGAATGGCAAATCGATACTACTGGCCTGTAATGAGAGAAAACGTTACCAAACACATTGGAAACTGCCTCGCTTGTCAACGATATAAGCCCAGTAATATGAATCCGCATGGACTACTTCAAACCGTGACAAGTAACCAACGTTTTGAAGTTGTTGTGTAGGAAACCATGAACAGAATTCGTCAATTTTTTTTTAATGTTAAAATACGGCCTTTTTGGCGAAATTGCCTTTCTTGTTGTTTGCCAAATTGATTACATCAAGAAAATAACGTTGCTAACCAAATAATCAACGCTCGTTTAACGCGAATTAACGCGAACTTGCACAATAAGCTTAAAGCCATTGTGTTCGGCTTCGCTAAGTGGAATGATCAGAAGGCACCGTCTTGTACCGATCCGCCATTAGGCTCCGTTTTTATTTCATGTTCGTGGCGTTTCTCTGAAAAGTTTTTTTTTTACTACAAGCTCATGTGGTTCTGCAAGAAAGTTCTTTTCAATTCGAGACGTCTCACAGCAAAAGTGCCCCATATACATTTCAACTCGATTGAAGGCTGAGTTGTCAACTAGGTTTGTATTCGAGCACACACTGCATAGACTGAGTTGGAACGCATTGCTTCTATTGAATATATGAGAAAAAACAGCAACAAAAATGAGGTGGTAGGACCATATTTACTGTGATAGTATTGGTAAAAACACGCATACTATCGCAGTATAATCTATAGCTTGTAGGCATTGTCATTTTGACAGCTCGGTTTCCCATCTCCCTTTTAAACTCATCTGTTGTTTTGACAGCAAATCAACCATTGAATAAGAAGTACAGGAAGCGGTGTTAGCTACATGTACAGTGTACGTGAGTGAAGCAACAAAAATGTCTGATGATGTCCATTTTTAGGGTATGTGCTGTCAATTTTTAGGGTATGTGCTGTCAAACTTTGACTGTGTTGTCAGTCGAGTTCAGGGGTGTATTATTTCTGTTCGTGATGGTAAGGCGCTGCAATTCGTTGAGTTCCCATAGTGTGCACGGTTGTTTTGAATAGTTCTTCCATCGTGTTTCGTAACGTTTTTATTTGTTGGTTGTATTACAATAGGCGCAAGAAAATGTACTTGAAAATAAAAAAATTAAACATTAAAAACCGTGCAGTACATCTTTAGTGTTAAAACACCATGCTTCCTAAAAAAAGAATTGAGATTGAAAAAAAAAGTTGAAGCAAAATCGATGAAATCTTGATTTATGTGGTTTTCCATTGAACCAAAATATTGATGTGCCGTCGACAGGCCGGCAATATTTTTTTCTTAAACGTTTTCCAATGGGAAAAGTATTGATATTTTTTCCCGACGAATTGATTCGTTTTGATTTCGACTTTTGAGACGAATCTACACAGATTTTCACACTGATTTTAACACATACTAAAAACTTGACAGTTTTGCAAACGTCAAATGAAATTATTGTTTGTGGGAAAAATAATTGAAGAGAATTCGGCTTCGTTCTATTGAAATTATAAATAATAAATTTTCCGTGAAAACAATAAAAAAAATTGATTTATTTCTACGCAATATTATTGTTGTGTTCTCAGGATCAGTTAATTATTAATATATATTGAATACTTGAGATGGTTGAAGCATAATTACTTCATTTTCAGAGCATGGACTACAGAATACTGGATTTGCTCCTAGATTCGTCTTCATCCGAGGACGAAGATATCCTGACAATTTTCAATTGGACGACTTCGACGATTTTTCAAGCTAATGCATTTATATCCAGGAATTAAAGAAATTCCATTAAAAATAAATCTATGTGGCATCTGACATTGAAGAGTTAAATTGTGTTTTCATTTTGTGATTCGTGAGCTAAAATTTTGTTTTCCGAATGATGTTTTATTGTCCGGGGCCTAGTGGTTAGGTGCGTTGGCTGCTAAGCAGAACGCATCGTGGGTTCGAGTCCTACTCGTGCCCATAGTTTTTATTTTTTAGCTAGTGTCGATAGCTAAAGAAAAGAAATTATTCCAATATAAGGAAGATAATACTTTTATTATATAAATCAATCAATTCTAAGTTAAATACAATTAATAACTTGAGCTCAAGGGGAACTTCGCTCGATGAAGGTTTACAAAAGAATGATATAAATTAACAGCAGAAACTGTTGATGCCGGTTATGTTAACAGCTAAGCTTGATTATGTACTTGGTCGTAGGTGTAGGTAAATACAATTTGTGGTGTGATCTGCTTACGGTTGATGACGATACGGTGGATTAAACAGCTAAGCATATGCTAAGACACCCGTCATATACTTTGCATGATACGATTTGATTGTGCTTTGATAACGTTGATATGGTGTGATGTGCTGGTTTCCCAATTCAGGTGTTGCCATCGCTGAAACTAGTTCGTACTGCTACAAAATCAATGAATAGGTGGTGGGTATCGATTTGGAGTTCATAGGTCTTTTCAAGGATGTGCCGCAACTTGAAAATTTGATCGATGGTTGACTTTCCTGGCCTGAAGCCACATTGAAAAGGACCAATCAAATAGTTGACGAAAGGCTTCAGACGTTCACATATTAGGGCAGGAAGATCCTATAGGCGATTTTAAGTAGACGGCAGTGTTACCGCAGGGAAAAATATTTTCTAGTCCCAGAAGCTTGAACAACGCGTCATTTAAAAAAAAATACAGTCCACGCTAAAAAAAAATTTAAATTCTTTAACATACGAAAAATTAATCGTACGGTTTTATGTTCGAAATACAAGCGTTTAGGATTGTGATTATTTTTACCTATTTGTGTCTGCAATTAAGGCGAGTCAAACGCGATATAAAAGAGCCCCGGAGTCAAGGAAGAAAAAACGAGTCCATTTTGACTCTATATATAGAGGCCATGTGGTAACACTGGTAAACTGATTCCTCTGTAGTTGACGCAGAGGATATCTCTTTTTCAGGAAAGTAAATAAAACACATATGTATAAAAAATTATTTTTCCTGATATTTCTTTTATAATAAAGTTTGAACGTTGACATTATGAATTGTTACATCTATTCTTTAGAGGGAATTTTCGACCACTTTGTGAAATTATATTGGACGGTATCACGGTATCACAGCACAGCCATAACTTGATGTATGTTGATGGGTTTTAAGTGCTCAAAAGTGAAAGGTTTAGCTGCATAAACACGATCTTTTGCGTTGCCCCACAAACAAAAATGTTCAGCGGTGGCAAATAGCATGATCTCGGTAGCGGCCAGGAAATGTCTCATGCAATAAAGCCATATTCGCTCGAGTTGTGTGGCATGTGGCACCGTCTTTTTGAAATCACATACTCTCCAAGTCGTATTCTTCAATTTATATGACCATAATGCTCCGAATTGACGGTGACAGTCGTTTTCGAAGAAGTTAGGTCCAATCACACCTCCGGACCAAAGAGCGCTCCAAACAGTGACTTTTTGTGGATGTAATGGCCTCTCTTCAATTACTAGAGGATTCTCAGAACCCCATATATGACAATTTTGATTTTATCAACATACCCACCGAGTGAGAAATGTGCTTCGTCGCTGAAGAAATTTTTTTTCGAAAAATCGCCGTCCACCGCCTGTTGTTCAAGCATTCGACGTATCTACGAAGCGATGTTGTGAATGGTCAGCTGGCTTCAGTTGTTGTGTGAGCTGGACTTTATATGGATGTTGGTGTATCTCCGAATGCAAAATACGCCATAATGTGCAGTAGGACAGTCTTAATTCCTGAGAACGACGAGGATTCGACACGTTCGGGTCTTCGGCAACACTTTCACTTACAGCAGCAATATTTTCAGTGGTACGAGCGAAACGATGACGCACAGGGCATAAAATATATGTAACCAATCCAGTCTCTTCAAATTTCTTCACAATGTTGCCAATTGTTTGCGTAGTTGGACCATTATTTAAACCATAATCTCCTCTTAAAGCACGATATGTGGCTTTGGCAGAATCACCATTTTTGTAGTAGGTTTTAACAATTTTTATGCGTTCTGCGATAGACTTTAACAACTTGGTTTGATGGATGTCGAATACCAGCCCTATACTTTTGAAACCGCTAAGTAGATAACCCGTTAGCATATTATTTTTATTTTTGTGTAACTAATGACTTTTAGTTTTCATTCTACAATTGAATAATTCTCTTTAAGGCCTATAGCACACTTCAGAACAATACTATTTTCTTTCTCAGGATTATAACACTTTAAACCTCATACAAATGAACATGCGAGTTAGAAAAAAATGAAATATGATAATGTAGCGCGTGTGTTCAGATTTCAACCATGATAAATAATAAATCTATAAACTAGCACAGAAATTGAGCCAAAAGTTGAGAAAGTGGCATTTTTGACAACATCTTATGAATTTTAATTTCAACAAAGATGTTTTGGTTTTTTCTTTTTCATATTTATGCGCCTATGTTTTTTAAGTTCTTTTTAAAACTTAATAAAAACAGAAAGAATTCAAACTCAATCTGAACACATTTATCAAAGAAGAAATATGAAGCATTCGTATTGATTTCGTATCAAGACGCCTCGTTTTTACTTGCGACATATATTTCATATGGCAAGTACTGAATTCGTAAAAAAAAGTTGAGATTTTGTTGAGATATGACATTACGATGATAGAGAAGCCGAAAAAGTGGGTCCGACGATTCTGCCTATATGTCTGTGAACGCACCTACAGCCTTAACCGCTGGTCCAATTGACTTCAAACTCGAAAAATAAAAGTCCGATCAGCGTACTTTTCTTGTTTGCTGCAAGTAGGTATATGTTGCCCAAATAATATTTTGTGTTCAAAAAAATTTGTTTAAATTGTTTGTAATTAAAAAAAATATTTTTAAACCTTCTTTTCAAAATGTTGTCACTCGAAAACGGATCAATATGAAAAATCATTTTTTTTTTTTAAATAGGCGGGGAGCCCCCATACAAGAAATTTCCGTCATTGCGCCCACAAAAATTTTGAATGAGGTATAAAAGATAAAGCCAAGGTGAATGAGATTTTCTTGGTCGATGTGAATTTAGTTCGCCGGAAAGGCCGGGCATACGTGTTGCGATGTGGTGAATGACCGTGAAATGTGTCCATCATTCCTGTTTCTTTCATTACACTCGTCCTTATGTTAGATGTAGGAATACATTGGTTTGCTTGATTTAAAGCTGCCGAAAGTATAGCGCAAACCAATTTTTGTATGAACTTAATAACTGTAGTTTATAATAAAACAAAGTGCTTTAGTTCATAATAAAATCTGGCTTGCGCGATACTTTCGGCAGCTTGAAAGCAAGCAAACCAAGGTATTTCTACATCTAACATAAGGACCCGTGCAATGAAATAAATAGAAATAGAATCCGTGATGATGGAGACATTTCACAACATTCACATTGCAACAGGTATCCGCGGCCTTTGCGGCTAACTAAATTCACGCCGACCAAACGAATCTTATTCGTCGTGGCTTTATCTTTTATTCCTCATTTAAAATTTTTGTGGGCGCTATGACGGGAATTTCTTGTATGGGGGCTACTGGGCTATAATAAACACGCATTCAACTGGTTTATATTCCTTTTTTAAACCAAAGCACAGTGCGGGCGTAAGGAAAAGTAAGAAAGAGGGAGAGGGTTCAGAATGAGGTGTCGGTTAACATTGGTCTTGAATTCTTGAACATTGCAATGACTGGGCAACACAGAATTTGGAAGAGAGTTCCACATTCGCGTAGTACGGCTAAATAATGATTTCCTGTACGTCCGAAGTTAGGCTCAAGGGTGAACTGATGGGCATTCCTGGAGTCGTGGGTATTACGGTTGAATATCTTAAGGGGAGGAATGCAGCTGCATAGAGCGTTAACCGTTGAAATAACGGTAAAAGAGAGTGAGGCATGAGACATCGGGGCATATACATAAAAATCAAGTACTAGATCAACAAGTAAAAGCTCAGATTTGTAGAATGTAGTTACCTCTAATTGCTTTCCAGTACTAGTAGTAACAAGTAAAAACAAGATTCATCCAAGAAAAAAATGAATGAAAAAAATGAAATGAAAAAATGAATAACAGCAATTGTTAATGGTGTCATTAACCAAAGGGCGAATCCATATCCCTCATCTGCCAAAAGAGTTGTGTAGTTAACACAGTTTGTTAAACTTGGTTCAAGAAAACTGTTTTTCCTAATCGAAGTTCAAGTGACGTTAATGTCTCAACGATGGTATGATCACCAATCATTTTGAACGCTCTGTTCCAAAAGACTGTCCAAAAGACTTAAGAACGTTGCTGGAACACCAGCCCAAACGTTTGAGTTGTACTCAAGCTTTGGACGTATTATATGTTTTATAGATGACAGCCAGATCAAAAGGGAAAAACAACATCGTCTTAAAAATCCTAAACATTTTGCGGCATTTTTGGCAAAATCGAGTATGTTCGTTCCACAAGAGGTTTGTCGGTCTGGCAAATGCTGAGAATCTCAAGATGTTCGGTTTCTTTGATACAAGTGCCACTCATGGATAGTGGCAAGGGCGGTACATCTAGCTTCAACGATACAGCACAGCATTGAGTTTTCGAAGTATTAAACTCTATACAGTTTTTCATTCCCAATTGTACAATGCTATTTAGGTCAGAGTTAAATAAGCTTATCATATTTAGCCGTTGTAGTTCTAAATTCGAAGAGGAGGGATGTGAGTCTGGGAACGAATATGAAAAGCTAAGTTAAAGGTTACTATCGTCAGCGAAACAATTGATCGGATCAGATTATCGGTCGGAGGCAAAACGGAGCCCGTAGGCACACCAGCTGTAGAAAATTAACTGTCAAATTCATTTGTTCTCTTATTATTTACCTATGTACTTAATACTTTATTCTTTCTCTCACTTGTATATATATATACTCCCGCCTTATACATTCACAATATCATGCCTATTTAAGCTCGTCTTAAGGCATTTGAATTTTAGTCTACTATTAACCTTTGTAATCATTAAACACGTTTCTTATTAAATATTATCTTGAATTTAACTCGGTTTTTTATTATCTCGGACATTTTAGTTTACACCAGCATTTATCTTGTTTGTTTTAGTCTTGAACCCGTCCAACTCAACTTGCATAAAACAGTTTCAAAGAAAATTTCCTATCCAACGAAGGAGGGCCTTTTCAATAAGAGAGCCTGGTGCCAAACTATATCAAGTGCCTTGGAAATATCAAGCAACAATTTTTCTTTCTTCAAAACGATGTAAAGACTTGTTAGACTTTTCGGTATGATAAACGAATGCCAAACTGCCGATCATTAAAAAGCTTTCGTTCTTCAAGACATTTCTTAAGCTGATAATTTACCAGTGTTTCCAATACCTTAGAAAGAAGGGACGTTAGTACAATCGGACGATAATTGGATAGAGAGGAGGACTTGTATTTCCATAATAATATATTTATTAGCATATTCTTAAATAATGCATACCCAAAAAAAAAAAATTGGAAATCAACAATTTCCTAATAAATCTAATGAGATCAAATTTTTCACCAAAAATGTATTTTTGAGGTTCATATTTCAATTTCAACTTTTTTTTTTAATGAATTTTAGGCCGTATGGGAATTCAGTTATAAAGTGGTTAAAACTTGATGTTTAGTTATAGTATGACAGCAGTGGTTAAAAATTCATCCATTTTTAACCACAATTCATCCGATTCGCACACGACCTTAAGGATGTTTTTATTTTTAAATGTTTTTTTTTTGTGAGTTATTATTTGGAATAAAGGAGCAAGTTCGCACGACCCAGTCGTGTCCATATTTTTGTTGTTGTCGTTGTTGAATAAATAATTAAATAAATTAATTATTCCTTTCTTAAACTGATGGGAGACGCAAGTGGGAACGGTTGCTCGTATGAAAAAAAATATCCTAGACTCATGACATCCCTGTTTCCTTTTACATCGTAAAACTTAAAACGTAAGCAGTTTTTCAACACTTAAAAATTATATACTCCTATTTTTCGTTTTGTTTTAACATATACCACAACTGTATACGAGTTGATACTAGTGGCTTTGCCCGCGTGATTAATAAAAATCAACGATGAGGTGTTTAGGTTTCAACAGTCAAAAGAAACACAGATGAACCAAAAGAAACGCTGTGAGGTAGTTGGTGTGATACACCCCAAACATTTATTGAAGTTAAGTTATTGTTTTAATATGAAACTTAACACGAAATTAAATGTTTTTTGATTAGGTGAAACAATGAAAAGATTGCAGGCACTGGACACTCGCGAACATGTAACATTAAACTGTTGTAACGTAGCTTTATATGACTTCATACGAGCCCTTCGAAAACACGGAATTTCATTAAAAGGCCTTTTCTGCAAATTTAAACAAATCAGCAAAATAAATAAATAGACTGACGCGACAGCTCATGAAGAGCCAAGACTTAAGCGGCTTACTCTCATCAACAATCATCTGGGTTCGTGTGAATAATTGAGGGTACCTACAATTTAACGCCGATTCTGAACGCCAAAGTTGAGAAGCACTATTTCTTATGACAGATTGATACTCTTGCAAGTTCTGTCAGTTCTGCACAAGAACGAGCGAACTGGTCATCTTTTTCTTCATTTATTATCGACCATGCAAATGCGTGCTGATTATGTTTCATCGTAAGAAAAATCCATCTTCTTTGACCGGCAGATTTCGCAGCAAACAAAAGTCCACTGGTAATCTGATGGCTAATCTAATCGAGAAGTGGAACAAATTTAAGTTCCGTTTCGACATTTCCAAAGCATTATGGAATTTGGTCCTCTGTCTAAAATGAGTAGATACATTCGTTATCCACGAATCTTTCCATCATTGAATTAGATACATTCTTTCAAAACTCTCTAATTTGTCAAAGGTTCAGAACTTTTCTTGCTTTCAACTTCTAATGCATGATTATTATTTTCTTGATTATAAAAAGTTCCTCCAACCTCCAGTCGTGCATGTTCGTTGGTTCTCCTTTTTTGTTTCAGTTACCTCAATTGACTTTTTTTGAACTTGCATCTTTCATCACCCCCCTTCTACTATTCAACAGTTCAAGTGCAAACTGTTTCTTTGAAGTGAATGCACAACTTAGAGCAAAAACGTTGCCCTTTAATAAATGCAAATATAACTTCTGCATTAACCTTTAACCTCTCCAATTGCCATCTGTCTCCCGTGTCCATTTCACACCAAAAAGAAGTCTATTGAATTCAAAGTGCTAACCCTCGAAGCTAAATAAAGGAAATACCCTTTGCCAATGATGAAATTTATTCCAAACACGCTTCTGCATCATAAGTGGTTCAATTTCCTTCATCGAATTCCAAAACTTCCAAAGGATGGATATATTATTTGAGGGGATGATGGTGGTGTTGTATTTGAAATATTTCTTCTGCAGATGTCGCATTGTGCGTTGTGTCGCTTCTGTCCATTTCTTCTTCTTCTTCTTTGAGTCAAACCTTAGAAAGGCCAAACACAATGTATATGTGAACGTGATGAAGGTCCTTCGGAAATTAGTTCCGATTTTCGTTATGGGTTATCAATAAATCCTGGGCAAAAAACCCGAAACCCAAAACAAATGGGCCGAGTCCGAATTATGTATTCATATGACAGTAACCTGAAGTAAAAATCTAGGTTCGCTTGTAATTTGCGGTCTATCCGAAAAAGAGAATCGTTTCTAACCGACTCGAGAAAAACTATTGCGCTGTCATAGGTCAATATTCTTTCACATTTGCTTCTAAAATCTCACTTGGTACCCCATGGCCTGGAAGATAATGAAAATTAAACTAAATGTCAACTAAATGGCCAATTAGTTTGCACAATTCCACCAGAAACGAGATATACACCCGAATTGAGCGGCCAGCGGACTTTGAAAAGAAATTAAGAAGTTTCGCCAAGCTAAAGCAAACAGACAACCATCTTTGTCGCAGGTCGCAGGAGTTTGGGTTGGGTATTGGAAACTTTTCCGTCCATACAGCGAACAGCGAGTGACTTATCCCTAAAACAAAACGACTTTCCTTTGAAATTTTGTAGAAAATCACTGCGGATGAGAAATAAACGAAAAGTGTTTCACAAAATTTTGTGCTGATTTAGTTTGGAGAAGATTTTATTTTTCAGCTGAATAAACAGAGATTGAAAGTGATTGGGGTTAGCGCAAAGTTTTGCGATCCTGATTTTGTTTTTGATGCCAAATGAACTCGTTGAATGTCGACGTGGTGGCATTGTTTTCCTTTTCTTGTTGATCCCTTTTAATGTTGGAAGTGGAACTTATATTAATTAGAAGAAGTGACGATGACGACCGGTAGTTCAACGACTTTTTTGGCTATAGGAATATTTTGACTTATGAGTCAAGTGCTGATGCTGAGTGATGAGTCAAATAAACTTTTTTGGTGAGTGAGCTCAATTTACCAAACAAATATAAATTTTCGAAGTTGTTAGTTTTTCGGGTACTTTCAATGAGTAATGTGACTAATTGTTTTTTCTTTTTTGACATCACAATACTATGGGAAGTTTCATAAAACGCGAAAAACAAAATCTAATACGCATTATTTGATTAAATTTTCTATACACCTAAAAGTATGGTATGTTGAGTTGAAAAATTGTTGTTGAAGTAAGGAGTTATAGAATTAGGACAACTCAATGTGGACAGACTTCTTGGCAATCTTACAATCAACATGTACAGTGTTCCACAAAAGTCAAGGTAGAGCATACATTTTTAGTCACAATGCTTAAAATATTCCGCAATAAAGCAAAATTTCAAATTTTTTCAACTTAATTTAGCAGTTACACAATTGTTCCTTTTCAATAACAAAAAAAAAAGAAACATTTTGAGATAAATAAAATTAAACCAAAATACGTTTAACACATGAATTCACTTCCACAATGGCAATTTTTATAAGTTCTTAAACAGCGGTAAATAGTTTGATTCATTTTCTATTGTCAGTAAGCCTTGTTATTTACGAGAAATAATTGTTTGAGCCAAGTATTTTAAATTTTATGTGTAATTTTTGATGAAAAAACTCATGAAAATGCTAGGAAATGGATTTAATGTAGAAGAAAAGCCTTTGATCACTGATCTTCATCAATATGAAAACAAAATTTACTCCAAAGTGTCCGTTGCATCATTCAGAAAGTAGTAAAGTGCTTTAAAAACAAACATACGTCGAATTCAAGTCGTGTATTGGCCGTCCATCAAAGCTTACTTCTCGGGATAAATCAAGCACTTGGTAGCCCAAGATCCACTATAAGTGCGAGAAAGATAAGTGAAGAGCTTGCAAAGTCCAATGAAACTGTGCGCCATGCCATCATTGAACCTGGGCTTAAGTCTCATTTACCTAGAAGGAAGCTTAATCAATTAAGTTAATAGAAGTTAATAGAAAACGCAGCATCGCGTTCGCGTAACAGTATACGTTTATGAGACTCCGGACTTCTGGCGAAAGCTAATTTTTTCAGACAAATCGAAATTCAATTTGGTTGTGATGGTTGCATAAAAATATGAAGAAAGAGAGGGATGCCTTAAATCAGAAATATACGATTAACCAATCGGAAATCTTGGTTTAATAGAAAATGTCATGCACAAACCTATTCACCTTCATATTGATAAGGAGAAGTTAGAGGATAGTGCGAAAAAACTTATATAAACGATATAATGATAATATATTATGTGGCTAACACTCCCCACCTATTAAACAACTCACAAGAGCTGGATATCATGCGTGCTTTTCAATAAACAAACATAAATACGGTTGATACTTTACAGTTTTCGATTACAATCGACAATCGAGGTTTTGCAACTTTATTCTATATTTTTTGTTCAAAGGGAAGAGTGTGGAAAAGTTTTTTTTCCTCAAACAATCAATGTTGAATATAGTTGACACCGGACGGAGTTTTAACTCTGTGAATTAGCATCTCAAAAAAATCAGTACTAACGCTTATTTAGAGAGAGAGAGAGAGAGAGAGAGAGAGAGGGAGAGAGAGAGAGAGAGAGAGAGAGAGAGAGAGAGAGTGGCGCGACAGCTCTTGAAGAGCCAAGGCCTAAGTGGCTTACTCTCATCAACAATTCTCTAGGTGCGTTGCGTGTGAAGAATTGAGGGGATCTACAATTTAATGCCGATACCGAACGGCAAAGTTGTGAAGAACTTTTTCATGACAGATGATACTCTTGGAAGTTTTGTCAGATCTTCGCAAGAGGCAGTGCCCGTGAAAGATGAAATAAAAACTATGGGCACGAGTAGTCAACACACCTAACCACTAAGCTACGAACACTAACGCTTATTTGGCTTAACCAAAAATGTTCTCCTATACAAGGCCTAATGTTGATTCTAAGGTCAGACTTCATCGCAAAGGTGCGACTGTTTTTTTCCCGATCGAGGACAGCACACGAAAGTATAAGAAGGAACTTTGATCGTTTATACGATAACAATTTAAGCCATTTCCACCAGTAATTAGTGCCCCCTCATGCTTCGTTGTGCACGTTCAGCAGCGAATTGACCAATCTTTACTTTTTGATTTTCTTTGTGTCGATTAATTCGCTGTCGCAAGTTTTGGCAGTTAAAAGAAGACCCCAAGTGACTGAAAACTGTTCTCGAGCAGGACCACTAAAGAACTGCATCACATTCTTCAATCAAATCACTTTTGAGTATCAAAAATAAGTGATATCACTTTAGCCAATTCCACCACTCCTTCTGGAATTAGATCAAGTGACACCTGACGTCTTTTTAGCGAAACGACTTCTACGAACAGTTCTTTGCAACTCAAGTAATGGAACCGAAAGGATCTTCTTTTAAGCCCTATCCATCTATTCTAGTCATCAAACAATTTGTGCTTCACAAACCTAGGGAAAAAAAAGTTTACCCTGTTTTCTCACTTTCTGAGTCATCTTACTTACTTGTAAGTAAGGGTAAGTTCATAAAAAATATCAATATGCAGCAGTAATGCAAGATTTGCGTTAGGAAATGAAGATAAAATGTATTTTGTTTGCAATAAAGCAGTCAAACTGATAGCTAAACTGCGATCAAGTCTGCAGTCGTTTTATTTCTGTTGCCGATCTGCAGAAAAATGTCGGAACAAAATGAGAAAGTAAAATAATTGAATAGCTATTAGAGGTCTGCATGAATACATTCATTTGCAGTCACTGACCAAGCACAGTACTGAAGTGTATTCTGTTTGTTGCATGCATAGAAAGTAGTGTACACTAAAAATGAATACACTATTCTTAAAAACAAGCACTGCACACCATTCGATCCCTTTATAGTAAAAAGACGTCTAGCCGTTGTCTTTATTTTGCTGACGTCTGAACTAGCGTCAAATCGATAGTCAAACTGACGAAATAACGTTTGTTTTATGTAAAATAGAAGTAAAGGATTGCGTTTAGAACGTAATGACGACGTATAACTATAAAAAATACT
>CAKKXW010000003.1:72633987-72653974 GCA_920937365.1 Sphaerophoria rueppellii | reverse complement strand
CTTTCCTTTGAAATTTTGTAGAAAATCACTGCGGATGAGAAATAAACGAAAAGTGTTTCACAAAATTTTGTGCTGATTTAGTTTGGAGAAGATTTTATTTTTCAGCTGAATAAACAGAGATTGAAAGTGATTGGGGTTAGCGCAAAGTTTTGCGATCCTGATTTTGTTTTTGATGCCAAATGAACTGGTTGAATGTCGACGTGGTGGCATTGTTTTCCTTTTCTTGTTGATCCCTTTAAATGTTGGAATAGAAACTTATATTAATTAGAAGAAGTGACGATGACGACCGGTAGTTCAACGACTTTTTTGGTTATAGGAATATTTTGACTTATGAGTCAAGTGCTGATGCTGAGTGATGAGTGAAATAAACTTTTTTGGTGAGAGAGCTCAATTTACCAAACAAATATAAACACAAATTGTTAGTTTTTCGGGTACTTTCAATGAGTAATGCGACTAATTGTTTTTTCTTTTTGACATCACAATACTATGGGAAGTTTCATAAAACGCAAAAAACAAAATCCAATACGCATTATTTGATTAAATTTCCTATACACCTACAAGTTTGGTATATTGAGTCACAAATTATTGTTGTTGGAGTAACGAGTTATAGAATTAGGACAGCTCAATGTGGACAGACTTTTTATGGGGGATGATGTTTGGCAGCGTATTCTATTGATTCAATAATTTCCTGGCAATCGTACAATCAACATGTACAGGGTACAGCGTTTCACAAAAGTCAAGGTACAAAATACATTTTTAGTTACAATGCTTAAAATATTCCGCAATAAAGCAAAATTTCAAATTTTTTCAACATAACCAATTCACCTTAATATTGATAAGGAGAAGTTAGAGGATAGTGCGAAAAAACTTGATCTTTAAAATGATTAGATATTACTTTCAGCGATATAATGATTCCAAACATTCTGCCACAAAAGGGCTTATGTGGCTAACACTCCCCACCTATTAAGGTGAATTTGCAACTTTATCCTTTATTTTTTTTTTTCAAAGGGAAGAGTGTGGAAAATTTGTTTTTCGTCAAACAATCAATGTTGTATATAGTTAACACCAGACGGAGTTTTAACTCTGTGAATGAGCATCTCACAAAAATCAGTTTTAACGCTTATTTAGAGAGAAAGAGTGAGTGGCACAACAGCTTTTGAAGAGCCAAGGCCTAAGTGGCTTACTCTCATCAACAATTCTCTAGGTGCGTGTGAAGAATTGAGGGGATCTACAATTTAATGCCAATTCCGAACGGCAAAGTTGTGAAGAACTTTTTCATGACAGATGATACTCTTGGAAGTTTTGTCAGTTCTTCGCAAGAGGCAGTGCCCGTGAAAGATGATATAAAAACTATGGACACGAGTAGTCAACACATCTAACCACTAAGCTACAAACACTAACGCTTATTTGGCCTGACCAAAAATGTTCTCCTATACAAGGCCTAACGTTGATTCTAAGGTCAGACTTTATCGCAAAGGTGTGACTGTTTTTTCACGATCGAGGACAGCACACTAAAGTATAAGAAGGAACTTCGATCGTTTATAAAGGGTTTTTCAATAGGGACGCTACAAAAGTAGACCGATAGGGACTGCAAACGACGCCATATTTTTTCCCGATCTCTTGACATTTCTCTTCAGTAAGGTTTGCCATCATTATGGAAAGGTATACGATCCAACAACGAGTCGAAATTATTAAAATTTACTACCGAAATTCGGAGTCAGTGGTCAACGCTTTAAGAGCGCTACTCATCTTCAGCGATGAGGCTCATTTCTGGCTGGATGGCTTCGCCAATAAGCAAAATATGCGTTATTGGTCAGGCAGCAATCCACATGTGCTTCACGAGGTACCATTACATGCCGAAAAAATCACTGTTTGGTGCGGTTTAGATGCTGGTGGTGTCATTGGGCTGTACTTCTTCCGTGATGATCAAGACCGGCACGTTACTGTGAATGGGAATCGGATGATATGGGCTTGGACGATATGTGGTTTCAACAGGACGGTGCCACATGTCACACAGCGGGCCAAACAATCGAATCATTGAGAACGATGTTCGATGAGCGCATTATCTCCAGAAATTGACCTGTGAATTGGCCGCCTCGTTCATGCGATTTAACGCCGTTAGACTATTTCCTGTGGGGCTACGACAAATCTATGGTTTACGCCAACAAGCCAGCGACGATTGATGAACTTCGTACGAATATCGAACGTGAAATTGCTTGAAAACCGTCGAAAATTGGGTAGCGTCTGGACTTCTGCAAGCGTACCCGTGGTGGCCATGCAAAAGAAATTGAATTCCATACATAATGGCATTAAATGTACTTTCACAGGAATAAAGAATTTTATTGATATCCAAAATCGTTTTTGTTTTATTTAAGAAAACTTTTATAGCGTCTCTATTGAAAAACCCTTTACGATAACAATGTAAGCCATTTCCACCAGTAATAAGTGCCCCCTCATGCTTCGTTGTGCACGTTCAGCAGCGAATTGACCAATCTTTACTTTTTGATTTTCTTTGTATCGATTAATTCGCTGTCGCACGTTTTGGAAGTTAAAAGAAGACCCCAAGTGACTGAAAACTGTTCTCGAGCAAGATCACTAAAGAACTACGGTACAATCGTCTTAAACGACAATTGATTGACGATCACCATTATGCTAGGGTTTTGGGGACAACTGTGCAATAATCACATTCTTCAATCAAATCACTTTGTGAAAATGACTTTTGAATATCAAATAAGTGATAATCAACTATCACTTTAGCCAATTCCAACACTCCTTCTGGAATTAGATCAAGTGACACCAGACGTCTTTTTAGCGAAACGACTTCTACGAACAGTTCTTTGCAACTCAAGTAATGGAACCATCTGTTCTAGTCATCAAACAATTTGTGGTTAATTTATTGAATGGAGCGTAGTATCTAGGGATATATGCTTCACAAACCTAGGGAAAAAAAAATTTTACTTTCTGAGTCACCTTACTTACTTGTAAGTAAGGGTAAGTTCATAAATGTCAACATACAGCAGTGATGCAAGATTTGCGTTAATAAATGAAGATAATATGTATTTTGTTTGCAGTAAAGCAGTCAAACTGATAGCTAAACTGTGATCAAGTCTGCAGTCGTTTTATTTTTGTTGCCGATCTGCAGAAAAATGTCGGAACAAAATGAGAAAGTAAAATAATTGAATATTTACTAAATTTTTGGCAAAAATAAAATATTTTTGTTCTTTATAATTTGAAATATAATACTTTTACTTCATAGTTATGATTGTGGTGGCCAAAAATTCTGGTCAGATGCAAACGTTAAGCTGATAGCAGTTCGTCTGGCGGTAGAATGGTAATTTGCTGTTTTGTGGGGAAAATGTTTGACGGAAATAAAACCTGTTTCGTCCTAGTTTGCCACAGTCGAGAGGACATTAAAAAAAATCAAAACATGAAGACCACATTTCCATTCAAAACATTTAAAATTAGCCCTAATACAACACATTATGTTATATATGTACCTCTAAGTAGTCTCTAGCGGACTTAGTGGTTAAGTGCGTTGGCTGCTAAGCAGAACGTCGTGGGTTCGAGTCCTACTCGTGCCATAGTTTTTATTTCATTTTTCACGGGCACTGCCTGTCGCGAACAACTGACAAAACATCCAAGAGTAACATCTGTCACGAAAAAGTGATTCTCAGGTTTGCCGTTCGGAATCGGCGTAAAATTGTAGGTCCCCTCAATTCTTCACACGCACCTAGAGAATTGTTGATGAGAGTAAGCCACTTAGGCCTTGGCTCTTCAAGAGCTGTCGCGCCTCTACCTCTAAGAAAATATTTAATAATTTCTATAATTCTATTTTTTAAGCCGTCTACTTTATATATGAACAGTTTTTTGATATTGTATAGCTGCTGCATTCTTGCAGCAGTTATTCTGTTCATAAATGCATTGAACGAATTTTTTCGGTAGAGCATGAGCAACAAGATTGCATATGTGAACTCACGGTAACTTACAGTCCGCGGTTGAACCTTCTTCTCCATTCGCCATTTTCGCATACGAGACCGAAAATCCGTCGAATGTGCCCAGTATCATATCCTTATTTTACTTATCGTCCAACACTCAGTGGCGCCGCCGCCGCAGTAGCGTGCGACTGGTAAAATGAAATTCTTGTATAGTAGGCACATTATCTTTCGAATAAGTAGTTTTGAACCCGATTTTTTGGCCAAACCGAAGTAGCAGCAGTTCGATCTTCGCCGGATCTCCATTAAGGTGTCATTTGTGGGTCTGATGTTCCTTAACTACGTCGAAATTGTTTTGTTTGTCGATAGCAATGTTTGTTCTTACAAAGATTTCTATGTCGTCCTAGGAGCTGGGTGAATGTTTTGAAGATAGTGGTTTTGATCACCACATCCGAATAAAAATAATTGATTTCTTGAGCGCCGATTTAGTAAAAACTGTTATTAAGAATCCTTTTTGTAGACAAAGGTTACTGCTTGTTTGGCATGACCGCTTTAATTTTGTAATCACTACCATCCTTCATCCACGTTTTGGTTTTTTTGCGAATTGATGAAAATAAAAGTAGCACTCTTTCTCTTATTTTGATTCTGTATCGGAAATCAATATTTCATTAGTTCAATTTCAATTAATCTAATTTTCATTTTCCTAAAATATTTGTTATTCCAATTATCAATAAAAATTAATTTGAATTGCTTTTAACTTTAACGTTGGATTGCTTAGCTTTCTTCCTGGTTCCTGCGGTAAGGAATTTTATATTTACCTAAAGAATCCAGTGTTGAGTTCTTTGCTTTGAAGTTTTTTTCTCTGCATTTCTGTTTTGAATACGTTAATCATTTTTATTGTGACTTTCAGGAAATAAAACCTATGCAAGAACTTAAAAAAAATTTTGTTTTGTTTTGTTTTTTTTTAGCGCTCTTGCCTCTTTCCCTTCCTTCTCAAAGAAAAAGTATCAATTTCATCTCTGAGCAATTTTCGTTAAGAGTTATGCAAGCCATTGCCCATTATGATTTCAAATGCATTGTTCATGTTCATGGCTCACCAGAAAAAAAGTAATAAGAAGAAAAAGTATTCATTTCAACGAAAAACTTATAGCTAAATCTTCCCGTTGCCACATCAAACAATAGTGCATTTTTTATTGTATGTACTTCTAAGAGCTCTTTATATTAAAATTATGACAGCCATTAAAAAGTTCCACAATGTATCTATGAAAGAAAATACGATTCGATCGAATAGATTGCAAATATTAAATAAGAAATACTTACACCAATGCAAAAAGATAGTTATGGACATGACAATGTTGAGGAAATGAAATTAACAGTGAATAGAGTAGTGGATGTGCATCAACGTAATGCAAGGGCAAGAAGTGTGAACGATTACCAATTTTAAGGTTGACAAACCACAAAAGAACAAGTATGGAGAAGTTTTCTATTAGTGTAATTTCAAGTTTTATCGACTTCTATTGGGCACCAAGAACCTAGATTTGACGGTATGGACAAGCAATACCACCCGAATGTGCGAAAAAGTTACTATGAACCTTCCCATTTCGGATATTTAACTGGTACCTATTGTTTTTCACACTTGATCAGCTTGACTGTGAGGCTGTGACAGGAAATGCGAACTTCTTGTTGAAATGTAGAACCAAGAAAAATATATTAGGACAAAAATATAAAATGTCAAAAAAGAGCTAAGTTTTCTTATGAGCTAACAACACTGTATAAAATCAGCCACCAAAAGTAATGAGATCTACAAGAACGCCAAGTTCTTAACAAGTAAAAGTGTTGTACTGAATATTTTAAATCATAGAATATAATACAACAATATTAAACGAAAATAGAAACTGCTCTGCCAATTTATAAATAAATCATAGGTATGTTAAATGTTGTTAACTCATTTAGACCCCAAGAGTCCATTGTGAAACTACTTATGAAAGTTACTCATAGGAGTGTTATGAACTTAAACAAACCAGAATTCAACATTCTACGACCATTTTAAGAAAGTGGGCGGCAACCACTTATATTTTGTCCTAAACGTTTTCGACTATTTCGATAAAATGGGTGGATACCACACCTTTAAATGGAAATAGAATTTTTTCTCATTTTTGTCCATGTAATTCAACCAAAACCTTACAAGAATTCCAAATTTGAACATCTTACGACCGTTTTAAGATAGTGGGCGGAAACCACGCCCCTAAATGAAATTTACATATGTTACTTATATTTTTCCTTATATTCAACCGGAACCCTATTCGAATCCCGAATTTCAACATCATACGACCATTTTAAGAAAGTGGGCGGATACCACGTCCCCTGGATGAAAAAATTGAAATTTTCGATCTTTTCCTTTGTATGCACCCAAATGCCAAATTTCAAGATTCTGATATTTTTAGAAGTGCTTCATAATTTTGATGAACAGTCAGTCTGTCAGTCAGTCAGTCAGTCAGGCAATTACAGTTTTTGAAATTTTTACTGGCCATTGTCTCCATGAAGTCAATACGTAATTCCAAGCTAATAACTCTAATTTTAAGCTTCTAACTCTATGGGTTCAAAAGTTATGGGGGGTAAAGAATGTTCTTGAGTTCGATCCTGTAAAAAGGGAGTAGTGCTAGCACTTGGCTGGGCACTACGGTGCCCTTTGATGTAGATTTATTTTAAGACAAAAGTAATGTAGGTATATTTGGTGAATTTGTTAATGTATTGAAAATGCAGCGTTGACTGTTTTTGTAGTCCGTTAAAGGAAAAGTCCGTGGCTTAGTGGCTAAGTGCGTTGGCTGCTAAGCAGAACGTCGTCGTGGGTTCGAGTCCTACTCGTGCCCATAGTTTTTATTTCATCTTTCACGGACATTGTCTGTTGCGAAAAACTGACACAACTTCCAAGAGTATCAATTTGTCATGAAAATGTGCTTCTCAACTTTGCCGTTCGGAATCGGCATTAAATTGTAGGTCTCCTCAATTCTTCACACGCACCCAGAGAATTGGTGATGAGAGAGAGAGAGAGCCTTTTAGCTCTTGGCTCTCCAGAAATCTGTCGCACCACTCTGTTTTTTTTTTCTTTTTCTAAGCAAAAGAGAAGCCTGTTTTGTCTCAAAAGTTGTAGCAATGAAAACCATATTCTTTCTTTGAAGCCACTGACTCCCTTAAGCAAAATTTAAAAATCAGCGTAAGTTGACATAATCAAATTAACATTATCTTATGACTTCCTACAAAGAAAAAGCTAGATATTTCATACTCTCGCTGTTCCGAAGTTTTTCTGTTACATTCTCAACACATCATTTCATTCACCTTCCCTCAAAACACTTTCAATAGAATTCAATATAAAGCAAACAAAATTCCTATGCCACTTGATTCTTTTTTCAACATCATCAACATAATTGCCTGATTGATAGAATCCAAAACTCCTATGATGTACAAGACACGAATACACAACTTAACCTTCTTAAAGTCTCTTCCTATACGACCGAAAATTCTCAAGCAAACATCGGGAGTCTTGTCGAAACAAACTTTCAAGAGTTCACTGCCTCATGACATCGACTAATTAGAGGGACACTTCAATCCTGAATAAATAATGATGTTCACTCTCTTCAGTTCATCTCCATCCCGATGTTGGTCTTTCGTCGTCACTGAAAACTTTAGAAGTGGGATAACATTACAATGGCGTAATTCTCGTTGATGGTCAAGGATACTTGACACTCCTATGCTGCAGGATGGCAAACAAGAGTCAAGTTGAGTCTATCCATCGTCGGTGTAAGTAGAAAAAATTGCTCGCATTCATCGTCGCATCAGTTTTAAGCTTTCAACGCCGCCGCCAGCCGCCATCATACGTCTTTCGTCGCCCAACGCATCGTGATTAACATTTTAATCCACTTCAACGGTATTTATAATTATTGAAATTTATTTTTTCGCTCATTTGAAGTGCCCCGACTTCTGCAATTAACATTACTCACGGACAACAAAATTCCATTTGTACGGCCGACCGACGACGACGATGTGACGCATGACAACGGACGGCGGCGGCGGACGGCGCGCCGCGGCAGTGTTTGAACGGGTCAGCACGTGGGCGAAATAAGAAATGAAAATAAATATTTTTCCAGTGCGAAATTCCGCCCAAAAACAATGGTTCTCCTGTCCATTTGAAGGCGTTTGTCTTAGTTTTCCACCCATCCTCAGGCAGAGGATATTGAATTCCGAAAGATTGACAGATGGTTTCGATTTGGACTTGATTTAATATTATGGAATAAAAGCCACCACACACGCCAAGTGCTTTGGCAGCCGACTTACATTAATATCTCTATAGAGTGAGTGTTGAAACAGCGATTATGTTCGCAAGCATTTTTATCTATGATTGTGACTGAGGTGGTGGCGGTGCGGCCGGCGGCGGGGTTATCATCAGCCCTGAGTGAGTAAAGATAAAATTGAGTGCTCACGAAGATACTCTAACAAAACAAGAGTGAACAAGGAAAAAAAAAATAAAAACATGAATTTATTGAGAACCACTTAATGTCCGACCTAGCAGAACAAATGGTGCGAGGAGGTTTGTGTTTTTCTTTTTTTTGGAAAGCAATTATTCGTGAAGAGTTGTTGGAAAATGTGTTATTTCTATGAGGACTTTATGGATGGTTGATAAAGGGTACTCGAAAGCGTTGCATTATTCGAGTGCATGAATTGAGTTGGAGTGTGGCTGGTACATGTGAGCAAAGGTTAAATCGATGACAATGAGCTTAATTTTTAGAAAAAGTGTTTTTGCTGGAGGACGTAGTAATTTGTTGCATTGTTAGTAAAACTCATTGAGAATGATTTCATTCATCAATTTTTTCTTTTCAACTGAAGTTACTTACTTACTAACTTAAGGTGGTACAGTCCGGGTGGACGTGGGCCTTAACCAACAAACCTCTCCGAAAGCTCGGTCCCTAGCTAGCTGTCTTCAGATTCGCACGCTGAGGTGGTCATCTTCAAGTTGTGAGCATCACCTGAGCCTTGGTCTTCCTCCACTGCCTCGTCCCTCTTGAGTGGATTCGAAGACTTAAGGGGCCGGAGTATTGGTCTTCATCCTCTCCACGTGACCAAGCTATCTGAGTCCTTGGACTTTCACTCTTTTAGCTATAGGTCATGTCACTGTACAGCCCGTACAGTTCGTGGTTAAATCTTTTACTCCATTCACCGTTCATGCAGACATGACTATATATCTTCCGCAGAACTTTTCTCTAGAACCGGTCTAGGGTGTTCTCATCCGTTTTAGACCAGGTCCATGGTTCCACACCATATAGCAGAACGGGGATGATGAGGGTCTTATAGAACCTTAGTTGTTCAGGAGATGGCCTTACTACTCGCTGATATCATTGTCCGTATTGATAGCCCTCATTTTTTCAGCCTCTGTTTGTATGCTCGTAATAGCACTGTTGACATCACGCTGCGTTCTCCCAATGATATCAATGTCATTAGCGTACGCGAGTTGCACAGACTTCTGGAAGATAGTGTTGACGTGGGAATTCTGCACTATTTCTTCCAATATGATATTAAAGAAGTCGCATGGCAGAGCATCACCTTGTCTTAAGACTTTTTTGACATCGAAGGCGTCGGTTAGGTCGTTACCGACTTTAATGGAGTAGTCCGAGTTCTCCATTGTCATCCTGCTCAGACGAATGAGTTTTGTAGGTGTGCCAAAACTGGACATGGCTTTATACAGTTCTTCTCTATAGATGCTGTCATATGCAGCCTTAAAATCGATAAAAAGATGGTAGGGGTCGATTTGAAGTTCTTGAGTTTTTTCCAGGATTTGCGGTAATGTGAAAATTTGATCGATGGTGGACTTTGCTGGTCTCAGGACACACTGATATGGACCTATCAGTTTGTTGCCAAACGGCTTCAGGCGTTCACATAGTACTGCAAAAAAGATCTGATATATGTTTAGGAGCCTGATGCCTCTATAGTTGGTGCAGTTTAGAGGGTCTCCTTTTTCAGGATCGAGCAAACAATGCTTAGGCTCCATTCATCGGACATGCTCTCTTCCGACCATATTCTGCAGATGAGTTGGTGCATGCTCCGTACCAAGTCATCGCCAGCTGCTTTGAAGAGTTCGACAGTGATGCCGTTAGCTCCCGCGGTTTTGTTGTTTTTAAGCTCAGATATTGCTATCTTCATTTCTTCAAGTTCGAGTTGGCGGAGATCTTGGCTTGCGTCGTCTTCATTGAATGATATATTCTGCCTGACAGCCGAATTTGATTCGTTATCGGCGTTGTACAGTCTGCAAAAGTGGTCTTTCCATATCCTCAGCATTGACTCTGCTACGATATTTCCCTGTTTGGTCTTTATAGGCTTCAGTTTTTCCTTCGTTTTACTTCTTGGTAAAACTTCCAAACCTCATTCCCGTTTTTAAGTCTCTCATTATCCTCTATCGATCGCTTTTCATGCTCTCTCTTTTTCTTTCTGAAAAGATTGTGTTCTTCTCTCTTCTTCCACTCTAAGAGCTTCCAAGCTGATCTCGTCCTCCTGTGCAGCGTTGCTTTCTATGCTTTTTGCTTCGCTGCATGTACCTGCCTGCATTCTTCATCAAACCAAGGGTTTCCCTAATGGCTTCCTGGCTATTATGCCACTGGTTTTCAATGCTCGATGCTGGCTGTAGCGGACTTCTCTTGAGGTTACTTGACACTCAATCGGAAAAGGATCTATCGATCTCTTGCGATTGTAGCCATCCGACGTTATACATTTTTCTAGAATTTCCTGTTTTTGTCTTTGACCGCTGCACTACCTTCGCTACAACGAGTTAGTGGTTCGAGTCGATGTTGGCCCCTCAGAGGGTTCGAACGTGAACATACCGAGTATACTTCCTCAACTGGAGATACGGCGAAAACCTCTAGGTGGTTGTTGACACTTAACAATAGACGGAGGGGAGATTTTTTTCCACAGCGGCACTTTTTCTTTTACCAGGAGGCAGGGGAAGAATTTCCTTGATGGATTCAATGATGATGTCTACAGTTCCAGTTAGGTTAAACTACTCAGTAAAGACCTTATACGGGTTGCTTTGACAGGTCGTTAAGGAGCGGCTTAGGGCACTCTTTACCCTTGCGGTTAAAAGTTGGGGTAAGTTGGGGTCCTTTTTAAACAGTCAGGGACCGGACGGATGTACTGATAACGAACCAAAAGCAAACGAAATAAGGACAACGAGATTCGGATAAAGCGGATATAAACTGACATCCAGGAAATTGCGATAGGATTGTACGGGCAAAAGGAGGATGAAGAACTGCGACATCTACTACGGTGACTTCTTCCGAGAACAACAAAAGCGTCTGTTTGGATATGGCTTTGTCGTTGAAGGCATGCTTCGGTAGCATACTCTAAGATTCAGACCTGTCAATGAGGGCGGCAATACATCATGCGAGCAATATCCTAGATTCGAAATTGAAATTATCTTGGGGGATTTTAACGCCAAGCTAGTAAGAGAGGACATCTTTGATGGAACAGTGGGGAAATACAAGCCTGCATAAAAATAGTGTCGATAAAGAATTCTTGTCGATTGTTTGGTTGCATCTCAGCTCCTTCAAAAAGAAAGACAGCATAAAGAGCCATCGACCGAAAGAGATTAAAAGCAGAAATGAGGTTAGGAAGTTTGACTAAAGCCCTTTGCACACACGCAGCGTCACCGCAAATGAATGTGCACCAACCCATTTGTTTGAGAGATGTGAGTACCAATAACGCATAAAACATATCGCAGCGTCAAAAAATTGAATGTGTGCCCGGTGCACACTTAAAACAAACGACTTAAGGTTACCGAGCACGAACTGAAGCCAATATAGACCAACTGAGAAATATCGTAGTAGAGTCATATTCAATGTTGAGGATTTGGAAAGACCACTTCTGCAGACGAATCAAATTTTGCTCTAAGCCAGAATGGACCATTCAATGAAGACGACGCAGGATAACTTTTTTCATTTAATTTAGTTAAGTTAAAATTACAAAAAATAGTATTAAACATAAAATATTGCCCTTCTTAATCTATGCCACCTTGTACGACCACAATCACCTCTCGACCTTCCCCCTTATTGGCCATGAAAAGGGTGTACTCTAATTTAGTGTTTTTAGAATTCTTCGAGCTGCAGAAAAATCGATTATTGTTGGAAACATTTTTGTTATGATTTTTCAGGTATGTTCTGCTTACTAGCTAATCCACAAAAATAATGTTAAATCAGTTTGTCCTTTCCTTGAAGAATGTGAGTTATTTTCATTCTAACCAAATCAAACGCTTTAATTACTGAACGAAAAAATTCCATTTTATCTCCTTTTCGAATGTCATTATTACATGATCCCGAAGGTAAAATTAAAACCCTAAGCAATTAACATTAATCATTTGATTCTCAGTGTTAAATCTGTTTCAAAACGACAAGAAATAATTAAAATTCTAATTTCGTCATGATTCCTCAACATCTATCTCCTCTGTCACAGTAATTGCCCGTTAATGTCCTTTTGACAAAATCATATTTTTCGTGTGGGTTGTTTCTCTTAAATTAGTTTTTATTTTTAGCACTAAAAAACACCAGAAAATAAAATGTAAACAAATGACACTAGACCACAGCAAAAATAAACAAAGAAAAGTCATTTTCATAATTTCTTAAAATATTTTATTTCAACACCATTAAGTGACAATCTGTTTTTAATGTTTTCATTCATCAAGTCATTGTTGTCTTTTCGCACAATTTTTGTTTTCATTTGTTTTATTTCTTGTGAAAGCTTGCATTTAAAATTTAAGCATATCCATTACTCTTTTTACTACCATTTACGCCTTCCTCGCCCAATTTGGTTTTGGTGTGTTCCCTTAAAATGCCACCTTGAAAACATCATGACAAGATTTGTATTTTATAAAATTGTGTAAATATGCACACACAAAATATTTAAATGAATCCTGATTAAGAGTATTTTTGACAGTTTCACTTTTGGCACCATCCCGGCGCGGTGTAGTGACTTTGCACCAGCAACTTCGCGTGTCCAAAAAGCCAACAAAGAACACCGTTCTTACAACAAATCTGACGTCAATGGATAGAAAAGTAACTTTCTTTGTACGTAGATTCCTTAAATTTTGTATTATGCTTTTAATCTTTTGGTAGTCTGATCAATGGAGTTGACAACATGAAAAAAAAAATTATTTGTTTAAAATGGTCTTAATTGAAAATAAAATAAGTTTTCATTTTGAAGAATTTAATTTGAATTTAACTAGCTGAGTGTAATTTTAACAATTTTCTTAAAGGTTAGGTTAGGTTAGGTTAAGGGGCTGATAGTAGTACATGTCGTTACCGTCACACTTAGATCAATACAGATCCATTCTGATTACCGTGAGTACAGTAATCCCCGCTTAGATGCACCTCGCTTAATTGAACATCCCGCTTAATTGATCGAAACAAAAATGGCTTTGAAAATTTCCCGTATTAGTTGCAAAGCTTTTTAGACGGCTTATTGAACCCCGCTTAAATATGCAGTAGAAAAACTAAATACATGGACATTTTTCGGATAATTGGACGGACAAAAAACTTATAATGTATGTTCAGTGGCACTGTTCTACATAGTTTGGAACAGATTAGAATAGAAAAGTACAACTTTTTGGTGTTCATTGACACATTTACTTACTGTTCAGAACTGTTCTGATTTGGTGTTCATTGATTTTTTTTTTAGAACAGTTTGGAACAGCTTATGAGCTTAGGATAGGATTTTCAATTCCATCTTTTTAGGTAGAACACTTTTTGTGTTCTACCTACCTGCTGTAGTGTTCTGTGCTGTGCTGTCTTTTTTCTCGCTGAACAAAGCTTTAATGAAACAAAAAAAATATGAGTGCGACCCATGTAGTCCACACGACTAACTTTCCAGAGTAGAAAAATTAGTAAAAATTAAAATTCAAATTCCATAAAACTGATGGTTTTAGCACACACATTAAGTATATTGAATAATAGAGGCGCCATCATCACATACGCATATACGCACATACGAATACACACACACAGACATCATCATAAAAACGCTTGATTCGGATTCTAGTGACCCCGAAACATGGAGATATGCAAAAATTGGAGATTCAGAAAATCGGACGCATTACAATACTTCTTCTGGCAAGGAAGGTTTTCGTAAGTTGAAATGTTTATAGAGTGAATTCCTGGGATCAATATTTTATTTTTTAGTTGACCTATCCGTGCAATTATACCGGTTTTGGTTAATTGAACAGAAATGTCAATTAAGCGGGGTTTCGTTAATTGAACCACCCAGATAATTGACCGAAAAATCTGACAAAATGGTCAGTGCAATTAAGCGGGGAATACTGTATTGCTAATCAAGCTAATAAGAAAAACCTATGTGTTCAATTAATCAAGCCATGTAGAGACTTTGACGTAGTTCAGAATGTTAGTACCTGATGTGCTAGAGAGTTCTTCTAAATCCTCGAAGAAATAGTTGCCGAGCAATTTCTTCCATTGGTGGAAGAGTGCGGGACAGTGATACAGAAAGTGCGAAATGTCTTCGTGCACCTCTTCGTCACCGCATCTTCTGCATAGATCATCTGAACTGATTCTCATCTTTTTCATATGATAACCTAACACATTATGTCCGGTAATTATGCTTACAACAGATCGAAGTGATCCCTTGTGTAGCTGCATAATTATTTCCGTTCTTTGTTTGTTAAAACAGGGCCATATCTTTCTTGTAGTGCCGCAGGTGTCAAGTAGGTTCCACCTTTTATCGGCCTTGATAGTTTTCTTTTTGGGATTTTAAAATAACAGCTTAGCTTGGCTAACGTTAAGCGTTGATCCTAATCTTGATTATTCATCTGCTTTAGCAGCGGAGTGTAATGTGTTGCTGTGCTATGATTTTACCTCAGTTGCAGTAATCGCTTTTATTGCCGCTTGGCTATCTATGTAAAAAGTTAAATCAGCTCGTGGTATTATCATCATTGATACCTTTTCAGCAGCTGTTGCCACTGCCGGGACCTCCGCCTGGAACCCAAGCGAGGCGGTTAACTTGAGAGATTCAGAATAGAAGCCTGCCCCTAAGCCAGTGTCCTACTTAGAGCCATCAGTAAAGATAGCTATTGACGACTCACTGGAGTATGGTATGTTATCTATCCATTCGGGTTTTTTATAGTTTGTTGTAGTACTATGATCCATAACTTTATGAAGGATCTGGGCATGTCCTATGGAACTGTTTTTCCAGACTTTAGTTTGACTAAGTCCTAAGTCTCAAGGCACTTTTGGCCGCAGATTCTTGAACATAGAGGTCTAGTGAAATTCGATTGAGAATAACTTCCAGTCCCGCAGTTGAAGTGGATCTCATTGCCCCCGTAATGCCAGTGCACTCAAGTCTTTGAACTTTTGTCAAAGTTTTGTTCGTGCTTTTTTCTAAAGCTTTCCACCAAACCAAATTACCATAGGTTAGTATTGGTCTATTCTTAAAGGTTAGTTTTGTAATTTCTCACCTCGAGGTCTCGCCGTTTATTTTATTTTTCCAAACATATTATTTTGACAACATTACCACCTTGACTATGCATATTAAGTTATTGAGTTCAGAGCAATTACCATTTGTTTGACTCATCAATAAACTTTTAATTTGGCGTGAAAATGACAAGCATTTTGATTTATTTTTATCTTCTCAATCTTTTAAGAGAATGTCTCAATTTATTTTCGTTTTTGCAAAAGTTCATGAGCCCTGACCATTACAACTGATGTGCCATAACGTTTTTTTTGGTGGACCTCCGGAACATTTTAATTATGAGATGAACTCAAAAAGTCTCAACGTTCCTTGAGATAAAAACAAACGGAAAAAAAACTTCCATGTATCACTTTTGCTTTCGTTTGGGTGGCGGCTGTGGTGGACGGATGCCAAAGAGTTGAAAAATTCTTCGAAACAAATGGGCCACATAAAAATTTGCTACAATTTTAAACAAACAATTACTAGCAGATGTCCGATGTGTCTGCCTGTCAGTCAATCAACGGATATCACTTTTATTCTTTTTGCACTCACGAAGGCACAAGAATCTCTGTGAATAGAGCGCGTCATAATATTAATGACGAATTTGTTTCATTTATTTATTTGGTTTTTGTTACGTATACGCCCTGGATGCCAGCCAATTGAGTACAAAAACTGCAATGAGTTTGTATGAATATAAAAAATTAAATAAGCAAATCGATTTATCATTATGAAAGAATGAAGATGCTTTTTTGAAAATATGTTACCCCTGAGCCATGACAGTTTTTCAAAAATTAATCGTTTTTAAATGGAAAATTAAAAACAGAAAAATTAAAAGGAATTGCTTGTTTTTCTTTTTAATTAGGAAAACGTTTTTCATCCTACATTAGGAGATTTTTTTCTGTTATTTTTTAGAACGGTTTGATGAGGCACGTAGACGTTTGTATACTCTTTGTGTTCGCTATTTGATTCATCGAATGACATGTCTTTTAACTTTTTAACAGAAAGAACATGTTTGAGAAAACCAATTTGAGGAGTTTTTGTTATTAATTGTTGGCATCTTTTGACTAATCATGTTTGCTTGCGTGTTAGTTATTTGCGTTGAAATGAATTTTGAGAAAGGAATTTCTCAATATTGTTCTTTAGACAGTTTGTAATTGTGTCAATATATATTTTTTTTCTGCAAAAATTGATAACTCCCCATAGGATAAGTTATTGAATGGCGCCGATTTCGGAAAACCCCAGTTTTTGCATGTTTCGGGGTCACTAAAATCCAAACCAACAACGTTGGCTGTGTGTATATATTCGTTTGTGCGTATTTACATACCTACGTGTGTTTAATTTTTTCTGCTAACTAGTCATGTTATTTGCATGAAATGTAAGCGGAATTGCTTTATTAAGAACTGATAAAGTTTTCAGCGAAATCGGTTTAGCGGTTTCTTAAAGGGAATGAAAAAACTAAAAAAAAATGTTTAAAACCTGAAAGTATTCATCATTTATTCATGAAAATTATGGTCATTTCAGCATAATGTTGTATTATTTGTCAATAATTTGTTTTTTGATTTTAAGGGTGCGTCGTCTAAATATTGAATAACTTTGACATATTTCAAACAATTAGCGTCGTCGAACACAGTTTGCAATGCAATTTTATCCATGAATCGGTTCATGTACACTGTTTGAGAATAAAATTCTACATTTTGTATTTAAAATTGTTAAATTTAATTAAATTTGATTTATATTTTGTTCACTTTTTTATATTTTTTTACTTTTCCAAACATCTGCATATTACCTTATTTTGTTTGTATTAATTTTATGTACTTAATCTTTATCCACTTGTTTGTCCATTTGGGGCAGTAAAATCTAATCCGTTTATGACTGTGGAGCTCATGCACTTGTTATGCTAATGCATTGATATTTTCTATAAATAGTTTTTTGTACACACATTATAAACGGTGATTTTTAAGAGGTTTAGAATTAAAAAAAAAAAAAAAAACACAAAAAATTCGAAAAAATGAATGAATTATTTATTTGAATCGATAGTTTGAACCTTGCAATTTAATGTTTAAAGATAATTTCATGCAAATGTTGACCGCGGCTGCGTCTCAGGTAGCCCATCCGCTGAGTCCAATTTTGGCATACTCTTTCACACATATCGGCCCGTATCTCACGAATGAATGCATGGATGCTGGCTTCCAGTCAATCGAAGCGGGCTTGTCCCTATAGACATAAGCCTTGACATACCCCCACAAAAAATAGTCTAATGGTGTCAAATCGCACGATCTAGGCGGCCAATTGACCGGCCCGAAACGTGAAATTAACTGTTCACCAAACTCGTCTCGCAATTGCGCCTTTGTTTCGCGTGCTGTGTGGCATGTAGCACTGTCTTGTTGAAACCACATATCATGCAAGTCAAGAACTTCCATTTCGGGCAAAAAACAGTTTTTTATCATCGCTCGGTAGCGTTCACCATTGACAGTAACGCTGCGATTCGCATCATCTTTGAAGAAATATGGCCCAATAATGCCGCCGGCCCATAAACCGCACCAAACAGTGGCTTTTTCGGGATGCATTGGTAGCTGTTGCAATGCTTCTGGCTGATCTTCACTCCAAATGCGGCAATTTTACTTATTTACGTACCCATTCAACCAAAAATGAGCCTCATCGCTGAACACAATTTTTCGATAAAAAAAGCGGATCCTCGGCCAGCTTTCCAAGAGCCCATTCACCAAAAATTCGGCGTTGTGGTAGGTCGGCTGGCTTTGGTTCTTGCACCAGCTGTATCTTAAAAGACTTTACGCCCAAATACTTCCGCAAATTTCCACGTAGTGCTGTAACAAAGGCCTAACTGCTGGGAACGGCGCCGAATCGACATTTCGCGGTCTTCTGTCACACTAGCTGATACGGCCGCCATATTTTCTTCACTACGCACAGTACGTAAACGTGTTGGTGGTTTAATGTCCAACAAAGTAAATTTGGTGCGAAATTTGGTCACAATCTTCCGAATAGACTGCTCAGAAGGTCGAGAATGCCGACCATAAAATGGAAGCAGCGCGCGATGAACATTTCGAACCGAGCACGAATTTTGATAGTAAAATTCAATAATTTGCAAGCGTTGTTCATTTGTAAGACGATCCATGGTTAAATTGCAAACCAAACTGAAGCTGTTTGACAGCGACACAAGGTACTAAACACAGTTCAGCTGTCAAAACCAGTGTTGCCAAAACCAAACCAGCTAAAAAATCACCCGTTACTTATACATGGTGATTGTTTGAAGAAGAAATGGTTCGAGATGATTTGCAACCACCATACACTTCTAGGTACAGTCCGCTTAAAGTTAGTATTGATCCAATAAAATATTTGTTAAATTTCTATTAATTGAATAGTTTGGTTTCAATTGGAAAATTTTATTGCTGATCCACAGAACGCGCGGTAACAATGTCCATTAAATGTAATCGTTTTGTTGTTCCAAGATAGCGTGCGTATCATCAAAATTATCGATTCGTGCTGAGCCTAAAAGTGCCAACTATTCATCGCTTAGCTTTGAATTTTGCAAAAGACAGGCTTGAATAGGACAGTGAAGAAGAGAAACGTTGTATTCAAAGACGAGGGGTGGTGGGAGCATATTGACTGGCCACCGAGATCGCCTGAATTGACTTTTTCTTTGGTTTTTGTATGCTATCAACCTGAAGACCTTAGACGAGCTTAAGGCCAATATTCCAGCCGAAATCACTGCGATATCGCCCGAGATGCTGGCAAATATCATGAAATATACCAAAAAAAAAAAATGAAGCTGAATCTTGTATCCGCAATGAGGTGGTAATTAATTAAATTTGGTTGTTTTTCAAAATTGAATAGAAAATTTTAAACCAACAAATAAAAAAAAGCGCAGGGACAAAACGTCCAACATTGGCCTTATGTCCCAAGTGGGACATAACACCCGAATTGAGTTTAGATTTAAGTACCACCCAAGTGGGTCATAAGGCCCAACAAAATTTGGGCTCTATGTCCGTGATGGGACTTATGTACCTGTACCAAGAATAAATAGTTTGTTTTTTTCAAAATATTTTGAGAAATTGCTTAAAATATTTCTTTTATTTTTTTCCTCTGGAAAGTAAGTTGTGTAGACCACAGGTGTCGCGTTCATATGTTTTACCATTGGTTTATTCATGCAGCAGCGCACAGTGGCCCGTTTAGGCGAGGAACGTGGCAATAATCATTTTTCGCGTGATTTTATTTTGAAAAAGTAAAAATCACATTTTGTTTAGAATTGTTTAAAGTGTATAAATCCAAAAACAAAAAAATATTAGATGAACGGTTTGGCTTGAGTAGCCGATCAAAGTCAGAAAATATTAAAAAAAAAAATAAAAATATTTTTTTTTGTTTTTTGTTGCATTTCGAACTTGAATATTAGAAAAACGGTGCGAGTAAATCCATTTATTTTTTTTTGTTGAAAAGTTTGACATTATTTAAATCAAATTTGGGAAACAAAAAAAAATGCATATCTTTTTTTTTAATGAAAAAAAAAAAAAATCACTTTATATGTGAAATTTGTTAAGATTTGTTTTACA
>CAKKXW010000003.1:72612397-72628740 GCA_920937365.1 Sphaerophoria rueppellii | reverse complement strand
AAAATGTGTTTTTGAGGTTTATATTTTAATTTTTAGTTTTATTTATGAGTTTTAATTACATGTTTTTATGATATTGAATGGAGGGCCTATTCCTCCCCCCCCCCCTGATATTCTAATAAATAAGGAATATTTAAAAAATATATTAAAAATCAACGGCTTTGTCCACTAAGCCGTGCCATACCGTTTTGTTGACTTTAAAAGTATTTCTTTTATTTTGCATTTAAATAAATTATTTATACGGAATATTTTTCAAGAAATTATTGTTCAAGTCAGAATGTTAAGAAGATTTTCTTTTTATTTTGAACAATTTTTTTTATAAAATTGTGTGTAATTGAGAGGTTCAGGGAAATTACTTCACGGGAATCTGCTCCACATGGGAATTTATTCCACTCAAAGTGGGAATTTATTCCTTTTTAAAAAGTGGAATAAGATCCACTTTGAGTGGGAAATAAGAACACAATTGTGTGAGAAACAATTGCTCTTCTTATTTTCAATGTTTTTTTTTTTTTTAATTCTTCTAGGACAGGATTTCTAAGGTTAAATATTTTTTTTAACGTGGACTCACATTGTGATATTTTTTTTTTCTTAAAAAAAAAATCAAAAAACAAATAGAAACAATCAATCACAATCTGAGTCCACGTTAAAAAAAATATTGAAAAATCGCGCGATTTTGAATATTTTGGAATTTTTTTTAACGTGGACTCAGAATTTGTGCCGTGTCAATATGGCCTTATGACACATTGTGAAAGTGTCATAAGACCATATTCAAACATATGGTCTTATGACCCATTCTAAAGCGTCATATGGCCATATTTATTTGAGACTTTATGCCATATGGTCAAATAAAACTTTTAAGCACTATTCACATGAGCACGACCAACGAACGACGAATGAATGAAGAAAAGTGATTTTAGATACGTTTTGAGGCGTATTTCTTTACAAATTGTCATCAAAACGATAAAAGTGAAGTCAATGTTTGATTTGTGATGCATAAATTAAATTTTTAATCTCAAATGTTAATAAATTTGAGAAAACAAATGTATTCGTCGCGAAAAGAATTATGGTTGAAACGAACTGCCAAACTCTATTCGCGTTCCACATCATCCACACTCCCAACGAACAAAATTTTCGCGCGCGTCTAACCTCAAAAATCATTCTTGCCTTGTGTTTTTGTTGTTCATTCGCGACGAATTAAAAACTTTCATGTGAAAGAAATGTCAAAATCGACGAATTTTCGTTCATTCGTTGGTCGTCGTTCGTGCTCATGTGAATAGTGCTTTAAAAGTGTCTTTTAGCCTCATAAGTGGAGAGAAAAATAATCGTTATTCGCGCAAGGTGTAGCGAGCGGAAAATTTGTTTTTCCTCAGAGAGAATCAATCGGTGCGAAAATATTAATTCGCGCTAGCATAAATTTTTTTTGCCCCAGTCAATACTTTATATAAAATTTAAATTAAAAGAAAAATAATCGCCATTTTTCTATTTTCACACCCCAAATTGATTCTCTCTGGGGCAAATATCTTTTTCGCCAGCGCGAATGGCAATTATTTTTCTCTTTGTTTAAATTTTATATCAATTAATTTTTTCAATAGATAAACTTATGTACAGAAACACGGCAATTCTCTGCAAAATTTGCAAGGGAATTGTATGAAACATTAAAACTGTTAAGAGTTGAAATACATAATTTAATGTATATCTCTTTGTATTAGGTTCATTACATGAATATTTGTTTAATTTGAATAAACATTTTACTTTACCGACTTTTAGCCGATTTTTCATTCATTGAAAAAATCTACAAATAAAAAACTGGCAAATAAGCTTATCGAAGTGTTCATCGGTCGAATAAATAAGAGCGTTATTCATCAGATAAGGTCTATCTGATGATTGAAAAATCCAATCTGTCGAATAAACTGCTTGTTTATCTGACGATTGAAAAATCGGCTCTTACGAATGATTTTTCTGATATGAAGAGTTTAGAATTTCGGGAATAAAAATATTTAAAAGAGTTATTGCTGAACCAGCATATTTGTGATTTATTTCTTGAATTTGACCTATAATGACTATTGCGACTACGTGAATGTTGTTGGTGAAATGGAATTCAGTTTTGACTACGAGAAGAACGTTTATCAAGATTGAGATTTGAGAGTATGCTTCTTATTTCACTTATCTCGGATTGAAGGTTTTGGTCAATAGTAGTCAGTTCATTAATTGAACGTTTGGAATGCGAGGGATTTGACAAGAATGAGTCTTCTTTTTTGATACACTTCAAAAATGTCATCTGCTATTTCAAGCAGTTCGTCCGTTTTTGTTTTAGAGCTCTATTTGATTGAGACTTGGACAAGAGTGGGAAGACACCGTTTTCAAAGTTCCAGAATGAGACTCTCCGTTACAATCATTGATTGTCCGGCCAATGTTTGCAGTCTTCTGAAAAACTCGGAAGGCTTTTTGTCCCCCATCTCTTCCCCTGAAAGCAAAGCTTCAATTCGCCTACTTTCACTCATCGAGTGTCTATCTATAAGCGCCTTTTTGAGATTTGTGTATGGCGTTTGAGATTGTTGTATCAATATATCGTAGACGCTTGCAGGCACATCCTGAGGAAGGGATTGGACAACATGATGAAATTTTATTTTTTCTGAAACAATATTTCGAGTAGAAAATTGTGACTCAACTTGAATAAACCAAATTGCTGGCATTTTTGTCCAAAACTCTGGGAGTTTAATGGATACAGCATGAATGATTCCGCTTGGCGGGGAATTAACAGTGGATGCATTATCGACGATACTCATTGTGTGGATTCAAAAACAGTTATTTAATTTATTTAAGGATTGAGAAAAAAAATGTAGAGGGATGCGGCTTACAAAATGGAGAAATTATCAAAGTTCTTATATTTAATTATGTAATTGAGTAATATTTGGAATAAAAGGATAAATTTTAATTTAAAAAATGGAAAAAAGAAAGCTCAAGTTAAAGAAGGAATAAGAGATATAAAAAATTAATAGATAGTTTGTGATATGCGATATCTTCTAGAAAGTTCCTTGCTTTTTTCTTCCGTGCGTCGCGTTGCTATGGTTGGTCACGATTGTGATGTTGAAATTGTCGTTGCGCTGCGTTTGTTAAGCTTGGTGCTGTTTATACTCCCGGTTGTAATTTATGGGACTCTTTGTTGTTTGAACGTCTATGTGTGTAAAAGGATGCTTGAATTTTTGGAAACCAGTTGATTGTTAGGTCCTTCGCAAGCTTGGACTGGATAAAATGTCTGATTTAAAGCCAAATATTACATACATTTTCTCCGATATATATTTTTGATGATTTTGTTGGAGCGTTATGCAATATGTGATTGTCTGCCACCAAAGAAAATATCGAAATAGGCTTGAGTCAGCTATTTATATTGAGCGTTGGGAATAAAAATAAATTTTGAGCGTAGGGAATGTATATTTTTCGTCGGGGTCACCAATTTATTGCTGACTTCTTAATTAAAAATTCGAAAATGTCAACAATAATTTATATTTATTTTACTCTATGAGAAAATATTTTTTAAGGAAAATATACAAAGTACGATATGTATAATAGGTTGCTGTGATTTCTTTGGTGGCTGAGTATCGACTGAGCTTTTTGGAAAAAAGAATAATTTAGAATTATTGTTTCATAGTTTAAATTTCTTTCTACCGCATCCATCTCCATCTATAATTTCAATTGGATAATACTATATTTTAATTAAATGAAACAGTTTTGTTTCCGTTCCGCTACAGAGTCATAAGGCCATAATGGCCATATGACGCTTTAGAAAGTGTCATAAGGCCATATGTTCGAATATGGCCTTATGACAGTTTTACAATGTGTCATAAGGCCATATGACACCACTTGAGGTGGTGTACCTCACAAAATGTGATGTTGTCAAAAATACTATACAAGATATTATTCGTAAAATTTTACTCACTGGTGCTCCCAGTAAAATGTTAAGAATGGTATGCAAAGACGAGCAATTAGAATGACTTGAAGTAAAAGTATCGTTAAATAATTTAAGACATTGAAACATCGTCATGTCGTTTTGAGAAGAGCAATTAAAATCTAGTACTTTTCTGACTAACTAATCCAGTCAAAAATCTCTCAAAACAATGTTCTCTTAACGCATCACAGTACCTCCATTCCTCATATCAGAGCAGATACATAAACATTCAGAAACACATTAATGCAATTAAATTTTAAACAGCAAAACAAACTCACAATTAAATAACTCAAAAAGTACTTTAAATTCAATTAAATCAAACAATAAATCCGCCAACATTTAAAGAGGCGCCATAAAGATCCATCACAACCGACAAAACCACAGCCTCCCCAAAAACAAACTCTCAAAATACTGTTTTCCTTGCCAAATCGAATTAAGTGTGTCACACTGTCACATAAATATCATGGTAAATTTATTAGCACCGCACTGGTCCAATTCTCTCCCTCTTACTCTCTCGCTAGTGTTAATTCAATTGAAGACCATACATCCGTGTCTTGAAATAATAAAATCATCACTGACCATTTTCCTTTTGTTAAATTTTCAGATTGAGCAACCACATCGTTTAGTGCGGTTGAATCGCCATTAAAACTGCAATTTCTTCAGGTCATGATCCAGCCCCGAAGGACCAAAACAGTTTAAATCATAAAAGTTCAAAAGTGAAACGATTTGCTCAAACAACAACAACAATACAAGCAGTTACTTAAAGTGAAGCAAAAAGTTACATTCTGCATTGGTTGAATAACAGAAGAAACAGTTCCTAAGTGTGTTTGTTCAACTACCGCTCGAACGACTCCCTGTGGTGGCACTCTAAGTGTTGTACAACAAAACGCCACTACCATACACGCAGCAACTCCATCATCGTAGACTCATAACCCAATTATTATCCCCGAAGGAGGAGTACGCTCTATCAGTTGCAGAAGCATATACAGACCGAGCCAAGAAGGCGAAGAGAACAACATAACAGCAACAACAGCAGGCACAAGTCGTTAGCTTTCAGGATAACAAAGTTACACGATAATGTTTCGGATGTTGTAATTGACCACCCCTATTCCGGATATTTAGTGTTAATAGCACCATCAGAGCGTGGGGTGGATTCGGTTCCACAATTGCAGCAGCAGCCCCAATACACTTCCCATCACCACCACTGCCACCGTCCGCGTCCCTGTCACACTCGGAGACAAGTTCTACCTCGACGACACTATCGAATCGAGAATGTCACTTGGGTTAAATTACTCATCGCAGCAACGACCTTATTCAATGCAACAGTAACAGTGACTTCGAACAGAATACCAACATCGAATAGTTCGACATTCGCTCGACACCAGGCGGTGGACAGTATCATCACTGCAGCCGCCGCCGGTGGCGGCAACAATAGCATTACATTGACAGCAACAACGACGACGACGACTGGGATAATTCCCGGATATTCGTCCTCGTCCGATGGAGGCGACGGAATGGGAATTTCCGGGGGTGGAGTGGTGGGTGCTGCTGGTGCCACTGCTGCCGGCGGCGGGGGTGGATCATCGAATGTCACCTCAAATGCGACCACAACGTCGGAGAATCACTTCAATAGCACCAGTGAGATGCCACAGATTCCATCATACATTCGGACGACGTCAATGTTCTTGTGCATTTCAATTATGATCTTAGGGGTCATTGGCAACGTAATGGTGAGTTAAGATGTTTTATTTGGTTTTAAGGTGGACTTTCCCAGTTTAATAGAAGTTTGGGTATCGGTTTTGCTTCCACAGAAAAAAACTAAATTTTTTTTTACTTATTTGCAGCATGTGTTGTTGGACCGATTTCGTTGTATGATTGCAATTCGTTTGATTTCGTACATTTGTTCACTTCTATAGATTTCGGTGGAAACAGCCATTCATTTGGAAGGGATCCTCAATTATGTAGTCGTGAGTGATAAGACAGTTCAGAAAGTTGACGGCTAAGGTGATAGTAGCGTAACTGTAGGGTGGAAGTGCTAGCAAAATGCTACGAGCCGCCGCCTAGAGCTCAGAAACGGACTTACTTACGGACGCAGTGCCTAATATTCTTATAAGTAGTAGTTTTCTTTTGTATCGGGAACAGCGCTGAGTTCTCTCCTTATGCTATTTTCCGACTGTGACTGAGTGTGAATTATAATGAGCGGTTTTTCCGGCTATTAGATTCGCATCAAGTGCCTGGTACTCCAGGTTGGGGGTTGTACGTCGGGGTGACTTAACGAATAAGTAAAAAAAACATTAAGTTGCGAAGCAACAAAAAGCCTCGGAAACGGGCGGGTACACAGATGACGACCCAAGCAAATGTTTTTAGGATAACGAATGACAACTTGGAATGTTAGGTCACTTAATATACCCCGTGCTGCCGAGTAATTAGCGGAGACCCCCAACTGCTGCAAAGCAGACATTATTGCTATTCAAGAAATGCAAAAGGAGGATGAAAAAATGCGACATCTACTCTGGTAATTGTTACAGAGTGCAACAACAGCGGCTCTTTGGATGCGAATTCATCGTGGGAAGCAAACTCAGGCAAAAAGTCTTGATGCCCCCACAGAAGAGAAAAAGGACAACACCAAAGACGAGTTCTACGAGATCCTCGACAAAACATATGAGCAATGTCCTAGCTGTGATATTAAAACTGTCCTCGGCGATTTTAACTCAAAGCTGGGAGAAGAGAACATCTTTGGTGGAATAGTCGGAAAGCACAGCCTGCACGACACCACTTCCGATAACGGATTCAGGCTGATTGATTTCGCTGCGGGGCGAAATGTTGTGGTAGCAAGCGCACGGTTCCCATATCTCAACATCCATAACGGAACATGGAGATCTTCTGATCAATCAACTTTCAACCAGATTGCGATCAGCGAAAGGCACTTGTCTAGCATTCAAGATGTTCTTAATTTCCGAGAAGCCAACATCGACTCGGACCACTACCTTGTTGTAGCCAAGGTTGTGCTGCGAATACCCCGACAACAGCCAAAAGAAAATTCGACGTCGTGTCGGACGGCTACAATCGCAAGAGACCGCCATATCCTTCTCCGATCGAATATGAAATATCCTCTTAAGAAGTCATATGCCGACAACATCGAGTATCAAAGACCAGTGGCAACATTGCCAGAAACCACCAAAACGAAACCCCTGGTTTAACGAAGAATGCAGGCAGGCACATGAAGCAAAGCAGGAGGCATACAAATCGGCGGCGCTGCATAGAAGGACAAGAGCGGCTCTTGAGCTCAACGAGCAAAAGAGAATAGAGGAACGCCTGCTTCTCAGGAGAAAAAGAGGGAACATGAGAAGCGTCAGATCGAGGATGTTGAGAGAGCCAACAGCAGGAATGAAGTTTGGAGGTTTTACCCGGTAAAACAGCTGACTCATGTTCATCGAGCAAGAATTGATGCCTCCAGAGATAAACAAGGACAGGAGTCTTTCGTCGGACTCGATAATAAACACCAATTCCACGAATCCGAAAGCCGCTGGAGCAGATGGTCCAGCTACCAAGCTGTTCAAAGCACCAGGTAACGATCTAGATAGGAACATGCACCAAATCATCTGTAAGATATGGTTGGAACAATGAATGCCTGGTGAATGGAACCTCAGCATTGTTTGCCCGATGCTGAAAACTGCGCCAACTACAAATGAATCAACCCACTTGACATCGCCTACAAGATCCTCTTTGTCGTAATATGTAAACGTCTGAAGCCTTTCGTCAATAATCTCATTGGTTGTTATCAATGTGACGTCAGACCAGGAAAGTCAGCGGCAGATCCTGGAAAAGCCTATGAACTCCAAAAATCGATGCCCACCACCGTTTAATCGATTTCAAGGCTGCATATGACAGCATCTACAGAGACGAACTTTATTAAGCTTTGTCTGGTTTTGGCATCCCTGCCAAGCTCGTTTGTTTGTGCAAAATTACGATAAAGAACTCAGGTTGCGCCATCATAAGATTTGCAACGAGCTTACGGAATCTTTCGATGTCAGAAAAGGATTCAGACAAGGCGATGCACTGTCATGCGAATTCTTTAACATCGTGCTGGAGAAGAAAGTGCGAAACTCCACCATCAACACCAGGGGCACTATCTTCCAAAAGTTTGTTCAACTTCTCCCGTTCACATATGATATTGATATAATGGGAAGAACACAGCCTGATGTCAATGGCGCCTTTGTGAGAATTGATCCAAATGCGTTAAAATGGGTTTAGCGGTAAATGAGGGAAAGACGAAGTATATGCTGTCTTCGAGGAAGGACATCCAACGCTGACGGCTCGGACAGAACGTCACAATAGACGCATACAACTACGAGGTAGTCGAGGAGTATGTCCGATATTAACTCGGCTAATAACTCCAACGCCGAGATCAGACGAAGAATAACTCTTGCTAATCGCTGTTTTTTTTTTTTGGACTAAGAAAGCAATTGAATGGAAAAAAGGAACAACTTAGGTAAAACTGTATAACACCCTCATAATCCCAGTACTTCTGTGTTCTGTAAGCAAATTTACTTTACTTTAGAGTGAAGCCAACTGATATAAAACCGTTTCGTTTGACTGAAGGCTCCTCTGGCCCTGGTTAGAGGCGCATTTATAGGTCCGTCGAAAAATAGAAACTCATCCAGCCAGATACCGAGCTACATCACTCCACTCTTCCTCTTTAATTGATGCCCGTAAGGTCCAAATAACCCAAAACTCTAACCAACTGTGTCCCGATTTCAGAACGTTTATTTTCAGTGTCCAGTAATTGCAATATTGCTGAATCTTTTCTATATCACTTTTGTAAGAGCATTCTGAGTACGACATTTGGTCGTTAGCATACAAAATTGGCCTGAGTAGCGCCATTTTTAACACCAAATGTTATGATAAAAGTTACATTTCCACTTCTGATAACCGTTTAGCGTACGACAAAGCTACACAAATGATTTCCTTATGCCTTATAACCATATTCATTCCATTCGACATTAGAAACGAGCTCAGACGTGCCATAAACGATGCCATCTCTGACCTTGAATCTTGTCTTGCTTGTTATCCGGAATTATCGTATAGTTTATCTGCCCACTTTATCAGAGTTCTTTTGATGATCTTCTCGAATACCTTGCTGATTCTCGGCAGAAGACAATCTGACAGAAGATTTCACAGATTAAAGATGTCGTTTCTTTTTTTTCGGAAAGGATATAGACCACAGCTGTCTTCCAACGCAAGGGCTGGATAATATGCATTATTGAGCACGTTGTTGAACAGAGTGGTTTAGATGACTACTGCCGCAATCGGTAGGTGTTTTGGTACAATGTTGGATATACCATCGACATCTGACTTCGTATTCTTCATTGCATTGAAGATGAGCTGGAGCTCTACCTTCGTTACTAATAGAGGACTTGACTCCGTTTGTTTGGTGATCATGGCGTTTGCCAAAAAGACTTCCTTCGGAAGGTAGAAGTGATGAAGTATGGTTCCAATTTCCAGGTCGTGGTTTGGACGAGTGCAAACATTCACCTTATACACTTGTTAAAAAGCAGCTCCCACTGTTTCCACTTTCTCCTATAGATCTTAGATAATAAATAAGGCATCGTTCAAGACAACTTCCTCTGGATCCTCACTCAAAGGAAGTTCTGATAGTTTTCACAAAGATGGTGCTTTATGCTTGGAATTCATTCTCTTCTTGACTTTTTGACATGAAATTTCAAATTAAATCAGATAGCAAAAATACTGCATTGCTTTGACTTACAAATACTACGACATTATCTAGTACATTATCCCCAAGAGTTTTCTTGTTTCTATGGTTCAAGAACTTCTATTGACGAGAACTGGCTGAACCACCTTAAAAAAAATCTTTTCAATTCAATTTCCTTAATTCATAAAACCTCTTTTAATCTCTTTAAACATTCCTAGGTGCCAATAGTCATATTAAAAACCAAGGACATGCGGAATTCCACAAACATATTCCTTACAAATCTCAGCATAGCCGACCTGCTTGTGCTGCTTGTTTGTACACCAACAGTATTAGTCGAAGTGAATACACGTCCCGAAACTTGGGTCCTCGGCCAGGAAATGTGTAAGTATTTAGATTTAGACAAATGATAACTTTTTGTCGTGTAACGTGTGGTGCTATTCATTTTTGAGAAGTAATGTTTCTGAGAGTTTAAGGATTCACTTTTTATCGCAATCAACCTAATGATAGGATTTCTGCTGCTTTTAATTTTGACTCTTCCATTAAAACCCTTCCCCGCATTCCCCAATTCTAGACAAGAAAAAAAAATAAGAAGGAAGGAAGAATTGAGGAACATCATAAAAATAAATTGTCCTAGCTCCCACTTAATATGCAGTGAACAACTTCATAATCAGAGCTGAGGCATCATCAGTACAAGATTATACGGATGTATGCATAGAGAGTATGCAGTGTTTTTTGGAGCTGGTTGGTATGTGCCAATTTGCTTTCCATTTCAAAGATCAGAATCTCTTTAGATGACAGTAAAATATTTGTAAATTGAAAATATTTTTTAAAGAAAGATGCAGACTGCACAGTGAATATAGTGCACTGACACAGTCACACTAGGAACTCGAAACGAGCTGGGGAGATGTTAAAATATTGTTCTTGAACGTGCAGGGCATGCAGTCGTTAAGTGTTTGTACATATTGTTCGATTCAGTTGTGAGTCTGAGTGATACTGCAGTTGGGAGTGTAGTGCAAAATATAAATAATACTCGCACACACTCACAGAAGTCGAGTGGATTAGATAAAATTGATTTTTCCTAAGACTCTGTCTGTAATAGAATTGGCAAACGGAGCGTGGGATAGAGGATTAAAATGTGTAACACAAAATGTCAATTGTTGTCGCCGGTTGAGTTAAGTCCTATTCTTAACTTAATGGAGTTCGAACATGAGTTAAGTATGCATTTATGTCAATTCTCAGTTAGGAGCTGAGATGACGTTGTCAGATTTGTGAGACAAATTAATGCAGCTTGACTCTATTGAACTCTTACTTTATAGTGTTTCACAACAACTTTCCTTCCAAAGTACCAAAATACACTAACTTTCCATTTTAAAGTTGATGGCGATGGCAGTTTTCTAAAAGTAGCTGTACATCATCAGCCTTCGAATAAATCAGACAATTCACAATTTTGTTTAGTTGGGTGAGAATAGAATAGGTCCAAGAACGGATCCCTGTGGCACTTTAGAAAAAATATTGAAAAAGTTTGTTGAAAGATATTGTTCGCTTATAGAACTCTTAAAATCCAAACAAATTAAGCAGTTTCTAACAAGGAAATGAATATTTAACAGTGACATAAGGTTTTGAACAGTTTTTAATGCTAGAAGTGTTATGAAATCACTTTTTTTGCCGTTCTTATCAATTCGGCAAGAAAAGTAGGGTCAATGGCTTCTGAACTTTGGTCTTTAACTAAACTGATAAAGTTTACAAATTGTTGATCGATAAATATTGTATAAGACTCAAAATGGTTGTAACCTTGAGGGGTTTCTCAACAATAGATAGAGCAATACGATTTTGAAATATAGCGATCCTTCTTCGAAACTGTTGCTGTATAAAAAGATTGTCGTACTATGCCAGCTTGCTCGAGAAACCGGCAAGGAAAGTCCATTGCGTAGATGGAATAGAACTGGACCCCAAATATTCGGTTATTAGGTTAGGTTGAGAGAGGTGTACACAATACGAAAATATTGCATACACGGGGCTTATAGGACCATTGCGATCTCATTATTGAGAGGAAGCTTTGATGCTGCTTAAACTTTTGGTTAACGTAGACCGGTTTGTAAACAAGTCAATCAATTAATTTTCTCATGTTTGCCGATGAGACCTGTACTGGATCGCCCAGCTCCCCAACACATCTGTTTCCGGAGTCAATTGGTTTGGAGGTTTGGAGATTCACAGAGCTGATGTTAAATGGTTTCTGTTTTCTCTACACCCTGACCGCTCCTACAGAAATCTGGTGTAAATGCCCTCATTCTAATGGAGAAAGTGTAGATGTCACAATAACCTGATAGTACACCCAAATTTTTAATATTCTTTTAACTTAGCAATAGCATATAACGAGTATCCTTTTCATTTATTCCAGGCTATAAACTTCTTGAGATAACACAATCTTTCCTGGACCTCCAGGAATTATTGATTGGCTCCTTTGGTTTAAGGTCTATTTTCCTCTTGAGAACGCCAATCGGAATATGTGGTTCCATATCTTAATGCTTGCTTCTACTTATACTTGCTTCTGAAATCTTGTAATACATTGTAATCTTCGAGCAGTCTTGTCTTTCTCCGTGTACCAGCACTTCTGCTTTTTCAATTGCAAAAATCTCAGCGTGAAAGACAATACCATCATCTCGGAATTTATATGAGTTTGGTAAAACACCCCAGCTCCTGTTCTTAATTCCATTTTTGAAGTATAGAAAAGGATACCCTGTTCACTGATGATTGAATTGTGATATAGAAATATAAATATTCCAATTCAAATCTAGTAACCGTGAAATGTAATCAGTGTCTTTTAGTCCTTGAATTATGTCACATCTTTACTAAATTTACCCATGTCCACAGGTGTTGTATCTCCAGAAGCCCATTTCCATTTAATCGAATTGCGCTTTTGGCTGCCTCACATATTATGAACTCGTCCAGGACAGAGAGGTGTAATATCATTTCCAACCCAGCTTGTGGCGTAGATCCCTGTGCCCCTGTTATTCAAGGCTTGCCTCTTTACCTTATTCCTGTTCTTGAGATAGCGAAGTTTTTCAAGAGTTCTCCACTATACGATAGAACCATAAATAAGTATTGGATGACTTGGCAAACCCCACCGTGTATGTAGGTAGATAGAAATGGTTGTCCCACTTCCGTGTAACACACAATTAGTGCTCAGTGCGCCGTTTTGATACCATACCTCATGCGATTCTAAAAAAGGTTTGGATGGGTTGAAGGGTAGTACTTTGATTTTGGTGGTGAAAAGCATCAGCTAGGTTTTGTCGTTTGTTGTAAACACCTAGTCTACAGCTCGCGGCAGGTGCTTACTGTTTTGAAAGCCGTATTAGTGATTTCGCTAATCACGCTTTTAATTTTTCCTGAAACTAGAATGATCAAATCATCAGCGTACGCTACAGCTTTCAATCCACTACACAAGAATGTTGTTCATGACCAGAAGCCAAAAAGAGGAGACAGTACACCTCCTTGGGATGTTTCTCTGCTGCCATATTTGGTTCACATTGAATATCCTAACTTTGATTGAATTCCCCTGTTACTTAGCATGGATATTATCCACCTTTTGATGTAGTCCTCAACACCAAAGTGTGCAAGTGATTTTGCGATGGATTCAGTTAGGACGTTATTGAAAGCTCCTTCCACGTCTAAGAAGGCATATTACTTGAAATGGATCGTGTTTTCTATCGTTCTCACTACCTCATGAAGGGCAGTCTTTGTAGACCCCACCGTGTACCGAAGGTCTTTCTGCAAGTGTAGAAAGCAAAAAATGCATTTTTCATTACTTCCTTAGTATAACGCTTCTAAGTTAGTTAAGGATCAAGGATTACTCCTAGAGTCTAAGAATATTTTAGTTGCCCAAGAAGATAATTCTTTGAGTGCATTTTCCATAGTGTTAGCGATAGTGGCAAGAAACTTATCTAATATCGAAACCACTATGTCATCAGCAAAGGCTAAAATTATAATTCCCTGCCTTCTTAAATTTGTGAAAATTTCGTTGACCAAGAGGATCCAAATTAGAAGCGAAAGAACCTCTCCTTGTGGTGTGCCCCTTGTTACTGATTTTTCGACAGTACTATCTCAAATTTGAGTGTAATTCTGACAGATTCAACTCCAATTTCAACTAAGGTAGTTTTAATTGATGCTGTTTTAACGTTGTTAAACCCTACCTCGATATCTTAAAATGCTGCCAAAGTATATTCCTTGTACTGAACCACAATCTTGGGTACAAAGTTAAATGGATTTGTCCAACTATCGCGTGGAAGAAGTTGTTGAAGAAAGTTCGGAATGAATCCAGGTTGTGGCGCAGAAAAACTTCATCATCATGATTGCACAGTGTTGAAGATTACATAAAAAACTATGAATTCTTGGAAAACCTCTCCAAGTGCTGCAATGAAAGTTGGTAAGAAAAGGGGCCCAATCTAGCTTTTCTGCCGCTCTAAGTTATTATTTGCCGCCCTTTAAAATCCCACCTTAAGGCTAGGCGCATATTGGGACGCGTCTAAGGTGTGTGAAGTGACCTGACAACTGTCGCACGACATGAATATAGAAACATGTCATCCGCAAATTGATTCGCGTGTCTCGTGTCGAAATACATTTATCTGTATTAATTAAATCACAAATTGTAAAGCAGGGCAAGAACATCACAATGAATTTGTCAAAAGTTAACTATTTTTTTTTATTTTGTGAGTTTTGACTCTGAGGAAGAATACGACTGGAAAAACCAAAAAATTAAAATCCTAGAATGCAAAATATCGTTCAAAAAGAAAAATCCAACGACAATTTAAAGGGTTTTCCAATAAGAGGTGTTCTTTTGAATAGCCCGTTATTTCGGTAGCTGTCACTTTTGAAGCTGTCATTTTTTGACATTTGACAAGTAGAAACTACACCAATAATAAAAATTGAACGATACACGCTTCAACAACGCATTGAAATTATTAAAATTACTCAAATTCACTATAAAAATGGTGAAAATTTAGCAGAGACAGTTCGTAGAACTGGACCATGTTATCTCTCGAAGAGGTGATCACAATTGGCCACCGAAATATTGTGACTTCTTCCTTTGGGGCCACGTAAAAGATAAGGTCTACGCCAACAACCCAACGTGGATTCAAGACCTCAAAGATGGAATTCGTGAGGCTATCGAGGACATAGGGCAGCCACTTTGCGTTTTGGTTATGGAAAATTTCATGAAAAGGATATGGTCCTGTGAGCGTGGTCGTGGCAGCCATTTGGCTGATGCTGTGTTCATTAACTGCATACCTTCCTCCTTATAATGAAATAAACATCCGATCATTTATTTTTAAAAAAATCCATTTTTCTTTGAATATTATTTTATTTTTGACATAAAAAAAACAAACTCAGCAGTCTCGCAAGGAAAACTGTGTTTCAATCACTGTGTCACGCGATTTCCGGAAAACGCTCGTCAAGTCATGTCATGTCGTTCTATCAATATGCGTTGTATTGTTTAATTATATTGTTTACAAAACAAGTGCTGTGCTGTGTAGCGTCACTCGTGTCGAACGCGGATCAATATGCGGCTAGCCTGAAAGGCATGAAAAGTTATCTCTACTGTATTGTACATATTCAGATAGTGGAAATCTTCCAGAAGATATCTATAAACATAAACATCTATAAACATTAAGTTTGTTCAAAATATCTCCGATACTTATTTTGTGAACTTAACTTAACTTAACAAGCAGGGTTCGTTATATCGATCACGAATCGCGATAGAAAAAAATCCGTCTCCTCATTTTTTGTCGGTCTTCTTATGATCCGAAAGAAATTAAATGCTCATACAGATACTTTTTCTCGCAATCCGAAAATTTCCGATCTCTCTCAGAACAAGTTGTAAATGTTTTTTCTCCTCTTCATTCGTGAGGGATCGAAAAAATAAAATTGCTTTCCAGTTTTGTTGTCCCACGAAAATATATTGAAACAATTCGGAATGATCTTAAAAGATTGGAAAAAAATATGATTTTTAAAAACTTGTTTTGTGGTGTTTGGATGTTTTGTTGGTTGTTTCTTACTTCCGAAAAAAAAATGTATTTTTGAAAAACTTTTTAAAATTTTTGTTTTTTTTTTTTTTTGAAAAATTGAAAAATGTTGTACAAATTTAAAAAAATTAAAATAGAAATTGATTTTTTTTTATCTAAAGATTCGTAAGATTTTCGATTTTTTATAAAATTTTAAATTTTTCAAAAAAGAAAATTCAATTACTCCATTTTTTTTATTATTTTTTATTTTACCAAATATTTTCAATTTGTTCAGAGTTTTTAAATTTTTCCAGATTAAAGGGGATTGCTCATTTTATAAGGGACATCCGGCCCGGAGTGTACACCAATGAGTTTGATATCAAATTAAAGGTTGTTCTAAGCCGGATGCATCTTTAAAAATATTTTGTCGATAACTCATGGGAGATCTGAGATATTTGAGATTGAAGTTCGGAAAGTGCAAACATTAAAAATCAGCACTTTTTCGACATAAATGCTTATATCTTTGGATTTAAGAAAGCTAGAAAAATCACAGTGGTATTAAATTAAAGCTGTCAAACATATCTTTCAAGTGAAATAATAATTACATTTGTAAGATTTATATGTATTGAGATATTTTTAATTGAAGCCTTGAAAAACAGCAGTTTTTAGACAAACTTTTGTTCGATAATAT
>CAKKXW010000003.1:72594767-72608824 GCA_920937365.1 Sphaerophoria rueppellii | reverse complement strand
TTACTTCACTGTTTTTAACTAAACTCACTACGTAGTTTTTAAATAAGACTACGCTATTTTTAACACATTTTTTTTTAACCCACCGAAAAACGCACTCGGTTAAAAATTATTTTTCTGCGTGCATTGCGATCTCATTATTGAGAGAAAGGAAGCTTTGATGCTGCTTAAACTTTTGGTTAACGTAGACCGGTTTGTTAACAAATCAGCCTGTGCAATCAATTAATTTTCTCATGTTTGCCGATGAGACCTGTACTGGATCGTCCAGCTCCCCAACACATCTGTTTCCGGAGACGGACACAGCCTAACTGCAGTGTTAAATAACACAAAAACAAATTATGTTTCCGGAGTCAATTGGTTTGGAGGTTTGGAGATTCACAGAGCTGATGTTAAATGGTTTCTGTTTTCTCTTCACCCTGACCGCTCGCAATGGCATATACCGAGTTTCCTTTTCATTTATTCCAGGCTATAAACTTCTTGAGATAACACAATCTTTCCTGGACCTCCAGGAATTATTGATTTGCTTCTTTGTTTTAAGGTCTATTTTCCTCTTGAGAACGCCAATCGGAATATGTGGTTCCATATCTGAATGTTTGCTACTACTTATACTTGCTTCTGAAATCTTGTAATTCTTGTAATCTTCGAAGAGTCTTGTTTTTATCCGTGTACCAGCACTTCTGCTTTTTCAATTGCAAAAATCTCAGCGTGAAAGACAATACCATCATCTCGGAATTTATATGACTCTCTGCGATTAAGAGTTTGGTAAAACAGCCCAGCTCCTGTTCTTAATTCCATTTTTGAAGTATAGAAAGGGATACCCTGTTCACTGATGATTGAATTGTGATATAGAAATATAAATATTCCAATTCAAATCTAGTAACCGTGAAATGAATCGGTGGTCTCTTTTAGTCCTTGAATTATGTCACATCTTTGCTAAATTTACCCATGTCCACAGGTGCTGTATCTCCAGAAGCGCATTTCCATTTAATCGAATTGCGCTTTTAGCTGCCTCGCATCTTATGAACTCGTCCAGGACAGAGAGATCTAATATCATTTCCAACCCAGCTTGTGGCGTAGATCCCTGTGCCCCTGTTATTCAAGACTTACCTCTGTATCTTATTCCTGTTCTTGAGATAGCGAAGTTTTTCAAGAGCTCTCCACCATACGATAGAACCATAGATAAGTATTGGATGACTTGCGCATACCCCACCGTGAAGGTAGGTAGGTAGAAATGGTTGTCCCACTTCCGTGTGGGACACAATTAGTGCTGAGTCCGCCGTTTTGATACCATACCTCATGAGATTCTAAAAAAGATTTGGATGGGTTGAGTGGTGGTATACTTTGATTTTGGTGATGAATAGCATCAACTAGGTTTTGTTGTTGTTAACACCTAGTCCACAGCTTGCGGCCCAGGTGCTTACTTTCTTCAAAGCCGTATTAGTGATTACGCTAATCACGCTTTGAAATTTTCCTGAAACTAGAATGACCAAATCATCGGTGTACGCAACAACTTTTACTCCACTACTCTCGAGTTTCACAAGAATATTGTTCATGACCAGAAGTCATAAAAGAGGAGACAGTACACCTCCATGGGGTGTTCCTCTGCTGGCGTATTTGGTACACATTGAATATCTTTACTTTGATTGAATCCTCCTGTTACTTAGCATAGATATTATCCACCATTTGATGTAGTCCTCAACACCAAAGATGGATTCAGTTAGGGCGTTATTGAAAGCTCCTTCCACGTCTAAGAAGATAGCTAAGGTATATTCCTTGAAATGGTGTTTTCTATCGTTCTCACTATCTCATGAACGGCAGTCTTTCTAAACCCCACCGTATACCGAAGGTCTTTCTGCAAGTGTAGAAAGCAAAAAATGCATTTTTCATTACTTCCGTAGTATAACGCTTCTAAGTTAGTTTAGGATCAAGTATTACTCCTAGAGTCTAAGAATATCTTAGTTGCCCAAGAAGATAATTCTTTTAGTACATTTTCCATAGTGTTTTCGATAGTGCTAAGAAACTTATCTAATATCAAAACCACTATGTCATCAGCATAGGCTAAAATTATAACTACATATAAATATGTGAGAATTTTGTTGACCAGGAGGATCAAAAGTTGAAGTGAAAGAACCCCTCCTAGTGGTGTGCCCCTTGTAACTGATTTCTCGACAATACTGTCTCAAATTTAAGAGTAATTCTACCATTTACCATGGTGTACATCCCATTGACAGTGACAGTTTCAACTTCAATTTCAACCAAACTAAACGCTCACTCGATAAAAATGCTGCCAAAGTATGTTCCTTGTACTGAACCCCAAAGTTTTGGTACAACATTAAATGGATTTGGCCAGCTACCGCGTGGAAGAAGTTGTGGTGCATATTAAGCTACGAAACTATGAATTCCTGGAAAACCACTCCAAGTGCTGCAATGAAAGTTGGTAAGAAACCCAAAATTTTAGGGTCTCTAACATTAGTACTGACAGAGAAATTGATACGATCATGGGCCAAGGAACACCAAAGTTAGCCTTTTTTTTAAATCAACAATGTTAGTCTTAGATTTTAACCAAGAATCCCATCCCAATATATGACAGACGGATTACCGGACACCCTGCATGTATTTTCACTTGTTTTTCCGGAAACCTCTCTTTTAAACATTGAATGAGAGAGTCTGGCCTCTGAAATCGTAGTTAGTACGGATAATAACCTAGGTATGAAATAAGGATGTAACAAAATCACTTTATGTTTTCAAATGTTAAGTTTTGATCCAGAACAAGTCATATTTCATTGTCTCAATGGAAGAATGCTTAAATTTCATTAAAGCTATTTTGGAGGTTTTTACAATAAAGGACGTTTTCGTTGTTGGCAAAAAAACATCATCAAATTTTATATCGAATAAGTTATAAGTCCAACCTACACACTGTCACTCAACATTCATTTGCCAAACCAAAATATTCTGACAATTTATGACTTTGTTGTGGACAATCAAAATCTGACTGGACTTTCATTAAGCCATAACAAAATCAAATATGACATTCGAAATGAATCTTGGGATAGTTTTTTCCTAGGAAGCCTGTCAAATAATTTCCCTTCCAATAAACTAATTCCATACAGCATAGTAAATTTCTTTCTATAAATACTTTCGACAAATCGATTTTCACAGAAGAAAACAAAACAACTGAAAACAAAACCAAAGCACGTCCAAAGTAATCTGATGATGGACATTTTCCTCTCTTTCAATTATTGTCTTCGTAACCCTGCCAGAGACATCAAATCAAATATCCTAAGCACTATAAAACCATATCTTTCATCTGGATTAAATAGCAGCCTTGTTCTAACCAACCAAAGTCCCATGACCAAACAAGGACATTGATTGAGCAATACGTTTTAATGACGCACCACACTTAAGCCTTACGGCAGCTAATGTTCTCCCAAGCTGATTATTGGATAGTAAACCCTTTAAATTGGAATGCTTCTTTTAAACTTCAAAACAAATAAAATAAAAAAAACCTATTGTCGACAATCGAAATCTATGGCAACCGATAGGAGAACGAAGAACGATTCTTCAAACCAACGACGACAACAACTTAATTTTATGTCAACCCCTGAATCCTTTAGCCTCATAACAACTACGATAATGTTGAGGCTTGAGAGCAGTTTTGCCTTGAAATAATTCTGCGTTCAATTTGGTAATTTGGTGACTTTCAAGATATACCAACCGGCGAACTGTAGTTTGCAAGAAACGATAACAAGTGACTTAAGGTTCTTTTTGGCGAGGAAAAGCATTACAAACTATAAATCCCTTTCGGTCGATAAAATAGATAAATTCGGTTTTCTTGAAAACAAAATACATACATGTCGGTCGATATGTGTGAGTGTGGTATGCTATGGAGTCCTTTATGCAGGTTTGAACACAACCTCTCCCTATGTCTTTCTTATTGAGGTAGGTTTTTCGGTGCCGGATGCGAATAAAAAACAAGAACTTAATGGTTTCAAGGCACTCAATGTCAATATAAAACAGTCTTGAAATGTGATGTAATTTAACGCTCTGTAGTAAATTTTCGAATCCTTAAGAAAATTCAGACTCAAATTTTAACTTATCGCTAGTTAAGCGAAACGGTGTTTGGCATGTTTCCTATTTTTTTTATTCCAAAAAGAAAACATTGTTTTCACTTAAGAAAACTCATGTCTCAAGCTTACCACATCTGCAGAAATATTGTAGGTGGTATAGGCTAGATTCCCTTTCAAATTTACATTTGCTGATCGAGTATGCAAATAATTTACTGTAGAATACTGGACGTTTGTTTACCTTCAGGTTGAAGATTACCTTTTAACAGCCTGTGATTATCTCAAGCAAGAACTAAGGAGTGTCCCAACCTACCCAGCACTTCTTTACGTCAATTTTGCCCAACTTAATTTGACATTTCATTATTTCTGTGTTTGACAAGCCCATCCATGGAGATGTGCATAAATGAGTAGCACGTTAAAATGCACTTCGTACACTTCGTGACTTTGTTAGTCGGCATAAAGCATAGTCTACTACATGTATCCTTTATCAGTTTGTGAAAATATCTGAGCATCCTTGCCCAGTTCGTGTTACTGCTTGGTCCAGTCTAAAGACATATGTGGCGGCATTATTGGGCCGTATTTTTTTGAATGGTGTTCGCTATCGTTAGATTAGAGACTTGTAACACTACCAACAAAACAATGGCTCTTTTGCGCCAGAAATTCTATGGTTTGTTTTATTTCATATCATAGCGGTTTTAACTGGCTGATCATGTAATTTGACACTGGCTTGGAGTTGGACTTTATTCTCTGGGGATATTTAAAAGAAAAATTGTCAAAATTTAAAAAATAGAAAAAAATGTTTGTTTTCAAAATTTTGACTTTGAAAATTAATTTTTCAAAAACTATTCATTTGAACAACTTAATTCAAACATAATAATAAAGAATAATCTTTTGACTTTTAAAAATGTTTTAACATGATTCTGTATGAATTAACGTTGTTTTTATTTTTTTCTGTTTTATGTCAAGTTTTTGGAAAATTGCCCCTCCCGGCTAAATGGTGAGGAATTGACCCCCCTCTCATATGATTTTTTTCTTGTTTCCACCCAAACTACACGTTCTAGCTTTGTGGCACAACATTCGCGAATCATTCCGCGAATGCCCGTGGTAGTAGTTAAGTGCGTTGGCTGCTAAGCAGGACGGCGTGGGTTCTCTTTTACGGGTACTACCTTTTGCGAAGAACTGACAAAACTTCCAAGAGTATCAATCTGTCATGTAAAAAAGTGCTTCTCAACTTTGCCGTTCTGAATCAGCGTTAAATTGTAGGTCAATTCTTCATACGCACTCAGAGAATTGTTGATGAGAGTAAACCAATTAGACCTTGGCTCTTCAAAAGCTGTCGCGCCACTCTAATTTTTTTTGTTTTCTTTCCATTGATGTGTTTTACCTACAACTTTTTTTTGACTGGCTTAAAAAAAAAAAAGGAAGAGAAAATTTCGACATTTAAAGTTGTCTGCCAGGGTGTTTGTGAACGAAATTTTTTTTCACATTTTGCGCTGACACTTTTGGATATATTATATAACAAATAGCATCAAAAAATAAACTATGCAAATTACGTTCGGCAAGGAATCAAGCTTTCAAAGTAACTCGAACGAGTTGCAGTACTGGTACTCAGCATCAAAAATTAGGTTTCGTTCAACTTGTCATATAGGCTATGGTAGTATTCCAGATGGACATGTGGGCCAGTGATCCTCAATACATGCCTTAAGTTCCATTAAACAGTGCAAAAAATAGACACAGCTGCGTGGAGTGGTGTGGATATCAGAATCTAAGGCTATCCCCACAACAGAGCTTTAGTGTTCTTATAGCAGATCGTCTTCAGCGAGGACGATGAATTTTTTTGTTCTTCGTACGCAGACGACACCCGTAGCAAGCGTTTTGAAGGATTTCATTTCTTCCTTCCACGGGAAGAGCTGCGATGAACGAAGTTTTTCATTCATGTTCTTCAATTTTCTCACCGCATTGTGTTTGATCTTGTTGCTTTTTTTACTTGTTACTTTTTTACTTACAAATAGAATATACGGCAAGTATTGAATTTGTAAAAAAAATTATTTGAGATGACGATGAGATATGACAATACGATGATCGAGAAGTCGAAAAAGTGGGTCCGGTGATTAAGTCTGTCTGTCTGTCTCGAAGCTTACAGGCATCTGCAGCCTTAACTATTGGTCCGATTGACTTCAAATTTGAAAATTAGAGGTTTGAACAAAAACTCATATCCCAGTTTTTTTATAACCTTTTATGCGAAACAGTTTATACCCTTTTTATGAGACACAGTGAGTGAATTAGCAAGAAGGGAAGGGGCTGGAAAGGAGGTGTCGGTGCACATTGGTCTTGAATTCTTGAGCATTGTAATGATTGGGAAAGACATAGTGTCGAAGAGAGTTTTACATTCGCGTAGTAGGGCTCAAAAATGATTTCTTATACTTGAGAGTACGTCCGAAGTTGGGCTCGAGGGTAAGCTAATAGGCATTTCTTTTGAGGGGAGGAATGCAACTGGCTATTTCCCTAGAGCACTTGCCGTAGAAGTAGCGATAAAACAGGGAGAGACACGCTACGTTACGACGGTGGCCTATAATGGGGTGAATGAGGCAGTGATCTCTCTATCACCAATCATTCTTACAGCTCTTTTTTGTATTCCATATTCTATCCAAACGGCTTAGGTAAGTAATTGGAGTACCAAACCAGAGATGGGAATTGTACTCAAGCTTTGGACGGATATATGTTTTATAGATAATAGCCAGATCAGACGGGGAGACAAATTTCTTGCACCGTGCGTCTTATGAAACCCAAACAACTTGCGTCATTTCTGGCGACATCACATATGTGCTCGCTCCAAAAGTATTGGTCAGTGGTGTGCACATACCGAGGATCTCGAAATGTTCGGTTTCGTTGATGCAAGTGCCAGTCATGGGAAATGGCAAGGGGGATATATCTCGCTTCAACGATACAAGACAGCAGAGTTTTCGAAGCATTAAACCCTACGCGGTTTTTAAGGAAGTAGTATCGGGTGCATGAGCTTTTATCTAGGTGAACTTGGGTTGTTTCTTTTTCTTGTAGAATTCCCAGTCACGGATTGCTAACTCCAACGCCAGTTTGCAGTAGAAACAAGCAACAGGCCAGTCTATCTCCTTCTCAGAATCCAAAGGTATTCCTTAATTCGGCTTGAAACGTTAGTCATGGGATTCTAAATTCTGTCATGTCTTTGTACAATTCCACCTTGGCCCATGCCGTCGTAGGCGGGCTTGAAGCTTTTAAGTATTATGTTGAGATGTTAAATTCAAGACGTTTTTATTTTTTTTATATATGAATGATTAAGAGTATATTTTAAAATATGTAGGTAGGTACTCAAAAATGTTGGTTGTTGATTGCATCTTTGTGAAGTGTGACTCCTGCCTGAGATAGAGACTAGAGACCAGTACTTATGACATTGATTTTGAGACGAGCCCATTTCTCTTACAAGCCTAGAACTCGCATTTCTCTTCTCTTTTTATCGACTTCGTCAAGGGTGAATTCAAGCGTTGCGGCGTGTCCTCCCTGACTAACTAATTTCACAAAAAAGCAATTGCTCAAAGAATATTTTAACGGATAATTATCTTGCTTCGTTTTCCATGATTCTCAGGATTTCGTGTCTCCGTAAATTTCTGTTTTTGATGAACCTTAATTCAGGGTTATTAGAAAAATCGCTTATTACTTTGAATGACGAAAAGTAGTAGATTGTCATGAAAAAAATGTAAGATTTTTTGTGGAAAATGGCATTCAGTCAAAAATACTGCGTGAAAGTATGTACTTTGCGGTCAAATCATGGTTTGCTACCCCAACCCATCAAAATTGTTTCAGGAGTTTTAGAAATGTTATCAATATAATACATCAGACTGAGGATATCCAGAATATTGTCCAGAATTTGGAGGTGCACTGGTTAGTGATCGAATAATTTTTTTAGAATGCACGCCTTGAAGGAAAAGCCATATAGTTAACACATCTTATACCTAAAAGCTAAGACTGTGTCGAATGAAAAATTCTACTTCAAAGAATCTAAAACAAAATGCCTAATTCCATCCCTGCTGCTACTAAAGTTTTACTTTGTCCAATTTCCAATTGTTAACGTCACAAAATTACAAGCCAAGAATCCTGCCCATATTAACCCAGATACCTACTTGAAATTCTGTTTTCGCAATCAGAGCCTTACAATTCACCATCAGGAACTATTATCCTAAAATAATCGTCAGCTTTACATCGTTATCGTCTATTTTCGGATCGTCCTTCTCATCCTTGTCACAAGAGTGCTCCACGACATGACCGACTACAACTACAACACTACCCGCACTTGAAAAATCTATGCCGATATGCCGTGCCTTTAGTCCCTGCATGCCGATAAGAATGTGTGGTGTCTGTGTGGTATTTTATTATTGTCGGGGGATTTACTGTCGGAAGGTGGTAGGTTCGGTTGACATCTTCACCATAATATCGCTCTGATTTATGTCGGCTTGCTGCTCGCTGACAAATTATGCTCCTCAGCTACTCAAGAGCGTGTTCATAAGCCAACCGCCTCAGCGCGGCAGCTGATGATATTAAATCTTACATTAATATAGTTGGTATGCAAGGACATGGTTTGTGGTATAATATGCCGATTTGTGTCTATTTACAGGTAAAGCAGTGCCATTTGTCGAATTGACTGTCGCTCATGCGAGTGTCCTTACAATTTTGGCGATATCATTCGAAAGGTATTATGCCATTTGTGAACCACTCAAGGCCGGATATGTGTGCACAAAGACACGGGCCCTACTTATTTGTGTTTTCGCCTGGGGGGTGGCTGCCCTCTTTACCAGGTAAGGACTATTATATTCGTCTCGTTTTGTATTTTAATTATGGTGTGCATTTTTTGTTCATGTCTGCTTTTGTGTGTCATATTGTCATATTTAATTTAAGAGCTTCTTTGTATTCGTATTTGTGGATGCTTTGTCATAAATTTGCAAGTTCAAAGTTTGTCCTTGAAACACACACAAAATTGTCCTTCAACTTTTTGGTAGTAGAAAATGCTTAAATTTTGTTGGTCTGCTTCTTTTTGTTATTTTGTTCTCACCCAAAAAGGATTTTGTAACTTTTATGTTTGTCATGAATAATAAATCAATCGGCTGGCGTTGGCTAGTAAACATTTATGTTGTGCTTTGGAGAGATAACTTTAATGCGACTATCGAAGAGATTTTGATGGGCCGTTTAATGGTGTCTCGGGGGATAAGAGATCGACGTTTAGCAATAAAGCGATTTGGATTTCTTCTTTTTTTTATGGGAAATTCTTGGAGTTCAATTTAAAAAGAAATCAAAGGACTAGTATTCCTATTTGCAAACATTGTTTTATAAATTGATTCTTTATCTTTTTATATTCTTTAGCGATTGGTCCATGAACAATTTCTGGTCGATGTTCGAGTAAAGTTTGAGACAAGTTTGATTAGGATTATAAAAAGTTGGATTGTTAAACATGTTCAAAAAGTTAACAAAACAGATAAAATATTAAACTTGTGAAATATTATTTTGTCAGAAAAATTGCTTTCGTATTAGCTACAAGAATAGGGGAATCTTGGCATTATGGTGAATTGATATGTATCTTCGTCTGTTGTCTGCAAGATAAAAGAGATTCAAAATATAAAATTTCAATTTCAATAAGCACATCATTGACTACTGTTTTCTCTTTCGAAGCCCAAACCTTCAACTACTCGTTAATTTGATGCTCTGTCCGACTCCATCCAAAGAATTGTATCCTTGCATCCTCACACTGAAATCGTTATTGCGGGCGATGTATACACAAATCTACGTGGCTTCTCCATTCAGGACAGACAACATCCGAAGAAATGTGTGCTGAATCGAATATCGGACATTTATGGCCAAGCGGAAAATACTCTTGACTTGTTCCTTACCTCTGACCCTGATAAATACACTATCAATGTATAGACGCCTCTTGGCAGATCAGACCAAAGTATCATATTTGCAAATTTCTCGTGTCAAACTAATCCACTTAAAAGAAAGAGCTTCCAAGAGAACCGTATGGCAATACAAGAAAGCCAACTGAGACGGTCTCATCAATTTTTTCAGTTATATAGTTAAAACTATCAAACCCAAGGAACAAGTTTAAACAAGCCAGGAAGGCTTGCAATGCAGATATTCATCGGACTAAATTTTTACATGGCCAAGGATTAAGGCAAGAAATACTGCAATGTCCCAAAGGCAGTAAAAATTTTTGGTCATTTGTTAAAAATATAAAGTATTCTTCTTCTTCCTCGGTCCCAGCCAATCCTATAACAAGGCAAATCTTCTTCTCCCTCCAACTATCGACCGATTGCACTTACGTCCCTTCTTACTAAGGTCATGGAAACGCCGATAAGCTATCAGCTCAAGTAATAATGTCTCGAAGATCAAAAGCTTCTTAATGACCAACAGCACGGCTTTCGCAGCAACAGTTCCACTGGTGATCTGATGTTAAATCTCTCTGAACAGTGGAACAAATCTTTACATCGTTTTGGAAAAAGTAACATTGTTGCACTTGATATTTCAAAGGTATTTGATAATGTCTGGCATCCTGCTCTTTTATCGAAAATGCGTGCCTTCGGTTTGGAAACTTTCTTTCAAACCGTTCAATACAAGTTGTATTGGCCGGATTCAAGTCTGAAACCCACAATATAAATGCTGGTGTGCCCCAATGCTCCGTTTTGTCTCCGACCCGGTATCTCATTTTCATTAATGATATCTTGTCTGTAACTTCTAATCTTATCAATTGTTTCGCTGACGATAGTGCCCTTAGCTTTTTATATTCGTTTCCAGACTCACATCCCTGCTCTTCGGATGTGTAACTGCAACGGCAAAATATGATAAGCTCATTAAACTCTGACTTAAACAGCATTGTACAATGGGGAATACCAAATCGGGTAGAGTTTAATGCTTCGAAAACTCAATGCTGTTTTGTATCGTTAAAGCGAGACATACCCCTCTTGTCACTGTCCATGGGGTAGCACTTGCATCTGTGAAACCGAAAATCTCAAGATTCTCGGTATGTGTATCACTGACCTCTTGTATAATGAGCAAATACGCAATGTCGCCAAAAAAGCCGCAAAATGTTTGGGTTTCTTAAGACGGTGCAAGAAATTTTTCACCCCGTCTGATCTGGCTATTATCTACAAGATTTATATCCGTCCAAAGCTTGCGCACAATTCCCATCTTTGGGCTGATGCTCCAGCTACATACTTAAGCCTCTTGGACGGTTTACAAAAAAGAGCAGTAAGAATGATTGGTGACAGAGACATCACTAACTCAGTTTATTCGAACACCGTCGTAACGTTTCAGTTGCATTTCACCCCTTAAACAATTCAACCGCAATACCCGCGCTTCCAGGAATGCTCATCAGTTTACCCTCGAGCCTAACTTCGGTCGTACGCTCTAGTATAGAGAATCGTTCTTTAGCCGTACTACGCGAACGTGGAACTCTCTTCCGCACTCTGTCTTTCCCGATCATTGCAGTGTTCAGAAATTTAAGACCAATGTACACCAGCGCCTCCTCTCCAATCCCTTTCCTCTATCCTACAGCACTCACTGTGTCTATGGCATAATAAGGGTATAAAAAACCCTTGAGTGTGTTTAATATAAAAAAGTATTTACATTAAAAATTGTATTACTTTGATTTTTCTTTTGTTTTTTTTTTTATTTTGGCTATAAGACCAAGTTTTTGTAAGCCAGTCGGCAATATTTTTTTTTTTTTTTATAATAAACACACACTCAAGGGGTTTCTTTACATCCTTATTATGCCATAGACACAGTGATTGCTTTAGGAAAGAGGGAAGGGATTGGAGAGGACGTGCCGGTGTACCTTTGTCTTAAATTCCTGAACACTGCAGTTCCCCATCCGAAGAGGAGGGATGTGAATCTGGAAACGAATATGAGAAGCTAAGGGTACTATCATCAGCGAAACAATTGATAAGATTAGAAGTTACAGACAAGAGATCATTAATGAAATTGAGGAACCGGGTTGGAGACAAAACAGAGCCCTGGGGCACACCAGCATTTATATTGTTGGTTTCAGATTTGAATCCGTCCAATACAACTTGTATTGAATGGTTCGAAAGAAAGTTTCTAATCCAACGAAGAAGGGATTCATCTATACCGAAGGCACGCATTTTTGATAAAAGAGCTATCGAAACAAAAAAAAATGATTATATTGAGGAGCTCCGTTCAGAAAAAACAAGTCAAGAATGTTTAATTTCTAAAAAAAAAAGAAATAATTTTTAAGCACGAAGAATTAGACCAAAATAAAAGTATGAATTCTATATTAGGCTGCAAACTATCAATGTCTTCTTTTTATATTGAACTTCCATCCTTCCTCTTTATTGCAAATGGAATACGCTTTTAAAATCATCATGCCGCATTACTTTTCATTCAAAGTTATCATCCGCATTAGATCAATTACATTCTAATTCAATTCAATTGCAATTTTATTTAGTTTCCAATGCTATTAAGCTTTTACTCTTAGTTTTGCATCCTGCTATCCAATAGCCCTAATGCTAGTAGGTAGTAATTGTATTCATGTGCTTTCTCTCCTAATTTGATTATTCCTTCCCGCCAAAGTAAAACAGATGCGGATGTATGATTCGCTTCCTACGCCAACATCCACAAAAACAAAACAAAAAGACAACATTTTTCATTTCCATCCAAAACCAACCGACAAAAAAAAACCCTAATGCAAACATGATTGTCTTCCGTTTGATTTATTATTTGTGTATCCAGTAGATGGTTAGGAAAAAGTGTCCTTTATTGTCCTTTATTCTCCGTGTGCAACCGTCTAAATGTGGTGTTCCATATTGTGTGTTTTTGTTTTTTTCATTTTCTGTTGTGATAACTAATGATCCTTTGGATTTCAAGTGGTTTGATGTGTTTGGTCGAAGTTTAAATATAGAATATACACAGAATTATAAATAAACAAAAAATCAAAATCTTCCTACACTTAAGTTCATGCAAAAATGCCAGAGCATCCTTGAGTGTCTCTGCGTAAGCATATTTTGTTTGTTTTTTGATATCCTCGGGGATGGCATGAGCAAGCCATTGAACTCAGTTGAACTTCCAGAAAGGGGAGGTGTACTCTTTTTTTTTGTCCTAATCGAGAAGTAAAAGTTTTATCATCATATCATTATATCACTTCTTGGAAACCCATTATGCCTAGTATAGAGCAATTTGTGTGATTTTCGGTTTGGGCTTGTATTCTCATAAACGCACAAAACTGATTTCGAGAGGTGGTAAACGTTTTTGAAATATCATTTGTCAAAAGAAATTTAGTCTTTTTTCTGGTTTTGTTAGGGTTAACATCGGCTGACAATTTAAAAATAAGAAGTTTGTTCATGGGGTCAAAAAAAGAAAGCAAAAGCGATGAGTAAGGTTGACAAGTTCTTAATGATTAAGGGTAAATCAAAAATTGGCGTGGGCCTAGAAATTATTAAACTTTTGGTACTGTTTTTCGACTTCGAGGTACAATACCAAAAACTAATTGATCGGTTTTTCGTTGACCTCGTTCCCAAAAACACATGAAACACCCCTTCTTGCGAGACTACTCATCAAGAGAGCGTCCAATGACGGCTACTGAGGAAAAATGGAGGGCCCTGCAAATAACAGTCTCGGCTTCATTCTTCCACTTCCATTTCCTAATGTCGTTTTCCATTGACGAATCTCAGAATGAGATTTATGAATCTGACAGCTGAAAGGGGGGGTGAAGAGAGGAAATAGTGGAAAAATCTCAGATTTCATGTTCTATTTGCGTCTTGAGATTCAAGAAAATGACAAAAAAATGAATCTGAGATTCAGAAATAAACGTCCCGGGAGGTAAAAAGGAGTCATCGGCAGTAACCTGCGAGAGAACTACTCATCAGAGCGTTCTTCCCCACAAAGTACACAAAAACCCTTGCTCCAGTTGCTTTTTGGCTAGTTAATCAAAAACCATAACATGGAGCTTCAGCTTTTTGTCAT
>CAKKXW010000003.1:72576377-72594757 GCA_920937365.1 Sphaerophoria rueppellii | reverse complement strand
AAAAATTCTGTCAATAAATTTGACAAATAGTTATAACCCATAATAAATAAATTAATTTCCAAAAATTATTCCACAGAGAAATCAAACTATTTTTGCATGAACTCATATTTCTGTTCTCTAGAAAATGGATCAAACAGCCGTACAGTAAATAGTAAATCTGGCATCACTATTTTGTAATATACTATATTGTAATATAAAATTTGACAGTTCACTCCAAACAATTCATTTTCGTATGATTCATCACTTCGGCTCTGAAGAAAGAGAGCACACTTTAGATAGCCGATAATCAAAACGAAAGTAATGTCGTTTTCCATTAGTCTTTTTTTGACGTTTCTTCTTCTACCTCCAATGGAACGGGTTATGGTGTATGTGTTATTCTTCGGACGCTTCTGTTTTCAAAACAGAAGAGTTCTGCTCTTCTCAGAAGCATTCCGTCTGTCAAAGTCAGTTCAATGGAATGGTTTCAGAAGACTTCTGGACTCTTCCGAATGCTTCTGGACGACCAATGGAAAACGACATAAAAGAAGCAATCTAATGGGAGTACAACCTTAAGGGCTAACTATAATGAGCAGAATCAAGCGGAAGCTAGTGTCAAAATCGAACGAAACGCTCGCTTCCGAACTGCCATGTGATCACTTTACCCATGGTAAACGGATGTGGTGACGTGAAATAACGCCCGACGAAATAAGGCCCGATAGGACCAAATCTTCACTTGGAGGAAACTAAATCTCTCAGTATAGTTAGTTCCCGTGGAGTTATTTCCTTCAACTGCTCGGAATAAGCAACAAAAATAAAAAATCGATTTCACTCGCCGTAAGCTGGGGTCACAATTCCATGAGAAATTTTGACGTACTTTCGACTCACTTACGTGGGTTATAAGTTCATAATCGATTTATGAAGTTTTGACCCACCTAAGTGGGTCAAAAGTCCTTTACGGACTTATGACTTACGAACTTATGACACTGCGCCGTTAAAATTTTTGAAACTTTGAAATTTTGCAAATAATCAAAAAATTGTTCTCCATCTTTTAAATGGAGCACTTATCACTGCACTTTTTCATTAAAAAACTGATACACAGATCATGAAAGAGATGTTCTTCACATTTAAACAACAGTTATTGTTAAGCATATTGGTGCAATTGAGAGTAAATCTCTATTTAAGAGCTTGCTAACAGCGGTAAAAAGGGATCTTATTTCCAAGTTGGTATGGAAACCAGGCCCTATTTTAAGTTTTCTTATGTGTTTTGTAAATGCGGCCTTATTTCCATGTAAAATGCGGCTTTATTTCCATAATGCAATTGAAATAAGGCCCGCCGGGTGTTATTTCAATTTCAACATGGAAATAAGGCCCCTTTTAAGATGGGGCCTTATTTCGTCGGGCGTTATTTCACGTCACCAACGGATGTGTACGGAAATATATTTCAAAACAAAATATATGTTTTTTATTTCCAATAATTCCTGAATTTTGATTGCCATGCAACAAACAAGCACTTTCAAGAAATTAATTACCTGAAATCAACAACAAATAGAATTCCTCTACAGAAAAATCAATAAAACCAGTGAGCTGTCAAATTTTCGTCCGTAAAAAGTGATGGGGAGCGCAGTTTACGTCCGTAAGCAAAACTGAATGAAAATTGACGAAACAGAGCAATCCGCTATTTAGGGCACGATATACGAATTCCTTGTATTCGCTCAGTTACGGACGGCTCCGTCCGCTAGCCCTTTAGACTTAACCAAGTTTTCGGTGACCAACAATTTTCCGATTAGGTAGGTTTTAGTGTAAAGTAAAAGCAAAATATTTTTCCTAGTGGTCATAATGAGGAGCAAATAATATCAATTACATTTACCATCTCTCGAACATAATCATTTTCTACAACATCCAACTTAAACAGCTTTGTCATTTTAAACTTCTGGGTGTCATTGGTTTAAGCACATAAAAATATTAGACGCCATCAGCTTGGCTTATGAAACCCCACAGACTTCCATTGAATCTGAATAACTCCTTTTTATAGTCCAATCCTCTGGGTAGCCGAATACAAGTTCGTCGAGTACATTGATGGATCGTTTGTTGCCGTCTGCTTGACACAAGCTGTCACCTCCTGGACAGTTGGATTCTTTCTCATGACAATATCAATATTCTTCGTCATTCCCCTCGGCATCCTTATCATCCTCTATGGCATCATTGCAAAAAATCTCATATCCAAGGACGGGCCAATGATGAAGATACGACCAACAAAACCCGAATTCAGTTACAAAGCTCGCAAACAAGTGGTTTTAATGCTCGGCGCCGTGGTCCTCTCCTTCTTCCTCTGTTTATTGCCATTTCGCGTACTCACCCTCTGGATCATCTTAAGTTCGGACCAAGCTGTTTTCTCCGTCGGAGTCGAGCGTTACTACAATTTGCTGTACTTCTCACGCATCATGCTCTACCTCAACTCAGCGATTAATCCCATTCTCTATAATTTAATGTCAACAAAGTTTCGCAAGGGGTTCCTTAAACTATGCATCTGCTGCAAGCCATTTGCTGAGACATTCCAATTCCGTCATCGTACAACCACCCTAACCACAACGAACACCACATCGTCGAGTTTCTTGTCGCGAAGCTCGAATCGTCGTCCTTCGGACGACCTAAGGAATCGAGTTGGTCTCAAGAACGACTTGCAACAGAAGGAATACGAAGTAGGGATGTTGTCAAAATGTGACTCGTCAATTGTTATCGATGAGCGCAGAAAGCTCTCTCTGGCAAACAACCGGCGGAAGTTGAGTTCCGTCGATAACGAAGATGAAGAAGAAGAAGTCATTGAAGTTGGTGTCGAAGTGGGAGTTTGTGTTGACGTTTGTGTTGGAGTTGATGTTGAAGTGACGACAGTAATTCCAATTTCAGATGATAACAGCAACATCAAGGACCATCAGGACCAACTGAACGATGCAAAAGGAAAATTAATAAATTGTCGCAAGAAATGCAAAAGACAAATAAGCTTTGATGAGAATGTCATTGTGAATAGTGAGCGCGGTGCTGAGAGAATTGTTTACCAAACGAGCCTGGAGGATAAAATTTGTGGCAGTAGTGGCAAAAAGGAGACTAGTGTTATCAATTTCCTGGCTTCATTGAGTCCACGGCAGAGTTTTCAAAAGTAATTATGTCCTTGGAAAGTTTTATTATAGAGCTCAAAGGATATGAACAGATGTTGTTCTACAAAAATGTCGTAATGTTATTATTTTACGTTTTAACTTTTAAGGATCATAGATTTTGCTGTTAGGAAAAATATTTTAAGCATTTTTGTATAAACATTAAATGTTCGAAAAATCAGGTGTTGGAGGTTATGTAACTTGAATTAATAGGTACACCGATGTTGATATACCATTTTATATGTACATAAGTCTCATTTAATTGTTACTTAACGTTGTGTTTGTTCCAGGGGATTTTATTATTTATTTTTAGGGAAAAATTTCACTAAGAGAGAGATCAGAAAGTTGCTTGTTATAATAATTGTTATTCGTTACTAGTCGAGCCAGTCCTCAAAATTTGAGTGCGTTGAGTCTTCATTTAAAAGGGTTTGCATTCAACATGTTTATCAACTTCTGTTGTGTTTTGTGAACACCACTGTGAACCCACCCTAATTCTTCGTGACAATCCTGACATTTCTTCGCCAACACACTTTGCGACAACAACTGTTTGACACCATTGTGATTTGGCATTTCCATATGTTTTGGTTGTAGTTATCTCCCATTCTCAAATTTTAATTTATTGTTTCAAACAATTTCGGTACAGAATATTTTACTTACTTATAGTGGCGCTATAGTTCACATCGGACCAGGGCCTCACCCAACAAACTTATCCAGCCAATTCGGTCCCTAGCTAGCTGTCTCCAGTTTCGCACGCCAAGTTGGTTCAGGTCCTCTACCACCTGTGTGCTCCACCTGAGTCACGGTCTTCTTCTTCTGCGACGTCCTTCCGGGTTGGATTCGAAGACTCTACGAGCCGATGAAAGGTATTAGGTATCGATTTGAAATTCCTGGGTCTTCTCCAAGATCTGCCGTAGGGTGAATATTTGATCGATGGTGCCCTTTCCGGGTCTGAAGCCACACTGAGAAGGACCTATCAGGTTGCTGACGAAGGGCTTCAAACGTTCACACAGCACGGCAGACAAGATCTTATAGGCGATGTTAAGGAGACTTATACCTGTGTAGTTGGTGCAGTTCAGGTGATTTCCGCTTTTGAGGATCGGGCATACGATGCTGAGATTCCATTCATCGGGCATGCTTTCCTCCGACCAAATTTTGCAGATGAGCTGGTGCATGCTCCTAACCAAATCTTCTCCAGCTGTACAGTTCGGCGGCTAGCCTGTCTGCTCCAGCGACTTTGTTCGACTTAAGTTTAGGTATCGCTATCTTCACTTCGTCAAGGTCGGGTGGGTGGAACTGTTGGTTTTTCGCACCCTAATTGAATGGTTCTGTATTGCTGACGAAGTTTTGCTCGTCATCACCATTATACAGTTTGGAAAAGTGGCCTTTCCATATCCTTAGCACTGACTGCGGTTCCACTACGATGTTCCCATGGTGGTCTCTACAGGCTTCAGTTCGGGGTGTATAAGCCCTGGAGGTTTGTTTCACCTTTTTGTAGAACTTTTGAACCTCGTTCCTGTTGTGAGATCCCTCTATCTCCTCGATCGCGCGATTCTCATGCTTCCTTTTTATCTTTCTGAGAAGTTTATGCTCCTCTCTCCTATTCTGCTCGTAGAGCTCACGAACTGCTCGTGTCCTTCTTTGCAGCGCCGCTTTGTATACCTTTTGTTTAGCTGCATGTGCTCGCCGGCACTCATCGTCAAACCAGGGGTTTCGCACTTCAGAGTTCAGAGGCGGCATCTCTGATGGCTGCTTAGCAGTGTTGCCACTGGTTCTCTATATTTTGTGCTGGCAGCAAAGGACTTCGGAGGAGATTTTCGGAGACACGATCGGAAAAGGATCCAGCAATCTTTTGCGATTGTAGCCGTTTGACGTTGAATTTCCTCCTAGCATTTTCACGTGTTGGTCTTGATCGCGATATTTAAATAATATTAATACAAAGGCACAGCAGGGTTCAGATCCTCTACCACCTGTGTGATCCACCTGAGTCGCGGTCTTCCTCTACTGTGACATTCTTCCGGGTGGGATTCGAAGACTCTACGAGCTGGAGCATTGTTTTTCAATCGCTCTACATGACCCAACCGTCTAAGTAGTTGGACCTTAACTTTTCTGGCAAGGTCAGTGTCGCTGAGTAGACTAGACCGAAAATGAAAAATCACTCGAAGCAGCCCAACACGTTTTCAACCGATGTTGTCATGGTCCATGTCTCTGCAAGATACATTGGAACCGGGATGATGATTTTATACAGTGACACTTTAGTTGCTCCAGAGAGGACTTTACTACTCAATTGCCTTCTAAGTCCAAAGAAGAAGCGATGGGCGATGGAAGAGTGATCCTTCGTTTGATATCAGCGCTAATGTTTTTGTCTGAGCTTATAGCAGACACTAGGTAGACAAAGTTCTTAACTACCTCGAAGTTAAATCTGTCTATACTGACGTTGGCTCCATGATGTCCACTTTGGTTGTACTTTTTTGTTGACAGCTTTAACTTGGTCTTGCCCTCGTTAACCGCTAGACCTATCTTCCTATCCTCCGTCTCAAGACTCACAAACGCTCCACTTATATCATGCTGTGTTCTTCACAATTACGTCAATGTCGTCTGCTTCTGGTGTTGACGTTGTAGTTTTGCACAGTTTTTTCAAGAATGATGTTGAAGAAATCGCCTGACAACGCATCGCCTTGTCTAAAACCTTTTTTGACATCAAATGCGTCTGTTAGGTTTTTTCCGACCATGATGGAACAGAGTGAGTTTTCCATTCTCATCTTACACAGACGGACAACTTTTTCTGGGATGCCAAAACAAGACATTGCTCTATATCTTTGGTCTCTATAGACGCTGTTATACGCGGCCTTGAAATCGATGAAAAGGTGGTAGATATCGATCTGGGTCTTGATCGATGGTGGACTTTCCGGGTCTGAAGCCATACTGATAAGGACCTATAAGGTTGTTGACGAAGGGCTTCAAACGTTCACACAGCGTGGCAGACAATATCTTGTAGGCGATGTTAAGGAGACTTATACCTCTGTAGTTGTTGCAGTTCAGGACATCCTTTCTTGAGGGTCAGGCAAATGATGGTGGATGGATTGGTGGTCTTTGCATATCCTCAGCACTGACTGTGGTTCCACTACTATGTTCCCTTGATGGTCTCTACAGGCTTCGTTTCGGGGTGTATAACCCTAGCTGCACATCTTATTTAATAAAGGCTGCTTGATAAATGCCCATTATTATAAATAATCCGCACATAATTTTTTGGAAATCATCATCGCCGATCGAAGGCTTATTCAAAATCAATCAATTCGATATGCAAATTCTTCAAGGAACCCCTAATTATATTCGAACACAGTTTTTTTTTTAAGAACCTAACTGCCTCGATAGCTTCTTCATGCTTCAACTGTGGGATCGAATTAAAAGTCCAGATTAAAAGTTTTTAGAAATCAAATACCATGGGACAAATTCCTTTTTCTAAAACGAATTTCTCCAAACTTTCTGTTTGGATTTTTGTAACTTATTTACTTAAAGTGGCGGTACAGTCCGTTGTGGGTTTGGGCCTCAATCAACAGTCTCAGCCAGCCAGCTCGGTTCCTAGCTAGCTGTCTCCAGTTTTGCACTCCAAGTTGATTGAGGTCCTCTTCCACTTGAATGCGCTACCTGATTTGCGGTCTTCCTCTCCTCCTACGTCCCTCGGGAATAATGTAGAAGGCTTTCCGGAGTCTCTGGAACTGTAACCCCTAATGTTCGCTGTTTTATCTTCTTCGCCATTTCACTTCAATGCACATGGGGCCAAAGATGACCCGAAGAACTTTAATCTCGAAACAGCCTAAGGGACTTTCATCCGATTTTGTCAAGATCCATGCTTCTGCACCATACAGCAACCATACTGGGATGATGAGGGTGTTGTACAATTTTACCTTAGTTGCTCGAGAGAGAGCTTTTCCACTCAATTGCTTTCTTAGCTCAAAGAAAGAGTTATTCTTCATCTGATCTCGGCTCTGGTGTTATTGCCCGTGTTTATAGCGGAGCCGAGGTAGACAAACTCCTCTACTACCTCGAAGTTGTATGCGTCTTTTGTGACCTTCTGTCCGACCCGTCGGTGTTGGGTGTCCTTAGTCGAAGACAGCAAATACTTCGTTTTTCCCTCATTTACCACTACACCCCTTTTTAGCGCTTCTGTCTCAATTCTCACAAAGGCGCCATTGACATTGACGCGAGAAGCTGAACAGATTTGTGGAATATAGTGCCTCTGGTATTGACGGTGGAGTTCTGCACTATCTTCTCAAGAACGATGTTAAAGAAATCGCATGACATTGCATCGCCTTGTCTGAATCCTTTTTTGACGTCGAAAGATTTTGTAAGCTCGTTGCTAACCGTGATGGAGCAGCGTGAGTTCTCCATCGTCATTTTGCACAAGCGAACGAGCTTTCCAGGGATGCCAAGACTAGACAAAGCTTTATACAGTTCGTCTTTGTAGATGCTGTCATACGCGGCCTTAAAATCGATTAAAAGGTGGTGGGTGTCGATTTCGAGTTCATAGGTTTTTTCAAGGATCTGTCGCAGCGTGAAAATTTGGTCTATGGTTGAATTTCCTGGCCTGAAGCCACATTGATAAGGACCAATCAGATTGTTAACGAAAGGCTTCAGACGGATTTCTGTAACACAGCTAGAATTTTTATATACATTTTTATATAAATTTGTAAAAATTGTGGTTCGAGTAAGGTCAATGATTCTCGGGAATTATTTTTCCAGAAGAATCCTGAAACCAAAGGTAGCTCACCCCACCCCTTCCCAATCCTTATCCCCTCCTCCGTCGGCCTTGTGCTATTATACTGGCTGATGTCTCCTTATCCCTTGACTGTATAGTGCATCACTCTCTGTCAATACCTAATTTCCTTAATGAGTCGCTTATGGCTTAGTTGCTGTTCGTCTCTCCTTTTCCAAAACATATCCTTTCCCCTCAACAACCCAATTGGGCTGGATCTAAGGTGCTATAAGACCCGTGACGATGATCAGCCAGGCCAGTGTGTATTACGGCTTTTTAAGCAAATGGCTCATTCACAAGAGCACGGACCGAATTAGAACGATAGAAAAATGTTAAGCAAGAATTGTTGGTCTGTCGGTTTTGTATTTGGTGCACACTGCAGACTTTACAAAGAAAAGTGAGACGGCATTATTTCTTTGTTGATCTTTTCCATGCTTTATAACAGAAAAACCATTTTTCCATGGTACGAACGAAAGATTTTCAAAATCAAATCCTAGATAAATAGGAGGATGACAATCATTCCGTAGCGCCTAAAGGATTCGGAATGACAAACAGTCGCCAGCTTGAAGTTTTCGTAAGCAAATAATTTGAAACGACAATTGTTTTTTAGTTTTGGTTCGATCGATTTAGAAAACGATGTGCAAGAAAATATTGAAAAAGATGAATGCTAACAATTCGTTTGCATTAAAAACTAAATCTGCTTTTTAAAATTATTAATACTTATAGACCAATTTGTTTTCTTCTCTAAACACGGTAGTTATGACCTCCATCACCTTTTAAAATAGGATGCCTGTAAAATACAGAGTGGCCTTAGAATAAGAAGATAAAAAAAAGAGAAAAACTAGAACAAATTGTGACGGTAGCGATACAATAAATCTATTTATAAAAAAAAACAAAATTTTAAATGTATGTAGTTAATGTATACGAAATATTGTTAAACAACTAATTCAAAAAAAATATTAAAAACTTTTCACTCTGATTCGAAATTTTGTTCGTCGTTTTTAATTCCATTTTAATGTTTTTTTATATGTTAACTTAAAAAAAAAGATATACGAATTTTCATAATAAAGGAAATGTAAGTTCAAATAAATATTAAATTAAGAATTTAATATAATATGGTTGCTGCCAGATATATAAATGTGCTCAAATATTAATTTATTTATAAACAACAAAATTATATGACAAACAAAAACCAAACAACATCTAATGTTAGCTTTATTTATTATTAAACAAAAAACATATACATGTACAGAATATTTATTGTAGCTTTAATTGTTGATAATTTTAAAAATTGAAAAAAAAGAAGACATTTTGAAATAGTCAATAAAAACATAAAAAAAAACAACGAAAACAAAATTGATTTTTGTTTGTATTTGTGTGGTGTCACTCTCCTCTGTAATGGCATTTGGAAATTGATTGGATTTTTCAGTTGACTGAGTGCCCTAGCAAATGTCAACATGAACGACCACGGTTTACATCAAAGGCATATGTGATTGGCAGGTTAGCAAACTTATATGGGAGGACAAGATAATAAATATGTGTTTTATTTTCTTGTCTTTTTTATTTGAACTAACAGAGTGTTATTTTATATTAAAAGTAAGCGTTCCTTTCAAATTGATTTTCAAAAGTCTTATGATTTGCTTTAAGAGCGATTTTGTGTCGTTTTCATGTGGTGGAAAGAGATCAATTGATGGAAATTCATTGAGTGGTGATATCCTGAAGAACCTGTTCAATTACAGAAAAGTTTAAATTGTATGACATTTGGAATAAACAGAGAATTTGCAACCCTAAGGTATGGTATTTCCAATTTGAATAGTAACTGATCAACACATTACCATGTCAAGCTCATACTATCGGGATGGACAAGTGGTCATGTACTTATGTCACACATGGTTATGGGTTGGGTAGTGTGGTAGAGGGTTATCCTTATCGATTATCGATTGAGGCAGTACGGAGTCTGCAGGGTAAGCTAGTGCCTTATAAAACTGCGATTAAAATAAAAAAAAATAGAGTGGCGCGACAGCTCTTGAAGAGCCAAGGCCTAAGTGACTTACTCTCATCAACAATTCTCTGGGTGCGTGTGAAGAATTGAGGGGACCTACAATTTAACGCCAATTCCGAACGGCAAAGTTGAGAAGCACTTTTTTCATGACAGATGATACTCTTGGAAGTTTTGTCAGTTCTTCGCAAGAGGCAGTGTCCGTGAAAGATGAATTAAAAACTTTGGGCCCGAGTAGGATTCGAACCCACGACGTTCTGCTTAGCAGCCAACGCACCTAACCACTAAGCTACGAACACTGCGATTAAAATACAAATTATAAAAATAAGTTGATTGTAACAACCTTATGTAACGAATTTTGTTTACAAATGAATAAAGGGACACTACGGTGTATACGTAACATACATCTTAAGGAAGAGATTTGCTTCTTCTCATTGCCTTGATGGAAATAATAGCTAGGTAAATAGCAAATTAGTTATTTTTACTTGGGAAAATGTCAAACGTTGGCAATAGAAGAAGAACAACTATTTAGTTGGTTGTAACAAAATTAAGATATTCAACAAGAAGAAATACTCGGGCGGCTGCTGAAAGTCAACAGCACTTGTTTTAGTCTTTCAAGGTTATTGAAATGTAAAAATCTGACCATAACTTCGAAACGGCTGCTGTATAAGGGGATATTCTTACCAGTACTCACTAACGGTTACGAGACCTGGGTGCTTAGCCAAGGGCATTCTGAACTTTTAGCCGCGTTCGTGAGAAAAGTCTTAAGGAGAAAAGTTGGACCCACTTGTGAGGACTGAAGAAGGAAGATTCTGAAGACGACAAACCACGAGCTATATTGATGACAAAAATGATGCTTGCTAGATACCAGTGGGCTGGACAATTAACTAGTATGAGCGAAGAGAAACCCGTCGAAAAGTCCATTTTGGGCCCATTTACAAGATAGCGCAGCAGACCAAATTTGCACTGGGAGAATGGCGTAGCCTAGATCATAGAAGTGCAGAACTGGATGATGTGCCTCGGAAAACAATCGGGAGACATGGTTAAGTTGAAGGGAGAAACTTCATTTGCCAGGACAACGATAATGATAATGAGTGAACACTCGAAAATCTCTAATTGGGAATTCCTGTCTGTAATTTGTTTTTGTGTTATTTAACACTGTAGTTAGGCTGCGTCCGTCAATTCCAATAATGTGTTTGAACAACGATAGCAACTTAGAGGTGCTTCCACCAATGGCTTTTTCCGTCTATTCCTTTATTTGGCTGGAGTTATAACTATTTCACGGGTGCCAAGCCGATCATCAGACTGAATAAGTTTTCTCTGGAGTTTTTTTTTTCCAAATTTGGGAACATTGCTAACCTCATCGGTCATGATGGTCATTTCCGATCGAAAAATTCATATCTCCAAACAAATTCTCCAGGGGAATGTTTCCTTATTTGGTTATTGATAATAGTTTTTTTTTCTTATGAAGTTAAATAAATATAATTGATCAATCAAGTTTAGAACAAAAATTAACACGAGAGCTGTCAGGGATAACCAATATAAGTATGCCAAGTGATGTCCCCCAAGCAGCTATGTTCGAACCGTTACTAAATATCCAGCCTCTCCCGGCAAGACTGGTAAGAAGAGACCCCCTCTCTCATACGTACTTTTTCTTGTCTCAACCAACCTACACGCTCGGCTCTAGCATATTGGCACAACGCTCGCGAATTGCCCTACATAAATTAAATTCTTTTAAGCGACATCAATGCAAAAATCGGGAAGGAAGACATCTTTGACGGATTAGTTGGAAAGCACAGCCTCCAATAAGTTACAACAGATAACGGTGATAAATAGCACTAGGTCTCCAATACTTATGATCAAAACAGCAACCTGGCAATCTCCGGATGGTCGAACCACCAACCAAATCAACCATGTGCTATTCGGCGAAAGATACCTGGACTCTTTTAGGTAGTGGTTAAGTTTGGAGCTTGTTTATAAAATGACAAAAAGACACGTGCGGCGCAAAGAAGAAGTTCAACATCGGTTGCCTTAGCACAATGCCAGAGACTATTGAGCGACTTACCGCCGTCCTCCCAAATACCACAGATGTCAACACCTTTTGGAACCAATATTGCGAAATAATAAATTTAGCCGAGACCACCACAGATTACCAGCCACCCCCGAAAAAGAACCCGTGGTATGATGATGAATGTACGTTATTGAAAAGAGAGACGGTAAATGCACGTTAGCAGATGCTGCAACGGAAAACAAGAGCAGCAAGAAAAGAGGACCGAACAAAAAGGAGAAATCCGCAGTTTCTCACCTCAGAGATCTGGTAGAGTCACACGCCAAGAACAACACCTGACGTTTTTTTAAAAGGTCGAAGTAATTAGCTTTTGGTTTCAGAACCGGGGCACAGGCTCTTCGAAACAGTGAAGGAAACATAATCACCAAAGCACAGGGAATTGTAGATGTTTTAGAGCAGCACTTCCAACAGCAGCACTTCTGCTGCGCAGAAGAGGTAGAAAGAGCCATCCAAAAGGAAAAAAATAACAAGTCCTCCGGGTCAAATGGCATACTTGCGGAACTCTTTAAATATGAAAGAGGTGTTTTAATAAACCCATGCACCAGGTCATCAACAAAGTGTGGGAGGAAGAATACATGCCCACTGACTGGTCGATAAGATCCCCATCTACAAAAAAGGCGATCCTTTGTCATGCAAAAACCTCCGTGGCATATCCCTGCTTAATGTTGCATACAAAATCCTATCCAACGTACTATGTGAGCGACTCAAACCGTTCTGCAACACAATAGTCGGCACGTACCAGTGTGGCTTTAGGCCAGGTAGAACAACGATAGACCAAATATTCACACTGAAGCAAGACACACAAGATCAACGAATTTCAAGTCAAAACCCACCATCTTTTCATCAACTTTAAAGCTGCGTATGATAGCAGCCACCGCCAAGAGCTCATCATCCCAAAAAAGCTGATATATTTGAACAAATAAAAACAATTAGAAATGACGTAATAAGTCTTGCTGAATAAGGATGCGACTGTCCATGACAAGATGTTGTTTGTTTATTTTAACCGACGACTTCAAAAATTTCTGACTGACTGAAGAAATTAAATTTCAAGGATTTAAAACATAACACTAAAACTCAACACTTCTAAGAATGAACAAAGCAAATCTAATCCTCCGTCTTACACATCGAAATATCCCTTTGCAACTCAATGAACTCTAAATCACTTGCATCCGATTCAAAGTCCAAAAACAATTTTGTATCTCTGGATTGAGCAAGAAAACCAACATCCATTTATTCGCAATTCAAATACGACATATTCGCAATACCAGTAACAACAACTCAGTCCATTACACAGTCAGAGTTAGAGCAGTCCATATTCTCAAATGACATGCAATTCTACACATCTTGACACACTTTCCGTTTCACAGCCCTGTGACTGGGAATTACATTGCAAGCATTCACATTCCGCTTTCGTCGTAGTCCTTTTTTTGTATTGAAATTGAAATCCTTTTTCCAACGCGGAAAATTCACACATCTAAGGACACCAGCGACGCACGATGCCTTGGGAATGGGAATAGAAAGCCCTTTCAATAAGGATTAACATTATTGAAAAATTATTTTTGCATCGCCAAGTTTGTTTTTGTAATTTTAAACGTGTTTGTGTGTATATTAATAGACTCCGTTTGTTTTTGTATCGTTTAAATAGAAAACGATAGAAACAAACTTCCCGATTTAATTGTTTTTCCTTTCTCAATACTCTCCTTCAGCCCTTGGCTCAGTCATGTCTTTCCACATAACCCAGAAAGCCTCGAAACCATGACATAGAACAAACCCCAATGAACCCAAATAGAAGCCAAAGCAAAAGAATTTACAAAATCTAATTAAAAGGATATCAATTATTATGGCTACTTGCTAATACAAGTTGACATTTCCGGCCAACATCAATTTGGGATCGTCAATATTTTATGAGAGTTGAACTGGAAAATACTAAAATTTAATTAAAAAATAATTAAAATTCCTTTTAAGTGCTTACATGCTGCTGTTACTTTTGTTTTCGTTTTTATTCAAGAGACACCAAATCGAAGGATACAACCACCACCCAGCCATCACGATATTCACGATATGGATGGCGTTGTGTAGAGTTGTGATGATTTCTCATAAAAGTGTCAAGTACTCGAAGGGGGAAGGCAAAAATGTCATTCACACCACTGATCTTTGTTTGGGATTATTTATTGTTCCATTTGTTCGCTACAAGTCGAACAAGACATAAAATACACAAAACAACACATTTGTGTTTCTTTGGTTTATGGCTGATGGCTGGATGTGGTGGATGTGGACTTTTGGTGGTCATGGTCATGTTATGGTTGTCAATGTTGTCATAAAAGAAAGTTAATTTTGGTGAAATAAAATTTAAGAAGCTTTCTGAGTTAGAAATCCTTGCGATCGGAAAGTGATAGATAAGTCTTCCACGAGCGGAATAGAACTCATGTTCTTAGGAAGGATTAAAGGGCGACAAGCTATCGCTTTTTTGCTGATTTTTTGTTTATTTTTCAATCTTAGTTGTTAACATATTTCCCAGTTCACACGTTCACACGTTTAATAAGTAAGAGGCGGATTTTTTTCAGTTACCTTGAAAAATTCTTCATTTTTATAATTTACTGTATTCCTACACCTTCAAGATGAGGATCTAAGAGTTATTTTTTGCGATGCATGAGTGCAGGAAAATCAATGTTAAACCTAACGTTAAAATGAAAAAAGAAATGTTACTCATACGCCACAGTGAACCTGTTGTCTTCTTATATGAGATCAAAAGTGGTGTTAAGGAAGGCGGTATACTATATCCAATACTTTTTCTAATGGTGATAAGTGACATACACGCATCTTTGTCTAATGGATTTCAAAGGCCTTGTGGAATTTCACCTGAAACATCTTAACCACGAAGACAACGTGATGGATGCTTACTCCCTCATGGATCTCCATCAAATGACAAAAGGGTATAGAGAAGCAGAAGTCATGGGAATCAAGTTCAACTCGACAAACATTAAAAGGATCAGCCTTGGAAGCTCCTCATCAGTCCAATTAAATATTTCTTATTACAACCGGAAGAGATGATAAAGGATTTTCTGTATCTTGGAAGTATTGTCTCTACGGTTGGCTAAACTTAACTGGATGTTAACAACCGAATCACAAAAACAACTCTTTTCGCTTAGATACCAATCTACAACTGTTCCGCTCCATAATGAATCCGTGCTGCTTTATGGTTACAACGCAAGGAAAGTCACAGACACCCTCACATGAAAGCTTCAAAATTCAAATGTTCTTTTATAGTTGTCTCAGCTTCGCGTAGCCCCACAAAAAATGTCCATCGGTGTCATGTCGCATGATCTTGGTGGCCAGTTGATATCGCGACGACGAGAAATTACTAGGCCAGGAAATGTCTCTTACAATAAAGCTATATTCGCTCGAGTTGTGTGGCATATGGCACCGTCTTGTTGAAATCACTTATTCTCCAAGTTGTATTCTTCAATAGCAGGCAAAAAACAGTCGGTTATCACATGACCATAACGTTCCGAATTGACGATGACAGGCGTTCCATCGTCGTTTTCAAAGAAAGGGGTCCAATCACAACTACGGAACAAACAGCGCACCATACAGTGACTTTTTGTGGGTATAATAGTCTCTCTTCAATTACTTGAGAATTTTCAGAACCGCAAATGCGACAATTTTGTTTATTAACATACCCACCGAGTTGTGAATGGTCGGATGACTTCTGTTGTTGTGTGAGCTGGACTTTATATGAATGTAGGAGTAGATCCAAATGCAAAATACGCGATAATGTGCCGTAAGACAGTCCTAATTCCTGAGAAAGATGAGAAATCAGAGTTTGAACTGAAGATAAAATTGGTTTAACAACTTAGTTTGACAGATGTCGAATTCCAGTCCTATACTTTTAAAACTGCAAAACATGGGTAAATGGTACAAAACATGGGTACACTGATACACACCAGAGACCAAGAAACAGTCAACACAGTGAACATCGGCTAGCAAGCGTGTTCCGTAGAAGGCGAAAGAGTTTCTTATTGGTTTGGATTTAAAAGGATTGATCCACATCGACGTGAACGGGTCTGTTCCTTGCCACGTAATTGGACCAATTCGAATTGAAGACAAAATGGAACACATGGCGGAGTAAAACTGATTTCTCTAATTTATAACGCACTGGCTTAGGTAGGCAGGTAGGTAGAAATGGCGGTCCCACTTTCGTGAAGGACAAAATTAGCGCCGTTTTGATACCATACCTCATGTAAGATCATAAAAAGATTTGGGTGGGTTAGAAAGGATGTATATTTCGCAAGTACAATCCTAGTACTGTAGTATTAATCTCCCTACACTACGGCCTATTGTCTCATAGAGCCATCTAGTTAAGAAGAGAAAATGGGGGGGGCGGGGGGCGCTAAAGCCAAATTGTGTTATTGAGGTATGAGATCAAGTCTTTGATCTTAAATTCCGAGAGTTCCTCAATACCGTTGAAGAATTCTTTACCTAAGTGGAGTGCTCTTTTGCTAGCCAAGGTCGGGCAATGGCAGAGAAAGTGTGAGACCGTTTCCTTTTCATCTTGGTCCCCACAGCTACGGCAGACGGAGTTTTATGGTATACCCAATTTCGCCGGATGCTCCCCTATGGGCCAATGCCCTGTCTAGTTAGCAACAATCCTGGCTATATCATGCCTTGGTTTGGAAATTAAATTGATTGATTTTGGTCTGTTATGTGCGGGCCAGATTTTCCTAGATATAACGCAAATAGTTAAGCTAATCCATTTTAGATTTACTTCTAATGTGTATTTAGTCAGGATAAAGCCCTTCACAACTCCAAGAGGAGCATATACTCTCACTGCCAATGAATTGTGAAAGACTGATCCTTCTGCCTTCTGATTTCCCACAAAGCCCCTATGGCCCGGTATCCAGATTAGAGTTTCACTCAAATCGAGTTCCTTGAGGGCCTCTTCGCATTGCTGGACCAGTTTAGAGGATGATAAAGCTGAATCAATGGCTTTAATAGCTGCCTGACTGAAGATAGTTGTATCGAAATCTTTCGTCACATAGGGTAGAGGTGCAGTAATCGGTGATTGTAGATAGGATGTCTGATGGTATCAGGCTGGTTTGGTTGCGGTGCCCGTAGGATCTAGTTTTCCAGCAACCTATTTCTTTGGATACCTGATATTAAATAAAGAGGTCAATCGGTAGAAGGTCCAGGATGACGTTAAGTGCATCTGATGGGCAGGACCGATTGCCCCTGATATCCCTATACAAGCATTACTCTGCAAGTTTGTAAGCTTGTTTACTATGTAAGCTTTGCTGAGAGCAGGCCACCACACAATGGATCCGTAAACTAGTATCTGTCTAACAACCGCTGCGTACGTCCACTTGATCATTTTCGACTGGAGGCCCCACTTTTTACCGAAGGTTTTGTTGCAAGCGAAGACGGCAACGCACGCCTTTCTCACCCGTTCTTCAATGTTAAGCTTCCAGGTTAATTTGGTGTCTAGTATTACGCCCAGATATCGTTTAACCGAGGTAGAGTGGAGGGTGGAACTTTGGTTTTGGTGGTGATAAGCATCAACTCGGTTTTGTTGTTGTTAACACCTAGTAGACAGCTCGTGGCTCAGGTGCTCACTGGCTTACACCTCCGTCATCATCATGGCCATAATGGTCGAATCGGGCTACTAACAACTGGCCCATCTTCCGTGTGCTCCCCGTCTGACTTGTTGTTCTTCCAAAAAAAATATTGGGCGGGCAGAAATTTCAGTTGAATGATCAACATACCTCAACAACACGTTTTTTTAAGTTTCAGACTCAACTGTATCAATTTATATTGCCATTTTTCCAAGATTTTGTCTTCTCTTCTGTAGGCTTAGTACTTATCGAATTACCCTGACTATTGAACATTGTGCAAACATTTCTTTAATAAGTTTAAAACCTCTTAATTAATTTCAACAGAATTGGTATTTTCCACGTTGAACGTTAAGAAAAAGTAACGAAGCTTAATTTTAAAAAAGAAAACGTTAAAGAAGGTTAAACTAAAGCCTAAGGCTTTATGAGTAAGCTCAACTAGAGCTTCTAGTTTTTCACGAAGTATTTTTTTCAATTTTCAATACACCAACTTCTCCGAAAATAATGTGAAGGCCCAAAAGTTCGTTGATCCCTCCTTGTAGATTGTTTACCATCATCACATACATTAAAGGACACATAAGCAATTTTTGTTACAGCATAAAATTTAAGTACCATATTCCCATTCTGACAAATTATATGATCTAAATCAGACATCGAACACAACATATGTCACACCCTCATAAATCGATTTGAATACCGAATTTTAACTTTTAACTTTTTTTATGAAGCACTTTTTGATCTTCGAGATCAACTCGAATGAGTATTTCGGAATCCGAAATCAAATTGGAAGAAATTGCAAAAGAAAAAATTTTAATTCGAAGCAATG
>CAKKXW010000003.1:72564910-72575481 GCA_920937365.1 Sphaerophoria rueppellii | reverse complement strand
ATATACATAATTCATTTTATGTATTAGTTGAAGTTACTTATACGAATTAATTTTTGTTGGTGGAAAAAAGGTGTGATAGTCATTTTTATGTTACTAAACAAGGTCATCCGTACTTAGTAAAAACTTGTCAGTATTTTCTTCAAAAACCATTACTACGAATTCTTAATACTTAATTCTTATTTTATGCAGGACATGACCAACTAAAAGTTAAAGAGTTATCACACACAGCATTGAAAAACAAGATTCGAACCACCGCACCGACCGAAATTGGTCTTTTAAAATTTTTTTTTTTAATTTTCTAAGATCCGTTTCGACAAAAACAAAACTACGGGCCCGATCTAGCTGAAATTTTGACAGTTGTCTTCTACGGTAGTGTACCAAACGTATCTATCTTTCGTATCTGAGATATCAGGCAATACGATAAAGTTCAAAGAGTACTTGTACATCTCGCACCTGTTAAATTTAACAATAATCTTCTATGCTAATATGTATATATAAAACTGAAGAGTTTGTTCGTTTGAACGCGGTAATCTCTGAAACTTCTGGTTCGAATGGTATAATTCTTTTTGTGCTTGATAGTCAGTTAATCGAGGAAGGCTTTAGGTTACTTAACATTAAGTTGTGACCAATAAGACCAGAAATGTTAATTTTTCTGCGCTTATCTCATTAACTGCTTAATCAAATTGAACAATTCTTTAAATGTTAAATGGTCCATTTATCGTAGAAGTATTGAATGTAATATTACGGAGCGACCAAAAGAAGCGAAGCGTCAGTAAAAAATGTGTAAAAAAGTGTAATAAAAATATTCATTTTTGAAGGCTTCTGTTGTTTACTTGAAGGTGCTGATCTCAGGAACTTACTTACTTACTTAAGGTGACGCTACAGTCCGTTGTGGACTTGGGCCTCAATCAACAGTCTCCACCAGCTAGCTCTGTCCTTAGCTAGTTGTCTCCAGTTTTGCACTCCAAGTTGATTGAGGTCCTCTTCCACTTGAGTGCGCCATCTGAGTCGCGGTCTTTCTCTCCTCCTACGTCCCTCGGAAATAGTGTTGAAGGCTTTCCGGGCCGTAGCATTGGTGTACATCCGCTCTAAATGACCGAACCATCTGAGTCTCTGGACCTTGACCCTTCTGGCTAGGTCCATGTCGTTATACCCGTAAAGTTCGCTGTTATATCTTCTTTGCCATTCCCCTTCAATGCACACGGGGCCAAAGATGACTCGAAGAAGATGATGAGTGTGTTGTACAGTTTTACCTAAGTTGCTCGAGGGAGGGCTATTCCACTCAATTGCTTTCTTAGCCCAAAAAACAGCGATTAGCAAGAGTTATTCTTCGTCTGATCTCGGCGCTGGTGTTATTGCCCGTGTTTACAGCGGAGCCTAGGTAGGCAAACTCCTCTACTACCTCGTAGTTGTATGCGTCTATTGTAACGTTTTGTCAGAGCCGTCGGACGTCGCTTCGTATTCACATTCGAAAAATGAAAAATTTGCAGTTGCACCATAATGTATCGGAAAAAGTGTTGATAAAGCACGAAAAATAAAATGTAAATTGAAGTTTAGTTTTATAAGTGGTCCAATGGGTTTTTCGATAGTTATGAAATTTTAGTGGAATAGATTTTTCGACAACATTGATTCTGAATTGGATGTATCTGTGATCAGAGAATGAGTGTTCTTTAGATACTTTCCAGTCCAGAATCATGTGATGAATTTTGTCGGAGACAGAGTTATATCCAGAACTTCTTGTCTAGTTCTTGTGATAAAGGTAGGTTAATTAAAAACATTACTTACTACTAGGTTAGTACCAAGGATGAAATCAAGAAGTGACTCACCTCTTTCGTTGATGTTTTGGACATAGTATGCATTGTTTTTATATAGTAACTACAAAACTAATTTAAATTGACATGGGGATTTTTAGCATAGACTATGAATTTTGGGAAATGTTTGCATCATTTTCATCTTCAAAATTTACTTAAGAAAAATATTTAAAATTCGTGTTTTGTTTTGTGTTTATTTTAGTAAATAAAAAAAGGGACAGTATGAGGACAAGACACTTGGCCAAAAAACGACATTTCGAATTTTCTCAAAAACGATTCTAACGTTTTTTTATACTTTCTCATACATTTGTTTTCCTCAAAATAGATTTTGTATAAGTTTAATAAAAAGAAATCTACTGCGAAAACTCTATCAAATTATCTCAACAACTAATAGACGAAAAAATTTTTGTTTTCTTTTTAAATGCGTTTGTATTGCCTACGCAATCCTGCTAAAAAATGTTTAACATAAAAAAATTAATAAAACAGCAACCAAAAAGCGGACATTTTGTAACGATGTACAGTAATAGCCGCTTAGTTGCACCTCGCTTAATTGAGCATCCCGCTTAATTGATAGCAAAAATTGGCTTTGAAAATTTCACGAATTAGTAGTGAAGACGGTTAATTGAACCCCGCTTAGTTGAATTACTCGCTTAATAGATCTACAAAATATGCAGCAGAAAAACTAAATACATGGACATTCTTCGAATAATTTTTTTTTTTTTATAATATGCATGCACTCAAGGGGCTTTTTATGCCAAAGCACAGTGCGAGCGTTAGGGAAAGTGGGATAGACGAAGAGGGTTAAGGATGAGGTGTCGGTTAACATTGGTCTTGAATTCCTGAATATTGCAGTGCCTGGGGAAGACAGAGTGTGGAAGCGAGTTCCACATTCACGTAGTACGGCTAAAGAACGATTCTCTGAACATGACCGTGCGTTCGAAGTTGGGCTCGAGGGTGAACTGATGGGCATTCCTGGAGGCGCGGGTATTACGGTTGAATATCTTAAGGGGAGGAATGCAGCTGACTATTTCACTAGAGCATAAACCATAGAAGTAATGGTAAAAAGGGTGAGGCATGAGACGTTACGTCGATGTTCGAGTGACGTAAATGTCTTAACGATGGTATGGTCTCCAATCATCTTAAATGCTCTGCTCATCTTAAATTGGACGGACAAACAAAATTATAATGAAACAAAAAATGAAACTGTTTGCTGTTTAACAAATGACAGCTAACTATTCATTGTTTTTGTTTTTTGCATTGAATAAAAAGTACAGGAAGGGGTCTTATGAAAAAGAAGTGAAGCATTTTTCAAAGTAGTGTGAGTTTCATAAACACAAATGCATCACAACAGTGTTGGCCTGTAGTTGAATGGTTTATGTCAGGGGCGCCAAGCGAAATTTGATCAAATCAAGATTACATCGATTGTGCTTCAATTTATTTTTTCAATTTCAATCCTTTTTTTGGATTATATGTTGTTTTAACACTCAAGGTGTGCACACGCATGATTAAATTCTTCAAAACTTTTTATTAATTTTTCGTCCGTAATTCATCACATTTATTGCACCTTTTTGGGTGGTATTTGAAAGCGCATTCTATGAACAACTTAATCAAGTGTTAAGAAACTCAAGAAATTGTGCAGCGCCTTATGCTCACCAACATAAATAAATGCACCCCTGAACTCGAGTTTTTGGTTTTGACAGAAATAGAACTAAAAATCAAGAACAAATAAATTCTTCGGAAAAAGTATTTTTATTTTTGAGAAATTTATTATTTGGGTCGATAAATACATTTTAAAAGTTCTACGATATTTTAATTAACTAAATAACTTCACTTCATACACATTTATTATACAAAATAAGACATATTTAACTTGAGTCCGTAGTAGAATCGTTTCTACACAATTTCCCACAGCACTTCGTTATCTCTTATGATGTTTTTATTAAGAATGGTAAATTTTCTACCTAAATTAGAAAAATTTCAATATTTAGCCCCTTACTGCATGGTGGCTCATATATGAGCCAAACCAATTTTGTTCATAAATTTTAAATTTGTTAAAAAATATTTATGTTTCGTATTGTTTTATCAAGAAAATACACTTATTTACTGAATTTTACAAAAAATAATGAGTTTATGAATGAGTTTAGCTAATTTTTTGATCATCCAAAACAGAAAAGACAGTAAAATCGAAAATGAGTACCAACGTGCAATTCAAAATTCCATAAAAAATATAAAAAATGGGTATTTCCTTGAAACAAAAATTTATTCAGAAAGTTGATTATGTATTTATTGCATATAATTAGGTTTTTTGTGTTTATGATCCGAATAGTTAGTAAAAAGTACCAAAAACTGAATGGACCATATATGGCACACCATGCAGAAATATACCTTTTTTTTATTGTCCTTTGCCTGACTTATAGAAAAAGGCAGAAGAGTTGATTTTTGATCTGCCTAAGTCTTTTGGGTAAAAAAAGGATTTTTGGTAGTTTCGCTAATTACTTTTTAACTGCCTCAACTTCGGATATTGATCATCAGAGGCTAGAAATATCCTTTATATATAAGACAGCGAGGACAATAGGAATCAAACATTCTGAATTTCTATTGGAGATCACGGATATAGCTTACAAAAAATTGTACTTTATTTACTTACAATTTACATTTATATAGTGGAATAGTAGGTAAAGAAGTGAAAAATGTTAAAAAGTGGGTCAAGATTATTTACACAATAACATTTCAGACATTTTGAAAAGATTGATAAACGTAGATTTTACGGAAGTGCTCATATCAGGATCCAAAGTTTTCCCGATAAAAGCAGTGATGAAGAACTTTCGCAAGAAGAAAATCAAGTCAATATTCCAATGGGAACACCGTTGGAGTCTGATATGTCTGATTGGGATTCCAAAGACGACATACCATTATCTCAAATACAGCGAGATATGGTGGAACCTCCCTGCAGAGGAAGACGGAACGAAAAACCCCGCTGGCGAGATGAGTTTTTAGAAAAGGATGAATCTGAATGTCAATTCATTGGTTATCCGAGCTTACCGGAGGAAATAAGGACCTTCGAGCTTCCTATACAGTTTTCAAATATATGTTGACGGATAAAACGTTTAGCCACATTGAAGAACAAACGATGTTATACGCTGTGGAAAAACGACCAAAAAGGCCCCCACACATCACTGCAAAAGAAATCCAGCAGTTTATTGGAATGAGTGTTTGATTGCAAATGTGATGACTTGCAATTTGTTCGAGAAAATCAAACGATTCCTTCATTTCAATTCAAATTCAACACAAGTCCCCAAAGGTCGTCCTGGCTATGATCCTCTGCACAAAATACGGCCATACTTGGAACAAATAAGACAAAGGCTACATAAAGTTCCGAGGGAAGAATATTTGGCAGTGGACGAATAAATCATTCCAACTAAAAACAGATCTTCAATGCGCCAATAAAATCCAAAGAAACCACACTAATGGGGATATAAAAGTTTTGTTCTAAGTGGTAGCTCCGGATTCAGCTTTGATTTAGAGCTGTATACTGGAGCACAAGGCAGTAAACAATTGTCTGAAGTTCGACGTAACAACAGAAAGGAACAAGTTTACCAAACGGTTTCCTGTCCCAAAGCTCTAATGGTCTACAACAAACACATGGGTGGAGTGGATTTATTGAATGCACTTCTTGGATATCACAGGATTCAAATAAGGTCGAAAACATTTTACCACCGAATTTTTTTTCCACAAGTGTTATTTGGTAGCGGTCAACGCTTGGTTGCTTTATTGAAGCAATCTTCCCACTTCTGAGACCTGGATGCCCCTGGTGGATTTCAAGTGCGCTGTTGCTGAAGGTTTGTGCGAAAAGCAATGTAGGAGTTCTAAACGTGGGCGACCTTTTTTAGAACTGGAAACCGCGATACAGTTGAAGAAATTGAAAGGACCTACTTGTGAAATGCCATCTTGGGACAACAAGATGGCGTTGGTCATTTACTCTTTCTCTCTGGTCCACTAGGCCTATCATTTGTAATGTGTCAAAAATGTGTTGTCAGCTTATGTTTGAACGAAAAAAGGAATTATTTTTTGCTATTTCACACCACATTATATTTAATAATAAAATATTTATATTAATTTATAAAATGACTTTTTTCGCATTTCTGCATGGCGTGCCATATCTGATCCAAACCGTAAAACTCATATTTCCCGAGTTTTTCGGAAAAAAATTAAAAATCCTGAAACACGTGTCTTTTATTTTTGCTAAATCTATCCAATATTTTTTTTTCATAAAAAACAAAAAAATCATGCAGTAAGGGGTTAGTATTGTTTTACAGATTGATAAGTTTATAAAAAGAATGTCTGGGATGAATATTTTAGTTTTTAGTTGACCTACTCGTGCAATTATACAAGTTACGCTTACGTGAACAGATATGTCAATTAAGCGGGGTTTCGTTAATTGAACCACTCAGATAATTGACCGAAAAATCTGACAAAATGATCTGTGCAATTAAGCGGGGAATACTGTATATATTTATAAACCCTTAAGTATAGCATATCCGGATGAATTCTACAACTTGTCAGCACATTGCGCATCCAAATAATCTATTTATTTTCTCATACTTAAATTGCATTGGTCGATGATTGAAAACAATTCCCTTTTTTGAGAAAAAACAATCTGTCTTGCAGAGTCTAAGAACACAAATCTAAATTTTACAGAAAGTGATATTTTGTAGAATTGACTCATGGCGTCAATTTATGGGCTTACTTCTTTCTTTACGATCAAAATCAATAAATCCAAAAATTAGCTCAACAACTGGCAAGAAACAAAAGAAAAAAATTAAATCAAACAATTTATTATGCAAGGAGTGCCGTACACTCATCAACATTTTATTGATAAGTCAAATTATAATAAATCCAAAACCAACAAAATTCTGTCCATCACTTAAATAAAAACAAACCTACCCACAAAAAAAAAAACAACCAAATAGCCCAATATTGCTAATAGCCTCATACCAAATCGAAACCTATTTCGATGGATCCGATGTTGCCGTTTGCCTCACATCTGCCGACACATTTTGGACGGCATTCTATTTCATCGGAAGTATCACGTTGTTCTTCCTACTGCCATTTGTCATACTCCTAGTCCTCTACACCATCATTGCCTGGAATCTAATGGGTAATCCCGGCATAATAATTCAAAACCACAATCAACAAACGCCACCAAAACCGGCAACATCAAAAAAACCACATCACCCACATGAACAACAAAATCAAAGCCATCCACAGCAATCCCATTCGCATCGAACAAATGTCCTGAAATACCGCAAACAAGTGATTTTCATGCTTGTCGCCGTTGTGCTAAGCTTTTTCCTGTGTTTACTGCCATTTCGCGCCTTCACACTCTGGATAATCCTAATGCCACCGGAAAGTATTCTCGCCCTCGGCATCGAAGGGTATTACAATCTTTTATATTTTTGCCGAATTATGTTGTACTTGAATTCGGCACTCAATCCGATTCTGTACAATTTGATGTCATCGAAATTCCGGAATGGATTTCGTAGATTGCTTGGATGCCGACGTAGCAGGAGTGTTGCTCTAAAATCGCTCGATGGCATGCGGAAGGGTACTTTCCATACGAATTCAACGAATTTGAGTACATCGAGTTCGACAAGTGTTCGGAAGAGGGAGGCGTTGTTGTTGAGAGGGGGCAGTAGTGTTCGATCGCGAGGAGGTGAAGGTTTAACTGGGTCCTTCGAAGGAGATGCTGTCGTCGTCGAGGTCATGAGTGACAACAATGGTGGGAGTAGTTCTGGTGGCAATGGAATTCAAATGAATGTCGCTGAAGACTCAACTATTGGCGAAGGAGTTGGAGTTGTCGTCGCCGTCAGTTTGAAGAAGAAACCTGCAAGGAGACAAAAGAGCTTCGATGATATCGACGAACTGGAGGAAATTGAAGAAACTATCACGAGCACCCAATCAGCATGTGATGCTTGCTGAAGAATCGACTTGGCTACGACTAGATGAGAAGGATCAATGTTCTCAGCTGAAAACGGGTAACTATTTGGCGATAAAAATGGAAAGTAGTCCAATACTCGGGTGCAAATTTAACAATCCATCTAAGTGTTGCTCGGAAACTATCTGGCATTCTACGAATGATATCTGGTTAAATTTGCACTTGAGTATATTCTCCCTTTAACTATATTATTTTCAGGTTGGCAGTGTGATGGTATAAATATTAATAATGAAATTTTTGTTCTCTTTCTCATTTTTAAAAACAGGTTGCTTTCTCGAAAATTATATCCATATCTCATTTACATAAAAATCGGTTCTCACTGAAATGGAATGTGCTTAAATAAACAAAATGTTGTGCGAATATCAAAGACTGAAGGAAAAGGACTTAATTTGATTGGAATGAGCGGTGCTTTGGAGTGCGAGAACTTCGTAAAGAATTTATATATTTTGTAAAAGCATCTGATAGATAGATTGGCTGGCTATGAGATTATAGAATAAGAAAATCTTCATAAACGTAATTTTTTTTAGCTAAATATACAAAAATATTATCAATTAATAAATTTGAAGAAAGAAAAAATAATAAGAAATATAATAAAAATAATAATATATTATATTGAGTGTGAAACGATATAAGAGATGGAATGGCCTTATTTTTTATTGGAAAAAAATGTCTTCTCAGAAAACTTAAATGTGTTTTAAAGGAATTCTTGATAAAGTTCAAACGAACTTAAAAGTAAGTATACTTACCTACTTAAGGTGGCGCTACAGTCCGCTGTGGACTTGGGCCTAAATCAATGTTTAAAAAAATTGTGATTCCGAAAAAAATAAAAATATTCCTATTGTACAAGTTAGTGTCGCTTAAAAGAAGAAATCAAGATATGTCATGATTTCTCCTCTTCCCCAGGAAGGGTGGTGTGAAGGAATCACACTAGCGACCACTTCACACTACACACTATAAACTAATGTATCATTACTTACGTATATAATATAATATATATTTTTTTTTATTTCATTCATTCATACAAGTAACTTATTCTTCTTATATTCTGGTTGCGTTTTATTAATTGCTAAACAATAAACAGCTCGGTCCTTAGCTAGCTGTCTCCAGTTTTGCACTCCAAGTTGATTGAGGTCCTCTTCCACTTGAGTGCGCCACCTGAGTCGCGGTCTTCCTCTTTCCGGGTAGGAGCATTGGTGTCCATCCACTCCAAATGACCGAGCCATCTGAGTCTCTAGACCTTGACCCTTCTGGCTAGGTCCATGTCGTTGTACAACCCGTAAAGTTCGCTGTTGTATCTTCTTCTCTATTCCCCATCAATGCACACGGGGCCAAAGATGACCCGAAGAACTTTAATCTCAAAACAGACTAAGGCACTTTCATCCGATATTGTCAAGGTCTATGCTTCTACAGTCTACACCATACAGCAGGACTGGGATGATGAGTGTGTTGTACAATTTTACCTTAATTGCTCGAGAGAGGGCTTTTCCACTCAATTGCTTTCTTAACCCAAGGAAACAGCGATTAGCAAGAGTTATTCTTTGTCTGATCTCGGCGCTGGTGTTATTGCACGTGTTAATAGCGGAGCCTAGGTATAGATAAACCCCTCTGCTACCCCGAAGTTGTATGCGTCTATTGTGACGTTCTGTCCGAGCCGTCGGTCGGTGTTGGGTGTCCTTCCTTGAAGACAGCATATACTTCGTTTTTCTCTCATTTACCGCTAAACCCATTTTTGCCGCTTCTGTCTCAATTCTCACAAAGACGCCATTGATATCACGCTGTGTTCTTCTCATTTTATAAATATCATCGGCATACGCGAGAAGTTAAACAGATTTTTGGAAGAAAGTGCCTCTGGTGTTGACGATGGAGTTCTGCACTATCTTCTCAAGAACGATGTTAAAGAAGTTGCACGACAGTGCAGCTCCTTGACTGAATCCTTTTTTGACGACGTTCGTAAGCTCGTTGCCAACCTTGATATAGCCGCGTGAGTTCTCCATCGTCATTTTGCACAAGCGAACGAGCTTGGCAGGGATGCCAAAACTAGACATAAATTTATATAGTTCGTCTCCGTAGATGCTGTCATACGCGGCCTTAAAATCGATGAAAAGGTGGTGGATATCGATTTGGAGTTCATAGGTCTTTTCCAGGATCTGCCGCAACGTGAAAATTTGGTCGATCCTTGACTTTCCTGGCCTGAAGCCACATTGATAAGGACCAATCAGATTGTTGACGAAAGGCTTCAGACGTTTACATATTATGACAGAGGGGACCTTGTAGGCGATGTTAAGTAAACTTATTCCTCCGTAGTTGGCACAGTTTATCTCCCTTTTTTAGGATCAGGCAAACAATGCTGAGGTTCCATTCATCGGGCATGCATTCCTTTGACCACATCTTATTGATGATTTGGTGCACGCTCCTATCTAGCTCATCGCTTGCTGCTTTGAACAACTCAGCAGCTAGCTCATCTGCTCCAGCGGCTTTGTTAGATTTTAGCCGTGATATTGCGGTTTTCACTTCTTGTAGGTCAATTTCACGGAATTGTTGGCTATCATTGTGTCCGATGAAAGGCTCCTGTCTGATGGCAAATCCCCAACATTGACTGGGATTCAACTATGATGTTCCCTTGTTTATCTCTGCAGGCATCGGTTCTTGCTCGATGACCTTGAGCCAGCTGTTTAACCTTTCGATAAAACCTCCGAACTTCATTCCTGCTGTTAGCTTTCTCAACACCTTCGATCTGACGCTTCTCATGCTCTCTCTTTTTTCTG
>CAKKXW010000003.1:72483964-72564410 GCA_920937365.1 Sphaerophoria rueppellii | reverse complement strand
GTTGCAGTTTCATATCCGAAGAGCTGGAATGTGAGTCTGGGAAAGAATATGAAAGCTAAGAGTACTATCGTCAGCGAAACAAATGTATTGGATAAGAAGCTACAATCAAGAGATCATTAATAAAAATGGGGAAGAGGTTCGGGGACGAAACACCAACATTTATCTAGTTGTGGGTTTTAGAGTTGAGCCCGTCTTGTACAACTTGTATAGAACGGTTTGAAAGAAAGTGTCTAATCAAACGAAGGAAGGATTCATCGACCGAATGCATGCATTTTCGTGAGAGAATCGGGTGCCAAACTCTATCAAATGCCTTAGGGTAGGGCCATCCATAAAACACGTTCGCACTTAGGGGGAGGGAGGGGTCATGCTGAGCGTGACAAGGGGGGAGGGGGGTGTACGTCAACGAGACGTTCGCTAAAGTTAGACTAAAAAACTTAGTTTATAGCCATTTTAAGAAATTAATCAAACAGAATGCCACTTTATTTTATCTTTTAATCCTTACTATTATTATGTTTGGAAATTTGAGTTCCATCAATTAATTTTTTTTTTTTTTGTTAACGGAGGGGGGGGTCTTTGTTTTGTGACTTAATATTTTAGGGGAGTTACAGCAAGTGTGACAAAGCGTGACACCGCGGGAGGGAGGGGGTCAAAACAGCTAAATTCAGCGTGACGTAGTTTATGGACGGCCCCTTTGAAATATCAAGCGCAATAATTTCACTTTCTCTAAAACGATTATAAGATTTGGTCCACTATCCGGTGAGATAAATCATCAAATTACTAATAGACCTATTGCTACGAAAGCCGTACTACCGATTATTTAGAGCTAATCATCAGCGAGCGAACGGACCGAGGAAGAAGAAAAAATTCTTCGTTTTTTTTCACAAATGACCAAAAATATTTACTGCCTTTGGTATAATGCAGTATATTTGGGTATCGAGTAACAATGAGGAGTTTCGATTTACAAAAAAGTTCCAACTTTAAAGCTCCTCCATCCAATTAATCCGTTGCGCGGAACTTAAACAAAACAATTATATTAAAGAAAAAATTATTTTTATTTCCCCTTGAAAACATATTTTTTTTTTCGTTTTTCTGCCTCACTTTTCTTTTATTTTATTTAAACTATTATAAACTCTTCCTAAAGTTTATTTTTATTTTGTTTCAATAATATGAATTCTCAATTTGTTTTTTTGTTTTTTAATAAATTAATATTTATAGTTAGTGTGTGTCTTAATCCTTTTCACTTATTGGCTTTTTTTGTTTAAATTGCTTAACCGCCATTTTCGTTCCAACTCAAAAGAGAAATATATTTGTTTCGTTTCTTCGTCTTTTTGACATCTCTTTTTTTTTGTTTTGTATCATTTGTTATTATCATTTTTATTTAAATAAAAAAATATTTATCATTTAGGTTACGAGAATGAGAACGAACAAAATAAAACTTAATACCATTTTTAAAATTATTTAAAAAAAAAAAAGAAAAAATAAATCTTTATATTTAATAAAATAATTTCTATATAAAATAAAAGAATGTTAGAAGGAGCGCGCTGCATCAGGAGCAAAAGAAAAACCAAAACTAAATAAAGGAAACGGATTGCAAAATAAACTGACGACGACGACGATGACGAATGGTGAGTTTCTGTTTTCAGTTAGAAAGTAACTAGGACGTTGTGTTCGATCTTGTTCTGTTGATTTTTTTATGTATATTTTTATATATAGATATTAGATTAAGTGAACATATTCTTTATTAATAATATTACTTTAGCCCGACTTTAAACTAATTTTAAAGCGGAATAAATGATACGCTAGAAATATAATTTTTGCGGTTTTGTTTTCGGTTCTGAATGTTGTTGTTGTGCAACTAAGAAGAGAATGCACTTTTTTTCTGTTTAGGGTGTGGCCGTCAACGCATTACCTGTTGTTGGCGGAAGGCGGCATCGCCGGCGCACGCATTTTTTTTAATAAATTTTCTTGTTTTACTATTTATTATAATTTTTCTTTTATTATGTGTGTGTGTGGTTGTATTTTGTTTTTCTTTATCATTTTTGTTTGTTTGTTTAATATATATTGTTTTTTAAAGCATTCAACAGCAACCAGATTTGGTAGTTTCCACTGGACGCCCTGGATCGATCTTAAGATTACTGGCTGGCTCGGTGGAGCTTGACGGCGGTCCGACGCGGTTTTTAATCTCAGCTGCCATTGTCATGAAAGCTTGTTCCACATTAGTTGCGCTCTTGGCCGATGTCTCAAGGAATGGAATGCCTAATTGGTTTGCATATTCCTAAAATAATAGAATAAAAACATGATTGGAAAAATTGTGGGTGTATTTTTGTTTTGATGAACTTACGGCAGCAGTGTTATGCTCAACGACCTTCTTCGTGGTCAAATCACTCTTATTTCCTACAAGCAATTTATTTACATTCTCACAAGCGTAACGCTCGATTTCTTCAAGCCACTGTTTGACATTATTGAATGATTCTTGGTCCGTACAATCGTACACAACAATAATACCATGGGCACCACGATAGTATGACGAAGTAATTGTTCGAAACCTTTCCTGACCAGCAGTATCCCACTGAAATTAATTAAGAGACGATCTTAGTTTAGAGACGTTGAGTGTTGGTGAAATTATGATTCTTCTTACAATTTGCAGTTTAATAGTTTTTCCATCCAACTCGATTGTTCTAATTTTCTACCAAAATAAAAATGAGACACCAATTAGTTAAGAATATTGGAATTAGTTTACAATTAATCTTACAAAGTCCACTCCGATTGTGCTTATGTAGCTCTCTGTGTAGGTATCGTCCTATTCAAGAAAAAATTAAAATAATTGCTGAGAGGTGTTAAGCTGGATAATCAAAGTCAACTTACGGCAAAACGAAGCAAAAGGCATGATTTTCCAACTCCAGAATCACCAATCAAAAGCAATTTGAAGAGGTAGTCGCTGAAAGGAAAAGTAAATTAAATTTAATATGATTCAATCATTTATGTCTTTCAAATTACACGCGATAATATGACACCTAAATTCCTAAATTCCTTGGTGCCACCGAGGGGCGACAGCGAATGAATTTCTTTTTTGGAATCAACGGTAGCGTCTTCAATTCCAGTTAGGCCGAACAACTTGGTGAACACCTTTACGGGTTACTTCGACTTATTTGAAGCCCTGGCCGTAAAAGGAGCGGTTTTTCCGGCTTTTGCACTTGGAGTCACATCAAGTGCCTGATACTCCAGGTTGGGGGTTGTACGTCGGGGTGACTTCCCGACTACGTAGAAAAGAATTTAGTTGCGAAGCAACAACAGGCCTCGGAAAAGGACGGATACACTGATGACGACCCAAGCAATTGTATAAAGGACAACGCATTTCGCATATGCACGTGGAATGTTAGGTCACTTAATATACCCCGTGCTGCCGAGCAATTAGCGGAGACCCTCAACTGCTACAAAGCAGACATTACCGCTATCCAGGAAATGCGATGGGATGGACCGGGCCAAAGGAGGATGAGAAACTGCGACATTTACTATGGTAATTGTTACCGAGAGCAACAACAGCGACTCTCTGGATGCAGATTCGTCGTGGGAAGCAGACTCAGGCAAAAAGTCTTGAGCTTCAAATGCATGCCCCCACAGAAGAAAAAAAGGACGACACCAAAGACGAGTTGTACGAGCTCCTTGACAAAACGTACGAGCTATGTCCTAGCTATGAAATTAAAATTGTCCTCGGCGATTTTAACGCAAAACTGGGAAAAGGAGACATCTTTGGTGGAACAGTCGGAAAGCACAGCCTGCACGACACCACTTCCGATAACGGATTCAGGCTGATCGATTTTGCTGCGGGCGAAAGTTGTGGTAGCAAGCACTGTTCCCTCAAAGCAGGAGGCATACAAAGCGGCGCTCCATATAAGGATAACAGCTGCTCCTGAGCTCTACGAGCGAAAGACGAGAGAGGAACGCCGCGGCGCGCCGGCTTCTCAGGAGAAAAAAGAGGGAGCATGAGAAGCGTCAGATCGAGGATGTTGAGAGAGCCAACAGCAGGAATGAAGTTCGGAGGTTTTATCGAAAGGTTAAACAGCTTGCTCAAAGTCATCGAGCAAGAACCGATGCCTGCAGAGATAAACAAGAGAACATCATAGTCGAATCGCAGTCTTTCAAATTACACGCGTTAATATGACACCTAAATTCCTAATGATTATATTACAGATAGTCCTTACTCCTTGACGAGGCAGAGCGCGGCTTACGGTTATGCGATGCGGCTTAGAGTTATGCGATCGCGAAACTTGTTTTCGCAGAAGGGCTTCCCATGGTCGACAGGTCGAAGCGGAGTAGGGTGTTACTACTAATTACCCCGCAACGAAGGAGTGTTCCGACCAAGGCACTCCCAACGAGGGACGGCAGTGAATGAATTTCTTTTTTGAACTCAACAAAAGGTGAACACCTTTGCGGACTACTTCGACTTATTTGAAGCCCAGGTTGTAAAAGGAGCGGTTTTTCCGGCTATTGCACTTGGAGTCACTTCAAGTGCCTGCTACTCCAGGTTGGGGGTTGTACGTCGGGGTGACTTCCCGAATACGTAGAAAAGAATTTAGTTGCAAAGCAACAACAGGCCTCGGAAACGGACGGATACACTGATGACGACCCAAGCAATTGTATAAAGGACAACGAATTTCGCATATGCACTAGGAATGTTTGGTCCCTTAATAGACCGCGTGCTGCCGAACAGTTAGCGGAGAGTTCAGAAATGCGAATGGGATGGACCGGGCCAAAGGAGGATGAGAAACTGCGACATTTACTATGGTAATTGTTACCGAGAGCAACAACAGCGACTCTTTGGATGCGGATTCGTCGTGGGAAGCAGACTCAGGCAAAAAGTCTTGAGCTTCAAATGCATGCCCCCACAGAAGAAAAAAAGGACGACACCAAAGACGAGTTGTACGAGCTCCTTGACAAAACGTACGAGCTATGTCCTAGCTATGACATTAAAATTGTCCTCGGCGATTTTAACGCAAAACTGGGAAAAGGAGACATCTTTGGTGGAACAGTCGGAAAGCACAGCCTGCACGACACCACTTCCGATAACGGATTCAGGCTGATCGATTTTGCTGCGGGGCGAAATGTTGTGGTAGCAAGCACCTGGTTCCCTCAAAGCAGGAGGCATACAAAGCGGCGCTCCATATAAGGATAACAGCTGCTCCTGAGCTCTACGAGCGAAAGACGAGAGAGGAACGCCGCGGCGCGCCGGCTTCTCAGGAGAAAAAAGAGAGCATGAGAAGCGTCAGATCGAGGATGTTGAGAGAGCCAACAGCAGGAATGAAGTTCGGAGGTTTTATCGAAAGGTTAAACAGCTTGCTCAAGGTCATCGAGCAAGAACCGATGCCTGCAGAGATAAACAAGAGAACATCATAGTCGAATCGCAGTCAATGCTGGGGATGTGGAAAGACCACTTCTGTAGACTGTATAACGGTGACGACGAACATAACACCGCCGTCAGACAGGAACCTTCATCGGACACGATGATAGCCAACAATTCCGTGAACCCCACCTAGAAGAAGTGGAAACCGCAATTTCACGGCTGAAATCCAACAAAGCCGCTGGAGCAGATGGTCTAGCTGCTGAGCTGTTTTCAAAGCAGCAGGCGACGAGCTAGATGGGAGTGTGCACCAAATCATCTGTAAGATATGGTCAGAGGAATGCATGCCCGTTGAATGGAACCTCAGCATTGTTTGCCCGATCCTGAAAAAGGGAGATCCTCTAAACTACAGAGGAATCAGTCCACTTTACATCGCCTACAAGATCCTCTCTGCCGTTATATGTGAACGTCTGCAGCCTTTCGTCAACAATCTGATTGGTCCTTATCAATGTGGCTTCAGGCCAGGAAAGTCAATCATCGACCAAATTTTCAAGTTGTGGCAGATCCTGGAAAAGACCTATGAACTCCAAATCGATACCCACCATTTTTTCGTCAATTTTAAGGCCCCGTACAACAGCATCTACAGAGACGAACTTCTCTGGGATGTTAAATGGACCTAGCCAGAAGGGTCAAGGTCCAGAGACTCAGATGGCTCGGTCATTTAGACCGGATGGACACCAATGCCCGGAAAGCCTTCGACACTATTCCCGTGGGACGTAGGGGGAGAGGAAGACCGCGACTGAGGTGGCGCACTCAAGTGGAAGAGGACCTTGGAGTGCAAAACTGGAGACAGCTAGCTAGGGACCGAGCTGACTGGCGAAGACTGTTAATTGAGGCCCAAGCCCACAATGGACTGTAGCGCCACCTTAAGTAAGTAAGTAAGTAAGCCACATCCATTGGAGAAAAGAATGAAGGAGCTGGAGATCATTTTGTTTAGGAGTATACACCTGCAAGATTTGATTACAGGAAAACAACGGACCTGAACTCTTTTAATCGAATTAACGGCAGCAGACATATTAATTATTGGTTTCTCGTTGTAAAGCTATTTATTTTATTGGCATATTTTCTTTTTAATCTGGCTACAGACAAATAAAAGAACTGACGTCAGGGAAATAAAAAAATAAATAGAGTGGCTCTTGACGAGCCAAGGCTTACTCTCATCAACAATTCTCTAGGTGCGATTGAAGAATTGAGGGGACCTACAATTTAACGCCGATTCCGAACGGCAAAGTTGAGAAGCACTTTTTCATGACAGATTGATACTCTTGGAAGTTTTGTCAGTTCTTCGCAATAGGCAGTGCCCGTGAGAGATGGAATAAAAACTATGGGCACGAGTAAAACTCAAACCCACGACGTTCTGCTTAGCAGCCAACGCACCTAACCACTAAGCTACGGGCCTACGGACACTACTTCAGGGAAGTGCAATGATTCAAATTAATAACCCAACCCGCTGCTTGGAGATTCTTAATTATTCCAAACGAATAGCTCATTTATATCGTAATATTGCTAAAAACAATAAAAAGTTGTTGAGTCATTAAAATTGACATCGGTTACATTCGATAGGTAAACAAAAGCGTTAGAAAACTGAATGCACAGTAAATGAAACAATACAAGTTGATAAGTCACGCATTTGAAAAACATTTAAATAAGCATGACATCCCTCGGTTCATTTGAAGTAGATAAACGAGACAAATATCTATTCACCATAAATTGCACGAACGAAAAGAATGAATGGAAATGATTCATATTTTATGCTGCGCCCTTATTGTCGAGGACAGGCACTCGACTATCGCAATCGGTCAGAATTTGACGAGTCAAGAAACACAAAAAAAAGAGCATTTATTTAGATTTCAGATGTGCCAACAAAAACTCAGGGTTAGTTGTGTTATCATTAGAATTTATGTAGGCATCAAATGCATTATGAAGGTACCGGATGAGCAAGAACGACTTTCTTGGAAGAGTAAGTCTAAATGAGGTTTATTTTATTTTTGTAATGTTTGTCGAAGCGTATCTTTATGGTCTTCTTTCTTTCTTGCCTCTTTTTTTGAAACCACGATGATGGTTTGTGACGTTTTCTATCGCAATACTCCCATTATTTAGATTTAGTAACAATTGGAGTCAAATAGAACTTCTCAAGCAGATGGGAGTTTTCTACAACCAATTATTTTTTATTTGAATATAAACAGTTGTGAGTTGTATGGCTGCATGACTTTTTAGGTTTCGACTTTCACGAAAACTGATAGGAGAACATTAAAGGAAAAAGCAGAAGGCATTAGGTATTTGTTTTGAAAATTGTATGTACTCTGTTCGTAAATAAGAACTAGCAAAGGTATTTTTTTTATTTCATTTGTACGTTCAACTATAATTTTTAAAAGAGATAACAGTTTGGTTCTACGAGCTTCTCGACAAGACCTATGATCAATGCCCTAGCTATGACATTAAAATCGTCCTTGGAGATTTTAATGCTTAGCTGGATAGAGAAGAAATGTTTGGTGGAATAATCGGACGACATAGCCTACACGACACCACCTCCGATTTAGGCTAATCGACTTCGCTGCGGGGCGAGACGTAATGGTAGCAAGTACCCACATCTCGATATCCACAAGGGAACATGGAAATCTCCTGACCAATCAACCGTCAACCAGATTGATCACATCGCGATCGACGCACGACACTTCTCTAGCATGCAAGATATCCCCACATTCCGAGGTGCCAACATCGACTCGGACCACTACCTTGTTGTAGCTAAGGTACGAATGCGGATATCCCGATCAAGGCCAACACGCGAAAATGCTAGGAGGAAATTCGACGTCAAAACGGCTACAATCGCAATTGCTAGATCCTTTTCCCATCGTGTCTCCGAAAATCTCCTCCAGAAGTCCTTTTCTGCCAGCACAAAATGTAGAGAAACAGTGGTAACACTGCCAAGCAGCCATCAGAGATGCCGCCTCTGAAGTGCTAGATTTTACACGGCCACCACAACGAAACCCCTGGTTTGACGATGAATGCCGGCGAGCACATGCAGCTAAACAAGAGGTATGCAAAGCAGCACTTCAAAGAAGGACACGAGCAGCTCGTGAGCTCTACGAACAGAAAAGGAGAGGAGCATAAACTTCTCAGAGAAAAAAAAAAGGGAGCATGAGAAGCGCGGGATCGAGGAGATAGAGGGATGTCACCCCGAATTGAAGCCTGTAGAGATCATTATGGGAACATCGTAGTAGAACCGCAGTCAGTGCTGAGGATATGGAAAGACCACTTTTCCAAGCTGTATAATGGCGATGACGAGCAAAACCCCATCAACAATACAGAACCATTCAATTTGGGTGTAGAAGGCCAACAATTCCACCCACCCGACATGGACGAAGCCGGACAAAGCCGCTGGAGCAGACGGGCTAGCCGCCGAACTGTACAAAGCAGCTGGAGATGATTTGATTAGGAGCATGCACCAGCTCATCTGTAAAATTTGGTCGGAGGAATGCATGCCCGATGAATGGAACCTCAGCATCGTATGCCCGATCCTCAAAAAAGGAGAAACCAACTACAGAGGTATAAGTCTCCTTAACATTGCCTACAAGATCTTGTCTGCCGTGCTGTGTGAACGTTTGAAGCCCTTCGTCAAGCACCTGACGACGCAGACATTGAATTATTAGAAGACCACAGCGTGATGTCAGTGGACCGTTTGTGAGTCTTGATACGGAGGCCTAAAGATGGGTCTAGCGGTTAACGAGGGCAAGACCAAGTTAATGCTGTCGACAAGAAAGGACTACCAACATCGATGTCACATCCTGGAAAAGACCTATGAACTCCAAAGCGATACCCACCACCTTTTCATCAATTTTAAGGCCGCGTATGACAGCATCTACAGAGACGAACTGTTTAAAGCTATATCTAGTTTTGGCATCCCTGCCAAGCTCGTTCGCTTGTGCAAAATGACGATGGAGAACTCACGCTGCTCCATCAAGATTGGCAACGAGCTTACGGAATCTTTCGACGTCAAAAAGGATTCAGACAAGGCGATGCACTGTCATGCGATTTCTTTAACATCGTTCTTGAGAAGATAGTGCAGAACTCCACCATCAACACCAGAGGCACTATCTTCCAAAAATCTGTTCAACTTCTCGCGTACGCCGATGATATTGAAATAATGGGAAGAACACAGCGTGATGTCAATGGCGCCTTTGTGAGAATTGAGACAGAAGCGGCAAAAATGGGTTTAGCGGTAAATGAGGGAAAAACGAACGCCTTCGGATGTGACGGATGGGACAGAACATCACAATAGACGCTTACAACTTCGAGGTAGTAGAGGAGTTTGTCTGCCAAGGCTTCGCTATAAACACGGGCAATAACACCGGCGCCGAGATCGGACGAAGAATAACTCTTGCTAATCGCTGTTTCTTTGGGCTAAGAAAGCAATTGAGTGGAAAAGCCCTCTCTCGAGCAACTAAGGTAAAATTGTACAACACACTCATCATCCCAGTCCTGCTGTATGGTGCAGAAGCATGGACCTTGACAAAATCGGATGAATGTGTCTTAGGCTGTTTCGAGAGGAAAGTTCTTCGGGTCATCTTTGGCCCCGTGTGCATTGAAGGGGAATGGCGATGTAGATACAACAGCGAACTTTGCGGGTTGTATAACGACATGGACCTAGCCAGAAGGGTCAAGGTCCAGAGACTCTGATGGCTAGGTCATTTACAGCGGATGGTCACCAATATTCCGGCCCGGAAAGCCACTATTCACGAGGGACGTAGAAGGAGAGGAAGATAGAAACTCAGGTGGCGCACTCAAGTGGAAGAGGACCTCAATCAACTTGGAGTGCAAAACTGGAGACAGCTAGCTAAGGACCGAGCTGGCTGGCGGAGACTGTTGATTGAGGCCCAAGTCCACAACGGACTGTAGCACCACCTTAAGTAAGTAAGAGGAACTTTTGGAGCCGTTTTGCAGATCATTAAAATGATTCCAATCTCCATAAAACATAACTATAGCAAAAATCTCATCCATTTGAGGATCTTATTCAAAGATTAATGGTCATGGCATGTCTACTAGAAGAACAGACGAGACGGATGCGTAGACCGAAAAATGAAATCCGCATTTAAGTAACCCACATTTTACATCAAAAAGAGAAATAAGAGAAGCTTCTCTAGCCTTTAAGTTACTCCAATTCAATTCAAAGTTTAAAAATCAAACACCCAACCACTTATGTTTATCATCATCTCTTTCAATACTTCATAAAACGCACGTTTTGATTCTTTGAAACAATTAATCGCTCAATGATTAAACATCTACTCGTTGACAACGTCGCAAAATGCAGAGCAAAACAACAACAAACATAACACAAGTAACTCCGATACAGAAAACAGGTGGATGCTGTGAATGAGAAGTGCTGAGAATTGTATATTTTATGATGCAGAGCCTAACTCTCAACTTACGAATGCAATAAAACACTCGTACACCCAATAAATACAGCAATTACAGCGCAAATACAATAATTAAATTGAATGAGAATCTAGAAAATTGAAATTAACATCGCCTGTGACTCTCGGCTCTGCGATTCACACTTTGACATAGACCCACAATTTAGTAGAGTCAAACTGTTGATGTTTCAATCTCGGAACTTTCTTCGAAATTTTTTGTATTGTCTGGGACTGAAAGATTAAATTTTGTTGACTCAGTCTGGTATTTAGCATGACAACGTTTCGTTTTAGGTTAGGTAAACCTTCGATTGGCGAACAAGTTTTATCTGATTTCGGCTGTCAACTGAGCAATATTTGTTATTGCCAAATGAACGATGATCTATCACGCCCTTTTTAAACATAAATTCTAATCACCTCGACCTCCGGTCTAACCAAATGACCTCCCAGACATGACAAACACACAAATCCAAACCTATGATGGATGCAAATTTTGTGTCACAAAGCTTCGTTGGCAGTTATTTTATCTCCTCTGGTATTTTCTATTTGTGGGCGAAGTTCTGATAATCACAATTCTACATGACATCGACAGCCTGTGACATGGGCAGCTAGCACTGCTAGCAGCAACACAGAAAGATAAAACAAAAATTGAATCATGACAAAGAAAATTGACGGAATCGTATTGAATTTTTTCTTTCCTATTCCAACCACAAATGCGTGGTGGAACTGTGAGATTTGTTGTGACGTGACTCATCATGGCGAAAATTTGCAAAGAAAATGAAAACCGACCAAATGAAAAACTCGAAATTTAATCGAAAAAGAAGCAAATCGCCTTGAAATTTGGAAATATCGTTGTTTTGTGTGCGTCTTCGCCTTCAAAAACATAAAAACAACGAAACACAATAAGTTGAAAAACCTTCAATCTCATTAGTGCGCAGTAAAGAAATAAGAAAAAAATAATAGAATACATTGCATTCGATTGAACAAAAAAAAAAATCTCGATTACTTTGGAACAAAGAAATCTTTATATTCTAGAATTGCACTTTCTAATGGCTTTTTGGACCGAATTCCAAACTCCCCGAAATAATTTTGTACATCAACGAAAAGTTAAAAACAAGAAAAAAAATGTCGTCTTATCAAATAAAATGGACAAACTTACTATTCCGGATTCATCGCAGACATTTCCTGGGTGATTTTTTTGTGAAAATTTTCTCAATCGAAGTCGCTGGCACTGTTAGAAATTTCTATCTTTTCTTTTGTTTCTCTTGTATTTCTCGTCTGCACAATCCTTTATTTGCACAATCAAACACAGAACAAGCACAGTGTTCTATATTTTAAAGAATTTTTGATTATTTAATAGTTTAGATTTTCTTGAGAAAACACACTTTTTTTGCGAAATAAATCTTTTTTAGGTGTTTCCTGGGTATGTTTTAAAAAAAATTTCTTCTAGAAAAAAATTTTATGTTCGTGTTTCGTGTGTGTTTTCTTTCTTTTTTCAACCTTTCGGATAGAGTGATGAACAATGGCGACCCTGTGAGGGAGTGTATGTGTGCGTTTGTGATGATGGCAGAAAATTATGTGTGATGGAATGTTGTGGTCTCTTTTGGATTACAGGTGGATGCGGTCGATGTGGATATGGTTGATTCGGTCATATTCTGACACATCATAGGGTTTTGTTGTTGTGTGCGTGTGGGAAAAGTATAAAATGCCAACAAATCGATATTTGATTTGGCTGGAAACACAAGTGAGTGGAGACTGGAGAGTTGTTATCCACGATTGAAACGATATGGATTTACATGAGCGAACATTTACAGAAGACAATTTGTAGGTCATACGTTTATGAACGAATCCTTTTCCAAAATTTAAAATTCCAATAATGAAACCTTTCAATTTTAAGCTCTTTAAGGTAAGCACGAGAGAAGAGTCTTGGTTAAAATAATATGTAACCGTTGAATCTTTATTTGCAATCAACGGCTTTTAACAACCCGAGTTTTTCATATCAAAAAAATACGAGTGCGACCTTTGTGGTCCACACAACTAATAGCGTTTTTTTTTTGTCCTCCGGAACTGTTCCGAACGAATCTGAATTCGTTCACTTGGCACAAGATGACAGTTCTTGTTCTGGATAGAACAGAAAAACGATTCCGAATTTGAAGTTGGAATCAAAAACAGAATCACGCATACATGCACCCATTTGCACATGCGTAGTCGCCGCCATGTTTACAAACAAAGAAAATAAAAACAATGTCATGTCATCTGCAATTCTGCATATGATGTTTTACAAATACATAGGCATTCAACTATTAGAAGCAAACAAAATGTGTTTGCATGTTCGTTTGGTATCCGGAATCGGACAGTTCTGTGTACCAATTCCGGATTACCAAAAAAAAAAACGCTATAACTTTCCAGAGTAGAGAAATAAGGTAAAAATAACTGTTAAAAGTGTAAAAGATAATGACATTGTCCTATTAGTTCATGAAAATCTTCCTGGATAAAAGGAGGACATGGAAGGCAAAAGATGGTCAAGTGAGAAGAGCAATTGTCAAAACAGAAAATGGAGTCTATGAGCATCCTGTAGTTAAAGTGGCAGTTCAAGATTCAGCTTTTTTTTTTAATTTGCCATGACATTTGCAAGCATCTCGGGTGATATTGCAGTGATTTTGTCTCGAATGTTGTTCTTAAAGCTTAAACTCGTTTAAAGTCTTCGGTTTGTTAGTGTTCACTTTGCTTTCATAAATCCCCACCAGGATTCCGTTAAATAGGGCGATCTCGGCCAGTCAATATTTCAATACCACGCGTCCCGGGAGCTTGAGGTTTTGGTCGATTTGAATGTGAACGGTCCACTATAGACTGTCGAGAAATTCGAAGCTTAGCGATGAATAGTGTTTCTTTAGGCTCAGAATGACAAATGATACTTTTGACGATACTCAACAACATACTTTTGACGGTTGCAACAACTGAACAATTACATTCAATGAACATTGGTCCTGCACACACGAGACTAACGGAATGATTTTAGTGATGTTATAAATATGAATGTTGAGAAACGTTTGGTGGGGACTCAAAGTTTTTCCCAGCACATAATCTTAGGATTTTTCTTTCCAAAATTTCCATGGAGTTTGCCACTGTAGGTGAGATAGAAAACCAAATGGGGAATGCATAGTTCAGAACCGGTCTGACCAGCGTTTTATAGAAGAGCAGCTTTGTTTTTGGTCTAAGATTTTAAAGAACTGCATAAACATGTTGGAGACTTTTCTCGCCTTTTCGTGAGTAATTTTGGCGTGTGAGTTGAATTTCATAAGATTATTGAAATTTACTCCAAGATATTTCAAATTATTTTTATGCCGAATAATGCAGCCGTCCAGTCTGAGAGAGAGATTTTTGCTTTCTTTTACAACGCCAGGAGGTCCCTTCCCACTTGCATTCCTAATGATAATGACTTCAGATTTTGGAACATTCAGTTTGATTCCCCAATTTTGGTAATAGGTGTTAATTCTGCATAAGTGTTTTTCCAAAACCCCAAGGGCGTAGGATGGAGATGCGTGACTCACATAAGCCATGGTGTCATCCGCGTATAAAAGCCCAGTAGAAACGATGTTATTTTCCGTAAACTGATGGGGAAAATCGTATCAATGTTGTAGAGGTGTGGACCCAAGATAGAGCCCTGGGGTACCCCTCTATTGTGCTCGCACATATTTCCCTTGGAGTTCTGGATTTGAATAAAGAAGAATCTATCGGAAAGGAAGCTTTTAATTATGTTTAACGCATGAGCTGGGAAACTAAGAGAAGACATCTTTGCTAGGAGTCCATCTCTCCACACGCTATCAAATGCCTTCTCCACATCTAAAGAACAAGCAACAGTGCATTGCCCGTCACGTAGGTTTAAGATTACATCGTTTTGAAATTTGGTTAAAGCGTGTAGAGTAGAGTGTCCCCTACGAAAACCGAATTGGAAATCCGGAATCGGATCAATGGGGTTTTCGGGTGACGAGTTGAGGAATTGAAGTGCTATTCTCTCAAGAATTTTTCCAGTGTTTGAAACCAGAGCTATTGGCCTATAATTATTAATGTCATAGCTGTTCTGCTTTCTTAAGACTGGCAGTATTTTGGCTATTTTCCAACAAGTTGGGAAATACGCATTGTTAATGCACTGGTTGTAAATGATTGTTAGAAATTGTATCCCAGAGTCTGACAGCTTTTTCAAGGCAAAGTTGGAAATATCATCCGGTCCAGTTGACTTTTTAGGTTTTAGATCTTTAATCAGGGGCCGAATTACGGCATCCATTATCGAATAATACAGTAATGAATTGTGTGTGTTTGACATTACCTCTCACGATATCGAGCTATGTATCGAGCTTCTAGTACAATAATTTAAATTCTCTGCTCAGCTATCGAGCGTAATTTCATTCGACACACAAACACCTCACTGATGGCAGGATCTTTCTGAGAAAAATTGATATTTTACTGTTTAAGTTATTTTATTATGAATTTTTTTGCCAATAATCTATTTTGGTCAAGATTTTAACCTTCATGGCTTCATCAATCTCGTCCTCTGTTAACAGCCAAGCTGTGTTTATTTCATTTAATAAAAAAATATATTTCTTCCTCTGTTATTTCGCTCAAGTTTTGTGTTTTTATTTGTCAAACCTCTCAAAATTCTTTCAAAATAAATAGAGACTCGATAGAACTACTACATTTTTTTATTCTTAAACGATACGTGACCTATCGATTGTCATAATCCCAATGAGGTTACTCGTTCGTTCGATAACTGATGAGACTCACTCACTCGATAGCGGATGCCGTAATTCGGCCCCTGGCTTCTGACTGTATCAGTGTCAGTGAACATGTGATTGGCCATTGGGCAAAGTGCACTGTTTACGAAATCGAATATGAAAATGTGCTCTGGAGTGTTTTGAGCTATAGCGCAAGCCGCTGCAATTGCTTTCTGTGAGGTTTGGGAATTAGGCATAGGAACAGTTTCCTTGAAAATTTTCTTGAAATGATTTTCAAAAGCGGATATAACACCAGTAGCATTGATAAACGTTTGCTCGTTCACTGACACCTTATGACAGGAGAATCTTTTCTTATGTCCCACAAGCATAGAGAATATATAATACCTAGAGTCGCGACCTTTTCCTCCCTTGCCCAAAACACCCTCAAAATTTGTCTGAGGTGAACTCTCACAATCCTCTCTTTTTTTCGTGTCCGTGAATCTGTGTAAGAGGTGAACTCTCACAATCCTTTCTTTTTTTCGTGTCCGTGAACCTGTGTAAGAGGAGACAAAAGATTGAGCACTCAGCCGTGACAAATTTTTTTTCCTGATGCACAAACCCAAAGTGACAGACTTCCACCACAGCAAATACGAGACTAAACGCACGACTTTTTTTTTAACATTTATTAAGATTTTTGATACAAATATTGGTAAATTATAGTGCAATTATATGTTAAAAGTGCAAAGAAACAATATAACGTATTTATTTTTCATATTACATGCATTTTTTATATGTTTAAGTTTTTTTGAAAATGCTGAGCTCAACGGAATCTTATTTTCGAAATCTGAGCCCATGAAACCCACCTCGACTCCAACCTGAGCATTGTATCTAACTCAGTGCGAATATATGGGTGCAGTTTCTCATTTAAAAAGCAAACGACCAAATTGCAGCTTGTAGGCAAAAAGAGAGCGAACACCCGAAGTCGTGACTCTGGTATTATATATTCTCCATGCCCACAAGTCTGAATGCTTCTTTAAATGCCAGGGGCCCAGGATTTAGTTTTGCCAGTCTGTCACTGAGTGTTTTGTTTAACCATATGTTCACTTTCTCTTTAATAATTTTGTTAAGAAGAGAAATTTGTGTGGCAAGTTCCTTGTATTGTGCGTTAACTCTGTTAAGTGAATTGTGGTGTAAGAAGAGAATTATTAAAGTGTTAGATATGAGCGTCGATAACTTCGTTAGATATGCAATTATCTGGAGGAGGAAAAAATTCATTTAGGCGTCGATCAAGTTGACTTTTGAATGAATTCCAGTTGGTGTTTCTAAATGATTTATATGACGGATGATCATAGATACACAAACTAGCTTCCTTAAGGGAAATTCTCAAAAGGAGCTGACAATGGTCAGAAAAAGTTGGAAGCGTGGTGAGTGAGAAATTTGGATCTAAACTGTTAGTCAAGTGGCTCGAGATCAGGAAGTGATCGAGAAAGGACGGTCCCCTTGGAAAAGTGGGGTTGTCCCAGGATAGCAAAGTTAAAGATGGAGTGAAATTTTGAAGCCAGGCTTCAATGGTCTTACCATTAATGTTGTATGAATGATCTCTCCAGTTTGGACTTCTGGCATTTAAGTCTCCTCCGATAATTGCTCCGTCAAAGCCGGATGTTAGGTTTTCTAATTTATTCAACTCATTTGTGAGTTGAGAGACTGCACAAGACGAGGGAAAGTATAACGATCCTAGAAGATAGTTCTTTGAAATGTTGTCCTCGGTGCATCTAATACTTATGAACACAGAAGGAAGAATGTTAGAAATTAGAATCAAAGTTAACTAGCTCATATTTAATGTTGGTTTTAAGAATTAACTCAGCACCTTGAACGTTATCGTTTCGGATAATACTAATAGTTATCTAGGAAGACCTAACGTCGTTATCTAGGAAGACCTTACGTCTACTAGATAGATGAGTTTCTTGAACGAAAGCAAAGTGACATTTATTTTCTTGGAGAATTTTTAGAAGCTCAATTCTCCTAGAATGTGCAACTAACGACGAAATGTTATATTGTAATATATTTAGCAGCATCATTTGGAACAGAAAAGAAGTTCATTGACCAGATCTAAGTAGGCCATCCTTTTTTCGGTTAGGGAATTAAAGTTTTCTAGGTTGGACATAAATCTTTCAATTTTGCCCAGCAATGATCTCATATCGTAACCAAAAAGGTCGTTGGAAAGAGCCATGAATTGATTTAGGAAGTTCCCTGTTGTCCGCTCCTGCTGTATAGCATAGAGAATATATAATACCAGAGTCACGACTTCGGGTGTTCGCTCTCTTTTTGCCTACAAGCTGCAATTTGGTCGTTTGCTTTTTAAATGAGAAACTGCACCCATATATTCGCACTGAGTTAGATACAATGCTCAGGTTGGAGTCGAGGTGGGTTTCATGGGCTCAGATTTCGAAAATAAGATTCCGTTGAGCTCAGCATTTTCAAAAAAAACTTAAACATACAAAAAATGCATGTAATATGAAAAATAAATACGTTATATTGTTTCTTTGCACTTTTAACATATAATTGCACTATAATTTACCAATATTTGTATCAAAAATCTTAATAAATGTTAAAAAAAAGTCGTGCGTTTAGTCTCGTATTTGCTGTGGTGGAAGTCTGTCACTTTGGGTTTGTGCATCAGGAAAAAAAATTTGTCACGGCTGAGTGCTCAATCTTTTGTCTCCTCTTACACAGGTTCACGGACACGAAAAAAAGAAAGGATTGTGAGAGTTCACCTCTTACACAGATTCACGGACACGAAAAAAAGAGAGGATTGTGAGAGTTCACCTCAGACAAATTTTGAGGGTGTTTTCGGCAAGGGAGGAAAAGGTCGCGACTCTAGGAATTATTATATTCTCTATGCTGTATAGCATGAGGGTCAGATACAACTTGAGAGTTACTTTGATGAGTTTTAAAGTGACTCGCATAGTCAACTCCAGGGATGATCGAGGCTCCATTAGAAATGGCGAGCGATAAATTTCTATTTTTACTTGCGACATATAGAATATATGGCAAGTATTGAATTCGTAAAAAAAAAATTTGAGATGAGGATGAGATATGACATTACGGTGACAGAGAAGTCGAAAAAAGTGGGTCCGGCGATTCCGTCTCTCTGTCTGTCGGAAAGTTTACAGGCATCTACAGGCTTAACTACTGGTCCGATTGACTTCAAATTTGAAAATTAGAAGTTTGAGGAAAAACTCATATCCCATTTTTTTTAGTTTTGTTTTAAGATCAAAATTTAGGATAGCCACCATACGATTTTTTTGGCCTTTTTTTTTCTCCAAAACGGCTCCTACGATTTTTCTTAAACTTCCTCGAGTTTAATTTTTTTAAACATTCATGTGTTTTATGTAAAAAAAAAATTTGTATTGCTCCAAAACGGTACCTCCCATAGAACCGTTTTTTTGTTATTAGATTTTCTCGAAAAATGAAAGTCCGATCAGCGTAATTTTTTTTCGAAAGTATATATATATTTTTCAAATAATATTTTGTATTCAAAAAATTTAATTTTTTTTTGGATTTTAAAAAATATTTTTAAACTTTTTTTTCAAAATTCTGTATCTCAAAAACGGATCAATTTTAAAAATCCAAAATTAGGTATAATATGCATATTTACATGGTCTTGAAAACTCCATACCCAAATTAATTTTAGGACATTTTTGAAAAATTTTATATATAAAAAATTAATTTAAAAAAAAACGGCTCCGACGATTTTCAAAAAAAAAAATTCAATAAATCAAGAATAAGGTTTGAATTTGTTTGGCATTTAAATTTTTGTAATTAAATGTATTTACGAGGTATATTTTCAAATTTTAATTTATATAATAAATTCTAATTATTTTTATATATTGAGTTTTTTTTTGTGAGTTACGTGTAAGCTGTAAGTAAGAGTGTAATCAGAATTGCTTAAAGTATATCTCATATTTTAACACTACTTTTTGCAATTTTTGGAACGTAAAAGTTATCATAAATATTTAGGTTTAGCATGCAGGAGCAAGTTCGTACGACCCAGTCGTGCACATTTTTTTCTTTTTTTATTTATTGCCTCTTGCAAAAGCTGCTTTCTCCTGGATTCATACGTTTTAAAATATTTGCATCCTCGGAAATTAGCCGGGTGGTTCTCTCACAGTTCACGCACAACGGTTTGCTACCCTCGTCCCTCACTACAGTGCAGGCGCCGGGTTGGTGTTGATTTACGCACTTCACACATTTGTACGCGAAAGCGCAGTTCTCCTGCACTGTATGGGGTTCTCGATTTCTCCTCGGTTTCTCCCAATAGATCCTGGTGTGGAATAAGTATTTAATTTTTGTTAATTCTGACGCATCTGTACCAGGGAGCAGACGAACAAGAAACAGATCATACTTTATTTTTTCCTGCTTTGACCTTAATGTTTCGAATAGTGAGACATTAGAAATGTTGGGGATTCGGTTTTTTAATTCATTAAGGATTTCCTCTGGAGGATAATCAGATGAAAGACCACGAAGGACAACATTAGTTGTTTTATCTTCCCTTAGAGTGAAAGAGTATGCTTGTACATCACCTGTGTTCCTCAGCATACTCATCAACTCCCTATGAGCATCGCTATCATCGATATATAGTTTGCAAATACTACCAATTCGGAATTAGTTTTCTAACATCTACATTTTTCAAAATTATTGGTGGACAGAACTTACCTGAATACATTTTATCTTCTTCAGTGGGTGTTTTATTCTGCTTATCGCTAGATGTTGCTGGAGAGGCTCCCTCGCTGTTCTTTTCTTCATCGTCGTTAATGGTTCTTTGTTGCAGTTGTTTAGACACGGTGTTGTTATGCTTGATGTTTAACACTGTTTGAAGTTTCACGTTGGTCAATGAAGCGAATTTGTTTTGGTCTGGCACGATGTCCATTTTTTGTGATGTGGAGTTCGCTTTGGCAGCAGCTGCGGTGTATTTTTTTTGGAGGGGTTTCCCAGTCACTTAGATCGATTTCAACGTCCTCAGAGTGTGACAATAAATGTTTATTCGTTGCGGTCATAATTTCGTTTGAGGTGTCGACACTTGATGGTTGAGGCTCCGCTTGGAGACAAGTTGTCTTGTCAGGGCTTTGTTGCGCACTGGTGCTTGTTGTTTGTCCACTTAGGGCGATTAGTTGTTGGGCAGCGTCCATAATTTTGATGTATGGTGCAGTTTTTTTTTTTTTTTTTTTTAGCAGTGAAAAAAACAATTGATCCGTGCGTGGAAAAGCAAGGCAGGTTCTACGAACAGGAAAGAATGCAGCCGATACACGTGTGGCTGAAATCCACCAACATCCGTGTCGGGGAAGCACCATCCACCGTAAATCGTCGAAAAAACACTTTATTGAAAAGTTTTCTATATTTACGATATTTTATTTTAATAAAATCAGTATTTTTAAGGCAATTAAATGTTTAATTAAGTTTTATGTTCTTGTTTTTTTTTTTTTTTAGAGTGGCAAAAATGGCGTCTTAAGTCTTAACACAATCCTTTCGGTTGAATTCTGAATGTGCAAAATTAAATTTTCGATTTTTGCCTTTGGGGGTCGTGCTGAGCATGACAAGACGTTACGAGAGAAGCGAGGGTCTATGTCAACGTGATGTTCGCCAAAGTTAGACTAAAAAACCTAAGTTTATTGCCATTTTAAGAAATTAATCCAATTGAGTGCCACTTTATTTTATATCTTAGTATTATTATTATTATGTTTGGAAATTTGGCGGAGGGGGCGGAGGGGTCAAAACAGCTAAATTCAGCGTGACGTTGTTTATGGACGGCCCCTTAATAATCACCCGAAAACCTACCAGTGTACCAAATTTTAAGATTCTGCTATTGTTAGAAGTGCTTCATAATTTTGATGATCAGTCAGTGAGTGAGTCATTTACGTTTTTTTTACATTTATATCGTTAAATATCACAGGAACTCACCACACAGGAAGTTGTGGTTCTAGAAAATAGGGCCCTTGTCTCCATGAAGTTAATACGTTATTTAAATTTGAAGCTTCTTACTCTATAGGTTCAAAAGTAATATGTGGTTAAAAATGTGCTTGAGTTCGATCCTGTAAAAAGGGAGCAGTGCTATTTATTTTTTTCCCTTAAATACCACTAAATGTTATTTTAAAACTTAATAAAATGAATGAATCTCACATGTATTCTTTTACTTAAAATTATTGTGTTGAATTATAAGTTTATATTGATTATTAAGGACCCAATGAAGAATAAGCAATCTCATGATTTTTTTGAGGATCTCATGATAAAAAATCATGATACATTTTTTTTTTGAATCTGCAAAACTGTTTCACTCTATTTCCTCTTGTTAATGGTAAAGGAAAGGCATTTTCAGAGTTTCAAGTCAAAAAAGTTATTTAATTTAATTAAAAAAAAAAACATTTAATAATAAAAATGGGTACTTGTTTTGGTTGCAACAACAACGAAAGAAAGAAGATAACGAGAGATTCCAGCTTGCATAAATGTCCAAAAGGAAATTTAAAAAATTAAATATACTAACTGCAAGAATTTGTAGTCTCCACTTTTTGAGAGAAGATTTTGCAAACAAAACAAAGTATGAAATGGGTAAGGTAATACGAAAAATGTCTTCAGAACTGGAATCTGAAATAGATTTATATCAATAGGGTTCACACGGTATCGGATTTTGAAACCGGATGCAGTTCCTACGGTTTACCCAAAGCAACTGCCCATAGGATCTGAGTCTGACTCAACAAAGCGCTCGAAAAGAATGGAATTGCAAAAGCAAAAAAAAAATCATAAATGGGTTGCTGGAAGTTCGTAATGAGCCTGAAAATGGGTTGCTGGAAGATGCCAATGAGCCTGAAAATGGGTTGCTAGAAGTTCCCATTGATCTCGAGCCTGAAAATTTATCCGAACAGCAATCTGAAAATGAATGCTGGATGGGTCAGTTTGATGAGTTAACTGAACAATTGTAAGTACCTACCATATCAAATAATTTTTGTATTAATGCAGTCAGAAATTGTATAAAATAATTTGTTTTCACAAACTTATTAGAAAAACCTTACGCGAAGAAAATGAACAACTCAAAACAGAGTTAAGGACTAAGACCAAAAGAATAAACCATTTAGAGACTGAAATGGAAAAAGCCAAGTTCAACTAGTTTAACTTGGAAGAAAAGCTTCTTACAATTTTCACTCCAAATAAAAAAAAATCGAATGGGCATGAAAAGATCAACTCGATATGTGGAAGATATAGCCAGATCCGCTAGTTCCAGGGCTTACAAACTGCCTTGAAAGAAAAACTTTCCTCTCCCTGCAATCAGAACTCTTCAAACAAGGGCGCAGAAAATCGACCTGACACCAGGATTGGGAATCATGAGAGAGTTATGAAGCTTTTCTTTCTTTGTCGAATGTACTTCAGATTGCGAAAACTAAACAGACAGATCACGGAAAATAAACTCTCAAGGAAAAAAAAAATGAAATAAAAAGTTGAAAAACCACTGATTGCAAAAGATCATCATATCTTTTATTTAATCATTTATCACTAATTAAACAACTTTCCAGATAATGGAGAAATATGCATTTTTAAATCCATGAAGGATCTCAGCTTGAGATACTGCCAGCCTTACCTCGCAATCACTCTCTAGTCGTCGAAAACAAGCGCTCTGGCCTTGTCATCTCGAACCTGGAGGTTGCGATGAGAAGACTTTCTTGGATGGAGTCCATTCGTTCGATGTGGCCGAGCCAATGTAGTCTTTTCTTGGCCTTCTAGACTACTTCCACATCTTGGTACAGCTCGTAAAGTTCACAGATGAACCTTCTTCGCCATTCGCCATCGTCGCATACGGGACCTAAAATCCGTCGAAGAATTTTTCTTTCAAAAGTGTGCAGTATCAATTTCTCATTTGTATTTATCGTTCAACACTCAGCGCCGTAGAGTAGTACTGGTAAAATCAAAGTCTTGTATAGAAGACATTTTGTCTTTCGAGTGAGAAGTTTTGAACCCAGTTGTTTTGCCAAACCGAAGTAGCAGCGGTTCGCTAGGATAATTCTTCTTCGGACCTCCACTTAGGTGTCGTTTGTGGGATTAATGTTTGTTGCAAGGTAAGTGAACTCCTTAACTACCTCGAAATTGCTGTCACTAACAGTGTCGCTACTAGCGGGGTGGACGGATGTTGATTTGTTTGTTGATAGCATGCACTTTGTTTTGTTCTCATTCGCTTCAAGACCAACGAGTTTCGCCTGTTCTTCAATCGCTGTGAAGGCCTCACGCACAGCTCTCTTGGATCGACTGATGATGTCAATGTCATCTGCATAGCCTAGGAGCTGGGTGGACTTGTTGAAAATAGTGTTCTCCGTGCTCACACCTGCCTTGCGCACTATCGGCTCCAGGACTATGTTGAAGAAGTCACATGACAGCTCATCTCCTTGTCGAAACCCTGCGCAAGTATGAAACAACTCGGAAGAGCTGTTATCCATTTGCACACTACCTTTATGTTAAGCGTGCGACACAGCTTCATCAATTTGTTCAGGATACCGAATTTAGACATCGCCATCATTAGCCCTTGGCAGATGCTATCATAAGCAGCTTTGAAGTCGATGAAAAGATGGTTCGACTTGAAATTCGTTGGTTGTTTTTCCAGGATTTGACTCAGAGTGAACATTTGGTCTATCGTTGTTCTGCCTGGCCTAAAGCCATACTCGTACGTGCCGATTATTCTGTTGCAGAAAGGTTTGAGACGCTCACACAGTACGTTGGATAGGATTTTGTATGCAAAATTAAGCAGAGATCGCCGTATTTTTGTGATACGATGCTGTTGAGGCGTTGGAATCGACCAGTCAGTGGACATGCATTCTTCCTCCCACACTTTGTTGATAACCTGGTGCATGCGGTTCATCAAAACGCCTCCTCCATATTTAAAGAGTTCCGCAGGTATGCCATCCGACGTTGTAGTGTTTGGCATTTTTTATACTCCAAACGTTGATGACAACACATCCGTTCCGTTCATGAATGTAAAAAACACCAAAATCGATCTCTTCATATTTTGGAATGCAATTTCATAATTTATTTTGTTTTTAACGACATTTTTAATGATTTGTTTGTTCAATGGCATTGTTAATTTTTATACATCACAAGCATAACGGTTTTATAAATGCAATGAAACACGATTTGTTTTTAAAATTATTATAATTATATACTTAATTGTTGTGTATATTATTTATATTTGCATTAAACTAAGTTGTTTCACTTTTTGAGATAAGGTACAGGAATACAATAATAACAAAGAATGTACAATAGATTACAATAAAGATTCCTTACGTTCTTTTTGCTTTTAAAGTATAAATTTAAAATAATAATAACGACTGACAATTTACTTTGCAGTATTGTTGGGGGGAAGGAAATTAAGCCAATCGATTAATGATTTCCGATTTTTCAATAACAATTTCATAAGGAATAGGGGGATAGTAATTAATTCTTGTTTGTTCTTGTTTCTATTCGAGTTTTTTTCTGGTTTATTCTAAGGAATTCAGTGTGAGCAGTTGTTTGAGAACTTTCGTTTGCGATGTTTCTCGAATTTCGCCGGCCAAAAACATCTCGTCGACAACAGTATAGACTTTGTAGAAATTAAAAACTAAATCCAGTTCGCAGACATTGTGGAAATACTCGTTGAGGACTTCGACAAAATTATGTATTGCCTCTAGGTAGCAGAGATTGTTGTCGTTGACATCGACGCATATGCAGAAGTAGAGACCAGCGTACCTCCGGTAGACGATTTTGAAATTGCGGAACTGAAATTTAATAGAATTCAAAAATAATAAGTCATAGACTAAAAATCTTGATTTATATGAAATGATTCAGAGAGATGGATGAAAGAGAAATCTAGAGAAAATCCCTGTATTCACAATTCCGTGAACCCGACCTAGAAGAAGTGAAAACGGCGATATCACAACTGAAATCCAAAAAAGCTTATGGAACTGATGGTCTAACTGCAGAGCTTTTCAAAGCAGCAGACGACGATCTAGATAGGAACATGCACCAAATCATCTAAAAGATTTGGTCGGAAGAATGCATGTCCGATGAATGGAACCTCAGCATTGCTTTCCCGATCCTGAAGAAGGGAGATCCTCTAAACTCCGCCAACTACAGAGGAATCGATTTTAAGGCGGCGTATGACAGCATCGGGTCGGATGGCATGCCTGCGGAACTCTTCAAATATTGAGGAGGTGTTTTGATGAACCGCATGCATCATGTCATGCAAAAACTACCGAGGCATATCCATGCTTAATGTTCCATACAAAATTCTATCCAACGTATTATGTAAGCATCTTAAACCGTTCTGCAACACAATAATCGGCCCGTACCAGTGTGGCTTTAGGCTAAGCAGAATAACGATAGAACAAATGTTCACACTGACTAAAATCCATCTTCTCATCGACTTCAAAGCTGCTTATGATAGCATCCACCGCCAAGAGCTTACGATGGCGATGTCTGAATTCGGGATTCCGGACAAACTCATCCAGCTGTGCCGCATGACGCTTAACAATACGCAGTGCAGTGAGCAACAACAAATCCACCCAGCTCCTAGGCTATGCGGACCACATTGACATCATCGGCCAATCAAAGAGGGCTGCGTTTGAGGCCTTCACAGTGATTGAAGAACAGGCGAAACTCGTTGGTCTTGAAGTGAATGAGGACAAAACAAAGTATAAGCTAGAACAAACAAAACAATATCTGTCCACCACTAAGGACACTGTTGGTAGCAGCAATTTAGTTAAGAGTGTTCCGGACTGAAACTGCGTTTTTTCAAATGGTATTGTGAAGCGATTAAATGTCGTATTGAAATGATTAAGGTGTCATTGTGTAGCCAAAAACTGTTTCTAAAAAACTGTTGGAGCACAATTTCAATTTAGTACTTCGATACTCAGTAGTAAAGGCTCAAAAACTCCAAAATGGCCAAAAATCGTACTTTTTCAAAGAGAATTCCATCAAAATAAAAACATTTGTCGCTTAAATTTCTAAATGAGCATAAAATTCGACATTTAAACTGTATAACTATTGGAGAAAAAATTAACTTTTTAAACAAAAAAGAATTAAAAATCTATGAATAAAATTTGTATTTTTGATAAGCAATTTTTCTTATGATGCGATATTTATTTTTTATTTAAATCTCTTCATTTATTTAGCCTTACTTGTGCTCAACACAGCAATCAAAAAATTTTGGAAAAAACTTTGATCAAACACATTTTATTTCAAAATTAAGAAATAGCAAAATCTGCCTAAATTTGAAAATTCAAATCAGTAACGGCTGGCGGAAGTCACGATTCTCATAGGAAGGCGATTCTCTCTCTCTTAGTAAGATGCATTTAGTTCAAAATTTGTCGTCTGCAGTTGGGTGGCGCTTAAAGCAGTAAGAATTTTCAGTTTCAGTCCGGAACACTCTTAAGGAGCTCATCTATCTTGGCACAAACACCAATCCCACAAACGACACCTTAGTGGAGATCTGAAAAAGAATTACCCTAGCGAACCGCTGCTGCTTCGGTTTGGCAAAACAACTGGGTTCAAAACTTCTCACTCAAAGTGTTTGTTATACAAGACTTTGATTTTACCAGTCCTACTCTACCGCACCGAGTGCTTGACGATAAGTAAACAAGGGGAATTGATACTGGGCACTTTGGAGAGAAAAATTCTTCGACAGATTTTCGGGCCCGTATGCGACGATGGCGAATGGAGAAGAAGGTTCAACCGAGAACTGTATGATCTGTACCAAGATGTGGATGTAGTCCAGAAGGCCAAGAAAAGACGACTACATTGGCTCGGCTACATCGAGAGAATGGATGACAATGCTCCAGCCAAGAAAGTTTTCTCATCCCACCCCCAGGATCGAGACGAACCTACGGGACAAGGACCAAGTGACTACGGATGCTAGAGCGCTTGGAGAGTGCATGCGAGGGACCGTTCATGATGGAAGGCAGCCATCGCAAAGTTGTCAACGAGCTTACGGAACCGTTCGATGTCAAAAAAGGACTAAGACAAAGCTCTTCACTGTCATGCAAAACTCCACCGTCAACACCAGAGGCACTATCTTCCAAAAGCCTGTTGAACTTGTCGCGTACGCCGCCGATGATATTGACACAATGAGAAGAACACATCGTGAAGTCAAGGGCGCCCTTGGGAGAATGGAGACAGAAGTGGCAAAAAACGATTTAGGGGTAAATGAAGGCAAAACGAAGTATATGCTGTCTTCGAGGAAGGACAGACACCCCACAGTGACAGCTCGGACAGAACGTCACCATAGACGCTTATAACTTCCAGGTAGTAGAGGAGTTTGTCGACAAGAGTGGAAAAGCCCTCTCTCGAGAAACTAAGGTAAAACTGTACAAAACACTCATCATCCTATTCTTGCTCTTTGGTTCAGAAGCATGGATCTTGGCAAATTCAGATGAATGTGCCTTAGGCTGTTTCGATAGGAAAGTTCTTCGGGTCATCTTTGGCCCCGTGTCCATTGAAGGGGAATGGCGAAGAAGAGACAACAGCGAACTTTACGGGTTGTACAACGACATGGACCTAGCCAGAAGGATCAAGATCCAGATACTCAGATAGCTCGGTCATGAAGAGCGGATGAACACCAATGATCCGGCCCGGAGTCTTCGACACTATTCCCGAGGGTTGTAGAAGGAGAGGAAGACCGCGACTCAGGTGGCGCACACTTATACTTGGAGTATAAAACTGGAGACAGTTAGCTAGGGACCGAACTGTTTGGGAGACTGTTGATTGAGGACAAATTTCTCAACGGACTGTAGCGCCACCTTAAGTAAGTAAGTATATATGGGACTGCAATATCGCCAGACTTTCAGAATTTCTTCCTGTTCCCATACTATAACTTCAGGGATTAGTTAGTAGTTAGAGTGATGATCATCCACGTTTCACTGGTATGCCATCGGCAGCTGCGCCTTTGTTGTTCTTTATATAGAGTGACGCAACAGCTCTTAATGAGCTAAGGCTTAATTGGCTCTCATCAACAATTCTCTGAGTGAAGAATTGAATTGGGGAACAACAATTTAACGCCGATTCGGACCGTCAAAGTTGAAAAGAACTTTTTTTATGACAGATTTATACTATCGCAAGAGCCAGTACTCGTGAAAGATGAAATACAAACTTTATGAGCAAGTAGGATTCGAACCCATTCACTCTTGCTCAGAATGTCGCTCCTAGCTTTACGACTGCAAATAAAGGTAAGAGTTATCTGCTTTAGGCTCGGTACTTTTGATTGAGGAATTGATTATTCATCTCCCTTGGGCACTTCTAGGGCGAGTCAAACTTTTCAACGGTTATCCAATGAATTCAATCAACATTTAAATCTTTGAAACAAATTATAGGATTCATTGCTTTTGTCGGATAGGGGCCACAAAAAGTTGCTTCAAGAGTTTGTTCCATGTAAATAGAAGAAATCTGACGTTTAATAAGTCCCTACTACTGTCCAAGCATGAGTCACCAAATATGCGGGTGTAAAAATTGATTAAACGATGGAATTTCAGTTGAAAATATCAAACAAGAAGGTTGACCTACAAAACCAACACAACTCGAAATAGAACCTTCCTACACCATCCAATAAGAATCCGATGACAAGTCACACATTTTCTTGATAAGAAATATGAAATTCGGGAGTTCATCAACCCCCTCACGAACTTCGACCTTCTTAAACAACTTTTTCATATCGACCTAGGAAACGATTTTTCCTTGAACAAGAACAGAAAAAAAAAACACACACAAAATACGCCCCATGATTTTTCGAGTGCCAACAATCACAAAAAAGCGATAATCCATAACATCCAAAATAGAATTCATTGATAAAAAGAATATAAGAAAAAAAAGTAAATACCTCAACGAAATTGGTATGTTTTGCATCGCGAACTGTTACCACTGCATGGACCTCTTCAATTAATTTTTGTTTTTCGTCATCGTCGAAATTCATGTACCATTTGGCAAGGCGGGTTTTTCCAGCACGATTTTGGATTAAAATAAAACGAATCTATGAGAAAAATTATCAATTGTTGTTAAGTGAATGTTTGAAGAATGATTTACCATTTTGTTTGGTGATTTTTAGTGTGAGAAATTCAGATTTTTAAATGTTGAAAACTTTGGTTGAGGTCCAACGTTTCTCAAAAAAAATTCTCACAGGAATTAAATTACAAAATAGTGTACATCAAAAGCAGAACTGTCAAAGTGTCATCATGATTTTTTTTTCGATTAACGTTAGATGTAGATGGGCTATTTGGATGAAAGCATTCAGAATCGTAGCTGTGGTGAAAAAGTTTTTGGAAACCAAGCACCTTGATTTTTAAGTTATATTCCAGGAGTATTCTCTGCTTAAGCAGGATTTTACACAATTCAAATGCTTGCCAAGAACGTGCTATTAAATAAATAACATGGTTGCGGTGTATGCTTGAAACAAAATCAATTTAACGCCGGTTCCCAACGGCCAAAGTTGAGAAACACTTTTTTCATGAGAGATTGATACTTTTGTAAGTTTTTCGCATGAGGCAGTGCCCGTGAAAGATGAATTAAAAACTATGGACAAGAGTTGGACTCGAACCCACGACGTTCTGCTTAGCAGCCAACGCACATACTACGCCACATCTTCTATTTGCTTTAAAACACCTTTATTTTATACGAAAAATAATCTTATCCCAACTACACGTTCAAAAAAATCAGAGAAACACTTAATTCTAAAACTTTTATGTTTAAACAGCATGTATTTGATGAATATTGATCTAAAAGTCGAAACAACTCTCATTCAAATGATTATCACAATCACCATCACAATCTCACTCTGATCTGAATGCACTTACTTGAAAACTCAAACAAATTCACCATCATTATTCACCACATTTCAAAAACAAAGCCCCCTCTTGACATCTGCCTGAAAAAAGTATCTTTATTTTTTTTATTTGTATTCTTCTGTTATCGAACTAAGGTCGAATTTATTTAATTTTTTTTTTTACTGATAAGTTAAAAAATTCTCTCCAAACTTCTCGCAAGTTTTTCAAGTTACTATAAATTAAATTAAGTTCCATTCAAAAGACTTCCTCAGCCAAGAAACAACGTCTTTGTTACAGAGATTCAACTTCTATTATGGTTTCGTATTTTCTTCCTCGTGGGCGATTTCTGATCAAAACTGGAAGTCTTCGTGAGCCCTATACAAAATCAACAAAATGGCCTATACGCTGGACATTCCGTCGTTCACTGTCCACAAAACCGCAGGAACCCAAAAAAGATCCAATGCAGCAACTCCAACATCAACAAAAGTCATTCTCGGCAAACAAAGGAACTTGTTCGCCACTGAATTCGCCCAAACAACAGAGAAAAAATCCTTGGTTCAGTTGGAGTGGCTTGCTGTTGCGATGGGCTCCAATGGGATTTTGTGTATTCGGAGCCATCGAATGGCAATGGCATCGTTATAAAGTACAAAAAGAGAATATTCCTCGAACAGCTTCGAATTTTCAAGCGAAATTGTATTGTTCGCTTCCTTTGCGCATTTCGAGTCGCTTTGTTGGCTGGCTGGCGAGCTGCTACATTCCCGAAAGCTGCCGTCCATTCATCTATAGCTGGTTTTCGAATAGATATGGAGTTAATATTGAAGAAGCCCGCTACACTGATTTAAAGCACTATAAAACCCTTACAGAGTTCTTTACGAGACCCTTGAAGGAAGGTGCTCGAGTTGTTGATCCGCATTGTGTTTTGGTATCTCCAGCCGACGGTAAGGTTCTGCATTTCGGAACCGCGTCAAAGTCACTTATAGAACAGGTCAAAGGAATCAACTATCGAATGGATTCGTTCCTCGGGCCCAACAGCTGGCTAAAGAACAGGGACAACTTAAAGACTGACTACGAAGAGGCTCTGCGAATGAATAAGAACGAGTCGACGGCGATTTACCAGTGTGTTATTTACCTGGCTCCTGGTGATTATCATCGTTTCCATTCACCGGCTGATTGGGAACCCCAGCTTCGTCGTCACTTCACCGGGGAACTTCTGTCCGTTAGCCCGGAGGTAGCAACATGGCTGCCAGGACTATTCTGTGTGAATGAAAGGGCATTGTACATTGGAAAGTGGCGGCATGGATTCTTTAGCTTCACCGCCGTTGGAGCCACCAATGTTGGATCAGTCAAAATCTATGTCGATGAGAAATTAAAGACCAACCGATGGGTGGGTTTCAAAGTTGTCTCACACAAGACAGACTGTTCCGAGTTCGAAGAACTCCAACTCCCCGAAGGAACAAAACTACGCAAGGGTGAAATGTTGGGACAGTTCAACATGGGCAGCACTGTTGTATTGCTATTCGAAGCTCCGCGAGATTTCAAGTTCCACGTAAAAGAAGGACAGAAAATTCGAATGGGCGAACCTCTGGGCAGTGCGAAACCCTAATATCAAAACCAGTGACTTGTATCTTTTTCTGTGGAAATGAAACGGTACGGCGGCGCGGTAGTTTCCTGACGAATCCTAGCTTTGGGTTCATTTCTCGTTTCGGAGAGTCCAGACCCAAACGCACCCACAGCCAAAAGGAATGCCTAATTAGTTGTGCTTTAATTTGCTTTGTTTTTAATTTTAAGATAAGAAAACTTCTGTCGTCGCTATTGTAAATATTGATACGCTAATCGGTTGTACGAGATAGATTTTTTTAATTGTAGGAAAATAAACGAATGCTGCGATTACAATACCAGTTTATCTCTCGATCTAGTTAGTTCTTTTCCTATTTTCCTTAATATGTTTGTACTTTCAAAGAAACATTTATTTATTCTTTGTCGCACACTTGTACTGCACCTAATCGCTCATTATTTAATAAAAACGAAACATCGAATGTTGTTTTGACTACGTATCCAGCAGTTTTGTGTTGTTTTCTTTTTTTTCGGCCTACTTGTTCCGTTTGATGCTTATCGTTTGTTCTTGCTGCGGTTAAGCTCAATGCCAATGGACACACGGAGAGTGAATGAACAACTAATCTGTGTTGTGGCTAGACAAATTTGGACTTTGGCTGATGTGGTGCTGTCGTTGAGATATGAACGTATCTTTGGAAATTGTTTTCGGGGGCCATCCGGTTTATTGTTGGGGAATCGAGGTTATGCTTGAAAAGGTTTTTTATGTTTACTAGAAATTCGTTTGGAGTACCACGCTATTGCCGAAAAGCCAACATCTAAGTTGATATCTTACTTACTTATGGTGGCGCTACAGTCCAGGTCGGACCAGGGCCTCATCCAACAAACGTCTCCAGCCAGCTGTCTCCAGTTTCGCACGCCAAGTTGGTTCAGGTCCTCTACCACCTGTGTGCTCCACCTAAGTCGCGGTCTTCCTCTTCTGCGACGTCCTTCCGGATTGGATTCGAAGACTCTACGAGCCCGAGCATTATTTTCCATTCACTCAACATGGCAAAACCATCTAAGTCGTTGGAACTTTACTTTTCTGGCTAGGTCAGTGTCGCTGTACAGCTCGTACAGTTCTTGGTTGAATCTTCGTCTCCATTCCAGTCAGTCGAAGAATTTTTCTCTCAAAGCAGCCCAAAGCGTTTTCATCACATGTTGTCATAGTCCATGTCTCTGCACCATACATGAGGACCGGGATGATGAGGGTTTTGTCGACTGTCACTTTAGTTGCTCGGCAGAGGACTTTACTATTCAACTGCCTTCTAAGTTCAAAGAAGAAGCGATTGGCAAGAGTGTTTCTTCGTTTGATTTCAGCGCTGGTGTTGTTGTCTAAGTTGATAGCGGATCCCAGGTAGACGAAGTCCTTAACTACCTCGAAGTTAAATCTTTCTATGTTGACGTATGCTCCAAGACGTGGACGTTGGTAGTTCTTTCTTGTTGACAGCATTAACTTGATCTTGCCCTCGTTAGACACTAGACCCATCTTCCTGGCCTCCGTCTCAAGACTCACAAACGCTCCACTGACATCACGCTGTGTTTTTCCAATTATGTCAATGTCGTCGTATCCTAGTAGCTAGACGGACTTTTGAAAGATTGTGCCTCTGGTGTTGACGTTGGAGCTTTGTACAATCTTTTCAAGAATGATGTTAAAGAAATCGCATGACAACGCATCGCTTTGTCTAAAACCTTTTTTGACATCAAAAGCGTCTGTTATGTCTTTTTTGACCATGAGCGAAAAGCGAGAGTTTTCCATTGTCATCTTACACAGACGGACGAGTTTTTCTGGGATGCCAAAACTATACATTGCTCTTCATAATTGGTCTCTATAGACGCTGTCATACGCGGCTTTGAAATCGATAAAAAAGGTGGTAGGTATTGATTTGAAGTTCCTGGGTCTTCTCCAAGATCTGTAGTAGGGTGAATATTTGATTGATGGTGGACTTTCCAAGTCTGAAGCCACACTGATAAGGACCTATCAGGTTGTTGACGAAGGACTTCAAACGTTCACACAGCACGGCAGACAAGATCTTATAGGCAATGTTAAGGAGACTTATACCTCTGTAGTTCTAAGTTGCTATCAATCGTTAACAATTCTTGAATGCTATTGAAGACTTGGGGACCCTACAAAAATGCATACCGATTCCGAACGGCTAAGGTGATGCACGCAATCTTCGCAAAAGGCAGTACCCTTATTAGGTGAAATGTTCGTCATTGGAAGAATATTTCTCTCAAAACATCCCTAAACGTATTCATCTGCTTGTGTCAAGGTGAATGACTTTTGTTGCCTTCATGTACAGCAATATGATTTGAGCATTCGATCCCTATTTTGTACCAATTCAGTTTTAATCCAAAATCATTCAAACCCGATTGCGGAGGGTACCATACCATACGTTTTATACCCAAGGTTCACTACGGCGTATGAGTACTAAAAACATAAACTATGTAAGAAGAACTCTGCTGGACGTCTTAGACGGACTTTTATCTTTCTGCGACGTAATCAAAGCGGATGTAGAACGGTGCTGCAGGTGAAAACCTCACAAAGGAAGAAAAAGAGAGACTTTGAGGTCCTTAACGAAAAGGGCGTAACGATATCGAAAGCCAAACTGCAGGTACCGACCTCACTAAAACTGGAAAAACAACGACTCTTCTATGAGCCTTAAAGAGTTAGTTAACCGACTCCCCATCCATGAAGGATATCAGCCTGAGACGGTGCACTCTCCAGTCACCAAAACCAAGCGCTCTGGCATCCACAGTCACTCCTTGTCGTATCAAAACGGAGGGCTGCGATGAGAATACTTTCTTGTCTGGAGCGTTGTCGTCCGTTAGCTCGATGTGGCCGAGACAATGTAGTCGTCTTTTATTGGCTCTCTGGACTACATCGCCATCTTGGTAGAGCACGTACAGATCTAAGTGTGGTGTTGAACTACATATCCATTATCTTAATGACCCTAACACTACACTTTACATAACAGGTTGATTGACAGAATGAGAAACAGAAAGAAATTACAACTTCACAGAGGAATAAGCACTTGATTGCTGAGCCAATCATCATGGATTCATAAGACCCTACTTATATACTTATACCTTTTAAGCCCGTTTAGATATTTGGGTGTTCCACTAAATCTAAATACTATCGATTGCTATTTTATGGAAACGTGCATTAGCTCTATTCATCTACGGAATAACACGCCAGTAGTTTAATAAAATACGTCATAAAACTTGTTTTATTTCAATCACATTTCGACCGCTTCTCATAGTCTAACCAGCTTCCAGGATAATTATGGACATTTGTATATCCTAGACATCGCACTGTCTCTACACCCTGCTGAGAACGCGCACCACTCCGACAGTATAATATCAAATATGAGTCAGCTTGGGGCTTTACTCGACAGTATTTCTGTTTGAAAACCTCCGCATTAAGGCACAACTCAGTTTGCAACTCACCCAACGGAATATTGATCGATGTTGGAATACAGCCTTTTTGCACCTCATCCGGATTTCGGACATCGATGAGAAGCTTTTCAGGATGATTGCACAGGTCTATGATTTCATCATAGTCCACGTCTTTGGTTTGGCTCATAGTTGAACAGCTCGAAATATACTTTCTAAATGGATGACCCTTCTCTCCAATGTCGGAATCTGAGAGATATTTGACTGTACGTTTTGAGTACAAGGATATCCAGTTCTTGCAAGACCTTCCAAAGTTGAAAAACATCAGGATTTCATTTCTTAACAGAAAATTTTGAGTATATTTCCAAAATTTTGAAATTTAAAACGAATAGATACTATTTTCGAGATTATTTTGATAGTATTATTAAAAAAAACAAAAACAACTTTTAACAAGGTTTGAATATCACCCCCTCTTATCAATGACCGCTTCCATATATTATCACCCCTATTAATAAACACAAAATAACCCTAACACAAGACTAACTCGTATCTCAAATCAGAATTCCTATTAATAAACGTGTGTTAGCCTTATATGACAGTTGTTTACAAACGGATAACTTATTTGGCCGATTTTTGCGTATAAGCACCAAATATCTTTTTATTTCAAAATTTTTGACAACAAATTTAGGTAGGTAATTAACTATAAGGATAGGTAAAGTTGCAATTGAGATTCAAGATAATAGCGCTGACATATGCGTGGCCTAAGCCAACCTGAATTGAACTCAGTTGCATTAAAACCCATTTTTGTTCAACTTTACCAATATACCATCATACATTAATTCATTCGAATTTTGATTGAATCGCACTTGTTGTTGCAGTACCAATCCTCTAGAACTTTTCAGGATAATCCCATACATCCAGAAAATCCATCTATCTATCTTAAACTTTTAAGGATAGTTCCATACCTCCAGAAAATTGCAAATACAACTATACAAAAATATTTCATACCATTGGCATTTTTATTAAAACAAAATTTATTAAGTACGCACTCCCCTTCGTAAGATTATTCACCCAATTGCGCATGGCGGCATGGAACATACTCATCATATTCGACTTGAAGGCATTATCAGCAATTGGATCACCAAATTGGTACTTCTCGGCGAATTTCTGAAACTTGAAGAATCCACGTCCTTCGCAGCTGTTTGCTGGTAGCCTCTTCTCGTTAAAATAATTTGCAATTTTGATTGTAAACCAAAAAGGCAAAGCGAATGCAATCCAGTAACTTTTGGTGGTCCAGAACAAATATAAGCAGACAAAACTTCACCCTGGGATATGTATTCGCTCATTTTTATTTTTAAATAATCAAAAAACAATCAATCAATGACAAAAAACCTTCAAACTCGAAAAAAATACTAGATTTTATAGTAGATTTTGGAGCTATTCAATGAATATCTAACACGAGGAAAAAATATGTTTATTAATAAACTTATTTATCAAATGAATAATTTCACTATCCGCGTGCTAGCTATAACGTGTGTTATCCAGTGGATAGGGTATTTTTATTAATATGGCTGTATATATTTATTTGACAGGTACTGATAAGCAATGGGCGCGTTCAGTTTCGTCTTTTATAGGCTTTCATATCCATATATGCAGCCCTATTAATAAAAATACTCTATCCACTGGATAACATACGTTAAGTGCCCCATACACATTTCAACTGAGTTATCAACCAGGTTTGTGTTCGAGCACACACTGCATAGACTGAGTTGGAACGCATTGCTTCTACTGAATAAATGCAACAAAAATGAGGTGGTAGGACCATATTTACTGTGATAGTATTGGTAAACACACGCATACTATCGCAGTATAATCCATAGCTTGTAGGCATTGTCATTTTGACAGCTCGATTTCCCATCTCCCTTTTAAACTCATCTCTTGTTTTGACAGCAAATCAACCAACTCGTCCACATGCAGTTCAATTCAGTTGAAAGACTTTATATTCAACTTCAAAAAAATCAAAATCTTTTGATTTTTCTTCAACCAACCATTCAACTGTCAAATCGATGAAATGACAAGGCCACACACAGGTTGATTTAAATTTGATTTGATTCAGTTGACGATTGAGTTGAACTGTGTATGGTGCGCCTTATAGCTAGCACACGGATAGTGATATTATTCATTTGATAAAAAAAGTTCATTAATACCTAAACACATTTTTTCCTCGTGCTATATATTCATTGAATACCCCCTAAATGTACTATATAATCTAGTATTTTTTCCAGTTTGAAGGTTGGTTGTCACCTATTGACTGTTTTTTTTTTTTGATTATTTATAATTCAAAATATTCGAATAAAAAACATCAGTGTTCAAAACAGTTTTTGGCCCAAAAACGTTCATTACAAAGATTTTCTCCTAATTGTCATCAACAAAAACACATCCAAGGGTGAAAAATTAGTCAGCTTGAATTGATCTGGAGTCTGGGCCACCCAAAAGATACTGGATTACATTCGCTATGTGTTTTGGCTTACAAAAAAAAAAAAAACTCCAAGATTCAGAAATTCTCCGAGAAATATCTACGACCCTGGCAATTTCTATCAAGTCGAATATGATGGTTATGTTCCATCTACGAATCCATTAGGTGCACAATCTGATGAAGAGGAGGGCGTAAACCAAGAAAATCTGATCTTCTGGCTACGAGTTTGACATTTCCTTACAAATTTCAGTTGTCACTTTCGTCGTCGATCGACTGGCAACTGCATTCTATTCAGCTCTTACATATTCTTATATCTGAACGAAGTCTTAACTTTTCAATGTAATAAAATGCCAATCGCATAAAATATTCAATTTATTTCTCATCTTTTATTTTATTTCTCCACCAAATTGTATTAACGATTTTCTGGATGTATGCGATCAGCTTATGGGCAATTTTTGGTTCTAGAGGATTGGTACCGTAACAACTAGTGTGATTCAATCAAACAAAAATGCAAAAAAATTAAACCGAACGTTCTTTTCTTACTTATTTTCGCTCCCAATTTCTTATTCCAGCCTTTCCTTATAGGTATTACCTACAGAAACTTTTTTATATATACTTTCAAATAAAAGATATTCGGTCCTTATACGTAAAAATCGACGAAATAAGTTATCCGTTTGCTAACAAATGTCATATAAGGCTAACACACGTTTATTAATAGGAATTTTGATTTACGATACGAGTTAGTCTTGTGTTAGGGTTATTTTGTGTTTATTAATAGAGGTGTACATGTACAGTGTACGCATTAAATAAGAAGTACAGGAAGGGGTCTTATGAAAAAGAACTGACGCATTTTTCTAAGTAGTGTGAGTTTCACAAACACAAACGCATTACAACAGGGCTGGTCTGCAGTTGAATGGTTAATCTCAGGGGCGCCAAGCGAAATTTGATTGAATCAAGATTTCATCGATTTTGCTTCAACTTTTTTTTTCAATCTCAATTCTTTTTTAGGATACATGGTTTTTAACACTAAAAGTGCACTGCACGGTTTTTAATGTTTAATTTTTTATTTTCCAGTACATTTTCTTCATTTTTATCCGTAATTCATCACACTTATTACGCCTATTGTAATACAAAACAAACAAACAAATAAAAACTTTTCGAAACACGATGGAAGAACTATTCAAAACAACCGTGCACACGACGTGAACTCAACGAATTGCTGCGCCTTACCACCACCAACAGAAATAATACACCCCTGAACTAGACTGACAACGCAGTCACAGTTTGACAGCCCATGCCCAAAAATTGACAGCACAAGTCCCAACAATTGTCATCATCAGACATTTTTGCTGCTTCACTCACGTACACTGTACATGTAGCTAACACCGCTTCCTGTACTTCTTATTCAACGGTTCTACTCGCCCCAGGGCTGGTTACATCGAACGAACGCGAACCGAACCGAAGAGTTTCTGTATAGCATCCTGGCTTAAGGCCCAACTATAATAGTCGGAAGGGTGCGTACGTTGACGCACGAGAATTCCCAAATACATGCAAATCAGATATCACAGCCATAATAGCAGATTGCACGGTTTCGTTCAGTTTTGTTTTCGGAAAACGGTTCGTTCAGTTTTGACGCTACCTTCCGTTCCCCTCCGTCTATTATGGTTGGGCCTTTAGCCATAAGCACATATCTTAAAAATAAGATTAAGTTCCTAGATAGAAGTATTAAAGAAACGAGATTACATACGTTTGATTGCTTATGATTTATAAAATCATGTCCTTACGAGTATTCACTTGCCCAAGGTTAAATCAGTTTTAATAAATTCACACAAGTTTTTCTTCAAAACATTTAAATTAGTTTCACTCTTCACACATCACACTATTAGGTAAATTATTGAAGTAATTATTGCCATCATAGAAACTGCCATCATAGAAAACTGATGGCATTAATTAACTGCCGGAACAGATCTAAAAGAAACACATGGAAAGATGTCGTTAAATTGTTTTCTGTAACCGTGAAAATCGTTAATTTTACTAATTTCTTATGTCAAATTATCTCACGCTGTGTTTAGGTGGCGAGATAAATTTAATGAGGGAGGATTCGAACAGAAAGTTAATTTATTGATACAAGTTTTTTTTTTTTCAAGTTTCTAATGTAGCTGTTCTGGGCTGACGAAGAATGCAGGCAGGCCCATGCAGCCAAGCAGGAGGCATACAAAGCGGCGCTGCATAGAAGGACAAGAGCTGCTGGTAAGCTCTACGAGCAAAAGAGGAGAGAGGAACGCCAGCTTCTCAGGAGAAAAAGAGAGAGAGCATAAGAAGCGTCAGATCGAGAATGTTGAAAGAGCCAACAGCAGGAATGAAGTTCGGAGGTTTTATCGAAAGGTTAAACAGCTGGCAAAGATCATCGAGCAAGAACCGATGCCTTCAGAGATAAGCAAGGGAACATCATAGTAGATAAATTGATAGATCGCAGTCAATGCTAGGGATTTGGAAAGACCACTTCTGTAGATTGTATAACGGCGACGACGAACAAAACACCGCCATCAGACAGGAGCCTTTCATCGGACACGATGAGAGCTAACAATTCCGTGAACTCGAGAAGAAGTAAAAACCGCAATATCACGGCTGAAATCCAACAAAGCCGCTGGAGCAGATGGTTTAGCTGCTGAGCTGTTCAAAGAAGCAGGCGACGAGCTAGATAGGAGCATGCACCAAATCACCTGTAAGATATGGTCAGAGGAATGCATGCCCGATGAGTGGAACCTCAGAATTGTTTGCCTGATCCTGAAAAAGGGAGATTCTCTAAACTGCGCCAACTACAGAGGAATCAGTCTACTTGACATCGCCTGCAAGATCCTCTCTGCCCTAATATGTGAACACTTGAAGCCTTTCGTCAACAATCTGATTGGTCCTTATCAATGTGGATTCAGTCCAGGAAAGTCAACCATCGATCAAATTTTCATTTTGTGGCAGATCCTGGAAAAAACCTATGAACTCCAAATCGATACCCATCACGTTTTCGTCGATTTTAAGGCTGCGTATGACAGCATCTACAGAGACGAACTGTATAAAGCTATGTCTAGTTTTGGCATCCCTACCAAACTCGTTCGCTTGTGCAAAATGACGATGGAGAACTCACGCTGCTCCATCAAGGTTGGCAACGAGCTTACGGAATCTTTTGACGTCAAAAATGGATTCAGACAAGGCAATGCACTGTCGTGCGATTTCTTTAACATCGTTGAAAGATAGTGCAGAATTTCACCGTCAACACCAGAGGCACTATCTTTCCAAAAATCTGTTCAGACGTTCGTACGCCTATGATATTGATATAATAGGAAGAACACAGCGTGATGTCAATGGCGCCTTTGTGAGAATTGAGACAGAAGCGGCAAAAATGGTTTAGCGATGAATGAGGGAAAAACGAAGTACGTATATGCTGTCTTCGAAGAAGGACACCCAACACCGACGGCTCGGGCAGAACGTCACAATAGACACATATAACTACGAGGAAGTAGAAGAGTTTGTCTACCTAGGCTCCTCTATAAACACGGGCAATGACACCGAGTTCAGACGAAAAAAAACTCGTGCTAATCGCTGTTTCTTTGGGCTAAGAAAGCAATTGACTGGAAAAGCCCTCTCTCAAACAACTAAGGTAAAATTATACAAAACCCTCAACCCAGTCCTGCTGTATGGTGCAGAAGCATGGACCTTGACAAAATCTTATGAAAGTGCCTTAGGCTGTTTCGGGTGGAAAGTTCTTCGGGTCATCTTTGCCCCCGTGTGCATTGATGGGGAATGGCGAAGAAGATGTAACAGCGAACTTTACGGGTTGTAAGACGGCATGGACCCAGAGACTTAGATGGCTCGGTCATTTAGTGCGGATGGACACCAATGCTCCGGCCCGGAAAGCCTCCCGAGGGCGTAGGAGGAGAGGAAGACCGCAACTCAGGTGGCGCACTCAAGTGGAAGAGGACCTCAATCAACTTGGAGTGCAAAACTGTAGACAGCTAGCTAGGGACCGAATTAGACAAAGAAATAAATAAACACGAAGCAGAAGAATAAGAACAACTTGATTGGCACAGGTATTAAGATCCTTAGACCCTTTACGTCCCTTAGGAAATTTAGGGTTTCCAATAGGTCTGCTTACTGTCTGTGATTTTCCAGAAATTTGCTTAAGCTCCCTTTACTAAAGGAACCAAATCACTACCCAACACAAGTTCCCACATTTAAGAAGCCTATTCATGTCGTCACTTAGTGTTCATTATTTCTTCGAGGAAAACAAGGCCGAGTTTTAGTAACTTAAAGTCGCTATTGACAACCTCAGAAACATTTTGGGTACTTCTGGAATCTATCGATTTCTCTGTATCACACACGTACATAGTTAAATAAAAAACGTCACGTTTCCAAAGTTTTATTTTGATTGGATTTCTCGAGCTTCTCATATTCAAGAAAGCCTCCAGGATAATTATGGGCATTTGTAAATCCCAGCCTGCTAATTTCACCTATTGCAATCTGAGACCTCCGACCACACCTACAGTATATAATCAAATATGTGTCAGCTGTGGGCTTTTCTCGACCGTATTTCTCTTTGAAAACATCCGCACTAAGGGACAACTCCGTTTGCAACTCACTCAGCGGAATATTGATCGATGTTGGAATACTGCCATTTTTCACCTCAGCCGGATTTCGGACGTCGATGAGAAGCTTCTCAGGATGATTGCTCAGGTCTTTGATTTCATTATAGTTTGCGTTCTCGTTTCGGATCATAGTTGAAAAGCACGAAAATGAATTTCTAGATGAAAAAAAGGAACTTGCTCTCCGATGCCGAAATCTGTAAGGTAACCTCAAGAAATGTGATACAAAGCACGATAAAATCACAGCGAGTTTTGAATACAAATATATCCAGTTTTTGCTAGACCTTCCAAAGTTGAAACAACATCAGGAGAAATTCATTTTTTAACAAAACAATTTGAGAATATTTCCAAGATTTTGAAATTTAAAACAAATACAAACTGAGGTATTAAAATGTTATTACAAAATGAATAAAACATTGTTTTGAACAAGGTTTTCAGGGTCGATCATAGTAATATTCGTGGGTTAAGAACGAATTTTCTGTCGACTTACTTTTACACTGTTTTGAACAGGCCAGCTGTTTTGGCACTAAGTTAAACTCAATTAGGTGAGGCTACTGATCCTACTGAATCTTCAAGGGTATAACTTAGTGCCACTATTCCTTTCCCACCATTGCCTCGCCGTTTATATTAGACGTGGTGTCGCTTACCAATTCCTTCCACAATATGGACGCTGCTCCAAGCATGTTTTCAATTTTATTTGGTTTAAGTTCACCAAATTTGGACAGGACTTCAACATCTCGTGCATCTGACGCTTTGTCTGATTCCATACAAAGAATTGTTTCCTTATATGCTCACACTGAAATCGTTATTACGGGTGATTTCAATGTACACAATTCTTCCTGGCTTCTCCAATCGACAAAGACAACACCCGAAAGAGTGTGTGCTGAGATTTTTGCTGAGTTTAACCATCTTGCTCAGCTGGTCAACGAGCCCACTCGAATACCGGACATTGACGGCCAAACAGAAACCACTCTTGACTTATTCCTTACCAACAGGTTCACTGGTGGTCTGATGGTTCATCTCACCGAACAGTGGAACAAGTCTTTACAGTTTTACAGAGAAAGTAAGATTGCTGCACTTGATATTTCAAAGCCGTTTCCTAAAGTCTGGCATCTCGCTCTTTTATCGAAAATGCGTGCCTTCGGTATCGATGAATCCCTTCTTCGTTGGATTAGAAACTTTCATTCGAAACGTTCAATACAAGTTGTATTGAACGGATTCAAGTCTGCAACCCACAATATAAATGCTGGTAAGCCCCAGGGCTCCGTTTTGTCTCCGACCCTCTTTATCATTTTTATTAATGATCTCTTGTCTGTTACCTTTAATCCAATTCATTGTTTCGCTGAATACACCCTTAGCTTTTCATATTCTCTCCAAAACTCACATCCTTCCTCTTCGGATGTGGAACTGCAACGACAAAACATGATAAGTTCATTTAAACTCTGACCTAAACAGCATTGTACAATGGGGAATAAGAAACCGTGTAGAGTTTAATGCTTCGAAAACTCAATGCTGTCTTGCATCGTTGAAGCGAGATATACCCCTCCTGCCACTGTCCATGAGTGGCACTTGCATTAATGAGACCGAACATCTCGAGATTCTCGGTATGTGCATCACTGACCACATCTTGTGGAACGAGCACATATGCGATGTCGCCAAAAATGCCGCAAGATGTTTAGGCTTTTTAAGAAGATGCAAACATTTTTTTCCCTTCTGATCTGGCTACCATCTATAAAACATATACGAGTATTGTCAAAAGCTTGAGTACAACTCCCACGTTTGGGCTGGTGCTCCAGTAACGTACTTAAGTCTTTTGGACAGCATCCAGAGCAGAGCATTTCAGATGTTTGGTGACCATTTAACATCGTTGAGATATTTACGTCGCTTGAACACCGATGTAATGTTTCATGTCTCATCCTGTTCTATCGTAATTTCAACGGTATATGCTCTAGAGATATAGCCAGTTGCATTCCTCCCCTTAAGATATTCAACCGTAATGCCCGCGCCTCAAGGAATGCCGGATGTCAGTTCAACCTCGAGCCCAACTACGATTGTACGGTCATGTTCAGAGAATCGTTTTTTAGTCGTACTACAAGAATGTGGAACTCTCTTTCGCATTCTGTCTTCCCCACTGTCTTGCAGTGTTCAGGAATTCAAGACCAATGTTAACCGACACCTCATCCTAAACCCTCTCCAACTATCACATTTTCCCTAACGCTCTCACTGTGCTTTGGCATAAAAAGGAAATGAAACCCCTTGAGTGCGTGCTGATTATAAAAAAAGGTTGGTAAACTTACGAGCAATCAATGGGGATCTTTTCCTTTAAACCGATGTAACATTTCAAGTGTCATTCATCGGACATGGAGGGCAAACAAAGGCGCGATTTGCAGAAAGGAGCTTTAATAGTGTTCCGGATTGAAACTGAAAATTCGAATTGCTCGAAGCGCCACTCAACTGCATAGGAAAATTTTTAATCTGAATGCATCTTGCTAATGTTGTTTTCAATTGAACGTCCAGAAGCATTCGGAAGAGTCTTGAAATCTTCTGAAACCGTTCCGTTGGAGTGACTTTGACCGACGGAATTCTTCTGAAAAGAGCAGAACTCTTCAGTTTTGAAACAGAATCGCCCGAAGAACGGCACATACATCATAGCCTGTTCCATTGAAGTTAGAAGAAGAAACGTCAAAAAAAGACCAATGGAAAACGACATAAAGAGAATCACATTTATGAGAAGCCCATTGCGATACCACACGAATCAAGAGAATTACTTCTTACCAATCGAACCATTTTGAGCTGTTTATAAAGGGAAGAAGATATTTGATATCCTTATTAGCTGGTTCACTGGGATTATTATAAAAGTATTCTCCCAGATGAAATTTGCGTCTGTCTTAGTGAAAGAGCAGGGCATGTGCAGAGAAGGTGAGAGATTGTTTCCTCTTCTTCCTCGTCCATACAGCTCCTGCAGAAGTCATTCGAGGCACCAAGTCGTATTGCGTGCCTGCCTATAAGAAGTGTAAGAACACCTACTAGGGAGCTAATATGAAATCTGCTTTGAGATAACAAGTCCTTAGAGCGCTTTAGGTGAAGTGACGGTCATATGAGTTATGTGGCTGCGCACGTAGGTAAATTGTACCACCTAGAACTTGTTATCGTGAAGGCTATAACTATTAGCAAAAGTTTGCATGTAGCAAACCTTTCTTTTCCCTTTCAGGTAAGATAGGTATAACGGTTACATTTTTAGCGAGTTCGTCGGTTCTACCATACCCCGTGTTGACACAAGACACAACAGACCACCAACCGCATATTAACAAATTTCCTGTATCCTGTTAGATAGTCAATGACGGTAGTGTTCAGTGGGGCACTCTAGTAGTTCAGTTCATTAACGACTGGTGTGGTTGTTGTATTAGATAACATTAAAACATATGTTTCTAAAATGTCATTTCTTCTGACGTTTGTCACTAAAACAACAATAGGTCCGTTCCTTTACTTTTTCAAGTAACTTCAAGCTGCCGAAAGTTACTAAAAACTGCTAAATCCTGTTCCCTAACACAAAAATTTCGTAAAAAAGAGAGACGATGAGAGAGTAAGACATTTCCCCTCCAATGAGAGAGTTGCTAAAATCTGCCCAAGAAATTTCTTCGGGCACTTTTTAGCAGCTAAATTTTAGCTGTCAAAATCAGCTGTTATCAGATTTTTGAATCAAATTTCAAGTCATATAAGTCTGTATCTCTTTCTTCTGATTCTGATAAATCAGCCAACAACGATATTAAATGCAATAATTGTTTATTCATCTTGATTTATTTTTATTAATCACTATTTACAAAGACTTATTTTGGTTTTGTGTTTGACGTTTCTGTCATGTTGCTATTTTACTAAAACTTACTACAAAAGCGTTCCTTTACTTTTTCGTAAATTTGACTTTCTGTGAGAGAATTCATCCCCACTCCTGCAAATTTGACAGTTTACTTGAAGTTACTTGAAAAAGTAAAGGAACGGACCTAATTTGTTTTGCAAAATTTTTTTTCGCAAAACACAATACACAAAGTAATCTTTTTGTTCGTGTTTTTTTTTAATGAAAATAAACCAAACGAAACAAGAACCAACATTAAGCGACGAACGAGAGAACTATCAAGGAAACCACTAAACATTCCAACAATGGACTAGTGCATCCTTGTAATCTTTGAAAGAGAAGTATCCCAACCATTTACTTTACAACACCTGTATGTGCTTCCGTTTTATTGCAGCGGTCGGAATCTCGGAATGCACTTCCTACCTTTCTTCTGCTCACAGCCGCCATAAAATCCCACTGTGTAGTTTATATTGTAACGAAGTACGGTTGAGTCTACTTGCAGCATTTAGAAGCATACGGGTTAGAAAACATACCGTCAGTTAGTTAACAAGAAATTGGTTTTGTTATATTTCCATTTTTGCTTAAAAATAAAGGAAATCATTTCATTTTTCTGATCTTTAGTGTGGCTCTTTATTGCAAATGACAAAAGTTCACAAACACATGACAGGAATTAAAATATCCATCGTTTCCAATCAAAGCCCTTGGTACCATCTATTTTGACCGTGTTTCAATGTTCTCTTTTTTAGCCCATTGCATCCACGACCCACCGAAAACACGAACATCCTTAAAGCCCAAATGAGCTGCTATTTCAGCTGCCGTCTGAGCTCTCTTGCCACTGAGACATGAAAAAATGATGGTCGCTTCTGTGTCGGGCTTTGGTCGACCATATTTCTTCTGAAATTCTTCTGCACTTACTTGACTTCCCAGTTCTAGGTCAATTTTCGACAACGGAATATTGATAGCAGTCGGGATTGAGCCAGTGGTTTTTATTTCTTTGTATTCTCGTACATCGATCAAAAATTTCTCTGGGTAATTTGGCAAGTCTTTGATCTCATTATACTCGACGATCACAGAGGTTGGCTTCGTGCTGTAATTATTCATTGCCGCTGATGGCAAATTACAATTCGCAACATCTGATTTTATATTTGGGACTCTCACCGGATTCCATACTCTTGAATTTTCACTGAGTGTGAAGAAGTTCCTCATCAAATGTCGGCTGTTTCGGAGGGCACTACACCTTTGGATGATGACCATTCGAGACCGATTTAATGCACTGGGTATCATTATATTTTCGTTTTTGTTTTAAATGATGGAAATGAAGACAAGAAAATTGCTATGTTCACACAATATTTCGGACAGAATTTTTTATTTTTATCGTGTAGACAAAAACATTCAATATCTATTAAATGTCAAAAGATAGAAAAGTCTATAAAGTGCATGGCTTTATTCTTGGCTAGTATTGTCAAGATGTCAACCGATTGTAGCGCCATCTTGAGACCCAGCAAAGTAATTCATACCATGCGTTTTGATATTGAACTCTTAAAAGTATGCAAGTTATTTTAATTATACAATAGGATCCAACATAAGAAAGTTGGTTAATACGCAAGTGTCGAATGCCTTTTTAACCATTTGCCGTCTTCTGTTTTTGTGAATGTGTAAAAGACATGTAAAAAGATTGCGTAAGCTCGTTGACAACCTTGATGGCGCAGCGTGTTTTAGACACTGATCCACTTATACCAAGATTGGAAACCTTGCTGTCAAAATGACATTTGCCTACAAGCTAGGGAGCAGGTTAGCTGTAAGAGTATGCGTGTAATACAAACTTAAAGCGACACTGGTTAGCTGTAAGAGTACGGTTTTATTGTAATAATGATACAATTGCCTACATAATAAAGCAAGTTTGCTGCAAGAGTATGTGTGTAAAACGTAGGTAGGTTTCCAATCTTGTTATAAAGTGATCACTGGTTTTAGAGCCAATCCAACCGAGGAAAAGCTTACTGACTTACTTATCGTGGCGCTACGTCCAGGTCGGACCAGGGCCTCACCCAACAAACTTCTGCAGCCAGCTCTGTCTCTACGGCCGGAGCATTATTTTCCATTCGCTCAACATGACTTAACCATCTAAGTCGTTGGACCTTACTTTTCTGGCTAGGTCAGTGTCGCTGTACAGCTCGTACAGTTCTTGGTTGAATCTCGTCTCCATTCTCCATTAATGCAGACAGGACCAAAAATCATCGAAGAATTTTTCTCTCAAAGCAGCCCAAAGCGTTTTCATCCATCAGATGTTGTCATAGTCCATGTCTCTGCACCATACATGAGGACCGGGATGATGAGGGTTATGTAGTGTCACTTTAGTTGCTCGGCAGAGGACTTTACTACTCAATTGCCATCTAAGTCCAAAGAAGCAGCGATTGGCAAGAGTGATTCTTCGTTTGATTTCAGCGCTGGTGTTGTTGTCTGAGTTGATAGCGGATCCCAGGTAGACAAAGTCCTTAACTACCTCGAAGTTAAATCTGTCTATGTTGACGTTTGCTCCAAGACGTCGATGTTGGTAGTCCTTTCTTGTCGACAGCATTAAGTTGGTCTTGCCCTCGTTAACCGCTAGACCCATCTTCCGGCCTCCGTCTCAAGACTCACAAACGCTCCACTGACATCACGCTGTGTTCTTCCAATTATGTAAATGTCGTCTGCGTATCCTAGTAGCTGGACGGACTTTTGAAAGATTGTGCCTCTCTGGTATTGACATTGGAGCTTTGCACAATCTTTTCAAGAATGATGTTGAAGAAATCGCATGACAACGCATCGCCTTGTCTAAAACCTTTTTTGACATCAAAAGCGTCCGTTAGGTTTTTTCCGACCATGATGGAACAGCGTGAGTTTTACATTGTCATCTTACACAGACGGACGAGTTTATCTGGGATGCCAAAACTAGACATTGCTCTATATAATTGGTCTCTATAGACGCTGTCATACACGGCCTTGAAATCGATGAAAAGATGGTAGGTATCGATTTGAAGTTTCTGGGTCTTCTCCAATGTTTGGATCGATGGTGGACTTTCCGAGTCTGAAGCCACACTGATAAGGGCCCATCAGGTTGTTGACGAAGAGGTTCAAACGTTCACACAGCAGGCAGACAAGATCTTAAAGGCGATGTTAAGGAGACTTATGCTCAAAACAGATGTGCAGAATTTCTGCACGCAGGCAGCGCTTCAAGCAAAACACACGTGCAGAAACTCTGCCAAGTTTTGTCAAGACAAAAACGACACCTGCCAAAATTTAATGAGATAAATCTGAAACATGTAATGATAAACTTTCAAATTATCTTTATATGAAACCAAAAATGTTTACAGTTTATAAGCCCTAAAAATTAAGCAATAGTGATGATAGAGAACTTTGGGTTTTAAAAGACTTATGTCGTTTCAATTGCAGCAGCTTAGTCGAAAAAAAGATACAGACCAATCTGTAATATGTTTATTTTAATATCACGGGACGACTTTCCTATACCGGATTCTCTTCGTTTTTTTTGTGTATTTTTTTTTGTTATTTCTTTGCTTTAGCAGTCAAATACTAAAGAAACAACTTCAGGTTGAAGTATGTTAGTGTTGGCAGATGAGTAATATCTTACACAAAGCAGCTTTTTGTAGCAAACAGCGAGTATATGCGGCGGCTTCGCCGCTCAAGGGGTTTTAACCCTCAGTGTAGTGCACAACTCTGGCTACGCTAGCAAACTCTAAATGTCCTCAAAGGGAAATATTTAAGAAAATTCCCGCTTTAAAAAAATCCCATAAATGTACGCAGTCGACCGTACTAAAAATGACATTAAATCGTGAATTCTGTGCAAAAAGTGCAATTTTATTTAATTAATTAAAAATAGAAATATTAATTTCGACAAAAAAAAATCACTTTATTTGTGCTTTATTAACGCGTATCTATCGATTGAGACCATTTTCAACATTAAATTCAGAATCCGGTAAAGGAAAGTAGAGCCATTGGTGTAGCGATTATGTTTTTGTATAATGTGGTCATCGGGCGTTTCATCGAGGCATTGTTTTGATATTAGGTTCGGTTATCATGCAGGCAAAGAATTTGTCAGTTATTTGATCTGCCGCATAGATTCAGGGAGACTTGATTTTTGAAGACATCGATGAATGTTTACTCTGGAAATGAGAAAGAAAAGAATCTTGTATATATTTGATTGGTTTGTATAATGATAATGAAGGAACTTACCTTGTCCATGCTGAGAGTTGATTTTCTTCATGCTCGTTCGTATTATATTAATTTTCGAACTGACAAGTTGAAATAAAAATAAATTGTCAACAGCGTCAACAATCTTTCAATTTTAGTAGTGCCATAGTGCCTGGCTACACAGAGATTTTTCAAGCTACTGAAAAATCATGTGCGGTGGCTACACACTGTTGTGCTCAATCACGTTCTTCTTTTCCATTTGTTGCGGGGAACGTGAAATGTCTCTTTTTTGTTTGACATTTTTTTTAAATAATGACAACCACAATCAAATCTAATTTTCGTCGTCCAGTTGAGCTATAGAATCAACCAGTTGAACTTTTAACTGAAGTTGTAACTGAGTTTGAAAAAAAAGACCAAAACCAATTTGGTTTGCCTCTGATGCAAGCAGCCGATTTGCTTTCAAATGATCCATTGAAGATTGGACAATCCATACTCTATTTTCAGCTTCCTTTACATTTTTTGTTTATATTAATGCAATATCCAAACAGGAAAATTGTAAATGTTATTTATAATAACGAGAAATGAAGATGCATAAATATTTAATACACCACTTGTGTATGTTGATATAAAGAATACAAATTTATTTAACTAATTCAAACACTTTTTTAGAATTAACTGCATTTTCTCTATAAAACTTTTCATTCCCCTAATGCCCCACTGTTGGCTCTGGTATGTTAAAACGCATGTATGTATATTAGAGAACAAGGATTCCATAGAACCTTTTCTTTTTAACAACATTCGTAAACATATCCTCTGTCGATTTGATCAAAGGTTCGCTGTTCTGCACGCAGAATTTGCTCCCATAAGAGCCCGTATATTTTTAATTTTGCTGCGCAGCAATTCTGCACATCTGTTTTGAGCTTTAAAATATTCAGTGAAACACTTTTTTTTTTTTAATAGAATGGAAGCATGAACCTCGAAATACACTAATAGGTTTTTTTTTTGGTCGTTCGGAACAGTTCCGAACGATTCTGAAATCGTTCATTTGGCACAAAGATGACAGTTCTTGTTCTGTATAGAACAGAAAAACGATTCCGAATTTGAAGTCATGTCATTTGCGATTCTGCATATATGAGGTTTCACAAATACATAGACAATCAACTATTATGGAAGCAAAAAAGTGTTTTCATGTTCGTTTGGTATCCGGAATCGGACAGTTCTGTGTATCAATTCCGAATTACCAAAAGAAAAGACTACAAATCAGCTAACAATTTGCAAACTTTAACAATTTAATTGCTCTGCCAATTTATAAATAAGGCCGTGTGCAATTTGGGTTAAAAAATGGTTAAAACTTGACGTTTGGTTAAATTTTGACACTTCGCATTGAATAAATGTGTTAAAAATTATAGCGTTTTTTTTTTTTGGTAATCCGGAATTGGTACACAGAACTGTCCGATTCCGGATACCAAACGAACATGCAAACACATTTTTTTGCTTCTAATGGTTGAATTGTTATGTATTTGTAAAACATCATATGCAGAACTGCAGATGACATGACATTGTTTTTATTTTCTTTATTTGTAAACATGGCGGCGAGTACGTATGTGCAAATGTGTGCATGTATGCGTGATTCTGTTTTTGATTCTGACTTCAAATTCGGAATCGTTTTTCTGTTCTATCCAGAACAAGAACTGTCATCTTGTGCCAAGTGAAACGATTTCAGAATCGTTCGGAACAGTTCCGGACGACCAAAAAAAAAAACGCTATTAGACTAGCTGCGGTGGTTAAATTATGACAGTAGTTGTTTTTAAATTCTTCTTTTGCAAACGGCCTAAATAATAGTTAGGTTAGATGTTGTTTACTCTTTTAGACCATATGGGTCCATTATGAAACCACTGAAGAAAGTTACTCATGTGAGTGTTATGAACTTAAACAAACCAGAATTCAACATCCTACGACCATTTTTCCTCTTAAACGTTTTCGACCATTTCGATAAAATGGGTGGATACCACACCCCTTAATGGAAATATAACTTTTTCTCATTTTATTTCATGGCATTCAACCAAAACCTTAAAAGAATTCCAAATTTAAACATCCTACGACTGTTTTAAGATAGTGGGCGGAAACCACGCCCCTAAATTAAATTTAAATACACGCGCCCCCTGAATGAAAAAAATGAAATTCTTGAATTCGATTTCTTTGAATGTATTCGACCGATTGCAATGAAATTTGGGACAAATATTTAAGGATACAATAGTAATCTAAAAATGTTGTTTTCATATTTTTAAGATAAATAGTTTCGAAGTTTCGAAAGAGGAAAAAAACACGAACAAAATAGCCCCCTTCCCCCCGTATCGTTCTAAGGGATTTGAACCTGGATCACTTCACTTAAATGTCAGGCGTCTCTAACCATTCGGCCACGGGCCCTAATATAATTAGCTAGTCCAGTTTGAATACCAGTTTTTTTTTTTATTTTTATTAAAAGTTAAACTCTTGTTTGATATATATTTGAGTAATTATTAGTTTTTTTTGGGTTTTATTCATTCATACAAATCAATATATATTAATAAATAAAAAAAAAAAAAAATAGAGTGACGCGTCAGCTCTTGAAGAGCCAAGGCTTACTCTCATCATCAATTCTCTTAGTGCGGTGTGTGAACAATTGAGAGCGAGAGGACCTACAATTAAACGCTGATTTCGAACGGCATAATTAAGAAGCACTTTTTTCATGACAGGTTGATGCACTTGGAAGTTTTTTTCAGTTCTTCGCAAGAGGCAATGGCCGTGAAGGATGAAATAAAAACTTTTATGGGCACGAGTAGGATTCGAACCCACAACGTTCTGTTTAGCAGCCAACGCAATCATGGCGCTCATTTGAGCACAGGCGAAGAAAGCAAAGCCTTCCCCATTGATTTGTGTTACGTATACGCCGTAGTGACCTTTCCTTATATAAAGCAAATTCGTAACACTGGGCACTACCGTGCCCTATGATAACGATAAACCAAGCTTCCTTGGTTGCACTGTACTGTTTATATAAAATAACTTGCATACTATTGTTGAGTGACATTGCACGAGGACTAAAAAAGATCCCTTTTCTCAGTTGCTACAACAGAAAGAAAGGGTTGCCCTTTCTCACAACATAAGAGAGACAGAGTGGCCAGCAATCGTGTGGTTGAGGGGAGGATCGAAATCGAAAGTGGTATTATTCGTTCAACCATCGTCGGGTGCGGTTGCTGGTTTGCTCGATCAGTCGTTCGAAAATAATAAAAGTAATAAAAAAACAGTCAACCTTTCACTTTTTAGGGTTTTAAAAATGGAAACAAAAATAATGTTCAGACTTTTCTGTCTTCGGACTTTTGACATTAAATTTTACTTATATTTTTCCTCGGCACCATAAAAATCGAGATTTCATCTTGCAGATGATTTGAGTGTTATATTTTTTATAAAAAAGATAAAAAAAAATAATAAAAACCATTTTCCTCGCAACGTTTTCAATCGGAAGAAAAGCGAAAATAATGATTCCTGCTGCATTCAGTAATTTTCGAATGGCCTTCATGCGAAAAAGTAGTTGTCTGCCAATCCAACATTTTATTCGGAATCTCTTCATATTCAATGCAAAGTCGACTGGAGTAAGGAATTCAGTGAGAATGAGAGCTCCATATACAAAACACGAGGCGCATTTTAGTATACCACTTGCAGAAAAGTTTGCTTGCGGCGTGACGGGAAAGATTGGTAGCGTACAATATGAGGAGATCAATGACATACAAAAACATCCAAATAAACTTTTGATCGATGTACGGGAAGAGAGAGAAATTAATTCTGGCTTAATCCCGGGATCTATCAACATTCCGTTGTCACGGCTTGAAAATGAACTGTCAAATAAAGTTAGTGCAGAAGATTTTTATGAAAAATATGGTGTAGAAAAACCGCTAGAAAGAACCTATATAATCACGTCATGTTACAGTGGTGACAGGTCTCAATTAGCAGCTGAGCGAGTGATACGTTTGGGCTACAAGAAAGTTCGCCATTATGCTGGTTCGTGGAAGGAATATGCAGAAAAAAATAATATTACACCACCAAAATATTAGAGTGTACCATGGTTCGAATTTGATTGTTAACCGTTACATTTCTCACTCACATTTCTTATTTTTGTTTAGGTCTGTGTAACGAAATCAAGTGCAACTATGAAAATGAATCTCAAATTGAAGAGAAAGAGATTATCACAATGGATTTTGGGTTTATTTTTACAGTCAGGTTTTTTTTTTTTTTTTTGATATTTGGTTGTCTGTGATGTACATAAATTTGGAGAAATTTCTGATAGTAAAATGTATACTATCACAAATTTCTCCAAATTTTTGAAATAATGCAATAGCGGGTTGCATCACTTTTTATTCGAAATAAATCAAATGTCAAGAAATGAATTGATTTGCTTATTTTTTTCTCTCACTCGATCTGTACAGCAGTACATGGGTTTTATCGGTTATTTTGTGTACCTAAAGCCGAAATTTCCAGAGAAAGCTCTTTAACAGCCATCATTAAAATAAGGACAAAATACAAATCGTACTAGGCTAGGACCTAGGATGGTGTTGAAATGGTAGCTGTTGTGAGAGGCTTGCTTGGCATACTTGCAGAAGCGCTATTAAGTACACCGGATTGCGATGGTTCTTGTCCTCACACCAGCAAGTCGTATTAGGATAGGTTAGGATAGGTTGGAACGGCTGTCCGGATGTCATTGACTCACTTAGACCTCAAGGGTCCATTGTGATACCACTAATGATGTACTCCCATGAGTAATGAACTTAAACAAACCATTTTGTACTTTTAATGAAGTTAGAGAGACAGTTTGTGTCGATCGTTGCCAGTTCACTGGTATTATCGAAGAAGACATTACCGAGGTAGTTATTCCTTCTATTGGAGAGTGCCGGACATGTACACAGAAGGTGTTGAATTGTTTCCTCCTCCTCCGTGCAGCTTCTACAGAAGTCGTTTGCGTAGACCCCAAGCCTCAAGGCATGTCTGCCTATGAGGCAGTGTCCTGTTATGACTCCAATTGTTGCGCTTATATTTTGTCTGCTCAGGGAAATCAGGCCTTTTGACCGTTTCAGGTCTATGCTTGGCCATATTTGTTTGGTTGCTAGGCAAGTGGTACCCTGTGACCATCTAGCATTTGCTGATTCTAGAGCATATTGTTTGAAAAGATATTTGCATGTAGCAAGTGGTAAAGCTCCAATGTCAACACCAGAGGCACAATCTTTCAAAAGTCCGTCCAGCTACTAGGATACGCAGACGTCATTGACATAATTGGAAGAACACAGCGTGATGTCAGTGGAGCGTTTGTGAGCCTTGAGACGGAGGCCAGGAAGATGGGTCTAGCGGTTAATGAGGGCAAGACCAAGTTAATGCTGTCGACAAGAAAGGACAACCAACATCGACGTCTTGGAGCAAACGTCAACATAGACAGATTTAACTTCGGGGTAGTTAAGGACTTTGTCTACCTGGGATCCGCTATCAACTCAGACAACAACACCAGCGCTGAAATCAAACGAAGAATCACTCTTGCCAATCGCTGCTTCTTTGGACTTAGAAGGCAATTGAGTAGTAAAGTCCTCTCCCGAGCAACTAAAGTGACACTCTACAAAACCCTCATAATCCCGGTCCTTATGTATGGTGCAGAGACATGGACTATGACAACATCTGATGAAAACGCTTTGGGCTGCTTTGAGAGAAAAATTCTTCGAGTGATTTTTGGTCCTGTCTGCATTAATGGAGAATGGAAACGAAGATTCAACCAAGAACTGTACGAGCTGTACAGCGACACTGACCTAGCCAGAAAAGTTAAGGTCCAACCACTTAGATGGTTGGGTCATGTTGAGCGAATGGAAAATAATGCTCCGGCTCGTAGAGTCTTCAAATCCAATCCGGAAGGACGTCGCAGAAGAGGAAGACCGCGACTGCGGTGGAGCACACAGGTGGTAGAGTACCTGAACCGTGCGAAACTGGAGACAGTTAGCCAGGGACCGAGCTGGCTGGAGAAGTTTGTTGGGTGAGGCCCTGGTCTGACCTGGACTGTAGCGCCACCATAAGTAAGTAAGTAAGTGGTGTTCCTATGTTATGTTTTTGTCTGACATTAGGCAGAAGTGTTCCGTTTTTGGTGAGCTCATCGGCTTTGCAATTTCCCGGAATGTCTCTGTGGCCCGGCACCCAAATAAGGTGAATATTAAACTGTTCCGTCATCTCATTCAGAGATGATCGACAATCGTGGACTATTTGAGAGTTTGTGGAGACAGACGCGAGAGATTTGAGAGCGGATTGGCTGTCCGAGAAGATTCGTATATCCTTGCAAGATATAACGTTTTCTTTGAGCCAGGATAGTGCCTCTTTAATCGCCATTACTTCTGTCTGGAATACACTACATTGATTGGGAGGTCTGTATGAAAGACTGAGATTCAGTTGTTCCGAATAGATACCAATTCCAACTCCGTAATCGGTCTTTGAACCGTCTGAATAGAAGAAGTGTGCATTGTCTTCCAGGGGTCACTCTTCTTCCCAGGAGGATCTTGAAGGGATGGAAACATGGAAGTTTTTGCCGAATACCATTTTTGGGGTGGTATAGTCGATCTGGGATAGATCTAAAATTGTCTTGAATAGTAGTATATCCAGTATTGTTATTGTTCCATTGAGAGGTGGCTCTAAGCCTCACATATGAGTTGGCTGCCACCATTTTGGAGAAGATGTCAAGAGGTGTTAGGTTTAAAAGCACTTACAGGGCTGCGGTTGGTGTTGAGCAAAGTGCTCCTGTGATGCACATACCTGCTGACCGCTGGACTTTGATGAGCTTATTTAGATTTACCATCTTGTCCAGTGCGGTCCACCATACGACAACTCCATAAATGAGTATCGGTCTGATTACCGAAGTGTATAGCCAGTTGGTTATTTTTGGGGAGAAGCCCCATGCTAGAAGTTATGGTCCAGCTTTTGAGCATGAGACTTATAAGCAAGTCGTATTAAGCAAAAAGAAAAATAAAGTGCCAGCCGCTCATTGATATTATTTATATGTATGCGAAAATAAAGTTTACCGGACAGCCAATGTGGCTACCACCTGAGTCGCGGTCTTCCTCTCCTACTACGTCCTTTGGAATAGTGTCGAAGGCTCTCCGGGCCGGAGCATTGGTGTCCATCCGCTCTTAATGACCAACTATCTGAGTCTCAGGACCTTGACCCTAGGTCAATGTCGTTGTACAACCCGTAAAGTTTGCTGTTATATTTTCTTCGCCATTCCCCTTCAATGCACACGAATGCACACGGGATCAAATATGATCCGAAAAACTTTCCTTTCGAAACAGCCTAAGACACATTCATCTGATTTTGTCAAAGTCCATGCTTCTTCTACAATTTTACCTTAGTTGCTCGAGAGAATGCTTTTCCACTCAATTGCTTTCTTAGCCCAAAGAAACAGCGATTAGCAAGAGTTATTTTTCGTCTGATCTCGGCGCTGGTGTTATTGCCCGTGTTTAAAGCGGAGCCTAGGTAGACAAACTCCCCTACTACCTCGAAGTTGTATGCGTCTATTGTGAAGTTCTGTCCGAGCCGTCAGTGTTGGGTGTCCTTCCTCGAAGACAGCATATACTTCGTTTTTCGCTCATTTACCAATAAACCCATTTTTGGAGCTTTTGTCTCAATTCTCACAAAGGCGCCTTTGACATCACGCTGCGTTCTTCACATTATATCAATATCATCGCCGTACGCGAGAGGTTGATCCGATTTTTGGAAGATATGTTGACCGTGGAGTTCTACACTATCTTCTGAAAGAAATCGCACGACAGTGCATCGCCTGTCTTCAAGACGGCTGTCTTCAAGAAGGCTTCAGACGTTCACATATTACGGCAGAGAGGTTCTTGTTAGCGATATTAAGTAGGCTGATTCCTTGTAGTTGGCGCAGTTTAGAGGATCTCCGTTCTTCAGGATTGGGCAAACAATGCTGAGGTTCCATACATCGGGCACGCATTTGGTGCATGCTCCTCTCTAGATCGTTGCCTGCAGCTTTGAACTGCTCGGCAGCTAGACCAGCTGCTCCAGCGGTTTTGTTGGATTAGGTATAGGAATCCTTTAAGTATTACTTGACACTCGATCAGAGAAAGATCTGGCGATCTGTTGCGATTATATAACCTTCCGACGTAAAATTTTTTGCAGCATTTCCTTGTTTTGTCCGTTGTCGGCTACGACGAGGTAATGGTCCGAGTCAATGTTGTCTCCTCAGAAAGTTCTAACATCTAGAATGCTCGACAAGTGCCTTCCGTCGATCGATCTGGTTGACGGTTGATTGATCAGGAGATCTCCATGTACCCTTATGGATGTTGAGATGTGAAAACCAGGTGCTTGCTACCACAACATTTTGCCCCGCAGCAAAATCGATTAGCCTGAATCCGTTGTCGGAAGTGGTGTCGTGCAGAATGTGCTTCCGACTGTTCCACCAAAGATGTTCTCTTTTCCCAACTTTGCTTCAAAATTGTTTCGTCTTTCGTGCGATCTTTTTTCTCTTCGTCGTGAGTCATCCGCTTACACATTTGAAGCTCAAGACTTTTTGCCTGAGAAGAATTCGCATCCAAAAAGCCGCTATTGTTGCTCTCGGTAACAGTAGTTACCATAGTAAATGTCGCAGTTTTTAATCCTCCTTTTACCCATCGCAGTTCCATTAGGATAGCGGTAATGTCTGCTTTGTAGCAGTTGAGGGTCTCCGCTTATTGTTCGGCAGCACGCGGTCTATTAAGGGACCTAACATTCCACGTGCATATCCGAAATTCATTGTCCTTAAAACATTTGCTTGGGTCGTCAGTGTATCCGTCCGTTTCCGAGGCCTATTGTTGCCTCGCAACTAAATGCTTTTCGACATAGTCCGGAAGTCAACCCGACGTACAACCCCCAACCTGGAGTACCAGGCATGCGACTCCAAGTGCAAGAGCCGGAAAAACCGCTCGTTTTACGGCCTGGGCTTCAAATAAGTCGAAGTAGCCCGTAAAGGTGTTCACCAAGTAGTTCGGCCTAGCTGGAACTGAAGACGCCACCGTTGATTCCAACGGTGTGGGGTAATTAGTAGTAACAATCTACTCCGCTTCGACCTATCGACCATTGGAGGCCCTTCTGCGAAAACAACTTTCGCGTTTCATAGTAGTTGTTACCGTAAGCCGCTCCGCCACGTCAAGGCTTACCCCATGGAGGGTTTTGCAATAGTCCTTCAGCTAAGAAAAAAAAACAAAAACCGGTAAATGAAAAAAAACTTCAGAAATACACTTGTTTTGTTTTACTACATGCGTGTTTTGATTTTGACTTCAAATCGAGAAGAACACTTTTCTGGAACTTCTGGCCTATCGAATATAGAAGAATCTTAAAGCCTTCTGTACTACCAATAACTAAACCTTAACCGGCTTCTGATCGGAAGATGAATAACTCTCAATCGTTCACTACTGTCGCTATAATTGGTTCTGAACCACAGTTCACTACGACGTATGATTACTGATAATACTGTTTTTAGTAAAGGGTTTTTCAATTGTTTCTTTCACTTTTTGTCAAAATATCGTCTTCTAATCTTTCACTAAAAGTAAACCATTATGGCTAGGTAACAGCGTCAAGTACTACATTTGCACGTATAAAACTTTATTATCAAAATGGGTTTAATGTAGTAGCAACGATGCGCGTTGCGTTGCGCCAACACCCTTACGTCAACAAAACGCAAGATCTGCCGAAAAAAAACTCCGCTGTTCGTGAAAGTTTGCAGCAAACATCCAATTAACCCAGGAGCTGAAACTAAATAAAAATACGCAGCGTCGTGTCTTCGCTAATTGGGTTTTGAAGATATTGGAAGTTGATCCCAATTTTGGTCGAAAAATCATCCAATGTGGCCCTTGCAGACAACATTAGCGAGGCCATCGGTAAAATTCTTTCTGATTTATTTTATCAAAAACTGACCATTCGAACGATATTATATTTTACACCCAATGTCATTGATGTATCTCTCAAATAAAGATCTAGCCGTATTGATATCTCATAATTATACAACTTGTTTTATTCAATTTTTTAATCGACCCGCTCTTAATGGAAAACCTTTTAAATATATCGTATGTCTCAATTTAAGTGTCAATGAATTGGTGTCCTCTTTTTCATCATAAAGTTCAAGTTAGTTCCATCAAAATCTGAATTTCAATACCCTTAGCACCACAAAAACACAAGATTTTGTCCACATTCCTCTTCTGTCATACAATGATCCCCTAGAGGCTATAAGTCAGTTTTCTTCATTGTTCGACACCCTTTTGTGTTTTGTGTGTCCCAATATCCTGCATAATTTATCTAAGCTTGTGCTTTTGACAACCCTCTTCAAAAATCGTCTACCAGTTACAAGACTACAACCATCTGCTAACATAATTGACACAAATTATGTCGGTATGTGTAGGTGGAGAAGCACAAAGTTCTCCCATTAAAACCATATGCTATCGACCTGAATAGTAACAAAATATAAAAAAAAATCAGTCAAGTCCTTAGCTTGTATCATTTTCTTGAATTTTGATTGACAGCATAAAGTTCAATGAATTGCTTTAAAGTTTTCGAAGAGACATTTAACCTAATTATTTGTTGTGCGGTGGACAATATATTTGACTGAGAAGGGAACCTCTACCCTTTCCTTGAAGAAATCTTAAGGTTTAAAGTTCAACAGGTAAGGTTTGGAATTTTGATATTCAGAACAGAGGAGTAAATTTCACATCACACGATTAATAACGAGTTCAACAAACCCAGTGACCAACGCAAAATTAGGTTATGTTGCAAATAGTCATATTGCCTGGCGGCCTATTGGTACGGATCGGCAGGTATAATGTCCCTGGAAGCACGTATCGGCATTTACGATGCCCCTGATTGCATGGATCGGCTGAGACGATGCCCCAAAACGGCATGCAGGTATAATGCTCAGATCGGTAGATATAATGCCTCTGGTGGCACGGAAAGTCAGGCTCAATGGCCCTGTTGACACGGATCAGCAGCTACAATGCCCCTTGTGGCATGGATTGGCAGGTAGAAAGCCCCTGGTGAAAATGAATATGCAGGGCAGAAGCAGTAACCGTGGATCAGCAGGTATCAACACTCTTAATGGTAATTAAAATGAACAAAACGACTTTAAGATCGAAATCCTTTACTGCTGGCTGGTGGGGCGTAAGTTCCGATGATGAAATGGTCGGACTATTTCAAGCTGACTTCGACTAAATTTCTTAGTTAATAGTAAAGTATCATTCAGTAGTAAAAAAATAAAAGAGAACACGTGAAAACCGATACTTAAGTAAGATACTTTAAATTTTAAAAACACCTTATTGTTTTCACACTTTCATTCAGTAGTAGTTTTAGAGGTGACTATTTGCTGCCAGCACAAAATGAAAAGAACCAGTGGCAACACTGCCAAGCAGCCATCAGAGATGCCGCCTCTGAAGTTCTAAGGTTTACACGGCCACTACAACGAAACCTCTGGTTTGACGATGAGTGCCAGCGAACACATGATAGCTGCAGGAGACATACAAAGAGGCGCTGCAAAGAAGGTATCGATCCACTCGCAAGCTCAGAAAGTAAACAGGAACGAGGTTCAAAAGTTTAACGAAGAGGTAAAGCAAATCACCAAGGTTTTATAGCCCGAACCGAAGCCTGTATTGGAAAATCATAATGGAAACGCAGTCAGTGCTGAGGATATGAAAAGACCATTTTTCCAACATCGCCTACAAGAACAAGTCTGCCGTGCTGCGTGAGGAAGGACATCCAACACTGACGGCTCAGACAGAACGTCACAATAGACGCATACACCTACGAGGTAGTAGAGGAGTTTGTCTACACAAGCTTCGTTATTAACACGGGCAATAACACCCAGCAAAAGCCCTCTCTCGAGCAACTAAGGTAAAACTGCATAACACCATCATGCCTCATCATCCCAGCCTTACTGTATATTGTAGGAGCACGGAACTTGACAAAACCGGATGAATGTGCCTTAGGCTGTTTCGAGAGAAAAGTTCTTCAGGTCATGTTTGTTCCCGTTTGCATTGAGGGGGAATGGCGAAGAAGATATAACAGCGAACTTTACTGGTTGTACAACGACGTGGACCTAGATAGAAGGGTCGAGGTCCAGAGACTCAGATGGCGGACGGACACCAATTCTCCAGCCCGGAAAGCCTTCGACACTATTCCCGCGGGACGTTGAAAGAGAAGAAGACCGCGACTCAGGTGGAACACACAAGTGGAAGAGGACTTCAATCAACTTGAAGTGCAAAACTGAAGATAGCAAGCTAGAGGCCCAAGTCCACAAGGGGCTGTAGCGCCTTCGTACGAAAGTAACATTCAATTTGGACCGGCCTGATTATTCGCACCTGGGCTGTGTGGTTACTTTAACCTTAATTTATTTGAAAATACCCCAAACTGCAAAACGTACCTTTTAAGCCATTCTACCCGTTCATCAAGTAGTTATCTTGACCCATGCAGGCGTTTATGTTACCACTTTTCAGTCTCAACAACACCGTAAGTAGAGAGGACGTTCAAATTTGCTTTTGTACAGCTTTTATTTCTCTCTTCAAAAATCAATACATCAATTTTTTGTTAAATTTATTTTTCCGTTTATTCATTTTTATTTTTATTTACTTAAAACAATTTTCTGTTGTTGGTTATTTTTTGTTGTTGTAAGTTTCCCTTATTTTATAAATATGTATGTAGTATATAATTATTTTGTTTTTGTTTTGTTTTTTTTTGCTTGTTGTATTTATTAAATATAATAACAATTACTTATAAGTCTGCATTTTTTGTGCCAGCCATAAATATATTTATTGATTTTTTTCTGTTGTTTAAAATATATTTTTAAGCCTATTTACCTAAAATATAGTTGTTTATAAATATTGCGTTTTTTATTCGCATTGGAATATGTATGTGTGTGTGCTCTTTCGACTTAAAAACCTTTTCATAAAAAATTTTACTAAATGTTATTTTTGTTTTGTTTTTCTTTTTGCTTATTCTTAAGTCTGTACCCTCGACACCAAGTTTAATCTATTTTCTTTTTTTGTTTCATTAAATATTGTTTAGTTCTGTTTGGTTTGTTTGTTGATAGTGTTTCCAGTGCAATTTGTGTTGTGTTTATTTTGCTTATGTTAAATGTTTCGGATATTTCATATATATTTTCTTGTTTCATATATTTTACTATAAAATACACAAATTTGTAGTTGCAGCACAGTATTGTTTGTGTTTTTTGTTTATTTTTTGTTTATAAATATTTTTATTGAAACAATATTTTTTTTCTATAGTTTTACATGTAATCTTCACAAATGACTTAAATAATTTTATAATTTATTCTTTGAATATTTTTCTTGTACGAATATTTTTGGTTAGGACTGTGCTTTATTTGATATTTTTGTTTGTTGTTTATTTTGTTTGTATGACTATATTTATGATATATAAATATTTAACATATTTTTGTTTTTAAAAATATTATTCTCTATAATGGTTAACTTTACTATAAAATTTATGATTGTGTGTCTGTGTGAGTGTGTTTTTTTTTGTTGATAAATCCGTAGAGAGAGAGAGAGCGAGAGACCAGACACCATGCGGCAGGATTTTGTGAATGGGAATTCTAACATTAGGAGAAGTGGGATTGTGTGGTCGATTGGGTGGGCTCTGGGTGGTTGAACAGTGTGCTTACGTTATTGGCTAGTAGGTAGGTTTATTATAATATTTCTTTTATGCTCAGAAAGGTTGATACTTTCTTGATTAACGAGTTTCCATTTTTCCATTGCGGAAGCGGATGTCCTCTGAGAGTTGGTATTTCAAAATTGTTCGTTCAGTTGGATTTAAAATTGAAAAAAAAGGAAAATAAGACAAGAGGGAAACGATAAGGAACATTCTGTTTGACTTACTTACAATAAAGTATAAATACATAAGTAACGAGTGTAATGACAACAAGTATACCTAAATGGTTGTTTTTTTCCTTTGGAATGATAAATAGTGTTTTTCATTTTTGACTTTTAAAATATATTAATGTTTTTTTCTTTTATTAAATATAATGAAGCGTATTTTTGTTATTGTTTTAAATCGGTACAGTGGGAGATACTTATACATAATGCTAAAAAGATAAAGAATAAGACAATTTTTTATGAGTCCAATGGCTTGATACTTTTTTTTAAAGGAAAATATTCTGCAACATGTGCGTGTTTCTAAATTATTACAAGAGCTTTGGATTTTATTGCAGCACATATTTCGTTTTGTCAGTGGATGGAAAATTGATAAATACATCGATATGGTTTGTGATGTCAGATGTGTCATAAAAATCGAAACAAAAAGAAAACCAATAAGTAATCTAGACAGAGTCACGAGAATATTTTTTTATTGAGTGGCGATTTGTCAATATGCACACAAAATCTCAATAAAATTTTTCGATATTGAATGTTTATTTTGGGATCATAAAGAAGAAATGACTTGTGAATGGTTTTGAGTGGATTAGAAATGATATTTTGAGAAAGAAGGGGTTGAAGAAAGATAAGGGAGCATCATGAAAGGGACACTTGAGGAAAACACATTTTATTTTACATTACAATTATTCATTCATATTCAAAGAAATTTTCAACTGCTGCGGGTAGATTTTGGCGCCCCGTTTCGGCCATATTGTTTTGATGACATCTGTCTAATCTGTTTATGCCAAATCTTCATGGCAAGTTACAGGATTAAACAGCACGTTCAAACGATATAACTTTACTATCAAAATGAGTGTTCGTTAACGCAAACGTTGCGCGTTGTGTCCATTTTACGCGTGGTCTCACTTCACAGTCTAACCGTGGTCTAACCAACACCCGTACGTTCAAGGAACGCAAGAACATCGCCGCGGTCCGTGAAAGTGTACAGCAGAACCCGAGGCAGTCTATTCCTCGCCCAGCACAAGAACTCGGCCTTTCGCAGACTTGGCGAATTATGCTTCGGAACTTGGGCTTACATCCGTACAAGAATCAACTGATCCAGGAGCTCAAAGCTCACGACCATAGACAACGCCGTTTGTTCGCTGACTGGGCTTCGAATCACATGTACCCGCCCTTATTTGAAAACCTTTTATAATTTTTTAAGGTGCTTAAGCTTCTTTGACTTATTTTGACCATTTTCTCTGAGGCCACACGTGCAAGTTCGGATACCGACGGAATAACTGATTATGCGACGATGGGAAATTAAATTAGAAGACAAATTTTCGGATTTTTGCGTTATTTGTTCGTACTACAAGCTGCCCAGAGCTAGTGGATTGAAAGTCTCTAGTTCATTCAAAAGTAGATACATTACCTTACATTAACTGGCTCACAATCCATGAAGGATCTCAGTCTGAGATACTGCAGCCTTGAATCGGGAACGGTACCTCGCGTACACTCTCCAGTCACCGAAACCAAGTGCTTTGGCATCCGCAGTCACTTGGAACCTGGGGGCTACGATGAGAAGACTTTCCTAGCTGGAGCTTTGTCGTCCATTCGCTCGATATGACCGAGCCAATGTAGTCGTCTTTTCTTGACTTTCTGGACTACATCCACATCTTGGTACAGCTCGTACAGTTCGCAGTTGAACCTTCTTCGACATCGTAACTTACGGGACCGAAAATCCGTCGAAGAACTTTCCTATCGAAAGTGCCCGGTATCAATTCGCAATTTTTACATATCGTCCAACACTCGGCGCCATAAAGAGTAGGACTGGTAAAATCAAAGTCTTGTATAGCAGACATTTTGTCTTTCAAGTGAGGACTTTTGAACCCAGTTGTTTTGCCAAACCGAAGTAGCAGCGGTTCAATAGGGTAATTCTTCTTCGGATCGCCACTAAGGTGTCGTTTGTGGGATTGATGTTTGATCCAGGGTAGGGGAACTCCTTAACTACCTCGAAATTGCTGTTACCAACAGTGACGATTTGTCCTAGGCGGTGGACAGATGTTGCTTTGTTTGTTGATAGCATGAACTTTGTTTTGTCCTCATTCATTTCAAGACCACAATGAGTTTCGCCTGTTCTTCAATCGCTGTGAAAGCCTCAAGCACAGCTCTCTTGGATCGACCGATGGTGTCAATCCGCATAGCCTGTGTTGATTTCTGGCAGATAGTGTTTTAAGTGTTCACACGTGCCTTGCGCACTATCTACTGCAAAACTATGTTGAAGAAGTCACATGACAGCGCATCTCCTTGTCAAAACTGTGCGCATGTTTCTAATATCTCGGATGAGCTGTTACCCATTTGCACACTGCATTGTGTATTGTTAAGCGTCAAGCGTTACAGCTGGATCAGTTTGTTCGGGATCCCGAATTCAGATATCGACATCATAAGCTCTTGGTGGTGTATGCTATCATAAGCAGCTTTGAAGTCGATGAAAAGATTCTGGAAAAGACAAACGAATTTCAAGACTAAACCCACCATGGTTGACTTTTCCAGAATCTGCCTCGGTGTGAATATTTGGTTTATCGTTGTTCTGCCTGGCCCAAGGCCACACTGATACGTGCCGATTATTGTGTTGCAGAATCGTTTAAGACGCTCACACAGTACGTTGGATAGAATTTTGTATGCAACATTTAGCTGGGATCTGCCTCGGTAGTTTTTGCATGACATAGGATCGCCTTTTTTGTTGATGGGGCATATGGAGCTTATCGACCAGTCAGTGGGTATGCATTCTTCCTCCCACACTTTGTTGATAAATTGGTGCATGCGGTTTATCAAAAGACCTCATCCATATTTAAAGAATTCCGCAGATACGCCATCCGATCCGGCGGACTTGTTATTTTTTAGCTTTTGGATGACTCTTTCTACCTCTTCATTGTTAGGGGCTGGGACTGGGTCTTCATTGACTGGTCTTGCTTCTCTTTCATCATTGGCTCATTGGTCATTCAAAAGTACGACATTAAAAGGTATTATTGGCAACTTATGATGGATCTTAATATCAAGTTTTTCAGAAAGGAGGCTGTTAGAAGAGTTTGAAGTCCAAATGTAGTCAGACAGGGCTGCATTATGTCACTTATATTGTTTTTGTTCACGATTAGCGAGTGGCTTTGACAGGAAACGGAGGGATTTGATGGACTCTGATATTACACTTGAAAGGTCTTGTCATCTTCTCTCATACCTAAATATTTCTCAGCAACTGGTAGAGAAAGTACAGAGCTTTCAATACCTTGCAAAAGATGATATTTGCAAAGTATTGAAAGCTCTGTACTTTCTGTATCAAGGGAAACAACGAACAGCACATCAGCAGCCGAATCGGGAAGCCAAAGGTATCTTTTGGTAGGTCTAGAAATATAAGCGAATAACTCTATAAGCTTAAGGATCAAGCATACAGCTATTCCTATAAAACGTCGAATACGTTTAACTTAACGGTTGTAGCACCTGGAAAGTAACGGTAGGTAAACAGTAATTATTATCATTAACACATGCATACAAAACTTCCTTAGGATCCCCTGGCCCAATCGTATATCAAACGAAAATCGCCTCATGAAAAGGTCAAGAACTTATATAATTATACGAAGACATCAAAAGTCGTAGTGGATCGGACACATGCTTCGAAAAAGTATTGTAGTGCAGGTTTGCAGTGGAATCCGCTCACTCGAGAAGAAGGAAGTGCTGGACAAGCAAGATGTTCATGCAGAAGGACAGTCGAGTCGAAGAGGAGTCAGCCCAACTAGGCAAGACTTGAAAGAAGTTGCGTGTCATATTCACTAACTAACTGGCGTTAGAAGACCTAAGAAATTAAGAATGATCAACATTAAATGTCGTCCCAAGATTGCGTGCTTGAAGAATGCAACCTCAATGTTTGTCCGATACTGAAGAAAGGAAACCATTAAATAGGTATATGAAAGTCTCCTTTAAATCAACTCTAGCATCTCTTCTATTGTGCAAAAGTTTTCGATCTCTAATTAAATAAATCCTTTCTCTAAAAAATGGTTACTACTCATCTCCTTCCCACTGTACCGTATTTTGAACCATTTAATGGCATTAAAGTAGTTTTCAATAATTTTTACTTTGTTTTAAACAAAACATTAATAAACTTTGATTATTAACTTTTTATAAATATAATAATATATAATATAATATGTATTTTTATGTATAAGCAATCTGATTTCAATTTAAAATTCTATTAAATATACTAAATTTTAATTTTAATGCGAGATATAATAAAATGCATATATGTGAATACATTTTCCTAGATCACACAAAACAATTATTATTGTTTGTTCTCAGCATTATATTTGTTTAAGTTTTTTTTATTTATTGTTAAATTTGTTACTTATTTTTGTCTACTATTTGTTTAACAAACTGGGAAAAAAGCTCAAGGTTGTTCCAATTATTATAATATTTCTGTTACGGTTTTTTAAATGTTTTAAAAATATATATAATATATGTATTGTATTTTTATGTAATGCTTTGTTATTTATTTGTTAAAATTTAAAATTTAAATATTTTTTGTTGCGAAGACGGTTTATTTCATTTAAATTACTTTGTTATTTTAATATTTCTAGGGTACGGTTCTGGTATAAAATGTCCCGGTACCCCCTTAAAAAGTAAAAGAAAATAAAATAAAAATTTATCTGGACAAATAACATTTTTTTTTAATATTTTAATTTTTTGTTTTTCTTTTTGTGTTTTTAATTCTTGAATTCATTGTTGGCAGTGGTTATAGTCGACAGAGCAAAAACGTATTTTTTTTCAGAGTTCCCTTAAATTTCATTAACTTAAATTTATACGGAAATAAAAAATAAAATAATAAAAAACAATCAATCTAATTTTAAGATATTTTATAAAAGGAAAATTCTGATTTAAATCATAAATGTTTCAAAATTTGACGGAAAGCACTCTTCAAGTATCGTGTATGTCAAAAGGTTCCGCCGACTTAATACCGTTTTAGCCAAGGAACGAATATGTTCATCCAACGATTAACCTACGTTGGACGGCTACAATCGCTGGATAAGTAATTCTTGCAAGCGCAGCCATCACAGCTGATGACGAACCCATTGTTGCTATAAGTGTCAGCATAAGAGTGCAGAACATTTCAGTGGTGCATTTGGTAAGACTGTCCTTGAAGACTATTACCGTATCTACCAAACTATTCAAAGTGACTTTGAATGTGGTCTTAAGAAAGCATTTCCATCTTATGGAATTTCATTACTTTTATCCCAAACTGGAGAAAGGAAACGGTCTAAGAGCTATACAACTCTGTGACAACGCATATGTATGCATTTGACAGGTAAAATTTGCATTTATAGGGTGTCTCAGTAAGAGTGCACTTTTTCATTTTAAAATAAAAACAAGTATTTTATAACCGAGTTTTGATTTTTCTTTATAGTATTGTAAAGAAGACATGTTCCAATTAAGTATGGAATAAAAAATTCGGCAAATGACCCCGGCTCCGATGACAGGCCATTACTCTTTTCATGAAATTTTCCATGATTTTTGTACAGAGATGTGGCTGTATCTCACCGAGGACACGTTGCATTTTCTATTAGAGCTCAGGAATTATTTCTGGCTTATTCGCATAAACCCGAAATTTAACAAAACCCCAAAGAAAATAAACGCACGGCGTTAAACCGCACGATCTTGGCGGCCAGTTGACATAAGAATTTCGTGAGTCGAATGTTTCATGCGCGGTTTGGCAGGTTTCGCCGTCCAGGAATGCCGTTCACAGCCACTTTTGTTATGTAATGAGTTTTCACAATTATAACGCGCTGTTCTTTCAAAAAGCGCTCCATTTTTAATAAGCGGAATAAACAGAGGTGACAGCTGTCAAATTTCAGAGTTGCAACTTGCATGAAAAAAAATTTAAAAATGCGCACTCTTACTGAGACACCCTATACACCTTTTCAAATAAATAACAACACAGTGAAACGAAATGAATAATTCTTATTTATTCTCCGAATCAGCAGGTTGAGATTTTAAATTTATTTTGTTCTGTGAGCTCTTTATGTTTCGAATGAGATTCAGTTCGATAACTAACTAAGACAGAATTTAAAATAATGGTACTAGTTGCTCGATAGATAGCTCGATAACGTGAGAGGTAGTGCCTAATGCACACAATTCAGTCACGTATTGTTCGACCACTGATGCCGTGATTCGACCCCTGATCAATCATTCAAGCAAAGGAAAACCCCAAATACCTCGGAGTTAACTTCAACGAGCTGTGCCGCTTCAACAACCGCTTTCTGGGACAGTGCTAGCCAAAGCTAACCTAGCTTGCCACTTGAAGAGACCTCCAGAGAATTTGGATTGAATGTATATCGATAGAGGGAGTATTATGTACTTCAGCAACAAGTGACTCTTAGAGGATGCCTGAATCAAGCGACTGGACATATTTTCTGCTGATGGGAAAGATGACCAATGATAAATCGAAAATCTAATTAGTTGGATTTCTTTCTTTGAAACGTTTTACCCTAGCTGTTGGAAAAAAATCCGACCCCATGTTAGATCATAGAAAACATGTTTTTCCAAAACCCATTAGCCGTTAAACTATAAAGCAGTGGCGGATTAAGCGTTGAAGGCGCCATAAGCAAGCGCAAGCGCCTATATTTAAAAATAACTCATAGGTTCTTTATTTTGATCAAAAACCGATGCAGGCGTTGAAATCGAAAATATCTTACGAGTTCGGTTTGAATTATTTTAAATAAGATGTGCCGAACCGTAAATTTTGTAAACCAAATCTAGAAAGCAGAAAACTGAGGTTCTTAATCCGTCAAAATCCTTACCATCCGCTGATGAATTTCGACCATTAGTTGATTTGCCCTTACAATAATAAAAATCAATAACACTAACGCCTAATTTTATCGCACAGTTCTAAATTCCCTTTATAACTCGATCTAGTGAATCTCAGTCTAAAATCATCGTTTTAAGAACCTAGTTCTAGCATGTTTTTGAAAGTTTTGAGTCCACCGGCAGTATTTTTTGAGAGACATTTCCTTCAATTCGAAACAAAATACAAATAATTTTTGACTTTGCGATTATTTTTTGTTTGTATTTGTGTACCTTTGGTAATTTTTATATGTGTGTACCTTACCTATGTTTATTTCTGTGATGCTCGTGGCGAGGTGTTTATGTGCGTTGGCTCTTACACAGAACGTAGGTTCGAATCCTACTCGGGCCAATAAACTGTCAAGAAAAAAGTACATAGTAAATTCATTCCAATTTTTACCGTGGTTGTAGATATGTTGAAGGTCTTCTGCCACCAGTTGAAGGACTGTTGAAAACTTTTGCGTTGTTAAACTGAAGCGCCGGAAAAAAAATGGTGTCGTCCCATATTTTAATAGTGACAATTATTGACATTGGATACAAATTCCGTTCTTCCAGCATAACGTTCGCTTCGTATTCGTAGGAAATCATCAAAAATTAGATCAAAAGAGAATAATGGGTGACGATATACGAACGTCCAACCAATTATTCTCTTTTACTTTATTTTCCGAAAATGATTACAAATTCAATTCATTTTGCTCGTTGAAAAAACGAAATTTTAAATAAACTAAGTTCCAGGGCACTAGACCCCTGAATTCGAGGGTCTAATTTTATCGAAGTTCTAACTAAAACAAAGTTCTAAATCGAAGTTCTAACGCGAGAGTACTTGGTGAAGAACTGTCTTAGAACTCATATTTGAAATGAGTTTTCAATAAACCGAGTGATAACCGATGATATTGATATAATGGGAAGAACACAGCGTGATGTCAATGGCGCCTTTGTGAGATTTGAGACAGAAGCAGTAAAAATGGGTTTAGCGGTAAATGAAGGAAAAACGAAGTACCTATATGCTGTCTTCGAGGAAGGACACCCAACATTGACGGCTCGGGCAGAACGTCATAATAGACGCATACAACTTCGAGGTAGTAGAGGAGTTTGTCTACCTAGGCTCCGCTATAAACACGGGTAATAGTACCAGCGCCAAGATCAGACGAAGAATAACTCTTGCTAATCGCTGTTTCTTTGGGCTAAGAAAGCAATTGAAAGGAAAAGCCCTCTCTTGAGCAAATAAGGTAAAACTGTACAACACACTCATCATCGCAGTCCTGCTGTATAGTGCGGAAGCATGCACCTTGACAAAATCGGGTGAAAGTGCCTTAAGCTGTTTCGAGAGGAAAGTTCTTCGGGTCATCTTTGGCACAGTGTGCATTGAAGGGGAATGGCGAAGAAGATATAACAGCGAACTTTACGGGTTGTACAACGACATGGACCTAGCCAGAAGGGTCAAGGTCCAGAGACTCAGATGGCTCGGTCATTTAGAGCGGATGGACACAAATGCTCCGGCCCGGAAAGCCTTCGACACTATTCCCGAGGGACGTAGGAGGAGAGGAAGACAGCGACTCATGCGGCGCACTCAAGTGGAAGAGGACCTCAATCAACTTGGAGTGCAAAACTGGAGACGACCAGCTAAGGACCGAGCTAGCTGGCGGAGACTGTTGATTGAGGCCCAAGTCCACAACGGACAGTAGCGCCACCTTAAGTAATTAAGTAAAAGTTACAAGTGCGGTTCAAATTCATAAGTTTGCTACTGTAACAACCATGAATGAACTCCCATTATTTGCCACTTGTAAAAATCATTGCGCCGGCGTGCCCCTTTTTTGCCTCGCGCTCCTAGGCACATGCCTAGTTTGCCTTTAGGATAATACGGCAATGCTATAAAGTGTTATACCCCGTTACATAACATCTTTTTTCCCTAATCAAGAAATGTTCTTTAAAAAAAAAGAACGTTGAGAAAATAGATGTCAAAATTCACACCCTGCTAAACATTTCTCCAAAAAGGAATTAAATGCACCACTGGAAATAAACTAGAATATTGTACTAAATTTATTTACAAAAAAAAAAAGAAATAAAAAAACGGAACAAAAACCATAATTTAAATATTAAAAAGAAAAGCAAAATGGGAACTTCAATAATTTTTTCGTTCATTTTCTAACCCAACCTAACCTTGGAATATATTTTGTTGTATGCTCTTTTCTGTTCCTCAACAATGTCAACAAAAATGTTGCTGCCTTCTCCAATGTCATTTCATTTACTGTATTGTGTTTCTTTTTCTATTCTTTGTTTTTGTTATTTTTTTCTATTAAAACTCTTACAAACTTCTACAAAATTACAATTAGGTACATTTCTCTAGACCTCACAAGTATCTTGGACAAAATCACATTTATTTCATTTTTGTTATATTTTCTATTTTTTTTTGCAATACATTTTTTGTTGTTTCTTAGTTTAAATAACCAAACGCTTCCTTACCGAACGTTTTCCCTGAGCCGACTATAGTAGTTACATTTGTTGTTGTTGTTGTTGTGTTTGAATTTTTTTTGTTTTTGTTTTTCTCGTAAACGGTAGCAGCAAATATTGTATTGTATCAAATTCTCCACCATCTTGATATCATCAACATTAACTTCAGCACAGTATCATTTGAAGAGAGTGGATTTTTTAATTTATTTTTGTGGAACCGGAACCCCCGGAACCGGACCGAACGAACATAATGTTTTTTTTTGGACGCTTAGTGAATGTTTGTGGTTTTTGAGATCCTTCATTCAGAGAATTCGATATTTCTACGTGGTGAATTGCCATTACTGGATTGAGAATCGGTTTTCTTGAGAATCGATACATGATGACCGACAGCAGCTCCTTCACTACGACTAGGACATCCGATAATGGAGTCTTGTTTTTGTAAAAATCCTCGACGTTGGTCGGCAAATGATATAACTGAATCTTGCTTAACTAATTGATGTCTTCTTGGTTCTGTTTGGGACGAGACGAAATAAAAGAGAACGAGAAAAAAAACTCAATTATAGTTCGGCTTTTATATTTATTTCACAAAATAAGAGATGGAAATGGCAATAGATACTGAACGAAGATGGAGGATAGTCGTAAAACTATATAAGCATGTCATTAGGAATGAGATTGACTCTGTTAAGGAGTGAACAACAAGAAACCGGAAACGCTGTCATAAATAAATTGGAACATCTACGAAGGAGAAAGTTTTTTGTTTTGTGTTGATTTTAATTTCATGAAGAATCAAAATAAAATTGAATGGCTCTACAAAAATTGATTCCTGGTCAATCGAGTTTCATATAAACAAAGATTATACATTTATATTGGCCAAACTGTTTTCGTCTCTTGAGATTTTCGGTTATCTTAAGTTTTTGTTTTTAATTAATTCCAAATTTTATGGGCAATTGAAGTTGCTCAGAATTAGGCTATAAATTTTATGGGTTTTTTGGTACCATCTTAATCAAATCTGTGAAATGGAAAAGTTGGTTCTACTAAGATAAGTAAATGCTATTTACGATTTTGTTCAACACTTTCTGATTGAAGTAACAGGCTTTTTAAGTGGTTGAGTGGGCATTTAAAAATAGGGTTGTTAAGGGACAATCAATTCACTTGTGGTTTAAGAAACGCACAAAAGATATTTGGGTTGGGAAGAGCGACGAAGCACCAAGGAACTGAATATGTAATTAATCATTGCTTTCTGCAGTCAGCTAAACTGTCCACAAAACGAGCTCTAGAAGACGGAAAATAAGAGGTGAAGAACGTTTATGTCACACGAAGTCATTGAACACCAGCACCACACTTCTTTTCTGATGAGGACACTCAAAAATAATTTCAAATAAAAAAGAGTTTAACAAGGCGCTGGGTTGACGGATCCGAGACCATTTACATCGTCTGTAAGATCGTGTTTGTTGCACATTGTACTATGTGACAAAAAATTGTCCAATAGTCAAATGTCAACACCAGAGACACCACTGCATTGAATAAGAAGTACAGGAAGCGGTGTTAGCTACATGTACAGTGTACGTGAGTGAAGCAACAAAAATGTCTGATGATGTCCATTTTTAGAGTATGTGCTGTCAATTTTTCGGGTATGTGCTGTCAAACTTTGACTGTGTTGTCAGTCGAGTTCAGGGGTGTATTATTTCTGTTCGTGATGGTAAGGCTGCAATTCGTTGAGTTTCCGTAGTGGTGTAGTGTGCACGGTTGCTTTGAATAATTCTTCCATCGTGTTTCGAAACGTTTTTATTTGTTGGTTGTATAACAATAGGCGTAATAAACGTGATGAATTATGGATGAAAAATCAAGAAAATGTACTGGAAAATAAAAGAATTAAACATTAAAAACCGTGCAGTGCATCTTAAGTGTTAAAACACCATGCTTCCTAAAAAAAGAATTGAGATTGAAAAAAAAATAAGTTGAAGCAAAATCGATGAAATCTTGATTTAATCAAATTTTGCTTGGCGCCCCTGAGATTAACTATTCAACTGCAGACCAGTCCTGTTGTAATGCGTTTGTGTTTGTGAAACTCACACTACTTAGAAAATTGCTTCAATTCTTGTTCATAAGACCCCTTCCTGTACTTCTTATTCAATGCACCACTGATGTCGACAGCGACATTATCAATTTGTTGGAAGTGTGTTTGTTGGCCATCATGTTTGACAAAAAGTTTGATGAAAAGGAAAATTAGATGATGAGGCAATGCCGTCGGCTAGAAAGAACCCTTAATGCCTCAATTTCGATGAGATGGAAAAATGTCACATAAACAGTTTTTTTAATTTCTTATGCGGCATTGTGCATCTGTAAAAAACTTATTTTGTAATGGGTATAAAATGCTTATCGCATGTGTAAAAGTATAGAAAATCAGAGCGTAAGAAACATCAAACTCTCTTTGGTGTTTGGGTTTCCTTAGCATAGTTACGTAAAGAAAAGTTAGTTGCGAAGCAACAACAAGAATCGGATACGGACGGATTTACTGTTGATGAACCATGCAAAAGATATAAGGTCAACGAGATTCGGATCTGTACATGGAATGTTAGGTCCCTTAACAGACCACGTGCAGTCAAACAATTATCGGAGGCCCTTGACCGTTATAAGGCAGATATAACCGCCATCCAGCAAATGCGATAGGATGGCCGCGCAAAAGGAGGATAAAAAACTGCGATACCTAAGACTGTTACAGAGAACAGCAACAGCGGCTGTTTGGATGTGGCTATATCGTTAGAGACAGGCCTAGGCAGTATATCTCAAGCTTCAGAGCTGTCAACGAGCGCCTCATCGACAATCCACATAAAGGCTACATTCTTCAAGAATGAAAGATGACGATCCTAATGACAAGTTCTACGAGCTCCTCGACAAGACATACGAGCAATGCCCTAGCTTCGACGTTAAAATCGTCTTAGGAAATTTTAACGCCAAACTAGGAAGAGGACATCTTTGGTGGAACATTCGGAAAACACAGCCTGCCTCCAGACCAATCAACTGTCAACCAGATTGATCATATTGCGATTGACGCAAGACACTTTTGAAGCATTATCGATTTTTTTTTTTTTTTATAATTAGCCCACACTCAAGGGGTTTTTTATGCCCTTATTATGCCAGAGACACAGTGAGTGCTTTAGGAAATATGAAAGGAGTTGGAGAGCAGGTGCCGGTGAACATTGGTCTTAAATTCCTGAACATTGCAATGATTTGGAAAGACAGAGTGTGGAAGGGAGTTCCACATTCGCGTAGTACGGCTAAAGAACTATTCTCTATACTTGAGCGTACGACCGAAGTTGGGCTCAAGGTGAACTGATGGGCATTCCTGGAGGCGCGGGTATTATGGTTGAATATCTTTAGGGGAGGAATGCAACTGGCTATTTCACTAGAGCAAATATCGTTGAAGTAACGGTAGAATATGGTGAGGCATGGACATTACGGCGATGTTCGAGAGATGTAAATGACTCAACGATGGTATGATCACTAATCATCTTGAATGCTCTTTTTTGGATACTGTTCAGAAGACTTAAGTATGTCACTGGAGCACCAGCCCAGACATGGGAGTTATACTCAAGCTTTGGACGTATGTAGGTTTTGTAGATGATAGCCAGATCAGAAGGGGAAAAAAATTTCTTGCACCGTCTTAAGAAACCTAAACATCTTGCGGCATTTTTGGCGACATCGCATATGTGCTCGCTCCACAAGAGGTGGTCAGTGATGCACATACCGAGAATCTCGAGATTTTGGGTCTCATTGATGCAAGTGCCACTCATGGACAGTGGCAAGGGGGGTATGTCTCGCTTCGACGATACAAGACAGCATTGTGTTTTCGAAGCATTAAACTCTACGCGGTTCTTAATTCCCCATTGTACAATGCTGTTTTGGTCAGAGTTTAATGAGCGTTCGGACAAGGAATGACTCAAGGTTACCATGTATGAACTGAAGCAATAAAGACTAAACAGGGAAATGTCGTAGTAGAGTGCTGAGTGCTGAGAATATGCAAGGACCACTTCTGCGGACTGTACAACGGCGATGACGAATCAAATTCCGCTGTCAGGTAGAATGAACCATTCAATGAAGATTTCCGTCTACCCAACCTTGAACCTTGAAGAAGTGAATATAGCAATATGTAAGCTTAAAAGCAACAAAGCCGAGGGAGTTGATGGCATCACTGCCGAGCTCTTCAAAGCAGCTGTCGATGACTTGGTAAGGAGCATGCACCAACTCATCTGCAGAATATATTCAGAAGACAGCATGACCGATGAACAGAACTTCAGAATTGTTTGCCCGATCCTGAAGAAATGAGACCCTCTAAAGTGCACCCACTACAGAGGCATCAGCCTCCTAAACATCGCCTATAAGATCTTTTCTGCAGTACTATGTGAACGTCTGAAGCAATTTGTCAACAAACTGATAGGTTCATATCAGTGGGGCGGAAACTCCACCATTGATCAGTTATTCACATTACGGTATGTCCTGGAAAAAACTCAAGAAATCCAAATCGACATCTACCATTTTCTTTTCGATTTAAAGGCTGATGCGTAGACAGTATCTATAGAGAAGAACTTTATAAAGCTATGTCCAGTTTTTGCATTTCTACGAAACTCATTCGTCTGAGTAGAAGCACCGCTAATCCGGTTCGAGGGAAAAATTCTACGGAAGATCTATGGTCCTGTATGCATGAACGGTGAATGGAGGAGAAGATTTAACCACGAAACTATACGGGCTGTATAGAACAGAAGATCTGTCAAACCAAGCAGAGAACCAATCCTGGTAGTACTTGTTGTTCCATATACAAAGACTAATACCAATCGTTCCATATACAAAGATCGGATGTAGATACTGATCTTATGCGCATTTCTTGGGGAGCGAGTATTATTTCACTTGGCCCATGGCCCGTTAAAAAGGGGTGATCAGCTCACCTGGCCTCTGATCGGCGAATGATATGACGGAATCTTGTTTCTGCAGTTTCTGCCGCTTAAGTTCTAATGGTGAAATATTGCAACTATCCTGTTGATTGTTCAAGCAATTCTTACGATGTTCAATGTACGAATATTGAGTGTCCTGCTTGCACAAAGTACCACGTCGCGAATCAATTGAAATTGTATCCTGTGTCGAGAACGAATCATTACGTTCCTGTTGAGAAATGAATCCGCGTTTTGTTTCGATATACGATATGACAGAATCTTGCTTTGTCAGTGACATTTTCGAACCGTTGCTGTCCTGTTTGCAGAGCATTCGTCTCGATCCATCACTAGACGCACTCTCTTGCTTGATAAGCATTTGACGTGATCCGTGCGAGTCCTGTTTCAAAAGCATTTGCTGTGACAGATTACTGTCCTGTTTGATAATCAAATTGTGTCTCCGCAGAGCATTTTGCTCGTAGATGTATGATACGACGTTCGGTTTGCGAATAGGACTGCCTGGACTCTTTTTTGAATTCTGATGCTGATATTGGGATGATTTACGAGTGCTGGCAGATGATGAAACAAGCAGGACATTGTCATAGTAGCTGTGTGGGGGAAGAAAGAGAGAAAAATAGTTCAGCAAATGAGATCGTAAATGTTCACACAAGTTGACATACCGTAAGCGACCACAACATGAACGTGATTTGATGATTGCAGCAAATCCTCGACGGTACTTCTTGTTGAAAAACGCATATAAAATCGGATTGATGCAGGAATTTGAGGATCCCAGCCATTGGGCTATCGGGGTTACTGTATTAAGAATTTCTCCTTCTCGCTGAGTAATCTCGCCACCTGGCAAAAGAAATAAATAAAACCAAATCCTGGCAGCCCTACACTACAAATATGCTTACCAAATTTAATACGAGCAAATATCACATAGAGCGGCAGCCAAGAGAGCACAAACAATATAACAACAGCCACCAGCATCTTAATTACTTTGACTTTGGACTTCTGTTGCATTTGTTCCATTTGGGCGTCATTCGAATCGCCCGGAATCGAACGTGTTGAAACTTTAATCCATATCAAGACATAACACAATGTTATCAATGCCATCGGCAGCAAATAACATGCCACAAGTTGGGCAAATAGAAAGTACAAATTGCCATCGGTACCGGGTGGCCAAACTTCTTGGCATAAGAACATGTCGGGTGCCATTGGAAAGGCGTCCGATGCTGGCACCAAATCAAAAAATAATATCCATGGTATTGTCGAACCTAATGCAATGACCCAAATGCAAAAGATCATGAAACGGGCACGACTTTTCGTCATCTGCTTAAGTGGCCACCAAATTGCGATGAATCTGGAAGAAAAAGGATTTTCGTTGTTATTTCAAAAAAGGTTAGACACATTTTGGAGAGTTTATTAATTCAATTATATTTTCGTCTTCTTGTGATGTTTTGAGCGATTAAGATATTAAAGCTTTAGAGAATAGGGAGGTTATCATAATTTCGTTTTTATGAAAAGGATGAAAAGGCCATAAAGTGACTGACGGGATAGATTAGGATTTATTAACGAAATTATTCAAAGACGAGACTGAGAGTTGTGAGTTGTTAGGAGAGAATTTACTTCGTAAACATTTTTTAAAGGTTTTTGAACGCTGTCCATTAAGTTTAACGATTCAGGAATTTGCTTAATGTATTTTAAATGCAAATGAGGTAAGTGGATTTTAAGTCAAAAATGAAATAATTATACCCAAATATTCTTTTAAACATGTTCTTGTTCTTAGAGAATTAAATAAATTGGCGAAAAGATGTAAAGA
>CAKKXW010000003.1:72416464-72476464 GCA_920937365.1 Sphaerophoria rueppellii | reverse complement strand
GCAGCCGCGTTGATCTCCGTTTAAGGAGCAGATGCATTGTACCTTCTATTCACCGAATATTGGTTCCCGACCAATCATTCTCCCCGCAATGCTTTTAGTTATCATCGGTAAAATCTTTCGCTTCCGGAGCTTTTTGTCGGGCTTGTCGCTTGGCGTGCATCAGGCATAACGTTATTGGGAATGGATCAGACTCACCATAATTAGAAGTAAATATTGTTTTGGTACTCTTCTTGCGATGTTGCCAACACTGATTCTACTACTACATTGCGGAAAGTTTCTCACCAAAACGCTGTCAGTAACCATGGGTTCTACTGTGGTGCTTAAAGAATCGCTTTACAGACTTAACTGTGTACTTTGTCGAAAAGGAAGCGATTAGAGTCAACATTATTTATGCCATCTTTTCAGAGCGTCATAAGACTCCTTAGAGTCGCCATCCAGTACAGTAATTTCTTCGCATGTTACCCTGACGTTTTTAAAGTGGTAGGATACATTCTATCCCGTTCTTGCAAGTTTTATTTTTTTACAGCAGTATGTCTGGCCACCTGACCTCTCCATCTGTGTCCACTTGCATTTCTTAGCAATTAAGAAAAGATAAAAACAAAAGAACACACAAAACTGGATATTTGAAAAATTCCCAACTTTCTCTCAAGGCCAAATTGAAATCGTTTACAATTCACTAATTTCTTTTCCTTATCCAATATTCGTACCAAATCAGAAAACGCAATAAAAAACAAATTAAATAGAAAAAAAATGCCATAACTTTATCATGGCACAAGCAGGAACAGCATCAGCAGTGACAGTAAGCATCACTGAGTGCCTCAAGCAAAAAACTATTTTGCGCCAATTGAAAGCACAAAAAATGCATCTCTCTCCTTGTTGCAAGGACAATTCGTCGAAGAGAGAGAGATATTTGATTGGTTTTCATTGGAATGGAAATTTCCTTCAATTTATATTTGCACTTTTTTTCCACCATCCTGGTTCTATTTTGTTCCCCTTTTTGTTGCTTTTCGAAATCTGATGATATTGAAAATTTATTATCCGCCACGTCTTTTCACGATAACACTTCCGGCTCCGGTATATTGGAGTTTCACAAAACGAAGGAAGATAAGAAGAAAAACATGCAAACTTAAGAAACTTTCGTATTCGTAATGCAGTTTTTGGATGTTTTTTTGATGTTCAACACGATTTCAGGATTTGCAAGTGCAGAAGTGCAGTTTGTGGTATGCTTTTGAGTTTTTTCTTATTTCGAGGTTTTATTTGTGCAGCTTGAGTTTTTTGGGAGCTGTTATGTCGTGTAGCGTGTGTAAACAATTTTGTTTGGCAATTTATCAAATAGATTTATTTGGTGCAACCGCAAAAAATGACAACGTCAATGGTGTGTTGAAAAAGTCAGTAAAAAGTTTGGATTTTCTTAAGGAATGCAATTTATTGTGCGAAACGTCAACGTTGAAAAAGTTATTTTAGACGGAAATAACAGTGGCACTTAAGTTTAGGTAGTTTGAAGGAATTTGACAATTTAATTGGTACAGCAAATTGGGATTTAAGATCTAGAAACATTGATTTCAAATGCTTATGAACTTGAAAATTTATATTATCGCTTACCTATAGAATTAACATTCAGAGTCCGTTACATTGGAAATTTTGCTATATTTCCTTATTTGCCGCACAATGATACGTCCATAACCAAATGTCCCTTAAACCCAAATAAGAGAATAATCATTTCGGCAGTGGGAATATTACAAACCAAGATGCACACGAACACCTAAGACCAGCAGAAGTTTTGAACGATATAAGACGACAAATCTTTTTTGGTCCATTAGCTTCGACTTTATTTGTTACAGAAAAAGAATTTCGACCTCAAGTGCTACAAATTTCTTGAACGTCAACCATATTAACTGAATGTCCCAGTTGAATTAGACTTTGTTTTGGCGGTTCCAAGTAAGTTTAAGTTGGAGTCAGTTTCAACCTCTCTATAGTAACCTTTAAATACAATAAATAAAACAACACAATTGATTTAACCGACTGAATACGATCACGTTGCAAAGAGAAAGTTAAAGCGCTCTGCAGAGCCATAGCTCCGCAGTAAGAAGCTGATGTTCTGGTTAGCTATCAAGCTGATATAACTGCATCAAAATCGGTCATCCAAGATACTAAGCATTCGGAGTAATACTCTTATCAGAAAAAAAGTAAAACCTCTATTCATGATGAGCCGCATCGCAAAAAATAATAGACTATGAACTCCTTTCGTGCGATGCAAATTTAAGAACATGAGCCTCATAAAAGTCCACGGAACTACTGAGTAGTCTGGAGTACGAACTCGAAGAAAACAGCGGCAATTTCTGCTTAGGAGATTAAGTTAAAATAAACCTAAGTGATGGAATACACTTGTAACTTATGCAGTATACGAATCCGCTTTTCAAGTGCGAATTAACACGGCTGCCTTGTACAAAGCAGAGAACAGAAACGTTTACAGTTAGGGGATTGGACTCACCGCGGAAGAAGTCGATAAAGAGTAAGTCATGGAACCAAAGTGCGAGCCACCCATAGAAGAGAAGTGAACACGTCTCAAAATAATGTCATAATCGGATCCAATCAGCTAGTTTAGTGATGAATGAAAACTAGCGAAAGAACGTGAGAATCCTACAAACCGAGTGATGCAGAAATCGCTGGTAAAAAATATAATGTCGGTCATTTCACAGAATGGTCGCAGGCTCTGGAAGAACCTCCGTGAAGTTGGAATTGGCAAACAAAGATCACCAAACATAGAGGAGGTTTGTAATGAATTAAATCAATTTTTTTTATATTACCGTTCCCCAACCCACAAAACCATTTACAGCACAAGTTGGGCCTTAGTCATCGAACCTCCGAGATTTTTTAACTTTGTAGCTGTTACTCCTAAAGACGTAGTGGTAACCTGCCACTTGCCACTTATTTTGCATTATTTGACTTTTGCAAATAATTCGATGATTACTAAGAGTACATCTCACGTTTCTTGGAAACTAAATATGTATACCGATACCTTAGAATAGCAGTGGAACAGAATGTCCCCCATTTTTAATTCTACCATTTCTATCCGAAATTGCTTAAAAGCAGTGAATTCACCGACATTGTCTTGAATTTCACTTTGGGCCTTAGTGAAAAAATATTTTTGACGGTTTCAACATACATACTAACTTCATTAAAAGCACGAATTTGTTTGTTTGAGTTCATTAATCTCCCATGAGTATTTAGTGGTATCACAATGGATCCTTTAGGTCTAAGTGAGTCAACAACAACTAGACAGCCACTAAAACCTAACCTAACCTAGCTAAGGACCGAGCTGGCTGGCGGAGACTGTTGATTGAGGCCCAAGCCCACAACGGACTGTAGCGCCACCTTAAGTAAGTAAGTAATCTTTTAATAGCTTACTTCTGTGACCAAACAAACGATGCCAATACTCAAGACAGTATTTTTGAGTCCCTCCGTCATTCACCAAAAGTGCCTTCGAATTGTTGAATTTGAATCTAAGCCTCGATTTGTATAGGTAACCAGCTAAGTCAGCTATTACTACCTCTTGTCCTTTTTCCGTCTTGATTGAACAAACCATATTTACCGACACCTATTACAAATCTTTATCTCTTATTCTTTTTACAGATAATAAACTCCCTTGAAGATCAGGGATATGTAGAACATCTTCGATTCGAATTGTTTCTTCCTTGTTGTTGCAATTCATTACTTGAATCTTACAAGTTCCTTTTCCTTTCGTAATCATTTCTTCACCATTTGCCACTATCACCTTCTCATTATGATTTGAGTCCATGCTAGAGGAAATTGTTAAGGTTGTTGGTGAAGTTATGGTGCTGACTTTTCCTTGTTTCTTCCAATTTTTCCATTGAATACATTTGCGGAAATCTTTCTTCATATGACCGTTCGAATATTTATTAGTTCACTTTAGTGCAGTATAATCATTCGCCTTAATTTGCCTTGAAAACTCTTCCATTAACTTTGCTTCTACTAGATCCAAAGTTAATGTCGCTTGATCTCTTGTTTCAAGAGCTGTAACAAGCGTATTGTGTGACCTGAGCAGACTGCTAGAACCATTGCAACAGTCCAACTATCCGACAATTGATCTTCACCCAATGCTGCTAGTTTGTCGAAAAGTGTAGTCATTGCCTGAATGTGTTCCACTGTTCCTCCATGCTTGAATCTTCCAATTTTAAGCTACATATTTTTCGCATGAGCTGTACCTTATTGCTTAATGTCGATTTTCTATGATGATGTCTAAGCTTGTCGCACATAGCTTATGCTGTTTTAGCCTTCCTGACATGGTGAAGTTGGTTGTCCTCAACAGACAAGCCGATGAGTACTATCGCATCGCTGGACTTTTTGGTCCATTCTGCTGTTGGTGGTTCAGGTTTTGGATTAAGAACCACCTCCCATCCTTTCTCAACAAAAGCTCAAGCTTGTACTTCCAAATGATGGTAGTTATCTTGTTTCGTCCATTTTTTTAAAATCTTAGCTTCTAGAAATCTAGGCCCAGATTTAGTTTTAGATTTAGTTAGATTTATAAGGTTTCTTTATTAAAGAAAACAACGTCTTCTATGTAACGACATTTCTGATTTTCAATAAACTGATAAAGTGATTATAATTTATTATTCAATATTAAGTGATAAGAACAAAGTATTGTCACTTAACGAATGTAATATTTAACGGATAACCCTTTTCACTACACTACAATACAGTGCCTTGCATAAGTATAACCGCAACCGGAAAAATGCATTTAAAAGAAAACCTTCAATAGGAGTGACTCTTTACTATTTTTTTTATTGAGTTACATCACTGATAAAGCAAATTGAGAAGAAAATAAAGTACCATTATTTCCTCTCCTGGTGTTTAAAAATTAAAAACAAATTTTGATGTATTGCAAAAATATAACCGCACAATGCAAATCTTTTTGAACTGCATTCAGTCAAGTGCTTTCAAATAAAAACAACAATGCCACGTGGTACGCATTTAAGCGAAATTGAAAAAGGCAAAATATTGGCTTCTCGGTCAAGCGGCCTAAGTTTTAGGGCTTTTGGAAGATAAATTTCACGATCGGATCGTGTTGTTCGAAATTTTTTAAAACATCCAGAATCTTATGGGACAAAAATAAGACCCGGGATTCCGCAGAACTGGCACGTCACGACAAGAGGCGTTTAATCAATGCTGCATCCAATTCGGTGCATTCTTTATCGGAATTTCGTAACGAATTGGGTTTAGGAGTTTCGGTTTCAACCGTTTCTCGTGCTTTAAAAAGCAGTGGAGTGATTGTTCGGGGAAAAATGGTGCCAACTCCAAATTTAATAGCAGCCCACAAACAAAAAAGATTGGAATTTGCCCGTCAAAACATAAATCGGGATTGGAAAACCGTAAGTGACTTTCTATTAATCTATACTAAAATTTCGTTATTCCAAATGGCATACTGGAATGAATGTTTTTTAGTTGGTTATTTACAGTGATGAAAAAAAGTTTAATCTCGATGCACCAGATGGTTTTTGTCGGATATTGACACGATTTGAGGAAAAAGGAAAAGTTTTTTTTTCCAAGAGGAACTTTGGTGGTGGCAGCTGTATGGTTTGGGGGCCTTCTGCGAGCGTGGTAAGGTTGCACTTTCCTTCACCTCTACCAGAATGAACAGTTCTGACTACACTTCGGTCCTTGACTAGAATTTGGTACCTTATTTATGACGATTTCGTCGAGTTCAGCATGTCTTCCAGCAAGATAATGCCCCAATTCATGTAAGTCGTCAAGGTTTGGATTGGTTCGAATCGAAAAACATTATTTTGATGGAGTGGCCGTCACATTCTCCAGATTGCAACCCCATCGAAAATCTTTGTTGAATTTTAACTCGCAAAATGTATGCCCATAATAAGCAATTTGTTAGTGTTGCTGAGCTGCGAGAGGCAGTTGTGACAGAATGCCAAAAAGAATTCTAAGATTGGTGGAAAATAGAGGTAACAAAATTGCATATTAATTTTTTGTAAAAAATGAACTTAAAACAAAGAAAAAATAAAAAAAAAACAATAAATGCGGTTATATTTTTGCAATACATCAAAATCTGTTTTTATTTTTTATACACCAGGAGAGGAAATAACGGTACTTTATTTTTTTCTCATTTTGCTTGATCAGTGATGTAACTCAATAAAAAAAAAATAGTAGGGAGTCACTCCTATTGAAGGATTTCTTTTAAATGCATTTTTTCGGTTTTGCTTATGCTTATGCAAGGCACAAGGCAAGTAGACAACCCGGGCGACCAAATTTTAGCAGTAAACACTTTTCTTTAATTGATTACATCGAAACAGTATCTGCGTCACGACCAATCAGAACTCCGGTAATTTTCTACTTTAAAATTCCAAAAAATATGGCAATACCTCTAAAATATTGAATGATTTTGTTACTCATTCACAATGATGCATATTTCATGCTGTTAAGGATTCTCATTTTCCCACGAACCGTCATCATTGTTTTGGCAGCCATCAAGAACTATACCATTATCCACCTAGTTCAATATTACATCCCGTAAGAAAACGTGCTACCTTTCTGCTAAATTATTTAACAAGCCTTATTCGAGGAAAGGGAAAGCAAACCCTAGGACTCAGGTCTTCTTCTGGTTATTAGGAAATTAATTTAACGAAAAGAACAAAGAAATTGACAAATGAGAAAACTACTCTTGGCGATTGTATTCGTGTTAAAATTCAACCACGTGCTTCACAACCGACACACTGCTGTCGTCTCCCTCTCCACTATTGTCTGGGAATTTAACTGTACACAAATAAATTGCTCTCCAAACGATTCAAAATGTCTTTTCTCTACACGCTCGAGTGGTGAAAATGTGCCTTCGTTGATCTTGGCTCATTGCCAAATCCTTAAGCTCCAACATTAATTCTATTTAATTAATAAGACTCGTCATAAGGTCTCGCTGAGCTTAAGAATATTATTTACTCACATCCCAAATGAAAAGGCAAGCCACAACCAATCAAACACAAGCAAGGATTCATTAGTTTATTGGGTCACATAAGACAAATTTCCTTAATTAACGAAACAATGATGGCGGAGGTGGTGAACGAGTCAACTATGATGCCACCAGCAGACAAACATCCAAGTCGCAAAAACACAACAACTTGCCGGAATCAATGAAATATCCATATCTTTATAGTTCTTTTATTGTCCTTGCGTATAAATCGCATGCAAGCAAAGGATATAAAAATACAATTGGAGCTTCTGCCAAAGCCTAAGCTTGCTCGCGCTGTTTTGTAGCACAACATTTAAGGAGCAACGTCTCCTCTAATTCAGAGCTCCTATATATTAACGACATTAATAGTAGTCAAAGGTTATTGTACTGTTTGTTGTGTTCGGTGTTAGGGGAGTTGTCTTAGAAGCCACACACTAAGGAAACAGAAGACAAAGTTGATAGATTAGAAAAGTTTGATAGATACGAGGGATGAGTAATCTTAAATAAGGCATTTAAGAGGAAGGATTTCGAAGGACATTAAGCGCTGATCCATGAAAATGCCGAACCGCGAGATCAACAGACACTAGGCGCTCAAGTCCGCTCCTGCTTAAAGGACCAAACTTTGTCTCTAGTCTGCAGATAATAATCTTCCAAGAAGAATTTATATGGCATGATTAACATTTCAAAACAAAACAAAATAGACAAAAAAATAAACAATTAAGATAATTTTGTTGCTCTACTTCGAGCAAAAATTCAGAAACCACGCGGAAAGGTGCATGAACTTTGACTTATTATAAAGACTCCTCCGACGCACGGTCTTCGCTTCCGCCTTTCAAAATATTTTCCTCTTCCTGTGGTATCATAAAGAATGATTTAAAATAAATGAGGTTATTACGGATTTCTAAACGTTGGTTGTTGTTTTTTTCCTCTTCTTCTTCTGTTTGGTTATGGATTCTTGGGGGAAAAAGAAAGGTCCTTGATGGGCTTAAGTGACCGCAGAGAAAATGTTTGTTGCTGATGTTTCTTGAGGCCAAAGTGCTTGAGAATGATTAGTTGGTTAATTAAAGCTTCACAAGAAGTGAACAATTGAAATGGAAATGTGTAGATTGTTTCTTTGTATACTCGTTAATTTTAATTTTCTATTGTTAATGGGGTTCTGGAGTTCTGATTTTAATCGAGAGGATTCATTTTTATGGAAACAATTTTGAATAAAGGAAAAAAGATTGTTTTTTGTTATCCTATTGTGGGTTACAATTTTGAAGGTCTGAATGTTACGTTAATTAAAAGAAGACAAATTAGTAGCAGTTATCTTGGTCATTTGTTTCCAAAAATATTTCAAATGATGCAGGAGCTATAGTCAAATTGGGTCAAGGCAAGATAATAATTATGCCTGTTCTAATGTGATTTAAAAGGTGATGATTGGCAGAGGCTGTTAATTAAGATCTGTATCCATTTTGTCTGTGGAATGTTTCAAAGAGGCTGATTTTCAGATAAGAGTAGGGCACTTAGGCCTTGGCTCATGTAGAGCTGTCGCGCCAATCTATTTTTTTTTTTTAAGCATTACGAGGGTCCCGAGGGTCCCCGATTGATGATGCATTTATTGCTAAGAAAACACTTACCAGTTTTTAATGCATTACAAAAGACGGCATCTGTAGAAATTTCATCAGGGATCAGATTCTTAGTTTTGTCTGATTGCGTGGAGGGGAATGTCACGGGTCTTCGAAAAATAGCAGCTGGCAACTTGGTTCCCCGAAAAATTCCTTTTAGAAGGAAAATTGCTCTGCAAAGTTAAAAAAAATATGTGCACGACAGGGTCTTGCTTACTTTCTTAAGGTGACGCTACAGTCCGTTGTTGACTTGGGCCTCAATCAACAGTCTCCGCCAGCCAGCTCGGTCCCTAGCCAGTTTTGCACTCCAAGTTGATTGAGGTCCTCTTCCACTTGAATGCGCCACCTGAGTCGCGGTCTTCCTCTCTTATTACGTCCCTCGTAAACAGTGTTGAAGGCTTTCCGGGCCGAAGCATTGATGTTCATCCGCTCTAAGTGACCGAACCATCTGAAACCATCGTCGTTTTTGAGAAAATTGAAACTTTCGGTTTTGGTGGCTACCCTAAATTTTGATCTTAAAAAAAAGCAAATCAAAAAACCACCCTCGCGAATTCGCTTAAACCTCTTATTTTCAAGTTTGAGTTTAATCGGAATAGTGTTTAAGGCTGTAGGTGAGTTTACAGACAGACAGACGGACGGAATCGCCGAATTTCCTTTTTTTGACTTCACTATCACCGTAATGTCTTATTTGATCAAAATCTCAACTTTTGATCAAAATAAAAAGGTTTAGGTGCTGCGTGTGGTGACCCTTGTCGATGGCGACCCGAATGTCAAAAATTGGTTTGACGAGTGGTCGCTAAGCGGTTTTTGATAAGCTACGTCCAGATTCCCCAACGTCCTCCGTATTGAACTTTCTTGACCCTTCCGGTAAGCCATCTTTTCCAACCAGAAACTCTGTTGTCCAACAGCTTTTTAAGTGCGTTATTTGCGGCTTGAATTCGGGGAGTAGTTGCATCCTGCAACTAAGAAGACATCCCTCCATGGGGTAAGCCTTGACGTGGCGGAGCGGCTTACGGTAACTACTACTATGAAGCTTAGAGCTATGCAATCGCGAAAATTGTCTTCGCAGAGGGGCCTTCCATGGTCGACAGGTCGAAGTTGAGTAAGATGTTACTACTAATTACCCCACAACGAAGGAGCGCACCCCACCAAGCGGGCAACTCCCCATACGACTGTGCCTTTCGGACTACGTAGAAAAAAGAATTGATAGTTGCAATAGTCAAACAAGTAGGGCAACATGTGTAAAGGGCAACGAATTTCGGATATGTACGTGGAATGTTAGGTCCCTTAATAAACCGCGTGCTGCCGAACAATAAGCGGAGACCCTCAAATGCTACAAAGCAGACATTACCGCTATCCAGGAAATGCGATGGGATGGACCGGGCAAAAGGAGGATAAGAAACTGCGACATTTACCACGGTGATTGTTACCGATAGTAACAACAGCGACTCTTTGGATGCGGATTCGTCGTGGAAAGCAGACTCAGGCAAAAAGTCTTGAGCTTCAAATGTGTAAGCGAACGCATCACGACAATCCGAAATCAAGGCTTAATTCGGCAACAGTAGTCTAATCTGCGCGCATGCCCCCAAAGAAGCGAAAAAAGAACGACACCAAAGACGAGTTCTATGAGTTCCTTGACAAAACGTATGAGCAATGTCCTAGCTATGACATTAAAATTGTCCTCGGCGATTTTAGTGGAAGGCTGGGAAAAGAGGACATCTTTGGTGGAACAGTCGGAAAGCACAGCTTGGTCGATACCACATCCGATAACGGATTCAGGCTAGTTCGATTTTCTGCGGGGTGAAATGTTGTGGTAGCAAGCACCTGTTTTTCACACCTCAAAATCCATAAAGGTGCATGGAGATCTCCTGATTAATCAGCCGTCAACTAGATTGATTACATTACGATCGACGGAAGACACTTGTTGAGCATTTTAGATGTTCGAACTTGCCGAGGAGCTAACTTCGACTCGGAACACTACCTCATCGTAGCCAAGGTAGTGCTACAAATATCCCGACAACGGACAAAACAAGGAAATGCTGCAAAATATTTAGCGTCGGAAGGTTATATTCGCAACAGATCGCCAGATCTTTCTCTGATCGAGTGTCAAGTAATCCCTAGAGGATTCCTATACACCCATCAACATCAAGTATCCAAGAAAGCAGTTAGAATGCCGCCTCTAATGTGCTGGGTTTCATACAGCCACCAAAATGAAACCCCTGGTTTGACAAAGAATGCAGGCCCATTCAACCAAGCAGGAGGCATACAAATTGACGCTGCATAGAAGGACAAAAGCTGCTAGTGAGCTCTACGAGCGAAAGAGGTGAGAGAAACGCCGGCTTTTCAGGATAAAAAAGAGAGAGAGAGAGCCATGAGAAGCGTCAGATCGTAAAAAAAAAATGTGCACGACTGGGTACGAACTTGCTCCTGCATGCTTAAACTAAATATTTATGATTACTTAAATTGCAAAAGGTAGTGTTAAAATAAGAGATATACTTTAAGAAATTCTGATTACACTCTTACTTACAGCTTACTTTTAACTCAAAAAAAAAAAAAATATATATAAAAATAATTAGAATTTATTAAAAAATCGGACTTTCAGTTTTCGAGAAAATCTAATAACAAAAAAACGGTTCTATGGGAGGTAAAGTTTTGGAGCAATACAAAATTTTTTTTTACATAAAACACATGAATGTTTAAAAAATTTAACTCGAGGAAGTTTAAAAAAAATCGTTCGGGCCGTTTTTGTGAAAAAAAAGTTTCGGTTTTTGGCCAAAAAAATCGTATGGTGCTAGCCTAAATTTTGAACTTAAAACAAAAATAAAAAAAATTGGGATATGACTTTTTGCTCAAACCTCTAATTTTCAAATTTGAAGTCAATCGGACCAGTAGTTAAGCCTGTAGATGCCTGTAAACTTTCGGACAGACAGACAGACGGAATCGCCGGACCCACTTTTTTCGACTCCTCTAGATATCATCGTAATATCATATCTCATCCTCATCTCAATTTTTTTTTTTACGAATTCAATACTTGCCATATATTCTATATGTCGCAAGTAAAAACGTTCCCCAATAATGTTACAGTTTAAATGTCGAATTTTATGCTCATTAAGAAATATTAGCAAAATTTCTTTTTATTTTCATTGAATTCACTTTGAATTCCGATTTTTGGCTATTTTGGTGTTTTTGAGTCCTTACTACTAAATAATGGAGTACCTACTTAATTGAAATTGTGCTCTAATAGTGCCCTAGAAACAGTTTTTATCTACCCATTGACACCTTAATCATTTCGATAGGACAACCGATCACTTTACCATACCATTTGGAAAATCGCAATTTTACTCCGGAACACACTTAAAGCAACCCAAAGCGTTTTCATCGGATGTTGTCAAGGTCCATGTCTCTGCACCATACGTAAGGATCAGAATGACTAGAGGCTTATAGAGTACCATTTTGGCTACTCAAGAGAGCATTTTACTACTCAATTGCCTTCCAATTTCAAAGAAACAGCAATTGGCGATAATAATTTTTCATTTTAATTCAACGTTTGTGTCACTGTCTGAATTTATAGCAGATCCCAGTTAGAACTTTGTCTTTACAAACTCGAAGTTTGAACGAGCGTGACCTGATTCTCAATCATCTATCTTAAATGAAAGGACGAGATTTACTTGGATGACTGGGTCTCTTAATAAACTCTTATACAGGCACTTGAATTCTATGAATGATTTGAAGTTCATGAGCTTTTTCAAACAAATAATAGTAGCTTAAAGACAACAATGACTCGAAAAACCTGAATTCATAACATTATTCAAAGTCGTATTGAATTATTTGTACGGTTTCAAAAATTATGAACGTGAAAACAAAATTACGTCCTTCATTGCCACTGTGGCGTATACTCGTCTTTTTTGTATTTTTCTAACAAGTGGGCTTAATTTTAGTACGATGCAAGCAAAAAGCCGTTGTCAATCTATACAATTTTATGCAGTTCGTCACTTCGTTATTTGATTATTTCAAACTAATTTACTACTTTTTTGTTCCTTCAAAAAAAAATCAAAGAATTTTATTTTTCAACCAAAACATTTGCAACCTCATTGCTATCATCATTTTGTAATTAAAGTGAAATTTTATGTGATTTCTTTTAAGACTTTATGTCAACGACATTAAATCGTGCCGTGATGTCACTGTGGATGGAATCCTTGTACACATCCCAGTCTGCTTGTTCGAGATAGAGATAGTGTATACAGAGTTCTTATAGTAATTTATGTTTGATGTTTCTCTAGACTGTCGAACTATGGCTTCTCCGACCCTCCCGACATGAAAATGGGCGTGGATTCCTCACATAACTTAGAAGATGACAATTGATGTCTCCTCAACAGAGATTCAGTTGGGTACATAACTTCGGTGGGGTATGAAAATGTCTAATATCTTAAGGTTTTTCGCGTATTTTAAAGTATGCGGTTTCAGCCTTTAATTGCGACTGGAATTTTCTTTGAAGAAGAAAGGGATTTGTGAAATAGCTGATTGCTTTGCAAAATATTAAAGAAATCTGTAAAAATACAAAAAGCTTTCGAAGGTGAACTAAATTTCCAATCAGTCAGCCATTCGCTTTACAACAATTTACTTCAAAGAGTTCATTGGAGACTGTCGTATTTATTTAACTATTCAGATTCTGATTTTATTTCTCAGTGGAAGCCCTTTAATTATTCTTTTCCTTCACCTTGAATTTTTTCCACAAAGAAAAAAAACTTAACGTTCATCACTTTTTCCTTGGACACTTAATTTGAATACAATCTTCGACATCTTTGTCCTTCTCTGCATTCGCTGTTTTTCCTCCATTTATCACAACAATAATCACAAGTAGCCTTGTGAGGCGATTCCCCATATGCATGTGTATGCGAGATAGAGACTAGAAGCAGCCTTCGAATTAAATCAAATGAAGTAATCAGACTTTGAGAAGACAAGAAAAAGCGTATGACAAAAACAAAATGTTTTATAATACACTACAACAGAGTCATCAACTGAAAATATCACAAAAAGCATGAGAATGTTTATCCTCTCAAGCTTAAGCCAAGTCGTAAAAATAGAAAAGAAAAAAATCAAACAAAAATCTTTGGCCATTAAGTACGTCGTGGTTGCCCTGCATCCAGTCGTCTCTTCCATAATCTCTTAGAGACGAGATCCCGAAAAGAATGACATGTTCAAATGTTTATGTTTGTTGTCAGAAAACGAAAAAAAAAAAACAAAAATCAGTCAAAGACAAAAACTAAAAAAAAAGAAAATGGAGATTCCCCTGCTAGACTTTACTTCCTTCAAGAACATAGCACATATGAGTTGATGATGTTTAAAGTCGGATACTTCGGTGGGAGAATAACGATTTTTTTCAGGGATGGACTTATGAAGGTGTGAAGAAATTATTTTCTCAAAATTCCTTATGCGGTAATGAAAGAAAAAAGAAGTGCAGTTATTTAAAGAATTTGTAGTAAAGGGGGAGTGTTGGTCAAAGCCCTCAAACAACAAACGCCTGGAGAAAATTTGGCACATATCAAGTTGGCTGAGATCTTAATCCAATTATTATTGGGCTGACTTTTTCGGGAAGCACAATCAGGGTTGATACAATGAAAAGAAAAATCGAGTGGCATTATCAATAGAACGACCAATCGTCTTTTGATTTTGAAAGGTCTAAAAAGTACAGTTATGAGAGAGGCCTAGTCTCACCACCTGATGGCTATATCGTTCCCATAGACAGCTATTGTCGAAATTTCAGCCGGATCGTTGTTTTGTTTTTACAGCGTGTGAAAGCAGGAGTGCCGGAGTAGCCGTGGGATTTAGAAAAATGGAAAAAGTGTAATACGGTTTGACGATTATATTCTTTTTTTGGGAAGGAGAATCGCTCAGAGAAATCAAAGAGCAAAGAGGATGCTGTGTACGGTGACTCTTCTCTTTCGATGGCAACTATCGAGAATTGGTTTAATGAGTTTCAATGTGGTTGCACGTGCGTCGGTTTTTGGTGAGCCACGTCTATGAGCCATAAATACATCTACTTCGGAAATCACGTGACAAAATCCAAAATTCAAATTTGACATACCGCCGGAATTAAGGCGTGTTAGACAGATGAGGAAGTAGGCATTTCGAAAGGTCAGGCGGCTGCACAACCGTGATTCAATTCAATTTGATTCAAAATTTCTGTGTCGTTTCGTGATATGCGATGAGACTTGGATCCACTGGTTCACCAAGGAATAGATAAAACAGTGGACTTCAGCAGGCGAACGTGCACGGAAAAAGGTTTGCATAAACGATAGTCGACTTATTGAAGAAGGGCAAAACCGCACACTCCAAGGTACCAACATCAACTCAGACCACTACATTTTTGTAGCTAAGGTAGGAATGCGGATATCCCGATCAAGACCAACACGTGAAAATGCCAGGAGAAAATTCGACATCAAACGGCTACAATGGCAAGAGATTGCTAGAACCTTTTGCGATCGTGTCTCCGAAAACCTCCTAAGAAGTCCAGCACAAAATGTAGAGAACCAGTGCAGTGTTGCTGCAAGCAGTCATGAGAGGTGCCGCCTCTGAAGTGCTAGGGTTTACACGTCCAACAATTCTACCCACCCGACATTGACAAAGTGAAGAAAGCGATATCTAAACTTAAGTCGAACAAAGCCGCTGGAGAAGACGGTTTAGTCGCCGAACTGTACAAAGCAGCTAGAGATGATTTGGATAGGAGCATGGACCAGCTCATATGCAAAATTTGGTCGGATTAAAGCAAATCGGCTAATGGAACCTCTGCATCGTATGCCCGATCCTCAAAAAAAAAGATCCCCTGAACTGCACCGACTACAGACGTATAAGTTGTCTTAACCTCACCTACAAGATCTTGTCTGTGGTGCTGTGTGAACGTTTGAAGCCTTTCGTCAACAACCTGACGGTCCTTATCAGTGTGGCTTTAGACTCGGAAAGTCCACCGTCAATTTAATATTCACCCTACGGCAGATCTTGGAGAAGACCCAGGAACTTCAAATCGATATCTACCACGTCTTGATCAACTTCAAGGCCGCGTATGATAGTGTCTGTAAAGATCAACTATATAGATATAGATCAATGTCTAGTTTAGGCATTCCAGAAAAACTAGTCCGTCTGTGTAAGTAGACAATGGAAAACTCACGATGTTCCATCATGATCAGACGCATTTGATGTTCAAAAAAAGGTTTAAGACAAGTCGATGCGCTGCCACGCGAATTCTTCAACATCATTCCTACAGAACTCCAACGTCAGCACCAGAGGCACAATCTTTCAAAAGTTTAACCTGCTACTAAGGATGGGTTAGGTTAGGTTAGTTAAAGTGGCTGTGGATACAGAATCCACACACTTAGGGCCAGAAGAAAGGCCCATTGTGAAACCACATGAATCTAGAGAATTACTTCTTACTAGTCGAACCATTTTGAGCTTTTTATGAAGCGAAGAAGACACTTGATATCTCTATTAGCTATTCACTGGGGTATCATAAAAGTAATCGCCCAGATGAAGCTTTCTTCTTAGTGAAAGAGCAGGGCAAGTGCAGAGAAGGTGATGCTACTAGGATACACAGACGACATTGTCTTGACATAATTTGGAAGAACACAGCGTGATGCCATTGGAGCCATTCGCGAGTCTTGAGACGCGGCGTCCAGGAAGATGGGTCTAGCGGTTAACGAGGGCAAGACTAAGTTAATGCTATCAACAAGAAAGGACAACCAACACCGACGTCTTGAAGAAAACGTCAGCATAGACAGATCTAACCTTCGATTAGTTAAGCACTTCGTCTACCTAGGATCCGCTATTAACTCAGACAACAACACAAGCGCTGGAATCAAACGAAGAATCACTCTTGTCAATCGCTGCTTCCATGGACTTAGAAGGCAACTTAAGTGATACTCTACAAAACTCTCATCATCCCTGTCCTAATGTATGGTGCAGAGGCATTGCGATTAAAACGCTTTGGGCTGCTTTGAGAGAAAAATTCTTTGAGTGAATTTTGGTACTGTCTGCATTTATGGAGAATGGAGACGAAGATTTAATCAAGAACTGTACGAGCTGTAACAACACTACAACACTGACCTAGATATAAAAGTTAAGGTCCAACGACTTAGATGGTTGGGTCATATGTAGAGCGAATGCAAAATAATGCTCCAACTCGTAGAGTCTTCGAATCCAACCCGGAAAGATGTCGCAGAAGAGGAAGACTGTGACTTGGGCGGAGCACATAAACTGTAGAGGACCTGAACCAATTTGGCGTGTGAAACTGGAAACAGCTAGCTAGGGTCTGAGTTTGCTGGAGACGCTTGTTGGATGAGGACAGGCCCTGGTCCAAACTGGACTATATTGCCACCATTAGTAAGTAGATTAAGATCTAAAAGCCGGGGCATTGAGGCACTATTCAATCAATTACATTCTTAGAAAATTGTCGCGAGTCGTCGTCGTACCGTTCCGACTTCCGTGTCTCGCTCTGTTTAAATAATCAGTTATATTCCGTGGCTGAAACAAATCCGCTCCCTCCTTCGAAAACATTTTTCTACGATACATTTTTTTATTCGCCAAATTACTCTCATTTTGTTGTCAAGCCATTAAAAAACAGTTTTTGCCCCAAAGCTAAAGTTATGAAAGTTAAAAAAAAAAAATAATAATAAAAGAGCAAACATTTCATTAAAACATGACTCGTTTGTAAGGGTTTCCCTTTTTTTTGTTCACCAGAAAATTTGCCTTGAGTGGTGTATGTCACGTTCCAACATACCATCCAAACTTTTACTTTCGTTTGACATTTGACATTTAACCACATTTTTGGTTGTGGCACAGACCGAACAATGGTCCAGCCCTCGCATGATGTGCATAAAATGCCCAAATCATCACTTTTGATTCGGATGGCCATCTATCGCCCACACTCACAGCAAAAAAGAAAACGTCCGTTCGTGGTCAATTTATTCAAAGCAAATACTAGGTTCTTAACCGCCTTTTTCGCCATATCAGAATGTATACTTCCGAGAGGACGAAATTGAAATGATAGAGTCCTGACCAATGAGATGTTGTTTATACACTCGTATCCGCAGCGCTTAGACATCCTCGAGTGAATGCATAATTTTCAGAATAATGACACTTTCAACCAACATACATTCGGTGATGTATGCTTTCAAGGTGGCATGGAGGTCCCCTAATATCTCATGAGAATTATGAAGAAGAAATCCACTTGAGAGCAGGAAGGAAGTGGGTGTTCGCTCTTGATACTTAAACGCCATCACCATGCTTAAGAGGTCTTGTAGATGTATGTAAATGGTTGAATTTGGATTAGATAAGTGAAAACCACCACGCGAACTTGAAGGATATTATCCTTAGAAGAACGCGCATGCATCCTTGACAATGCAAATTGTATACCGAGAGGTCGAGGATACACAGAAGGGAGCCACAACAAACTCTTGGCCTTAAAATCACAATCTTTTGCTTATAAGAGCGGAAAAAATATGTTTAACAGCGCAACATTAGGGATTAGAAGGAGATTTGTTTTTGTCTTATATCGCATGGTGGTCTTGAGTCGGAAATAATCTTCCTTAGAGGCCATCAGTTTATAAAAGAGGCAAGGCTAAACTAGTTTGACATAATTTAATTCTCCTCCATTCTGTCATCGTTTTCTCGTTTATCGTTGCTGTTGGCAAGTTTTTACGCGAAAAGACGGACCAATTTAATGTCGTGGAATTCCATAATTCATTTGGAATGTGATTCCTGTCACCTGTGAGACTGTATTCATCCTTACAGGATCCACCCCTCATTCGAGTGTTTTATGGGCATTTTTTATTGAATGTTCGTAGTTTGCCATCAATCAGGACTTTATTGGTTATTTATTTTAAGGATATTCCGATGTCTTTGGGACATGGTGAAGGTAAAATATTTTTAGTATCCACAGTGACCTAGTGGGAAGGACATTAATAACAAAACACAAGTGTGTACACATGTATTGTGCGTGGAACTAGCATATTGATTCATCGTTTCTTATCTCTGTTTATGAATGGAAGACATTTTTGGCTGGATTTAATGATGGTCTAAAATGTCAATAAAAAGCTTCTTTTTGAGTATCATTCAGCCACGCCAAAATAGAATCATTAGTTTTGTCTTCCGTTTTTTGTGTGTGTTTTGTTTTTTATGGATTTCTGAAAAAATCTATGGAATTGTTTGGAGATGAACTTTAACCAACATTTAAGGATATAAATTTAGTTCGATTTATTGTGAATATGTGACTTGAGGAAGTAGGCTTGAAGGTATCGGATAGGAGCTGTATGTTTTATTTGCATAGATATTTATCTAAACGGCTTTGGATTTGTCAACACTTAGTTCTAAGGAGGTCGTTCCTTACACATTGTTTTGCAAAATCACTATCAAATAAGGATATGAGAAAAATGCTTAACGGACATTTTTCAATGTAGGTACGATCAATCATTACTTTCTTAGATGAAGGTGCTTTCAACAATGTCTCAACTAAATCCATCGCAGAATAACTTGCAGACACCGGTGTTGGGAAATACAAAACAAGGTTGTTAATATTCATGCTAAGTAGCTAACAGGAGGATTCAATAAAAGTAAGGATATTCAACGCCTCATGGTGTCGTGCTTTTGGTTATGAATAGCATTCTGTGAATTGGCGTGAAGGCGGTTGCGTAGTGGATGATTTGGTCATTCTAGTTTCTGGAAAATTTCTAAGCGTTATCAGTGAAATCAAAAGTATGGCCTTTGAAGAAAGTTAGCACCTGTCCCCCGAGCTGTGGACAACAAAACCGAGTTGATGCTTTCCACCAGCAAAACTAAAATACCACCCTTCACTCTACCTCGGTTATACGGCCAATCAGAATCACTAACCTTGTCTTCCAATGCTAAATATCTGTGTGTTATTCTAGACACCAAATTTAATTGGAAGCTTAACGTTGAAGAACGGTTGAGAAAGGCGTGCGTTGTTTCCTAGTCCTGCAACAAAACCTTCGGCAAAAGTGGGACCTCCAGTCAAAAATTATCAAGTTGACGTACACGACGGTTATAAGACCGACACTATTGTATTGTATTGCTTCAATTATCTTTGGCTGGCGTATTCCACAAGAGGCCTTATAAACGTGGTGTAAAGAGATTTCGTAAGGAATCCGAAAATTCCTTATACAAATATTCAATCACAGATCATTAATAGTAAGAATAAAAATAATAGGACTTAGGTGACTGCCTTGAGGGACCCCGATTTCGGGGTAAAGATCTAAATAAAACGCGATATTTACAATCGGATTGGTATGATTCCAACCATGCAATGAAACCAGGAATGATTCCAAGAGCCTTAAGCTTGGAAGATATATTATTGTGGGAGATAAAGTAAACAAGTTTATAAAGGTGCAGAGAAATACTTGTGTAGGGATATCAGGAACTATTCGGTCCTGTCTAACAGATGCACTCAATGTCATCCTGGACATTCTTCTCTATTGACCTCTTCATTAAATATCAGGTATCGTGCAGTATTGAGACTTAAGGAAACAGACAGAATTGTTAGGTTAGCGATAAAAGAAACTTGTATAGCCCTTAGAAATATATAACACAACCAAAATGTAGCTTTACCGACTTACAGATAGTCAGGCAGCTATTAAGGCTATTGATTCAGATTTCTCATCCTCAAAATTGTTTCAGCAATACAGAGAGGTCCTCAAGGAACTAGAACTGAGTGGTACTCTAATCTGGAAATAAGGCCATAGAGGCTATTAGGGTAATGAATAGCATACCTGACAATATACACATCAGAAACAAACTATAGGTAGAATAACTAAACGAGTTGAACTATATTTAGGAAAATGTGTTCCACCTGTTACAAACCCAGATCAATAAAAAATCTGCAAACCAAGGCATAACATAGCCAGGATCATTGCATGTATAGTGCATAGGGCACTGCTGCTATAGGAGAACATGCAGCGAAATTGGGTAACCATACGATACTTTCTGCAGTATTTTTGAGGACCAAGATTAAAAACAAACATTCCCAACCTTTCTTTGGTTCATTTTATTTAACACCGTTTATCAGCGGTATTAAGGAACTCTCAGAATTCAACATCAACGATGTGATCTCATACTTATTGGCTTAAGCACAATACTAAAATCCCTTTATTCCTTCTAAACTAAATGGCACCATGAGATAATAGGCCGTAGTGTTAAAGAACAAAACCTCAAATGTATAAGATTGTACGTGTGAAATATATATTCTTAATTTTAGGATCTCATGAGGTAGGGTACAAAAACGGCGCACCTAGCACTAATTGTGTCCTACAAGCTGGTTGAACGGCCGTTTCTGCCAACCTACCTAGGTACTATCAAGGATTTATTTTTTGTATGCAACATATGAATTTGAGAGCAGCATGAGAGAGCACAGTATGAGGTCTAAAAAAAAAATAAAATGAATAGAGAGGCACGACAGCTCTTGAAGAGCCAAGGCCTAAGTGGCTTACTCTCATCATCAATTCTCTAGGTGCGTGTGAAGAATTGAGGGGACCTACAATTTAACGCCGATTCCGAACGCCAAAGTTGAAAAACACTTTTTCATGACAGATGATAATCTTGAAAGATTTATCAGTTCTTCACAAGAGGCCGTACCCGTGAAAGATGGAATAAAAACTATGGGCACGAGTAGAACTCGAACCCACGACGTTCTGCTTAGCAGCCAACGCACCTAACCACTAAGCTACGGGTTTTAACAGTCACCTTCTTAAATAACAAAACCTTTTAAAGTCTTTCAATCTCTTTTAATCCAAAAACCTTTTTATTATACTTAAAAACTGCTGCTTTATAAGACGAATCTTACTTACGAGACGAGTGCTTATAAAAAGGCACGCTGAATTTTTAGCTAGGTTCGGGATCTAATAAGAAAATTGGAGCCGTCATTTAAACATCTTGGAAGGACAACTCAAACCAGAAATTCTGCACCCTAAGGGTTAGAAATTGGATAGCGTCAGCTATTTTTTACTCTGATCATTTATTGATCATATTAAAAATAATGTTCACTACGGCGAATACTTGCTTTTTGAAGTAAAACTTAGAAAACGAAAATTTATTGGAACATTCTCCTTTGTTAAGGTTTACCACGGCCTGTCTGTCAGTCTAACAACCTTTTCGCAGTTTAATTGCTTTTCATCGTCTACTTCCGAAGTGTGTCCCAGGCATTTCCCTTCAATAATTAGTTTTAGTCCGTTCATTTCTTGGGATGAAAAATAAATATAGCCCAATCGGAGATTGTGGATCTATAGTCCAACTAATTTAATTCTACTTGAGGTCTTCAAAGAAAGTCTCCAACGACCTCATTCGATTTAAATTTCTGCGAGTGGCCTTTTCAATTTTGGAAAAAAAAAACATTGGCACGTAGCTAGGTCTGGAGAATAAGATAGATGCGACAGCAGTTCGTTGTCCAATTTGACCAATTTTGCAGTGGCAATGGCAGCAGTGTAAGCTGGTTCGAGAACTCTTTTTTATCGTCAAGTGGGTCCGTTTTTCTACAACTCGGCGTCGAGTCACCCCTTGATCGGAATAGTATAGTGATCGTTTCACTATTCTCAAAGTTCTCGATCACCCTCTATGAATCCCAAAAAACGGTCTCAACCTCTGGTCTTCGCCTTCTTCGGAATACCTTAACCAGCTCAAGTCCATTATTTCTTACTGTTCCTTGGTGTGTGGTGTGTACCAGTGGATTGATGCGATCTTTTGAAATTCATACTACCTCAGTTATGTCCGTTTTTTAATGTTCGCCATCGAATGAGAAGAGTCACCATACATACAGCCTTCCTCCTTCAAACAGTCTTTGATTTTGCTGTCTCGTACACACATCGCGCTGAAAACAAAACTACGAATCCAATCCGGCTGAAATTTCAGGTGACTACCCTTGTTTCTCATAAGTTATTACATTCAACGTCTTAGAGAGAATTCTACTAACTCTCAAAGTTGACAACCCTTCAAAGTTGTAGTAATTTATTAAAGGACTAAGAATATGACATCCTAAGCACTAAGCAATCAATTATTATCGACATTGATTTCCCCTCAAATTGTTGTCAATAAACATCTAAAATACTTCCACCAATTTAAATTCAATATTCATCTTGAAAAATATCAATAACACTGTCCTCAATCTCCCTCCCCATTCAAATTGATTGGGATCTTTGTCTTCTTCCAATTAAAATTGTAATTTCTTCATTTTAAAGACATCGTACCTATAGATTCTCAAAGCTCTTTCGATGACTGCTAACTCTATTAGGAGGAAGTCAACAAAATTCCGCCCCAGATTCAGATTGTCCATTGTCTATTGTGCAGGATTATAAATTCCAATAGGGTGGGTGAATACCTAAACAATATTCAAATATGTTTTTAATATTCAAAGCACAGTCTTCCTCCTCCATCGTCTCTAATCACAAATCAACAAATCATATTCCGACTATGGAAATATTTTATAAGGCCCGTCGTTGGTTGATCGCAATAAATTCAAACATTTACTGAAACCAAATTTAATTAAAATTTCAATAACGTCCAGTTCTATAACTTAGCCTACCCACTTGCCCTTGTGTCAGAAAACGAAAATGCCTATCGACAAATTTTACACTAAAATGTGCATATAGACATTTTTCTACATTCACACTCACGACATTTGTAAAGCAATTAATTTTTTGACCTTAAAATGGAAAAGGGGTCATCAAGAACAAATACAAAAATGGATGGAAAAAAGAAGAAAAATTGTAAATTCTATTCCGCAAATGTCCATTTCTTACACGACAAACAATTGGACGGGTGGACAATTCGTCTGTCGGAATAAATGCCATTACCTTGACACAAAAAAACCACATGTCGTTTTTTGTGTTTTGCAAATCGAACCAGAAAAGCGGGTCACAAATTCAAAAAAAAAAAAAAAAACACTTAATTTGCATATGAATTGCCGTTGCAAAGCCCATCAATCCAATAAAGGAAGACAACAAAAAATTGTATCCGCCGCCATCCGGCAAAACTATAATCAATTATCCCCGCAAAATATCCTTCAATGTCGTATATAACGACTGACCCCGTTGATTGAGTAATTTTTTTTTGTTTCGGTGTGAATGCCTGCAGGCTGTGCTCACAGATTGCAATGGAACCAAAAAAAAGACAAACAAAATTAATGTACAAATCTCTTTTTTTCCATATCTTGATATGAATACAGTGCTGTGTAGAGAATGTGTTGTTAAATCAATCTGATATGCATGCTTGATGTGTAAATGCGGAAGTAGGGAAAACAGATTTGCTTCTTAAGCTTGAATCGATAATTCGAGATAGAATAAGAGGCCACCCGCTGAGAGAGTTCTTATTTTCTTCTTGCTTTGCTGACAAACTTTCAAAATAGTATGTGAGGGACCTTTTTTCAGTACACATATCATTATGATAATACAATTTTTGTGGTTAACTTCATGCGGCCTACAAAAACCGAAGGGGCATGAGTTGCTTATTAAACGAAAGTATTTTTTTTTTGTAAATGTGCAGTAAATGTGCATGTGTACCTATATTATTTTAACAATCTATACCGAAATTGTTTAAAACAATGACTTATTATAATTTAAGTTGTTTGGTTAACAAGTTTTTTTTAGCGCTACAGCTCGCAAGTTCCAAAGCTTAAGGTAGCCCTAAACGACAAACATGTTTTCCGACTATGCTCGTTTGCGTTATTCTCTACAAAAACTCTATGGCAAACACATAATTGGCGAACATCATTTCTTGTTGATTCTTGAAAGGAGGATGTGTCAAAAAGAGAAGCAAGTCATTGCGCTTATGGTTATCTCATAGAAAAAATTAGATTTGTTCGCGATCATCTCCCTACATGGCAAACAACGAAACGGACGAACACGAGAAAATCGAAAATGTTTGCCAACAGCGAACAGTTCGCAAACCATCCCCTTCACGACGAATTTATAGCGCACACGATCATGTTCGGCGAACATGTTTGTCGTTTAGGGTTACCCTTAATGGCAATAATTCTTCAACTAGTAAAATATTATGGGGACCTAAAATTTTATGAACATTTAGATAGATGGAGACAAGTTGCATCCCTTTGTAGTTCCGGTATTCATGAATGACAACGGCAAATTCGAGTTAATTTAATTAAGAGTTAGATGATTGCTCTGGCCGACGAAGTTTCTGACTTCAGTCCGGGCCTCCTACAAGAAGTACTACCGACTATTGCGATTGCTGGTCGACCGATCGACGCTATCAAATTTCGTATCGTATCCAAAGCCTGTCCACGCTATCCTGTTCTACGCCATGCTTCCAGAGCAAATTTGATCTGCCGTACTGTCTCATACCATAAATTTTTCTACTTTCCGGAACTGTATTGAAGATGCTAGATGTCTAATCAAGCTAATGCTCATGGTTATACCGTCCTTCTTTACCTACAGATCGGGCCAACAATATTCTAAATCTCTCTCTTGACGAATGTTCGACCTTTGGCTAAGAATCCAAGTGTTGGGTCCTTAGTGCAAAAACAAGTAAGCCAATTGTCTTATACAGCATCTGTTTGGAAGCAATAGTAGGTAAGGTTTTAAAAGAGGCTTTGAAACATTAAAATGGGTTGTTTACCTTGTAAATGTCATCACTGCTGTCAACTTTTGCACGCATGAGAACACCATTAACTGATTTTTCGCATGGTCTTACGCAGCACCAGCGCGATCTGCATAAATGATTTTTCTTTGGCTTGTCGGTTTCTTCCGAAGATGTTAATGTCATCTTCGTCAGATAATGAATTGGTAACGGTTTCTATTGTTGATGTTCCAGAGTAACATTTAGCTTTTTTCATTTCCAGATTGAAGAGGAGGTCGGTCATTAAATTCGCTTGTCAGAATCCATTAAAATGTAAGTCTGGTCTAGATAGTAATCCGGAACGTTGGACATGATCAGCCTACTTAGTTTGTTTGGGATGCTGAATTCTCTAACAGCTTAGGTAATTTCCAGGTTGGCGATTTGAGAGTTTGTAACTTGTGGTAAAGTGAAATGTCAAGCTCTCGACTTTTTTTTCCATCGTCTGCCTTAGGGTAAATAGCTGATCAATTCTTGATTTTCCTAGAAACATTGAGAATTGCCGATTATGGCTTTCCCGAATGGTGCTTTTTGATCTTCTAGCATAGAAATTGAGAATTTCACTATCAATCAATTTTGATAAAAATGACCATTAATTTTGAAGAAAAATGACCATTAACTGACTTAAAACACTTTGACAGTTGATAGTGACGATCTTGTCAAAGCTAGGTACATATATTCAATTTCGTTTTGCTAAATTAATTTTACAAATTGTTTTAAGTAAATGGAGCCAATATACTGTTGCCATAACCGATGTTAAGAATCCAAGGTAATCGATCTGGTGTCGCTCACAAAAACCTGTTCCTTTGAACCTCGAATTCGTCAAACTAAGTTGTTAAACCAATTTTTTTCCGTTGAATGTCTGATATTTACGAAAATGGATCGCTTAACTATCCCACAACGCATACAAATTGTTAAAACCTACTACAAAAATGGTGATTCTGCCACAGCCACATATCGTGCTTTAAGAGGAGATTATGGTTCATATAATCGTCCAACTACGCAAGCAATTGGCAAAATTTTAAAGAAATTTGAAGAGAATAAATTGGTTACAGATATTGTAAGGCCTGTGCATCATCGTTTTGCTCGTACCTCTGAAAATATCGTTGCTGTAAGTGAAAGTGTGGCCGAAGAACAGGATGTGTCGATTCCTCGTCGTTCTCAGGAATTACGACTGTCTTACGATACAGTATAGCGTATTTTGCATTTGGATCTACACTTACATACATTTAGAGTCCAGCCCACACAGCAACGGAAGCCAGCTGACCATTCACAACGTCGCGTCGTAGATACGTGGCGATTTTTCGAACAAAATTTTCTTCAGCGACGAAGCACATTCCTCACTAAGTGGGTATGTGATTAAACAAAACTATCGTATTTGGGGTTTTGAGAATCCTCAAGTAATTGAAGAGGCCATTACATCCACAAAAAGTCACTGTTTGGTGCAATCTTTGGTTCGGAGGTGTGATTGGACCTTATTTCTTCGAAAACCACAATTTAACGACTGTCACCGTCAATACGGAGCGTTATAGTCACATGATAATTGACTGTTTTTTGCATACTATTGAAGAATACAACTTGGAGAATATGTGGTTTCAACAAGACGGTGCCACACAACTCGAGCGAATATGGCTTTATTGGAAGAGACATTTTCTGCCCGCATAGTTTCTCGTCGTGGCGGTATCAACTGGCCACCAAGATCATCCGATTTGACACCGCTGGAAGTTTTTTTTTTTGTCTAGCTACCCGAAAGACCGTATGTGGATAGGCCTTTAACCTTTGAGCACTTAAAAACCAACATTCGTCTAGTTATGGCTGAGATACCACCCTCAAAAGAATCGATGATTGCAACAATTCGCGTTGATGTAGTATTTCACACATAATGTCAAATTTCAAAATATCAGAATAAAGAAATATCATGAACAAAAATATTTAATATGTGTTTTATTTACGTTCACTTTTGAAACTGCAAAATGGATAACCCTTTATTATATACCCAACACAAAAAAGAATTCAATTCGATCTAGCAGTTCCTGAGATCAGTGCGTTCAGTAAACAGGGGAAGTCCTCAAAGATGAGTAATTTTCCTCGTTTTTTCCACATTTTCCCCTGATTCTTAGCTCCTATTGGCCGGCCCAAAGTCTTACTCGATGAATACAATATGCAACACAAAACAAATTTTTCAATGCGAACCAGTATAGTAGTTCCTGAGTTAAGCGACTTATAATATAAGTATAGATAGTAATATTCAATGACACCATATGTAATGTCCACATTTTAAAAATAAAGTACTTTATTTCCACTTTAAGAGAATCTATATATATAAAAATGTTATGTTGGTTTGTGTACGTTCGATAAACTCAACAACCGTTCGACCGATTTTCTCAATTTTTATTTTGAACTAAAGAGGAATAAGGGTAGAATGTTGTTAACAAACAAAATCTAAACTTTTCAAATCACAAACGGTGCAAATGTTAAAAATAATGCTTTTCTCACTTAAGCAAATTATATCAATATAGCTATGAATATTCGATTCCGTCAAATATTTTTATTTTCAGATTTCAGTGTCAAAAAAAAAAAAAAAAAAAATAATAAATAAAATGTCAGTGAAGAAAAATATTATTTGCCAAATATTTGTTTTCATCGACAGTAAGAAAAACCTATACACTTGACATTTTTCGTTGTCGTTCGACTCACTACTTTTGTACCAATGGAGCGTTTATCATCGTATTTTGAGGGAAAGTTTGCGTATTGGCTTAAAAGAGTTTTAAGTATTTTGTATAAAATCGACCAAGTCGTTTATGAGATATGGCCAGGAAAGCTGGTAGTGAAGAAGTGAGTTAGTGGGTAGCAGGTAGTAGGGTGACGGGTAGCGTGTAGAAGTAGTGGGTAGCGGGTAACTGGTGACGGGGTACCGAGTGGCAGGAAGCAGTTAGCGGGTAGTGGATAACAGGTAGAAGATAGTAGGGCCGTGGATAGAGTTTAGCGGGAAGTGTGGTAGCGGGGTGCAAAAGTTAAGGTTTTTTTAAATTTGTTGCTTTTGATTTGTTGAACTGCTTGCAGCAACTAATAGACTGGGTAATTTGTGAAATTCTCTGAAAATGTTAAATTATTTTTGTTTGGAAAATGACTGAAAATGTTAAATTTCATTGTACAACGTGTATGTGGTTTGATTCATGTCATTATAATATAATAATACTGAATCTTTAGATCATTTAATATCGTGTGTCATGAAAATTTCAATTGTTCGTACTGTAGAGCTTATTTCAAATTTTTACCGGATTTGACAGAATATTCGGGTGAATGGATTTTTAAGAATTTTGTGAAAAATCGGCCAAGTCGTTAATGACATATGTATGAGTAGGGTAGTGGAGTAGCGGGGTAGCGGGGTAGCGGAGTGATAGGAGGCGGGAGTATGTAGAGGGCATAGGGGTAGCAGTTAGCGGGTAGGGTAAGATAACGAGTAACGAGGTACCGGGGTACCGGGGTAGCGGGGTAGCGGGAAACGGATAGCAGTTAAGGTTTTTAATTAATAGCATTTACAATCACAATCAATAAAGCTCAAGATCAGTCTTTAGAATTGTGTGGCTTAGATTTAGATGTGACGGATAGTCTTTATATCTACGCAGACAGAAAACCAAAAATATTGCAAAATAAAATTTATATGAAAACTTTGTTTTGTGCCACTGCAAGGCGTGGCAGGGTACAGCTAGTTGTATAATAAAACATGAAACTCCTTAAACATGCGCAATTTTTTTTGCACCTCACTGTCTGATATCGAAAATTAATACAAAACATGTTTTACTGCAATGAAAATTGTTCGGTTCGATGTGATTAAGTGTTGCCTTAACCTTGTCGTTGTCGCAAGTCTGATGTTGGCGACAAAGATCAGGTCGAGTTGATTTTTGTCTCGAATCGAGTCATATCGGGCAATATTGCAATGCCAAAAGAATGGGGGAATTCTGTCTGACAAAAAGGCAGACAACGCGACGCGGCGACTACAACATTGTGACTTGAGAACAGAAAAAGATATTTTTTCCTTCTTCCTTTTTTTTACTTTTCTTATGGGTTATGCAACAGACATAAGCGACAACTGCACAGCAGGCGGCAAGAAGAAAAACCAGTTTCCTTATTTTGTTTTTGCACAAATCCGTTTATGATATGTTTGCTGTTGAGGATGTGAACCAAATTGAATGGCAATCAAATTCAAAGAGCCAAACCGAAGCCAAGTAGAACAAAACCGAACTGTCAAAAACCCGGAAACGGATGTCTATGATTGTGACATGAGATTCTTATGTCAAAAATAGGAAAAAGTCGTTACTATTAAGGGTATGATTTCATTTTCTTTTATTTGAATTGTTTTATGATTTGTTGTGAGGGTATTTATAAAAAAACAAAAATAATGGCGACTCGCGACTCGCTATGGTAACCTTCTTAACTTAAAGACGATTTTGTAGACAAGCTCCTTCTCAATGATGAACCAGAACTGGATGATGCACTGGCACAATAGTCTTAACAACTGGCACTGGATGCAGAGCAACAACAGGCTTGACAACTGGGACAACCGTCCTAACCACTGGTGCTGGATGGATCACTCTGTATTGATTATTGTCGGGAAGAAAAATGTAAGCATCTTATTGTTATCCCGAAGGAATTGGGAGAATTGATAGGACAACTTACGAGTGGCTGACATGCGAGTGCGCCACTGGCACAAGTGGGGCGTGATGCACAAGTGGGGCATGGTGCACAACTGGGGCAACCACTACTCCGGGAGCAGCATAGGCGATGGCAATGATTGAGAAAAGGGCCAACTAGAAAATGAAGTAAAATCGAAAATATTGATGAAAATCTGCGACGTTGAACTTGACCGAAACGAGCGCGGCTTACTCACCAACTTGAACATATTGAAAAGTGATTTGGTTGTTTTTGGAGTTGTGAGATAAAATTATAATTTAATCGATCGATGAAACGACGAAGTGTGACTGTTTGATGATCGAGTATTGATGCTGGCTTTTATATACCCAGTTCGAGAGTCGTCTGTAGGCTGGAGTCTCCAATAATAACTGCCATGGCGCGATGGCAATTCAAGGAGACGAAAAAGCATATGACTTGCAGTGCATTGTTAATGTTTGTTATGCTAAACGCTTGCATACATGGATGTTGCAGCAACATTGCGCTACAGACACGAGTTTGGTATGATTTACGTTTACGTCACCTTACCCTTGATCGGAAATAAGTTGAACTTGTGATATTTTGAGACTTGAATGAATTAAAAAAAAAAAAAATGAATTAGCCTCCGCACAAGCTAAGTTAACAGCTTCTTGTTGAACTTGATGTTTTGACATAAATTTAAATTGCGAACAAATTTTCATTACCGCAGCTAATCGTGCATAAAAATGTTTGGATCGAACTAATTGACTCCACAGGCTCTGCCGAGATAATAAGCTCAAAAGGTACCATGACTATCAAAGCCCACCTACAGGCATGATGATGCTGATGTTGGGATCATGATGCGATTCATTTAAGATTTAGGTTAAACTGTAGCGTAATCAATTTGAAAGGGTAATAGATTTTGGAAGTGTTCATATTTTTTGTCGACTATTTTTTGGAAGGATTCCACAGCAAAGTCGTTAATTCCAGAAGGATAGTCGTTTCCTATGCCATTAGGGTATTGGTTTCCTTTTTTCTTGCGATGAAGGTAAGGCTATTCGAGTCTTTTAATGTCTTGCTTTCTAAATAATGGCTGATTTGTTCTATTTCCATGGCTTGACCTCATTTCAAGTAGTTTGTTTTGCTGTAGTTTGTGTCTGATGGAAATCGATTTCCTTTTCAAAGTTATGTACATATACCACGACTCTGGTGGAAAGGCTTGTGTTTACCTAGAAGTCTCAAGCACACTTTTGTATGTCACATGGGATCATTTATTCAACCTTTTCTTTTTTGTAGTGTTTCGATCGAAAGTGTTTGCTTTTTTGCTGCTATAAATATGCCAAGATTCTAGAAAGGCATGCAAAAGATTTGTTGTCTTGGCAGTTTTTGTGACAGCACAAAGTACACTTGAGCCATGTGAAGACTTTTAACATTGCCTACTTGTGACGATACACTATTTCGATGATAGATTGTAAGAAATCTGAAACTTTGTAACCTAAAAGTGAAAAAAAAGTTGTCGATTTATCATGAAAGACAAATTAGGCAAATAGCAATTTGATTTGGTTCTTGACATTGTCTAGTCGCCTTTGAGTGAGTTTTGGCTTTAGAAAATGTCAAAAGTGAAGAGACCTATATATTTGATTGTAAGTAGAATACTATAAGGCCTTATTCGTATTATCAAAGCTTATTTGGGTGAGTGTTTTGCAAAATAATTGGTTGTGGATTTTATGAACACCATATCGGTGTTACGCAGTTCCTTGCACAAAAATTAAAGTCCAAAAGGATCATATTTGAGCTCTGGAACGAGAAATATAAGCAAAGTTTTACTAATCATACCACTGTCGCGCCCTATGGTAAGTCTGTGCGATCGAAGTTGAATTTAAGGGTAAGCAAACAGTGGTGGCTATTTCTAGAAGCGCAAGTATTACGGTTGAATTATTAGAGGTGATTGCCAATGCAACTCGGTAAAAAAGCTATATTTTCGCTCAAGGTTTTTTTTATAAAGAGCACTCAACCTTTTTCATTCCAAAGCACAGTTCGAGCATTAGGAAATGAAGTAAAGACGAAGATGGTTTAAGAAGAAGTGTCGGTTAACATTAGTTTTGAATTTCTAAAAAGTACAATAACTGGGGACGACAGAGAGTGGAAGAGAATTCCACATTCTTGTAGTACGGCTAAAGAACGATTCGCTGCACATGATAGTTAGTCCGAATTTCGGCTCGAGGGTGAACTGATGTGCATTCCTGCGGGTAATACGGTTGAATATCTTTAGGGCAGCAATGCAATTTGCTATTTCACTAGAGCATTTACCATTGATATATCGGTCGAAGATGGTGAGCCATAAAACAATGTCGATGTATAATTGGCGTAAATTACTCAACGATGAGAGGGTCACCAATCATCTTAAAATTTCTGTTCTGAATGCTGTCCAAAAGATTTAAGTACGTCACTGAAGCACCAGTCAAGACATGGACGTGGATGAATATATGTTTTATAGATGGTAATGGTAGCCAGATCAAAAGGGGAAGACATGTCTTGCATCGTCTTGAACACATTTTTTGACATCGCGTATGTGATCGTTCCATAAGAGGTGGCCAGTGACGCACATAACGAGAATCTCTAGATGTTATCATTCACTAAGGCAAGTGCCACTAATGGACAGTGATCAGGACAAGGGGTTAAAACTTAATGATGTCTTATTGTCCATTGTACAATCGTCAGCGAAACAATGTAATGGATTAGAGGCCACAGACAAGAGATCATTTATAAAAATGAAGAAAAGTGTCAGGGACAAAACACAGCCCTCGGGCACACCAACATTTATGCTGTGGTTTTCAGACTTGAACCCGTCTAAGACAATTTGTATAGACTTGTTCGAAGGAAAGTTTCTAATCCTACGAAGGAGCACGCATTTTCGAAGAGAGCCTGGTGCCAAACCATAGCAAATGTCATTGAAATATCAAGCGCAATAATCTTACTTTCTGCAAAACTAATGCCACATAAACCATACTGCCAGTAAATAAGAACATATATATGATATAATTAATCAGTGTTTCCAAGACCTTAGAAAAAAAATGTACGTTAGTGCAATCGGTCCATAAAATCAAGCATTAATCAAGCTTCTGTAGGGCTTATAATGCTTCTACTTCTACTACTTATCCGGCTCACAATCCATGAAGGATTTCAGCCTGAGGTTGTTCTGCTTGGCCTATGGCCACTGGGGTATGTGCCGATCATTGTGTTGCAAAACGGTTTAAGACGCTCACACAGTACGTTGGATAGGATTTTGTATGCAACATTAAGCAGGGATATGCCACTGTAGTTTTGCATGACATGGGATCGCCTTTTTTGTAGATGGGGCATATCGAGCTTATCGACCAGTCAGTGGGCATGTTTTCCTCCTACTACACTTTGTGGATGACCTGGTGCATGCGGTTCATCAAAACACCTCATCCATATTTGAAGAGTTCCGCTGGTATGCCTTCCGACGGTGGATGGCTCTTTCTACGTCTTCTGCCCAGGGGGCTGGGACTGGGTCTTCATTGACTGGTCCTGCTTCTCTTTCGTCATTAGCTGGCTCGACATTTTGCGCATTCAGCAGCTGTTCGAAGTGTTGCTTAAAAACATATACAATTCCCAGTGCTTCGGTGACTAGGTTTCCTTCACTGTTTCGAAGAGCCTGTGCCTCGATTCTGACGCTGGGTGTTGTTCTTTGCCTGAGACTTCTCTAGATCTTTGAGCTGAGAAAATGCGGATGCTCTTTTCTTCCTTCGCAGAATCTTTTTATCATTTCTCCATTTTATTCAATGCTCTTCTTTTACTCGCATTCAATCATCTTACCTCGTATTATTTTTTTGGGTGCTGCATATTAATGCAAAAAAAAAAACTAAGAACTCGGTGGCGCCGACTGCCGAAAACGTTGGAAAAAGCAGAAGAACAACTATTAAAATAGAGGAGAACGAATTCCAAGAACAAGAAATTCGATCCTCCAATTACCTACAGCCTTTCAAGTAGGATCTTTAAAGCTAAAAATCATTCCATTCCTTTGAAACTGCTACTATATAAGCCGATAGTCTTACCAGTACTCACTTACGGATCCGAGATCTTAGCCCAAGGTACTCTGAACTCTTAGCCTCGTTTGAGAAAAAAGTCTTGCGGAGAATATTTGGCCCCGACGATATAACCGTTAGTGTATCAAATCTACCACGAAGCAAAATTGTTGACAAAAATTGAGCTTAGTATAGACTTCGATGGACACCTAGCTCGTGTGAGCGAAGAAAAACCGTCCTGGAAAGACTGTTGCAGTACAATTCTTAGTAGGATAAAATGCTGCAGACCAAATGTTGGCTGGAAGGATGGCGTAGACCGGGACGCCAAAGCTTTGTGGTGCGGAACTGGAGGGCGTGTCGTCGGACAACAATCGGGAGACATGGGTCGGCTAGTTGTTTATGTTTTATGAAAAAAAAATATTAATTTTTTTCTTTCTAAGAAAAAAAAAAATTGAAAACCGATCCACTTTTAATTTTGATTTCGATACAATGCTGAAAGACGATTTTTCATCCCTTGATTAGCAAGTCTCTTACGGTCAGAATCGTACGCTTTCTATCTGACGCGAACTTACATATTTGTACTCAACCCAAAATAAATTTTTTTTGCATCAGATGCACAACGCAGAATAATAACTTTTCACTTCAAAAATTTGCATTAACAAGATGCTTTAAATTACCAAAATATTATCTAACGTGTGATATGCTTTTGTCTCCCAGCCGAGGTTTCGCTCGTCGGTCTTGCCAAGGTCTATTGAAGAAAACACGACACTCCAATTATAGGTCTTCTGACCCTAATAACAAATTATTTATTGAGAACACTTAATAACTACAATTATGATTAAAGGAAATAGTTCGGTTTTAGCTTAAGCACACACTTCCGGTGTGTGTTCGGATCTAGTTCTAGCTTCCGCTTGACAGATGTCCGGTTACTTGCTGCCTTGACTGGAGGACTTCAACCACTGGGCTTCCTGTTCCTGTTTCTGTTTGAGCGTTTGGTAATTCTTACTCGACAGGGTTTATTTCCGGGGGATCAGCAGGTATGTTTACGGTCTTTGGTAGCACTTAGCACGGCAGGCAATAGCTCTGGTCAATCAGTAGGTTTATTTACGGTGCCTGGTGGCACGCAACACGGTAGGCAATAGTTCTGTTGGATCGGCAGGTTTACGTAAGGCCCCTGGTGGCAAGCAGCTCGACAGGCAATAGCTCTGGTCGATCAGTAGGTTTACATACGGACCCTGGTGGCACGCAGGACAAATCTCCTTCAATATTTAAAACCCCTTACCACTGACTGGTGGGGTGAGCTAACATGAAATTGCAGTTGCTGCACGTCGGTTATCAGGACAATTTCTTCGATATTAAAACCCTTACACTGGTGGGAAAAATGACCAAAAGCACTCAATTCGAAACCAAAAGTTGAAATGCAAATTAATAATAGTGACGAGGGGTAGTGGTTGTGGTAGTGATATGGCTGTATAAGGGCATGTAACTACTCGTTACAAACGATATACTATACTTTGGCCTGTCATGTACCTTTCAACACCGAAAATAGAGAGTCAAAATAAGGATATCGTCGATATTGAAATATGAAATATTCCAACACTCCCAAGAAAACTCGAAAGCTTTCAATGTTATTTCATTTTAACATCGTCCAGTTCAAACAAAGAAAATCCTTTTTTTCTGATGTTGTTCGTCAGGTCACCTAAAAAAAAGCCTCGAACAAAGGAATATTCTCAAAAACTTTATTTTTCTTTTCTGCCTTACTCGTGTATTATTTGTGTATATTAAGCTTCAATTTCTCCAGAGCCCTCAATGAGGCCATTTCCTCATTTCCATGTAGCTTAACATGACCAAATTCCCAATAGAGTTTGACATCCCGATCCCATTATGACTGTCGAGTTCATTTAGTCTGAGCAAATATTCTCATACTGCAGCGACTACATGGCATACATGAGTTACATTGGAAGGAAATGCCTAAAAAAAACACAATGAGTCTGATTCTGATGGTGGAGAAGTTTCCTTTTTGGAGGTCCTATACCCAGCACATCTTTGCGGCATTTATATCTGCCCAGAAAATTTTGAGGACTATTCCATTGGGAAAGGAAAAAAGGTTATTTTAAGCCTGAGAGATTCCTTGCCTATTTTTATTTTGTATTCTTTTCTTAATGGGCACAAATATTCACAGACGATAGCAAAGTTCAACGACTCTCGCATGGCAAATCATTGTTTTTATTTATTTTTGTTTCAAAGTTTTTTGGAAGGTTAATGTCTTACTTTTACATCTCATGAGACGAAGAGCTAAAAATACTGCTTTTTAGTTTAATTTATTTAAGGAACCTACTGACATTTGAGGTGAAAAATAACCTCCTTAGCATTCATCGAAACTTTGACTGTAAATATGCACTTTTCGACGTTCGTGTTTTGATTCTTGACCGGACCAACTTTTTTGCGTTTTCGCAGTTTGAGTCCTCCTCCGGAATGATTTATTATTACTGAAACAAAAATAGTGTGCCATTCAAAAATAATAAAGGTAACCTTTACATGATATAAGACTTTTGACATTTCGAATTCGCACTGATCAACATTCAGATGTTCATTAAATAATCACAACGTTATCCTGACAACCAACTCATCCTGACAATGAAACAATTTCCTAAATGAATGGTGTTCCATTTTTAGATTCCATTATTTTGAATTGTTAATAGATTTCAAAAGTAAATGAAAGACAGACACAAATTAAAATAATGGATTACGATTACGTTATGTTTAATTCATCATGAAGGATGAAAGCACTTATACAGGATTCGCTCGGTACAAGTCATTATTTTTTCTTAATTATTTCAAATTTATGTGTTCCAGTTATTTGTTAAGTTTAAAGACTGAGGGCGAGGGGCTTTGATTTCAAGAAAATTATACACTTCTTCAACTGGCGACCATTTTGTCAGCCGTCAAGTGATTTATTTTAAGTTTGATTTTGACATTTCAACATAAATTGACTAACACCCGAATAACACTTCCATATTGTGCAAATTTATTTCGAAAATCATAATTCTGTTCGAAATACCGCCGAACTGTACAAAGCAACTGGAGATGATTTGGTTAGGACTTAGGAGCATGAACCAGCCCATCTGCAAAATTTGGTCGGATGGAAGCATGCCCGATGAACGAAACCTCAGCATCGTATGCCCTGAGATCCCCTGAACTGCACCAACTACAGAGGTATAAGTCTCCTTTACATCGCCTGCAAGATCTTGTCTGCCGTGCTGTGTGAACGTTTGAAGACCTTCGTCAACAACCTGATAGATCCTTATCAGTGTAGCTTCAGACCCAGATAGTCCACCATCGATCAAATATTCACCCTACGGCAGATCTTGGAGAAGACCCAGGAACTTAAATCGATACCTACCACTTTTTCATAGATTTCAAGGCCGCGTATGACAGCGTCTATAGAGACGAATTATATAAAGCCATGTCCAGTTTTGGCATCCCAGAAACACTCGTCCGTCTATTTACGATGATAATTGAAAACTCACGGCCATCATGGTCGGAAAAAAACCTAACGGACGCTTTTGATGTCAAAAAAGGTTTTAGACAAGGCGATGCGTTGTCATGCGATTTCTTCAACATCATTCTTGAAAAGATTGTGCAAAGCTCAAACGTCAACATCAGAGATACAATCTTTCAAAAGTTCGTCAAGCTACTAGGATACGCAGACGACATTCACATAATTGGAACAACACAGCGTGATGTCAGTGGAGCGTTTGTGAGCCTTGAGACGGAGGCCAGGAAGATGGGTCTAGCGGTTAACGAGGGCAAGATCAAATTAATGCTGTCGACAAGAAAGGACTACCAACATCGACGTCTTGGAGCAAACGTCAACAATCAACATAGATAAATTTAACTTCGAGGTAGTTAAGGACTTTTTCTAACTGGGATCCGCTATCAACTCAGACAACAACACCAGCGCTGAAATCAAACGAAGAATTACACTTGCCAATCACTGCTTCTTTGAACTTAGAAGGCAATAGAGTAGTAAAGTCCTCCCCGAGCAACTAAAGTGACACTCTCAAAACCCTCATAATCCCGGTCCTCATGTATGGTGCAGACACATGGACTATGACAACATCTGATGAAAACGCTTTGGGCTGCTTTGAGAGAAAAATTCTTCGAGTGATTTTTCGTGCTGTCTGTATTAATGGAGAATGGAGACGAAGATTCAACCAAAAACTGTACGAGCTGTACAGTCCTACGACTTAGATGGTTGGGTCATGTTGAGCGATAGGAAAATAAAACTCCGGCTCGTAGAGTGTTCGAATCCAACCCGGAAGGACGTCGCGTCGCAGAAGAGGGAGACCGAGGCTCAGGTGGAGCACACAAGTGGTAAAGAACCTGAACCAACTTGGCGTGCGAAACTGGAGACAACTAGCTAGGGACCGAGCTGGCTGGAGAAGTTTGTTGGGTGAGGCCCTGGAATGTAGGAGGAGGAATATAGCGCCACCATAAGTAAGGCAATTAGACCTCTGGTGATCTAGACTCGTATCTTATCTCTTTGTTGATCAATTATTTGTCAAACTTTAACAGCGGATGGTAAAGATTAAAAACGTAATTTTGTTCCTTTATTTGATCGTTTTTCTTGATCGATTTTCGGGGCATTCTGTGTTTGGTTATCTGAGTTTACAAAACCGTATTGACTCATTCAACTCGAGTTGGGCTACAATAATTCCAATTTGAGTTCGGCAAATCATTAGTTGACATACCGTTATATCGACAAAAACTATTTAGTGTGCTTTGTTGGTTAGTGAAGCAATTGGTCTGTTCAGAAAGTTACAGACCGCTGTAGAGCCATCATAACTGACCTTCTCGTTCATCAATTGAACAAATATGATGTGCAGAAGTTATTGTTTCAACTAGCTGGCACTAAATGTTATATTCCATTTAAAAGTTAAACGAATATACCTCCCTCAAAAAAAAAAAAAAAAATCGACGCGAATAAACGAGAATAAGACACCTTCATATTTCTAAGGAGCTAGAACGTGCGACCTTGAGTACCGATTCCATTTATTTGCAACAAGGATATTTATTTACACAATTTAAACATCATTATGATTAACATCTGCAAGGATTATTTTAACCTTTTTCGATTTGTTCAACGTTGAAATATGCTCATCCATAAGCCCGTTCAACAAATTGGCTAATTTCTTCAAGAGCTATCTATACCCCAAATAAGAATACAAACGACGGCAAGACGAACGAAAACGAAACAACCAAATAAATTTTGCATGAACTTTTGCCATTTAATCAATGCTCACTGGGAATATGCACAGTTAACCTACTTGCGGAGCGGATGATGGGGCTTGATGGGTATAACGCACCACGCCGACAGGACTTTTTCAGATCCTCGACATGTTTGGTATTTTGTTAGTATGATCCTATGTTCTGATGACGGTGTAGGAACCAATAGAACACAGCGGCGTCTATCTTGATTCAACATCCGACGAATGAATAACGAGCTTGTAATAAATCACGGAATAAAAGAATAAACGCCAACAAGAACTTATTTTTTCCGGTTCAATTTTTTCGCAGTTTTTTTTCTCCGATTTTTTCTGTTGCTGTTAAAACTTTGTTAACATAGAAATTCCCTTGCGGTCATATGTGCGGCCGGCCGGTCCAGCACAGATACTTGTTTTGATTGAATGATGTATTCAAACATCAATCAGACCTATTGTCCGGAGTAGCTTTTCGATCAAGTTGTTTTTTGGTTGGTGGGGTGGTCTGGTTAGCCCACCCTCGACGACGTTGTCATGAAGGATCTTTATTTGGAGAATTTATTACCTTTTACGGCCTCAATTCAACACGAATATGGCTGAAGGATATAAAATTAATTTTTACGACTCCCTGTGATACGTTTAAGCTTTTTTTTAGGGACCATGTGATAAGACCTATTAGAGGCGACAATGTACAAAATGGAGAGACACAACACACAACAAAAATAAAAAAAAAGAATATAAAATTTAGAGTTGGTATAAATTTAAAATGGAACTCATCAAATGGCACTTAAATTTCTTTGTGGATTCAGCACTGTGAAATGAGATAAGTGCCTACTTTTTTCTTTAAAGCATGTGTGGGCGGGAGCTCTAGACACTTGTTCGGAAACAATAAAAGTCAAGGATTCTAAATGGCATCATGGTTGATTGAAATACGTAAATTATTGCTCAGCCGAGTGGAGGGAAGTTGAGGTTTATTTTTTGTTTAAAAAAAAAGACTTAAAAATGGTGAAGTGCTGCTTACTGTTAAAGGATGAAAGACAACTCAGCGAATCCAATTATTTCTGAGAAATGATAATCAAAAAATCTTATGTTAAGACTGTGCTACACGGATCAGTTTTTAGCAGACCAAACAGGACGCGGCGTAATCCTCTTTTGTATTATAAATTCTAAAGAAATTGATGGAAAAGAGTAAGCAAGTTGCTCGGACACTGCCAGCCACTGTATCAATAAATTCACGACGTCCTCTTTTACTCTATATGAGCTAGTACTCGAAATTTTACAAGTACATTTAAACCATTACAACTAATGGGCTCAAAGGGAAACATTTCTTCCATTGATCAAAAATCAGCATTAAAAGTCAAATATTATTCTACTTGGTTCAAGAGTGAACTTTCATTGGTTTGGTTGCTAGCCCAAAAACACACTAAATCGCCAGATTGGTTTGCTATCGCGATTGAAATAAATCGAGATGACAGAGGCGGACAATCCGAGAAACTTGAGTTAAACGAATGGCCCGATCTTCTATAGTATGCGGTCTATGTCAACAGGGTCATGGAAGAACAAATGCCATGGTGGCACTTGACACATCTAAAAGTGACATATCTAAACATTTTCAAAGTAACTGTGACAGAAATCAAAACGAAATCTGACAGATGCCAGATGACAGCGGTCAAAGTGTTTGATTTGAAAGTCTGTAGGCCAAATAGAATTTTACATTTATTCACTACCAATTAAAAAAAAATAAAATTCACTACCAATTGCTCTGTTTGACTCCATCCAAAGAATTGTTTCCCTGTATCCAAGCGGAAAATACTCTTCACTTCTTATCTACGTCTGATCCTGATGAATACACCGAAGAGAATCGTATGGCAATACGAGAAAGCCTACTGGGACGGTCTCAATTACTCCTTACGGATCTTCAACTGGTCACTATGCTTCCTCGTAAGTGACGTGGACTCCAGCGCAGATATGATTACTAATATGTTTTTTTTTTTTTTTTCAAATGAAAACTCTTATCATGAATAGGGTTAAAAGCATCAAACCCAAGGAAAAGTCATGGTTTGATTTAAGCTGTAAAAAGGTTATCAGGGAAAAAGAAGAAAAGATTCGGGATAAGTTTAAATAAGCCAGGAAGGCCTGCAATGTCCATATTTATCGGACCAAATTTTTAAATGACCAAAAATTAAAGAAAAAAATACTGCAGTGTTCCAAAGACATTAAGATTCTTTTCTCATTTGTCCCTACGCTCGTTGACAATGACATTAGTTATTAGTTCTCTCCCGAAAGCTAAACTGTAAACTGCTAGGCAGTTCGCCGCCAACTCTTCCCTCCCAGAAAGTGTCATGACTCCGCCTGTTCATGAGCGCGTCAATGATTCCATGGGACAAATCTTCTTCCGCACTAGTACTGTAGCGAGAGTCTTAATAGATCTCAACATATATAAATCCGCTGGTCCGGACGGTGTTCTCGCTATTATTCTGAAGAGGTGTTCTTCCATGATGGAAAAACCCTTGTGTAAGCTTTTCCATCTATCCTATTCTTCTGGGTTCGTTCCAAGCAGTTTGAAAACAGCATTTGTCCAGCCAATCCCAAAAAAGGTGAATCTTTTTCTGCCTCCAATTATCGTCCCTTCTTTCTAAGGTCATGTAAACGCTGATAAATTATCAACTCAAGAAATATCTTGAAGACCGAAATATTCTTAATGACCAACAGTACGGCTTTTGCAGCTAAGGTCCACTTGTAATCTGATGGCTTATCTCATCGAACTGTGCAACAAATCCTTACATCATTTTGGAGAAAGTAAGATTGTTGCACTTGATATTTCAAAGGCATTTGATAAAGTCTGGGATTCCTGTCCTTAAACAATTCAACCGTAATACCCGCGCTTCCAGGAATGCCCATCAGTTTATCCTCGAGGCCCACTGTGGCCACACTCTGTCTTTCCCAATCATTGCAATGTTGAAGAAGACCAATGTGGTCTCTGTCATAATAAGGATTTAAAAGGAATAAGAGTTAATCCATATGTTAATTTCTTTCATTAAGAGCCGATTTTTCAATCGTCAGATACACAGAGGATTGTGTTTATTTGACAGATAACGAAATATTGGATTTTTCAATCATTAGATAGACTTTATCTCTCTTATTTATTCGAACGATGAATACTCAGATAAGTTTATTTGCAATATCAAAGTGATGTTTACCAAAAATTCCCCTTGAAAATTTTGTTCTTGCTGATACTTGACACCCTGTTGGTTACAACGTCATCTAATGAACTGAATCTGTTAGCAGTTTTTTTTACTTTTTTCTTTTTCTTTCGCTAAACCTGCCTTCACTGTGAAATAAGTTAGTAAACGTCAGTTAAGAGTCCATTTAGTCCACAGAATAAGGGTTAACCATTCGCTATCGTTTTGTATAGTTCAGACTTCAGATTTGACTCTCGACTCTTTAACATGCTTTGATATTCGTATCATTGGAGTAATAAACTTCAGTTTTTTTTTTTTTAGATTCTAGACTTCTATGATCAGCCAAAGGGCACGCTGAACTTTTGGTCCCGTTCGAAAGAAAATACGGAGAATATTTATTTTGTGAGGATGGGTTGACAAAAATTTAGCTTGATAGACTCTGTTGGGTGAAGAGGAACCGCCCCGCAAATTTCTGTCATTTCCTGTATAAGTGCCGCAGACCAAATTCGGGCCCAATGACGGTATTAAGCCTCAGAGTGCGGAACTGGATGGCATTGCCCAACAATTGTGGGCCGCTGAAGGCAGAAACTTCGTTTTATTAAAGTGAGTAAAGAAAATTTAACTTTTGTATGTGATATTATTAGGTTGTCATTTGCCACTTGATCAGTCCATAGAATATAACTTGTCCGACCAGATGCATATCCTTTAAGAACCTCTACGGCGCTCTAGTTGATTATCTTTTCGGTCTTCAAATTTGCAGGTCCAAAGATGATTCCACGAAGTTTCTAACGGTCGTTTTCAGCGTATTCTTCTGCATCATATAAGCAGAAATGGGTGGGTCCAGGCTTTGTACAGAACAGACACACTTTATCAGTACAAGTACCTGCCGCCAGCCATCATCAAAACACCATTCGTGTATGATGTAGCGATACTGATTGCCTCTTATTGTAGTGTAATTTCACCGAAAGTATATTATAAATTGTTTAAGTATTGACTTGCAAACACTTTTACTTTTTCTTTTCCAAAGTGATGACGATGAGATTCACATTTACACATTTCCCAAAAGTCTAGCCACCCAACATGACAAATGATAGAAACATTTCGTCTGATAAAATTGTTGGCTCCGTTAAATGTCTGATTAATACCTTGACCTTCAAATATTCCAAATAAAGATGTATACGTACTTACACAACGAAACTTTCGGTGTGCTAAAGTTGAGTGGTAAACATTATGTTATTTATCTACTTAACAATCTCAATCCATATAAAAGAGGCGCAAAAGTAACTCGAAAGCTAAACTCATTAACTAAAGTGCTGTTGACTATGCTCTCAAACAGAGCATTATCCCGACTAAACCTAAACATAAAAACACTAATTTCCAGAATTACACAGCCCCACCCTCAAGATTCACGCATAGCCCAAAACGAGGAAAAAAAGAGTATAAACTCTTTAAGTCTCCATAGACAAATAGCATTCGTATAATCTTATAAGTCGATTCCATATCCTGATGAATGAGTCAACTTTTAAGTTACCCAAAACATCGTAGTAATTCCTAGACTTACACTTTAAGTTGATTCTAAAGCTTTTTTTGTGAACAATATTTTAAATGTTTACGTTTATAAATTCCCATTTAATTATACCTATTTGAAGGCAATGGGAATTGGGAACTGCAAAATTTAATTCGTTGGTTTTACTTGTGAACAAATTTTTGCGAGGTTGCTGAGATGTAAAATTGGAAAAAAATAAATTTTGTGAGTATCCCTCACGAATGGTTTTTGTTAAATTATAAATTGAAGTACGCTGGTGGTCTTTTAAAAACCGCAACAATGAAAAAGAGGAATTTATTTTAATTTAATGTAAAATTTATGAGAGCCCTTTGAGCATTGATTTTGTAAACAACACAATTTAAGTAACCATCAAACAGCCAACTAGAAGAAGGGTTGCCACTTCGTTTTTTTAAGTGTTGAAAATTATTTTTTGTTTTGTCTGTTACAATTTATTGTTAATGGGTCTTTAATCAAGCGCTTCCTAACTGACATTTAGGCTTGAAAAGTCTATCGATGCTGTTGGCTTTTTGACTAACGCTTGTTTGTTTATATAACAATTCACCTAGGCATAGATGACGTGAAGAACGTTGCCAAAAAAAAAAAACAATTAATTTCATAAAACACTCAAAGGTTTTCTGATCATTTGTAAGAAAAACCAGGAATCTCGGTTCCCATGCTCATAGACAATTCCCCTCTTTTTTTAGAAGTCTGGAGAAGGCCAGCCTTTTTGCTCGGCAGTTTTTAATGTAAACTGCCAGAGATTGTCATGACTCCCCTTTGAAGCTGCTATGCGCGGCCATGTCAATAGGACAAATGTTCTTTCGCACTCGCACCTTGGCGGGAATCCTAAAAGATCTCAACATACACAAATCCTTTAGCCCAGAAGTCATTAATTTGACACCAGTCTTTCATATCGAAAATGCGTGCATTCGACCTTTCTGAATCCTTTCTTTGTTGGATAAGTGTTTCCTTTTCTGATCGTCCAATTTAAGTCTTATTTGGCGGATTCAAGTCTAGAAAAATATATGCTACTCTTTCACAATTTCATTTATGATTTATTTTCATGAACTAGTGCAGTAGTGTCCCTGGTTAAGTAGTTAGGTGCGTTGGCTGCTAACAGAACGTTGTGGGTTCGAATTCTTCTTGTGCCCATAAAAGTTTTTATTTCATCTTTCATAGGCACTGCTGCTTGCGAAGAATTGACAAAACTTCCAAGAGTATTAATCTGTCATGAAACAGTGCTTCTCAACTTTTTCGTTCGGAATCGGCGTTAAGGTCCCCTCAATTCTTTACAGCACTCAGAAAATTATTGATGAAAGTAACCACTTTTTTTCATGAACTAGTAATCCACTTACTTACTTAAGGTGGCGCTACAGTCCGTTGTGGACTTGGGCCTCAATCAACAATCTCCGCAAGTTAGCTCGGTCCTTAGCTAGTCGTCTCCAGTTTTGCACTCCAAATTGATTCAGGTCCTCTTCCACTTGAGTGCGCCACCTGAGTCGCGGTCTTCCTCTCCTACGTCCCTCGGGAATAGTGTCGAAGGTTTTCCGGGCCGGAGCATTGGTGTCCATACGCTCTAAATGACCGAGCCATCTGAGTCTCTGGACCTTGACCCTTCTGGCTAGGTCCATGTCGTTGTACAACTCGTAAAACTCGCTGTTGTATCTTCTTCGCCATTCCTCTTCAATGCACACGGGGGCTAAAGATGACCCGAAGAAGTTTCCTCTCGAAACAGCCTAAGGCACTTTCATCCGATTTTGTCAGGGTCCATGCTTCTGCACCATACTTGGACTTGAAAAGTATTCAGATGATTGGTGAACGTACCATATCGTTGAGCCAGTTACATCGCTCAAGGATGGCGCAAATGTATCACGGAATTACAACGATATATGCTATATGTTGTGGAAAGACGTCTCGCAATACCTATAATTCCTTGTTATCCTAGCTGTATGCGATGTGGCACATGTTAATCAAGCCCAAAGCATACAGTTGTGGCGTTAAAAAGTTTTCAATCACATAACGTTATTGCTCCCCATTCACAGTTAGAGTAAGTGCGGCAAATATGGCATACCCTTAACATATTTTAAGATAGAACCGAACATTTCAGTGGAATTCATATATATTTATTTTTAAATGTCTTTAAGTTCAATTACAAATCGATCTGTTTAATAATAAAAAAATAAAAAACGCAAATAAAAAAGTAAAAAATAAAAATGTAAAAAAACCTCAAATTGTAGTTTTAAAAAAAGTGCGGCTAATATGGCCTACCTGGTGTTAAATATGGCCCAGGGTGGGCAAACCTTATGTCAAACAAAATTCACAAATATGGAGTTCTTTTTCATATCCCCAACACCTCACATGCACTCTGTCATGGTTTTTTTGCCTTGTTTCGGCATTATCACTTTTAAAATTAAAATTAAAAACTATCAAAATTCAATGAAAAAACGTGTCAAATATGGCATACTCGGCTTATTACCCACACATGGGGTAGGCCATATTAAACACACTGTGATTTTGCACTACTTTAAATTTTAAACACACTTCATAATTTTTTTTATTTTAATATGATATCACACAAATTAAGAAAACACTTTAAAGATATCAATTTAAGAAAGCAGTTAACATTTTAACACAAAATTCAATGTAAATACACTTAAGCAAACTTAGAAAAAAATTAGATCGAAAGCATAAAAACCAAACTACCCCTTGTATTGTAACTTCCAAGACTGTCGCCCAACACTTACCACGAAAGGCTGGAACTAAACCAGATTGCCAATGTTTGAAATGCTTTTGTTTTTAGTTTGCTATTGGTCTTGGTTTAGGAAATACAGGGGTGGGCCATATTACCCGCATAGGCCACATTTGCCGCACTTACTCTACTGTTATGCCGTTTTCATTTTCAACGAAGTGAGGTACAATGAATTCTCCTGACCAAATTGCACACCAGACTGTATCTCTTAAAGGATGCAAAGGTGACTGTTGAATAATTTGAGGATTTTTCATTGCCCAGAACCGACTATTCTGTTTATTCACATATCCATTCAAATGAAAATGTGCTTCGTCATTCATTATGACAGTAATTTCCACATAATCGATGACTGATTTTGATAAAATGTCATCGAATATTTTTCTATAATAAATTTGCCACGTGTCTACTTCACGACTGCCAAAAATTTGAACTTTCAAGAGTAATGTTTACCCAAATGGCGGCAAAACAAAGTAGTATAGGTTTCTTCCTGGTGGACACCCGGGGAATGCGATTTGGCGAACCGAGTTGCAACTCGGTTTGCATAAAAACCAACTCGAGTTAACTTGGTTTACAAAATTTACGATTCGGTACATAATTAAATGAAATATTGACATTGACATTTCACAGTACTTCGCACATGAAATGTAACGAACTACGGACACATAGCAGCGCTGCCGACTGAGGCCATCGGCTGGGACAGAACAAGACATTAATACAACAGAGAGAGACAGATAGATACAAAGAAAGAAAGCACACATTACAGAAACCTACGTGGCTCAGAGGAGGAGACTTAGATTTGTCTCATGTTATCGCACAGGTGGCCTCAGATAATCTGGCGATTTTTGTGGTAAAAGAATGGTGCCGAGGCTGGGGTTTGAACCCGTAGCGTTCAGCTTAGCAATTGATATTTTATAAACCGAAATCGTAGGAACTATATGGGACAATATCTATCGATCTCATGTAAACTTGTTCTCTTTTTCCATGGCCCCCATTTCAATGCGTTTTTCTAAAGCGCGGTAAAGCGGTTTCAGTCAAACTATACTAAAGGGTTGTAGGGACGGTTTTAAATATCAATGAAATTCTTTATTCCTGTGGAAGTACATTTGATGCCATTATGTATGGAACTCGATTTCTTTTGCATGGCCACCACGCGCACGCTTGCAGAAGTCCAGACGCTGAACCCAATTTATTTATGTATTTATTTATTTATTTTCGACGGTTTTCAAGCATAAATCGGCCGATACTGCTGCAATTTCACGTTCGATATTCGTACAAAGTTCATCAATCGTCGCTGGCTTGTTGGCATAAACCATAGATTTGACGTAGCCCCACAGGAAATAGTCTAACGGCGTTAAATCGCATGAACGAGGCGGCCAATTCACAGGTCCATTTCTGGAGATAATGTGCTCATCGAACTTCGTTCTCAATAATTCGATTGTATGGCCCGCTGTGTGACATGTGGCATCGTCCTGTTGAAACCACATATCGTCCAAGTCTATATCATCCAATTCATTCCAAAAATAATCGGTTAGCATTGAGCGGTAGCGATTCCCATTCACAGTAACGTGCCGGTCTTGATTATCAGGAAAGAAGTACGACCCAATGACACCACCAGCATGTAAACCGCACCAAACAGTGATTTTTTCGGGATGTAATGGTGCCTCGTGAAGCACATGTGGATTGCTGCCTGACCAATAACGCATATTTTGCTTATGGACGAAACCATCCAGGCAGAAATGAGCCTCATCGCTGAAAATGATTTTTCGATGAAAATCCGGATCATTTTCAAGTTGTTGCTCAGCCCAACTCACGAACAAACGACGCTTCTGGTGATCAAGCGGCTTCAGTTCTTGCGTGTATTTGATCTTCTAAGGATGTAGGCCAAGATCTTTTCGCGAAATTCGCCACGACGACGTCACAGTGATGCCCAACGCTTGAGAACGACGTGTGAGAGACTGATTTGGGTCTTCCGCAATTGATGCGCGCGCTAACGGCAGCAATAGAACATTTTGTACTGAGCCTGTGGATTAAAATTTTTCCACTAGACGCTCAATTGTTGATCTGGCAGGACGATTATGACGACCATAAATTGTACGTAGCGCTCTAAAAGTGTTGACCACTGACTCTGAATTTCGGTAGTAAATTTTAATAATTTTGACTCTTTGTTGGATCGTATACCTTTCCATGATGAAATGGCAAACCTTATTGAAGAGAAATGTCAAGAGAGCGGGAAAAAATATGGCGTCGTTTGCTGTCCCTATCGGTCTACTTTTGTAGCGTCCCTGTTGAAAAACCCTTTACAAGTTATTTCTAATTTAGAGGCGCCGATAAGATACTTGCCTGTGGCACCTTAAACGTTTAATCCGCCACTTTGGTGGTCATTTAAATGATGTAGTGTTTCACACATAATGACAACATTCAAAACTTTATAATAAAAATTAAAAAATGGATATTCCGTCACAGAGATACGTTTCTTAGCCGTACTACGTGAATGTAGATCATTGAAATCGGAAATAACCGAGTGTAAATAATTGTATTGAAAACACACAGAAGAATTTTTAAGAACAAGATCTAGCCTAAAGCGTTAAGTCGCGATAAAATGCATATATCTATGTCCTTCATTTACTTTTCTTTTTAACATCGTTTCTAACATATTACATTTTTGGCTAAGTAAGTAAGAAGTATACTTTATACAGTAACTTTACATTACAGTTGTCCTCTTTCAACTACTCACCGAGTATTGACATTCAAAAGTCAATCTGCGAAACACAGTGCTTTCCCACAAATAACCCTCGAATCATTGTACTACTCTTACGGTAACGAAACAGAATTTCACTGTCTAAAATCGAGTCTAGTTTCAATCTTGAATCTTTTTTATTTAATTAGTCACGGATATAGACAAGTTTTGCTTCAGCCACACGACTCTAGCCATCGGTTCCGCCCACGATAGTTGATTTGGCCACTGAATTACATTTTTAATCTACATAATATAATCTAATGGGGATAAATATTAATAAATATTATACGTTGAAATATTTGAAAACCTTTACATTTCTATAAAAAAAGCATGAAGGCAACCATGCCATCTTCCCCTTGTGCTCCAACCAAACAGCACTGAAAAGTGTAAAGTGTATTTTATCATCAACGCCGTGATGCTTCGGTTAATTAATTCGGTAAATTGCATAAGTGGTTCATAGCTATTATGAAACAACACTTTTTATCCCGCATGCACCAGCACCACTACTCCTTTGTCCTTCAGTTTTTTTTTCCTCTTCGCATATTTTAAATTTCAATCTATAGTTTATGCCTCACAACCAATGTTGTTATTCTATTCACCAGAGTACTCTCACGAAAGACGTTGTAGGTTGTAGGTGAAAGAGTTAAGAGCTGAAAGGGTTACACTGTATAATTTCATATTCCAAAGATGGATTCTGATACCCTATTATAGTCATAGTGCTCGCTCAACGTGTCCTTGTGTTAATTTATATGCAATTCGTACAAGATCTCTTCCGCTATGGAAGGAGGTGTGCCTGCTGAACTATCTTCAGATTTGGAGTGCATCATTCGAACTTGTGGGACAGGTTTATCAAGAGCCAAATATAATTGGAATTTGTAATTCACCAGGAATATGATTTGTTATTACAACGTTCGTTGGTTGAATTTTGGTGTTCGAAGGCAACCACGCATCGACGCCGCCGCACAGATTCTGGCATCGTAGAGCCATAACATCGTCTGGTAGAAGGTTGTGATTAATTTGAAGGCTAAAAATAAATTTTGTGTAGATACAAATAGTATTGCCAATCCATATATTAAGATCGAAAGCAGGAGGAAGGAAAATGAGCCATCATGGATGGTGAGGGTATAATTTGGAGTGATTATTTATATTTCTGCTCAAAGCGAAGGAACTGCCAAAAACAAAGGAGGATTGTTATTTGTGGTATTCACCGATGGCGGCAGCACAGACGGCCTTCATTAATGTGGAAAAAAAAGAATCTTTTGTAGTTGCGATTTGTTGTTACGAAACAACATTTTAATGCAGATCATGTCCAACATTCTACTAACACACTTATTGTTTGAGGCAATAGACGTCGACAACGCGCTTTATAATGCATAATATCTAGTGCTTTGGATGACAGCTTTTCTCTCCCGAAAAATGGAAAGTAGGTACAGCTCCAATTTATCAAATCTTTGGTCGATAAGTCTTGCACCGAAAGATTGGCAAGTTATTCGAAAAGATTATCAATAGAACTATGCTTAAGTGGACCGCGGGAAACACCATAAATAAATAGACATAACTTGTTCGGATTCAAGGCGGGACATGACGCTTCTTAACTCGTTCCTAAAGGAATAAGTAAAAGAAAACATGTACGGGCAGTTCTGGTTGGTTTGAAAAAACGCTTTCAACACTAGGCTAGGGTTTCTTTAAATGGCCGATTCAGTATATACACAAGCGATCTGATAGCTAGTCTTACTATGACCATTGCGTTGCATGCCGACGCGTGGACGATGTGAGTGAGAGCAGAACTGCCGCAAAGGTCGAAGTCATTAGGATTCTCTTAAAACGTGAGTTCGAGAAGATTCAGTGATATTGCAATGACTGGAAACAAAAAATAAACTCCCAGAAATACGAGGGATCCCCTTGCCTTGAGCTTCGGGAGATACTCGAACAAGTTGGATCGATGGTCATTGTTGGAACTCATGGACAGCGATTAAAGAGCAAAAGTGAAATGAAGTATCTCGGTACCTTGGATATATGAAAACTAGCCTCTGACGAAACGGCTGTTTCTCAGCAGTCAGCTTAATTCCATGGCAACGTTAAAGTGGCTGCCTGGATGTTGTTGACTCATTTTGACCATAAGGGCTCATTGTGATACAATAAAGGAAAATTACTGATGGGAGAGTTGCGAGCTGAAAGAAACCATTTAGTACTATTTATGAAATTGGAGGGATATCTTATGTTGAGCGTTGCCAGTTAACTGGTGTTGTCGATGAAGGGGTAACCGAGATGGGTAATTCTTTTGTTGTAGAGTGTCAGGCATGTGTAGAGGAGGTGTTCAATTTTTCTTCCTTTTTCTCGATCAAACAGCTTCTACAGAAATAATGTGAGAAGAACTCTAGCCTGTTGGCTATAAGGCAGTTCGCTGTTATGACTTCAATTGTGGAGATAAGAGAAATTATGCATTTCGACCGTCTCAGACAGGTTGTGCCCGGTAACTATCTAACACTTGTTAATTCAAAAGCATTTGTTTAAATTTTAAACAGAAGACAGTGATCCGAAATGTCTCTATGGCCCGCAACTCATATAGGCTGAAAATTGAACTGTTCTGTGATCTCATTCAGGGATTATACGCAGTTGTAAACGGCTGTTGAGTTAGTGGAGACGATCGCGATAGGTTTGAGAGTGGCTTATCGCTGTTACTTCTATTTGAAACAGGCTACATTGATTGGTAAATCTTGATCCCATAATGTAGATAACTATAGTTACTTGGCTTTCATATGTCTGACGAACATTACTTTAATGGTTGGTATGGTTCAAAGTTTCCAAAGTGGCGCTCGCTTTTTCAACAAGACACAGAAAGACTAACACATTCTTACTAGAAGAAGAAATAGCTGAGCTTGCAAAGTGTACTTTCGAGAAATTACATAGGAAGATAGTATTATGATTCAGAAAATTTAAGAAAACAGAAAACAATCCACCGACGTCCAACCGAAGCCATAAGGGAACATCGTTACATAAAAGAGTTTGTGGTGAGGATATCAAAATACCAAAAAGCTATATAACGGCGATGACGAACCATGCTCAGCCCCAATTCTTCCCACCCGACATTCAAAGTTGATAAGTAAAGTTGGTGAATTCAAGCTCAAATACACTGTACCCAAAGGCTTACTGCTGAATTGTAAAAAAAACTTAGCACGAAAATATCCAGGAGCTTTTAACACTTTTAAAATAACTTCAACGTTTCGTTTGTCAGTGTTTAAAGAGACCAACTCGCTGCTATATATGCTGTAATGTCTAATTTAGCGTCGCAGAAAAACTGGTCCGTTTTGTGTAAAATGACGATGGAAAACTCACACTATTCAGTAATGGTCGGAAAAACTTAACGAGCGATCTCATGAAAGGACTTAGAAATCATTAAGACGGGACGTTTTCTTCAACATTATTCTTGGCAAAATTATGCTAAGATCACACGTTAACATCAGAGGCGTGATCTTTCAGAAATTGTTCCAACGTCTAGGAAAAGCCAAACTTACTTCAGTAGTGGGGAGATTCTCTAAACTGCACCTACTACAGAGGAATCAGTCAACTTACCATCGCCTACAAGATCCCCTCTACCGTAATATGTGAACGTCTGAAGCCTTTCGTCAACAATCTGATTGGTCCTTAACACACATTGGCTTCAGACCAGGAAAGTCAAACATCGACCAAACTTTCACTTTGCGGCGGATCCTGGAAAAAACGTATGAACTCCAAATGGATACCCACCACCTTTTCATCGATTTTAATGCCACGCATGACAGCATCTACAGAGAATATGGAGAACTCACGCTTAGACAAATTATCAACGAGCCTACGCTCGGACAAAACGTCACAATAGATGCATACAACTTCGACATAGTAGAAAAGTTTGTCTACTAAGGCTCCGCTATAAACACGGGCAATATCACCAGCGCCGAGATTAGACGAAGAATAACTCTGGCTAATCGCGTTTCTTTGGGATAAGAAAGCAACTGAGTGGAAAAGCCTTCTCTCGAGTAACTAAGATAAAACTGTACAACACCCTGTCCTGCTGTATGATGCAAAACCATGGATCTTGACAAAATCAGATGCGTGTGCCTTTGGCTGTTTTGAGAGGAAAGTTCTTCAGCGAACTTTATGGGTTGTACAACGACACTGACTTAGGCAGAATGGTTAACGTCTAGAGAGTCAGATGCCTCGGTCATTTAGAGCGGGTCGACACCAATGCTCCGGAAAGCCTTCGACACTATTCCCGAGAGACATGGAAGGAGAGGAAGACCGCGATTCAGATGGCGCACACAAGTAGAAGACCTCACTCAACTTGGAATGCAAAACTGTAGACATATGTAGGGATAGCTAGGACCAAGCTGACTAGCTGAGACTGTTGAGTGAAGCTCAAGCCCAAAACGGGCTGTAGCTCCACCTTAAGTAAGTAAGAAAGTGCATTGGGGAGTCTTGATAACTAATCTTATCGTTAAAGCACAAGACATAAACAAATGATATCAACAAGAGTAAGAGACCAGTTCTCAAATTCGTAATCAGCCTATCTTATACACCATAGAAAACGTCAATGCTTAAAACGAGGAATCAATCTTAGAATGTCCATTATCCTGTGGCAGGGGCATTGATTGCATGCTTTTTCTACGAAAATGGGAGCTCACCTTTGAATGATTTGTTGACACTCTGGATTTGGTCAGATTCTACTGTAGTCCCACTACAAGACAATAATCAGCTAATAATAGCAATATTAAAGAGAATCCTCGCCTATAAACATTAGAGTTTGAGTTGAAAAATCATGTAAGTCCAACACACGCTTTCTACTACATCTCAAAGAATAGTTCCTAAATGCTGAGAGCTTAAAGCAAAGATCTATAGCTTGCTGAAAATCATATGGTTTCGAAATGAGCGCACGAAATTTGTTAAAAACAGGACAAAACCTTAGACCGAAATAAAAGAATGCGAGTGCAGACACATTCTGCACCAAAACCAAGAAGCGTATGGTTCGATACATTGAAGCTGGTGATAGCTTATTAGAGGGTATGAATATGTTCACCAAATACTGATATCTTTCAGAAAATCAAAAAAAAAACAATGAAGTCATGATTCGACTTAACTCCACAAAATAAATTGAATTGAAGTAAAAAATACGAACAAAATAGCACATTCGTCAAAAACCGTCCCATTCTAAATTCTTAAGTAACCCAAAACTAGGTCAATAAAACTGAACCAATATTTCATATTTATTTATTCATAGCGAACCCTGCACATCGGTGAAAGGGTTCATTACAAAACTGCATTTGGCATAGTCACACGAATCAAATATAATCACAACTTACGATCCTTGTTAGCATACAAAAGTTCTTCCGATTGCATGTCCAACTTATTAATTCAATTGCACATGCTAACATCCCATACTACTTGTTCGTTCTATGTTTGTGTGCTAACCTATCATCACAAGTTTTCTAGAAACAATCAAAAACAACAACTTACCTGTCTAATGATACAGCTATTAGGCTATACACAGATGCCGCTACCGAAACTCCTTGAACATATGTTACGGTCTTGCACATAAGCCAGCCGAGGACCCAAGCTGAAAAGACAACAAACAAATGTCAAAATAATGTGTCAAATAGAAAATTCAATATACAATTTGAACAATTCACAGTCGAAGTTTTCTGATTTTGAGTACCTATCATTTAGGTCTTTAGAACGTTTTCCGTGATATGAAACTGAAAACGAGATGACACAATCGACTGTAAGGAAACTCTTAAGGCGATAATGACATTACATAGCCATTGCATTGGATTTTTTTGATTAACGCTAAAATAAAAACAAAAATTAGAATAAAAAGAGGTCACGTAATCGCATTCAGCGTTTTAGATTAGAAAACGTGCTGGCTTGGAGTAGACGAGTGGCAAGCCGTCTTCGGCAGAAGGAAATATTTAGAAGGAGCCTAGAAATATGAGACACCTTCCTGCACTCATGTCTGCTCACTTCCTTGCTAGACAATCGAACGATGAAAAATGCAAGAGGACACTGTCTGTCTAACTATGTATGTGGAAAAAGAAAAGAGGAAAGGAAAAGTCTCATCAGAACTCATCCTCTAGGGAAGTTCCTGCATCCTTATCCTGCCACTTATAATGTAGTCTTCGTAGACGAAGCGACGTTGGCAGTGCTACGTTGGAATGAGGACAAGTTCATTCAACTTTTCATGCGAGAATAAAAGGACGAGACTGCATGACGACGAAAAATAATCCATTTCTGGGCTGAGACTTTTTTCGCTGTATTTGGACTCAGAAAAGACAATTTATTCTACATGATGTGGGTTCGATAGAGATTTTGTTGTTTAGGGAAATTTATTGGGACTTAAAGGTGTCAATTTGATTTAGCTTACTCGATATTTATTAGGTTGCGTGGTTGTTTTGGTTCTCTCCCTAGAGCCTGTCATTAGAGCTCATCTTTGGAAAAACAGATCCTGTTAACAATTAATTTGGAAATGAAGCTAAGAAATAATAATGTGTGATGATCTAAGAGCAAATACAAGATTGTTCCCGAGGGAATGTGCAAAAAAACACGAAAAGATGGAAAAATGCATTCGAGGGTTTTCCATTACGGACGTGTCGATTTTAAGATTCCGGGCGTTGATTCTTCACTATTTTCGAAAAAGTTTCAACCGATGACGCCTTCAGCTCAAAATCAACACCAAACAATTACTTTATTTCGAAGCATTATTCCTCGTGAATCTTATTTGTCGTTCCAAATCCGACAATTTTGCTTATTCAGGTATAGGTTCATCATAAAATGGGCCTCATCTCTAAAGATTATTTTTCTATCAACATTGAGATCAACTACCAACTACTCCAGAACCCAATTAGCGAACACATGATGGTTTCAGCTCCACAGTTGAATTAAATATGCCATGTTGTCAGTGTCATCTCGTTGGGAAAGGTCCCCCTGTGATATAAGTCGTCCTTTTGTCTGTCAACGTTTTTATTTCGTCGCGTGTTTGTTCCATCGTTTTGTAGAGAGTAAGATTGTTTCGCTTTTTTATCAAATGCATTCGATAAAGTCTGGTTTCTTGCAGAAAGCGAAAATGCGTGCTTTCGGTATCGATGAGTCCCTCCTTTGTTGGACGGATTCAAGTCTGAAATCCACACTATAAATACTGGTGTGCCCAAAGGCTCCGATTTGTCGGTATGTGCATCACTGACCACCTTTTATGGAATGATCACACACGCTATGTCGCCAAAAATGCCGCAAGATGTCTAGGTTTCTTAAGGCGATGCAAGAAATTTGTTTCGCCTTCTGATCTGGCTATCATCTACAAAACGTACATACGTCCTAAGCTGAGTACAACTGTCATGTCTGGGCTGGTGCTCCAGTCAAAAACTTAAGTCTTAAGTCTGGACAGTATCCAAAAAAGAGTATTCAAGATGATTGGTGATCATATACCATCGTTGAGTCATTTACATCGCTCGAACATCGGCGTAATGTCTCAAGCTTCATCCTATTTTATCGTCACTTCAACTGTATATGCTCTAGTGAAATAGCCAGTTGATTCGTCCCCTTAAGATAGTCCAACGTAAAACTCGCGACTCCAGGAATGCCCATCAGTTCACCCTTGAGCCCAACTTCGGACGTACTGTCATGTGCAGAAAATCGGTTTTTAGTCGTACTACGCGAATGTGGAACCCTCTTCCACACTCTATCTTCCAGAGCCATTGCAATATTCAAGAATTCAAAACCAATGTTCACCGACACCTCCTTCACATTCTCTATCCTTTTCCTAATACTCGCACTGTGCTCTTGGCATATAAAGGGAAATGAACAAAAGCCCTAGAATGCGTATTGATTATAAGAGTTAAAAATGTTGTCGTCTGCGATAGTCCAAGTTCTTGTAAGCGACGCACGTGGAATTGACTGCCTATCGGATCCTGCTGCACACTTCTACAAAGAGCATACGATCGGATTGTATCTGGTTGTTCTTTTCACTGAGCAGGTTGAATCGAATTTGGCCAACAAACGTTGAATATATGACTAGCAAGGACTACCATGCTTCCCATAAAAAGGCCGCAATGAGCTCATCGTTGCCAACCATTTTTATAATGAAGTTTTACTATTTGCACTTGCTGCTCAAAGCTGTTACTTACTATGATGATTTGTTTTTAGTGACTGATTAAAAGACAATATTTTGACAGATATTAAAAGCAATAAATTGGCCACAACGTGCTGTCAAAATCAACCAGTCCCTATTGGAAAATCTTTTAACCCTTTATGGATATAAAACAAGCGTCGCGTTTTAATCACTGGGCTGGTTGTTAAATGCCATAATCCCCAGGAACGCATTGGAAGGCCTACCCAAACGAACAAGGTAGCTTAAAGTCAACCATGATTCGAAAAACCACCATTCGTATTGAATTATTTGTAGGGTTTCAATTGACACAGAAAAATTATGAACGTGAAACAAAATTACGTGTTAAATTGTCACTGTGGCGTATGCTTGTCTTTTTATTTTTCTGAGAACTGGAGATCAATTAACCATCTTTTAAGATACTTTAACCGGGGAACGTGCTCCTAAATAAGTCTCTTTCCCTCGACCGGAAATGTGATACGGCCACCGTTATCTGGGATACAAAAGGTGTGGTCTAAATCGACTACTTAGAAAAGCACAAAATGGGCACAAGGCTGTATTATGCCGAAATATTTGGACGATTTGAAAAAAGTTCTTTTTCATCATAATAACGAACTGGCTCATACCTTTGCCTTTACCATGGCCAAATTGGGCTTCGAAATCCTACCCCTTCCACCGTGTTAAATACAAATAAGGAGGTAATCGCCACAAAAAAGAAAAACTTTAACGTCGCTGCAAAAACTACTTGATAGTGTGACTTCATTTTGAAAGTCTGTGTAAACTCCCAACGATGTGTGTCTCAGCGTAAAAAAAACATTATTAACTAACAGAAGTACAAAAAGTAGTTTGACAGAAAAAAAAAACACTAGATCACGTATAGCTCATAAGTTAAAGCCCTGGTATTAACACTAAGCTACCAAAATATTTCAACTAAGCTCGTACGTCTCTTAAAATAGAACTTTTCTATTCTTAACTTTGTTGCAAAGTCATTTCCATTCGTCTGCTCAGCAGGAAAAAACTGCATCCAGTGCAATTTAAAGTGTCTATGTGAGAATATTAGACAAATTTATTCGAGTGCATCTGACAGGCAGGTTGGTTCTCATGAAGTTTTTGAGTTTAAAATTTTCTGAATGAATTCTAGTAAAGTTTTTGTTTTCCCACACAAAACAGACTTGTGAACAGAAAAACAACTCTTACAACTGAGAACAAACTTCTCGCATGCCAGAAGATGTATTCTGCCAGCATATCGGCTACGTGTCGGGAACGTAGATATAGCAGCCAGTGCAGCGCCAGAACCAAGAAGAACCCATAATAAAATACTTTGTCAAAGTACATTTTTCATATATAGACTCTCACACTGAACGCCCCTCGACTAAACGAGCTGAGTACCGAGAGTTGTCGAGGAGCGTCATCGTCATCGTCTTCTTCGTTCTTGCTGGATCCTATTTAAGGAACATATTTTAGTTTCCCATTCCCAGATTGTAACCCACAAGCGACGGAATGGAAGTAGCCCGAGCCATGAGGTGTTCAAAAATAGTTTAACTGACTTTGTGCTTGGTGTTGATGGTAGTGGAATATGGAATGACGGTGGTGGCAAAATGGTGATAGCATGAGCCCTGTTCAGTTCCGTTCCAGCACTTGGAAATCGTTTTTGTACTTGGATTGCTTATGTGAAGGGTAGGTTATGGAAGCATATTGTTCGGATTTATTTTTTTTTTCTCTCGTCGTTGTCGAACGTTGCGTTTGAGTGCGATGTTGTTTGAGATTTTATGAGTTAAACATTTTCGTGTGGACGGCAGCATTTAATGAATAGGTTGCGGTTAGTATTACGATTTTAACCTTTATCGTTGAGCAATTTAGAGTCGCCAGAGCTTCCGCTGTTGTCGTCTCGTTCTTGGGTTGTAAGGCTCGCCCACTGACAACCAAAGGTACTATTGCACGGTTCGTGAGCATATTTTGTTGTTTTCAAATTAGTGTCCGATGCTTTTTGTGGAATTAAAACCGTGTACAAGGAAACTAATTGCAACTTTACAAAAAAAAAATTACTTTGAGGATAGAACAATGTTGTTGGCTTCAATTTATTAAAAGATGTAACAAGTATAATGTGGTTGGGTGTGTTTTCTTTAAGTAAAATATACCGAAAGAAGAACACAAAGTTCAAATATTGAGAGAATAGAAACAGAAAGAATAAGAAATCTTCTTTAAGAAAAGGATTTCTGCAAATAATAAGATGGCAATGACAGTGATGTATATAATCCCTCTGTCGGTTAGAGAAACATTTAATGGTGTAATCCGTCGCGTTGACGTTTGTAACTGACAGCTCAATACGTACTTAATTATGGTGTCGCTACAGTCCAGGTCGAACCAAGGCCTCATCCAACAAACGCTTGTAGCTAGCTGTCTCCAGATTCGCACGCCAAGTTGGTTCAGGTCCTCTACCATCTGAGTGCTCCACCTGAGTCGCGGTCTTCCTTTTCTGCTACGTCCTTCCG
>CAKKXW010000003.1:72403958-72415964 GCA_920937365.1 Sphaerophoria rueppellii | reverse complement strand
ACAGTCGAAGTTTTCTGATTTTGAGTACCTATCATTTAGGTCTTTAGAACGTTTTCCGTGATATGAAACTGAAAACGAGATGACACAATCGACTGTAAGGAAACTCTTAAGGCGATAATGACATTACATAGCCATTGCATTGGATTTTTTTGATTAACGCTAAAATAAAAACAAAAATTAGAATAAAAAGAGGTCACGTAATCGCATTCAGCGTTTTAGATTAGAAAACGTGCTGGCTTGGGAGTAGACGAGTTGGCAAGCCGTCTTCGGCAGAAGGAAATATTTAGAAGGAGCCTAGAAATATGAGACACCTTCCTGCACTCATGTCTGCTCACTTCCTTGCTAGACAATCGAACGATGAAAAATGCAAGAGGACACTGTCTGTCTAACTATGTATGTGGAAAAAGAAAAGAGGAAAGGAAAAGTCTCATCAGAACTCATCCTCTAGGGAAGTTCCTGCATCCTTATCCTGCCACTTATAATGTAGTCTTCGTAGACGAAGCGACGTTGGCAGTGCTACGTTTGGAATGAGGACAAGTTCATTCAACTTTTCATGCGAGAATAAAAGGACGAGACTGCATGACGACGAAAATAATCCATTTCTGGGCTGAGACTTTTTTCGCTGTATTTGGACTCAGAAAAGACAATTTATTCTACATGATGTGGGTTCGATAGAGATTTTGTTGTTTAGGGAAATTTATTGGGACTTAAAGGTGTCAATTTGATTTAGCTTACTCGATATTTATTAGGTTGCGTGGTTGTTTTGGTTCTCTCCCTAGAGCCTGTCATTAGAGCTCATCTTTGGAAAAACAGATCCTGTTAACAATAATTTGGAAATTGAAGCTAAGAAATAATAATGTGTGATGATCTAAGAGCAAATACAAGATTGTTCCCGAGGGAATGTGCAAAAAAACACGAAAAGATGGAAAAATGCATTCAAGGGTTTTCCATTACGGACGTGTCGATTTTAAGATCGCGGGCGTTGATTCTTCACTATTTTCGAAAAAGTTTCGCCTTCATGATGACGCCTTCAGCTCAAAATCAACACCAAACAATTACTTTGTTTCGAAGCATTATTCCTCGTGAATCTTGTTTGTCGTCCCAAATCCGACAATTTTGCTTATTCAGGTACAGGTTCATCATAAAATGGGCCTCATCTCTAAAGATTATTTTTCTATCAACATTGAGATCCACTACCAACTGCTCCAGAACCCAATTAGCGAACACAGGATGGTTTCAGCTCCTAGGTCAGTTGAATTTAATATGCCATATTGTCAGTGTGATCTCGTTGGGAAAGGTCCCCCTGTGATACAACTCGTCCTTTTGTCTGTCAACGTTTTTATTTCGTCACGTGTTTGTTACATCGTTTTGTAGAGAGTAAGATTGTTTCGCTTTTTTATCAAATGCATTCGATAAGGTCTGGCTTCTTGCAGAAAGCGAAAATGCGTGCTTTCGGTATCGATGAGTCCCTCCTTCGTTGGACGGATTCAAGTCTGAAATCCACACTATAAATACTGGTGTGCCCAAAGGCTCCGATTTGTCTTTCGGTATGTGCATCACTGTAGTGTCCGTAGCTTAGTGGTTAGGTGCGTTGGCTGCTAAGCAGAACGTCGTGGGTTCGAATCCTACTCAGGCCCAAAGTTTTTATTTCATCTTTCACGGACACTGCCTCTTGCGAAGAGCTGACAAAACTTCCAAGAGTATCATCTGTCATGAAAAAGTGCTTCTCAACTTTGCCACTCTATTTTTTATGTGCATCACTGACCACCTTTTATGGAATAAACACACACGCGATGTCGCCAAAAATGCCGCAAGATGTCTAGGTTTCTTAAGAAATTTGTTTTGCCTTCTGATCTGGCTATCATCTACAAAACGTACATACATCCTAAGCTGAGTACAACTGTCATGTCTGGGCTGGTGCTCCAGTGAGAAACTTAAGTCTTAAGTCTGGACAGTATCCAAAAAAGAGTATTCAAGATGATTGGTGATCATATACCATCGTTGAGTCATTTACATCGCTCGAACATCGGCGTAATGTCTCAAGCTTCATCCTATTTTATCGTCACTTCAACTGTATATGCTCTAGTGAAATAGCCAGTTGATTCGTCCCCTTAAGATAGTCCACCGTAATACTCGCGACTCCAGGAATGCCCATCAGTTCACCCTTGAGCCCAACTTCGGACGTACTGTCATGTGCAGAAAATCGGTTTTTAGTCGTACTACGCGAATGTGGAAACCCTCTTCCACACTCTATCTTCCAGAGCCATTGCAATATTCAAGAATTCAAAACCAATGTTCACCGACACCTCCTTCACCTCCTCTATCCTCTTCCTAATACTCGCACTGTGCTCTTGGCATATAAAGGGAAATAAACAAAAGCCCTAGAATGCGTATTGATTATAAGAAATAAAAATGTTGTCGTCTGCGATAGTCCAAGCTCTTGTAAGCGACGCACGTGGAATTGACTGCCTATCGGATCCTGCTGCACACTTCTACAAACAGCATACGATCGGATTGTATCTGGTTGTTCTTTTCACTGAGCAGGTTGAATCGAATTTGGCCAACAAACGTTGAATAGTCGACTAGCAAGGACTACCATGCTTCCCATAAAAAGGCCGCAATGAGCTCATCGTTGCCAACCATTTTTATAATGAAGTTTTACTATTTGCACTTGCTGCTCAAAGCTCTAACTTACCATGATGATTTGTTTTTAGTGACTGATTAAAAGACAAAATTTTGACATGTATTAAAAGAAATAAAATTGACGCAATGTGGTGTCAACATCAACCAGTCCCTATTGGAAAATCTTTGAACCCTTTATGGATATAAAACTCGCGTCACTGGGCTGGTTGTTAAATGCCATAATCTCCAGGAATGCATTGGAAGGCCTACCCAAACTAACAAAGTAGCTTAAAGTCAACCATGATTCGAAAAACCACCATTCGTATTGAATTATGTGTTGGGTTTCAATTGACACAGAAAAATTATGAACGTGAAACAAAATTACGTGTTAAATTGTCACTGTGGCGTATACTTGTCTTTTTATTTTTCTGAGAACTGGAGATCAATTAACCATCTTTCAAGATACTTTAACCGGGGAACGTGCTCCTAATTAATCTAAGGTGCTCAGAGGAAAACGAAGACTCTTTCCTTCGACCGGAAATGTGATGCGGCCACCGTTATCTGTGATACACAAGGTTTGGTTTAAATCGACTACTTAGAAAAGCACAAAATGGGCACAAGGCTGTATTATGAAGAATTATTTGGACAATTTGAAGAAAAAGTGTTTTCCCATCATAATTATGAACCGACTCATACCGGTTCGCCTTTGCCATGACCAAATTGGGCTTTGAAATCCTACCCCTTCCACCGTCTTAAATACAAATAAGGAGGTAATCGCCACAAAAAAGAAAAACTTTAACGTCGCTGCAAAAACTACTTGATAGTGTGACTTCATTTTAAAAGTCTGGGTAAACTCCCACGATGTGTGTCTCATCGTAAAATAATATTATTAACTAACAGAAGTACAAAAAACAATTTGACAGAAAAAAAAACACTAGATCACGTATAGCTTAAGCCCTGGTATTAACACTAAGCTACCAAAATATTTCAACTAAGCTCGTACGTCTCTTAAAATAGAACTTTTCCATTCTTAACTTTGTTGCAAAGTCATTTCCATTCGTCTGCTCAGCAGGAAAAAACTGCATCCAGTGCAATTTAAAGTGTCTATGTGAGAACATTAGACAAATTTATTCGAGTGCATCTGACAGGCAGGTTGGTTCTCATGAAGTTTTTGAGTTTAAAATTTTCTGAATGAATTCTAGTAAAGTTTTTGTTTTACCACACAAAACAGACTTGTGAACGGAAAAACAACTCTTACAACTGAGAACAAACTTTTCGCATGCCAGAAGATGTATTCTGCCAGCATATCGGCTACGTGTCGGGAACGTAGATAAAGCAGCCAGTGTGCGCCAGAACCAAGAAGAACCCATAATAAAATACTTTGTCAAAGTACATTTTTCATATATAGACTCTCACACTGAACGCCCCTCGACTAAACGAGCTGAGTACTGAGAGTTGTCGAGGAGCGTCATCGTCATCGTCTTCTTCGTTCTTGCTGGATCCTATATATTTAAGGAACATATTTTAGTTTCCCATTCCCAGATTGTAACCCGCAAGCAACGGAATGGAAGTAGCCCGAGCCATGAGGTGTTCAAAAATAGTTTAACTGACTTTGTGCTTGGTGTTGATGGTAGTGGAATATGGAATGAAGGTGGTGGCAAAATGGTAATAGCATGAGCCCTGTTCGGTTCCGTTCCAGCACTTGGAATCGTTTTTTTTTACTTGGATTGCTTATGTGAAGGGTAGGTTAGGGAAGCATATTGTTCGGATTTATTTTTTTTTCTCTCGTCGTTGTCGAACGTTGCGTTTGAGTGCGATGTTGTTTGAGATTTTATGAGTTAAACATTTTCGTGTGGACGGCAGCATTTAATGAATAGGTTGCGGCTAGTATTACAATTTTAACCTTTATCGTTGAGCAATTTAGAGTCGCCAGAGCTTCCGCTGTTGCTGTTTCGTTCTTGGGTTGTAAAGCTCGCCCACTTACAACCAAAGGACCTATTGCACGGTTCGTGAGCATATTTTGTTGTTTCCAAATTAGTGTCCGATGCTTTTTGTGGAATTAAAACCGTGTACAAGGAAACTAATTGCAACTTTACAAAAAAAAATTACTTTGAGGCTAGAACAATGTTGTTGGCTTCAATTTATTAAAAGATGTAACAAGTATAATGTGGTTGGTTGTGTTTTCTTTAAGTGAAATATATTTGCAAACTGAAAGAGGAACACAAGGTTCAAATATTGAGGCAAAAGAAATAGAAAGGATAAGAGATCTTCTTTAAGAAAATAATTTTTGCAAACTGTGAGACGGCAATGACAGACGATTCACAAAATCCCAGTCGGTCGGTCGGAGATACATAGAATCGTGTAATCCGTCAGCGTTGACGTTGACGACTTGCTACCATTACGTCTCCCGTTAAATAGTTGATTAGCCAAAATTCGTTATCGGAGGTGGAGCCGTGTAGGCTATGTCGTCCGATTATTCCACCAAAGATTTCCTCTCTGCCCAGCTTAGTTTTAAAATCTCCAAGGACAATTTTAATGATATAGCTAAGACATTGCTCATAGGTCTTGTCGAGGAGCTCGTAGAACCGGTCTTTGGTGTCTTCATCCTTTTCCTTAGTGGGGGCGAGAACGCAGATGAGGCTTATGTTGGTGAATTTAGCCTCGGATTGTAGTGATGCGCTAATTCACTGAGTTGAAACTCAAGACCTTCCTTCTGAGACGTCTTACGTAGGCCCGGACCATCCCATCGCATTTCTTGGATGGTGGTTATATCTGCTTTATAGCAGTCAAGGGCTTCCGCTAGTTATTTTTCGGCTGCACCTGGTCTGTTAAGGGACCTAACATTCCAAGTGCAAAACCGAAGTTCGTTGGCCTTAAATCGTTTGCGTATTTCGTCATCATTAATTCCGTCCGCATTCCGAGGCTTGTTGGTGTTTCGGAACAATATTTTCTTTAGGTGGCCGGGCAGTCAGCCTGACGGCGCACGACCCCCAACCTGGTGGGCCAGGTTTTTAGTTTAACTCTAAGACGAAGAGCCGGCCAAACCGCTCCTCATAGGCATGGGCTGCGAATATGTCGTAGAAGCCCTATAAAGTATTCACTAAGTAGTTCGTCCTGACTGGGACTGTAGACGCCCCCGTTGATTCCATATTGGGAGTTCTTCAGCTGCCACCTTAGTGGACGCATACCTCCTCCCCCTCTCTCTCTCTCTTTGCTACCGCCAACAACTACCCACTGGGGTTGGAACCCAATCTTCGGTTGAGGCACTGGGCGTCCGATCATCACCGCGAGGAGGTGGAGAGTAGGAGTTAGTAGACAGAGGTTGCTGTGGACGCTTGTATCCTCTTGAATGCACTGTGTCTACCCTTCGAACATCACAATAGAATACACAATATGTTGTTATGGAACGCGTCCCATACGCGGCGGCGCGGCCCCGAAAGATAGAGTTGGTTAACTTTCTACTTTTTGCGTCCGTTCGTCCGTTGAAGGTTGAATGTGACAAGCAGTCAACGGATAGGCAAAATTATGTGCGAAAAATCATTTTGAAATTATTTTAATTCTTAAGTTTTTATTTTTTGCAGGTATTCTATGGGACAGTTCCATCCGGCATATATGTACTTTGACAGCAACTTGAACATTGATGTTGCTAGATTCTTTGCAGCCTTTAGAATTTTGTGAAATGAAGATTAGCAATATAAAAAAGTAAGTCAAAAAAGCTGGCAGGGTTAGGCAGCCATTCATCGTTCGGATAGAACGCCCCAAAAATTAAATTTTTCGTCGAAGTCAAAGCTCTCTCAATGTGTCCAACAAGTTTTATCATGAAATTGTCAATTCTATTGATCCGAGCCCTTTCGTATAGAATCTAGTTAGAAAACAAAATAGTTTTCCGAAACAAATCGAGACATTGCCTCTTGACTCGAACAGATGCATCTTCTGCATTTGAGATTGTGCAACATTGAACCAAGCTGGACAAACGAACATCGACAATATGAGAGCCATGTATCAAATAACCTTCACTCATGGGTTAAGTCAGCTGCTGTAAAACAGCCGTATCGTCAGAACGAAGGCTTTTCTGGCCCTGGTCAGAGCAGCATTTATACGTCTAACGAAATAATTATCTAGCCAGTTACCGATATACTTTACTTCACAAGCCATACAAGGCCACTTCTTTTCCAACTGATTGTTAATGATGCTACGTTGTGTACAATTTAAAATTACCAAATGGACAACCACCGACTTCATCATAAATATGCCATTGCCGTATCACAACACGTTTTAATCCGTGTAATCTCAGTAAAGCTCGTTTTGAACCCATACGGTATATGTAGCTCGGAAATAGTACCAAAAAGCCCCCTCAACTCAGTTTTCTTCAGTTTCTTTTATGTTTCAAGATTCACAAAAGATTTTGGAACGAACTTAAGTAAGATTTTTCTGAGCACATTAACAACATCGTTATTTAAGCCAATTCACCTTGCCCACTTTTTTGGCAAAGCATTGCATTGGTTGCAATACAAAGCCTGAAATAAGCTCTTTTCGACAAGTCAAGCAAACATTTTAAACAGAAATAAATACTCTGTATGAAGTGTTGCGGCTACTCTGGCGTATTAGTGTTCTTTTTTTGAACTTCGAAATTGTCGTTAAAATGCATGGAAAACGCGCATAATTAAAGGAAAACAAACACACCTTGTTCAATGTTTGTCTTGTCTAGAACAATTGCAGACAGTTTCATTTTCATTTGAAAACACAATCTTCGTAGGTACATCTAAGGTGAATTATATGTCTGGCGTCACATGATCTGATATAATCTCAAAGTACTTTTGTAATTGATTCTATTAATATGTAAGAAAAAGAAAACCATTTAAAGATAAAGATAAGATCAGTTTAAAAAAGTTTAAATGCTTCCAAGACATTAATTTTTTAGATAAGAAGAACAATTTCTGTATTGCTCATGGCTGTTAAATTTTTGTCTTCAGACGCTTTAAGGCCTAATGTCTTCAAATCATATTCAATTGTATCTCTTCGAAGAGCAAGATTGCCATGTCATCACACAAAAGCCTTCCATTATGATGTCATACCACAATCTAAGAGTGTTTATGTGACTTTAAGGACACTATTCTGTATATTAATCTTCTGGTCCTCTATACAATGATAATATTCTATCAAAACAGACACTGAAACTACTGCCAACCCTTTTAATTCAATGAGAAAGTAATTGAACCGAAAAGTGTTTACAAAAAGGCTCTTCTCTTTGTTCCTATATCAACCTGCATAATTTATAACAAACAGACCATCATCCTCTTGATTAGAAATAGGCTACTTTACTCTCAGGATTAACTTTTACCAAAATCTGTTCAACCAATATTAAGCCTGGTAAAGTACTTGAATGAAGCACACACACAAAATAGCCAATTCCAATCTTTTAGCTCTTAGGTGTTAATGATTGAGCATTGTTGTGTGTGACAACAGAAATAAAGGGACAATATTATAATGGTCTTTTCTTGATGTGAGAAAACGATTTTCTTTGAAAACGGTAGAATACATTTTGCTCCAAACAAAAGTGGAGATATAATGTTATGTGTTCCGGTTGATAAATTCATAATAAATTGTGAGGCGGTTTTATTTAGAGGAATGGAACTTAAAGTTGATGTTCGAAGGGTAGACACGTGCATTCAAGAGGACACAAGCGTCCACAGCAACGTCTGTCTATAAACTCCTACTCTCCACCTCCCCGCGGTGAACATCGGGTGCCCAGTACCTCAACAGAAGATTGGGTTCTAACCCCTGTGGGAAGTTGTTGGCGGTAGCAAAGAGAGAGAGGGGGAGGAGATATGCGCCCACTAAGGCATGCCTTCTTTTCAACAGACGGCAGCGGAAGAATTCCCAAGATGGAATCAACTGTGACGTCTACAGTTCCAAACAGGATGAACTACTTACACCATATAAGGCTACTACGACATATTCGCATCCCAGGCCTGTAAGGAGCGGTCGGCTCATCGTCTTAGAGTAAAACTAAAGACCTGGCCCTCCAGGTTGACGGTAGTGCGTCAACTGCACGGCCACTTAAAGAAACTATAGTTCGGAAACACCATAAGCCTCGGATACGGACGGAATTAATGATGACAACCCGCGCAAACGATTTAAGGACAACGAAATTCGGTTTTACACTTGGAATGTTATGTCCCTTAACAGACCACGTGCAGCCGAACAACTAGCGGAAGCCCTTGACTGCTATCAGCAGAATAATTGCCATCCAAGAAATGCGACGTACGAAACTTCTCTAGCATGCAAGATGTCCGCACATTCCGAGGTGCCAACATCGACTCGTACGTCGGACCTCTACCTTGTTGTAGCAAAAGTGCGAATGCAGATATCCCGATCAAGGTCAACACAAGAAAATGCTAGGAGAAATTTCGACGTCGAGCGGCTACAATCGCAGGAGATTGCCAGATCCTTTTTCAGTCGTGTCTCCGATCGGGTTTACACGGACACCGCAACGAAATCCCTGGTTTGACGTTAAGTGCCGGCGAGCATATGCAGCTAAACAAAAGGCATAGCAGCTCGTGAGTTCTACGAGCAGAAAAGGAGAGAGGAGCATAAACTTCTCAGAGAGAAAAAAGGGAGCAAGAGAAGCGCGATTGAGGAGATAGAGCGATGTAACAACAAGAACGAAGTTCGAAAGTTTGACAAAAAGGTAAAACAAACCACCAGGGCTTATACACCCCGAACCGAAGCCTGTAGAAACCATCATAGGAATATCGTAGTAAATTTATTTAAATTAATTATCGCCATTTTCTCATTTATAAAATATCACACATCAGACACACTCGAACTTTCGTATGTTTACTTCCTCCGCTGTCCACTTCCAGCCAAAATGGTGGCAATTCGAATGAATATGTTTAGCGTATCCATGTAAATTGATAATGACGCATTGATTGGATCAAATGGCCTTTCGGTAAACAATGCTGGATAGGTCTCAGCGTAGCGAACAATGCGTTGTGTATCGTAAAGCAAAAACCCGCTGAATAATACTAAACCTCCGTAGAGAGATAGTGAAGCCAAACCAGCTCCAAGCATGGTTGTAGGTGGAAGCCACATCGAGGCCAAGGACGAGGCGAAAACGAACCCAAGTCCGATGGCCAAGGGGCCATGAAAAGACCAGTTTTCCAAGCTGTTTAATGGTGACTACGAGCGAAACTCCTTCACCAATACAGAACCATTCAATTTGGGTGCAGCAGGCCAACAAGTCCACCCACCGGGCATTAACGAACTGAAGATAGAGATATCTAAGCTTAAGTCGAACAGGGCTGCTATAGCAGACGGTTTAGTCGCCGAACTGTACAAAGCAGCTGGAGATGATGTGGTTAGGAGAATATAAAGCATACCCGACGAATGGAACCTCAGCATTGTATGCCCGATCCTCAAGAAAGGAGATCCCCTGAACTGCACCAACTACAGAGGTACCTATAAGTCTCCTTAACGTCTTCTACAAGATCTTGTATGTCGTGCTGAGTGAACGTTTGAAGCCCTTCGTCAACAACCTGATAGGTTCTTATCAGTGTGGCATCAGACCCGGAAAGTCCACCATCGATCAAATATTCACGCTACGACAGATCTTGGAGAACTTCAAATCGATACCTACCACGATTTCAAGGCCGCGTATGATAGCGTCTATAGAGATCAACTATATAGAGCAATGTCTAGTTTTGGCATCCCAGAAAAACTCGTCCGTGTGTGTAAGATGACAATGGAAAACTCGTGCCATCGTGGTCTGAAAAAACCTAACGGACGCATTTGCTGTCAAAAAAAGGCCATGAGCTGTCATGTGAATTCTTCAACATCATTATTGAAAGATTGTGCAAAGCTCCAACGTCAACACCAGAGACACAATCTTTCAAAAGTCCGTCCAGCTACTAGGATACGCAGATGACACTGACATAATTGGAAGAACACAACTTGATGTCAGTGGAGCGTTCGTCTTAAGACGGAAGCCAAGAAGATGGGTCTAGCGGTTAACGGAGGCAAGACCAAGTTAAAACTGTCAACAAGAAAGGACAACCAACAACGACGTCTTGGAATAAACGTCAGCATAGATGATTTAACTTCGGCGTAGTAGAGGACTTTGTCTACATGGGATCCACTATCAACTCAGACAACAACACCAGCGCTAAAATCAAACGAAGAATCACTCTTGCCAATCGCTGCTTCTTTGGACTTAGAAGGCAATTGAGTAGTGAAGTCCTCTCCCGAGCAACTAAAGGGACACTTTACAAAAACCCTCATCATCTCGGTCCTCATGTATGGTGCAGAGACATGGACTATGACAACATCTGATGCAAACACTTTGGGCTGCTTTGAGAGAAAAATTCTTCGAGTGATTTTTGGTCCTGTCTGCATTAATGGAGAATGGAGACGAAGGTTCAAACATGAACTGTACGAGCAGTACAGCGACACTGACCTTGTCAGAAAAGTTAAGGTCCAACGATTTAGATGGTTGGGTCATGTTGAGCGAATGGACAATAATGTTCCGGCTCGTAGAATCTTCGAATCCAACCCGGAAGGACGTCGCAAAAGAGGAAGACCGTGACTCAGGTGGAGCACACAGGTGGTAGAGGAACTGAACCAACTTGGCGTGAGAAACTGGAGACAGCTAGCTAGGGACCGAGCTGGCTGTAGACGTTTGTTGGATTAGTCCCTGGTCCGACCTGGACTGTAGCGCCGCCGCTTAGTAAAATGATTATAGTGCAATTTAAATGCCTGAAGGCACAAATGTCAAACAGCTGCTAAACTTGAAAGACGATGTCCACACAGGTTGACAGGCGTCACGCGTCAGTCAACCGAACTCAAATTAAGTTATGTTTTCTCTCTTTCCCACTCACTCATGTGAATACCGCCCATGATATTGACTGAATGTCAGGGCATTGCTTTCGCCACGTTCGCCGATTAAAGTAGCTATTGACCCGCAGCAAACAAATCGCTATAAGTTGGTTTCAGAAAGAAAATTTTTCATGAACAATTTTTTGAATTCTTATTGAGAGACATACATGTTCAGCTACACATGTTCTTGAGACAAATTTCTCAATTCCCAAATTGAGTTAAAAATGACAAACAAAACTATTTGACTTCTACTCCGGATAGTCCAGAAGGATGAAATTTATCGCAATCTTTCACAAAAGACACAAACTTTCTGAAACCACGTGACAATAACATTCCAATGTCATCATCAATTTTATAAACCCTTAACTCTTTAAACAGAGTTCTTGTACACATCGACTTGTACATACAGAGAGTTATTCTTAAGTTTTTTAACAAGTACTTTTTAAAAGAAAGACTTTGGTTGAATATCGCTAAACAAACGACGCCCAGTTATCGATGAAATTAGCCGCT